>JAPMAC010000216.1:13312500-14512500 GCA_028671895.1 Oenanthe sinensis
ATACACTATTTTATCTTTTTAAAAGTTCATTTGGGGTCTGGAAATTTGTTCTCGCGACAATTCAAAATTACAACTAACTTATCAAGGCATAGGCAGCACATCAGTCATGAACTTGACACTCAATTTCTGATGGCGACGATTCTCTGTATGGGGAGAGCGAATCAATGTTAAATTTAGCAGGTACAGGTTTTCAATGGTGAAAATGGTACCATATATGCTAGTGGTAATGGTCCTTATGGAGGAAACTACAATGCTTCTGTGGATAGTCGGAGTTTTATGAAGAGGGACTCTATCTATCCTGGTTCAGTAAGTTTTCTCAACAGTGATATTGATATCGACCTTATCTCCTGTTGGGGGTTTACTAATAGAACTTATAAGACCAGGTTGAAGAAGACAAAGACTATAGTGACAATGAAAGTGAAGAAGACAATGCTGGGGAAACACAGCAGTACAGCACACTGTCAAGGACTGGGACTTCACCTACCAAGAATGAAGCTCTAGTCGTAAAAGCTTACCTACGCACTGGCACAGAATTTTATTGTCCTGAACTTGAGGGTACAATTCATTTGGGAATCAGATAGAAGACACATTACATACCCGTAACATTTGCAAATTTTGAGATATCAGAGCTACATCATTATGCAGAGAATCCCAGCAACTATCGTAACGGCCTGCATAGCAACTATCCTACGAAAGTGATGTTAGAAAAAAGAAAACGTGGAAAGTAATGGCGACTAAGTTAAAGTTTGTTAATACTTTAAGTAACAAGCATATGAATCAAGTAAACACAACTTTGACAACAGATCCATTAGTTTTGTTAATTAGAAAACATAGCAGTATGAACTACAAACTAAAACTAAATCATATTAACATACTACAATAGAGTTGATGTTCTTAGTCACTAACAATTATAATATAAAGGTAACTGATGACAATATTAGTTTAGCAAGGATAAAAATCTGGTTCTGAAACAAAAGCTTCATTTATTTAAAGTAGGCCGCTAACTGTAATACTCTACCTAAAGCATCAGCAACGAATACAGAACAAAGTAACAGTATGCTACTTGTTTCTTCCTTCCATCATTCACCCACAAATATATGCCCTATCTAAAAACGTCTCAAGGTTTTAAAAATCGATAATTTAACATAAACATCGTAACTGAGATGATACCAGAGGTATCTAGTTCCCATCAAGATACCACCAATATCAAACAATACAAAGAAATTTGGTAACTGAGATTGAACATTGCCCACAAAGAATGGGATTCCAATAATCAATTCATTAATCTTTAATAAAAAAAGCAAAGGAAACGTTAATTTGTGTAAATTAAGGTACACAAACAAATAACAAAATAACAATAATCATATTATAAATAAAGAACAGTAAGAGATCTTAGAAAATCACACTATATGCGTGTATGCAACATAAAAACATTGAAACGATAAATAACAATAGCAAAGATCTAAATGCACAAGGCACTATAACTTGGTTTTATACTGACAAGTCTGCTCCTGGATACTTCTACTCTGTATACTAATTTTAATATCGCAATAACTATACGAAACAACATGAATATCGAACAAATGCAAGATCCTCACACTGCCTTTGATCCTCGTACTAGTAGACAACGGAAGGGTCCCTGATCGAAACACGTCAGAAAAAACATCCGAATCACCTAAAAGCCTATCAACCATAACAGTCAGAGTCAAGTTCATCGGAGTAAATCCACTGGCCTTAATCTTGCCAGCAGGAATGGGAACATCACCGATAACCTGATCCTCAAATTTAAGCAATGCAGATGTGTTGGAGTATCGAAATGCCACTTTGTTCGGGTTTTTAACTGTCAGACCAACATCAAGACTGAGGTTGAGGTTGAGTTTGAGAGGTAAGTCGATATCGAAATTGAAGTCATCGAGTGATACTGAGGAAACAGTGATCACGGGACGCTTGGCTTTGTAAACAGTGAAGGCTAAGATTAAGATTATTGTGATTAGTATGAGGAGGATTGATATTGTTGCAGCTATGCATATGCAGATTGATCTTCTTCTCGAGCTTCTGCGTTTGATATTATCATGAGTCTTCTTGCCTTGTGATTCTTCTCCTCCTCCCATCTCCATAGACTACTACCTACTATCTGATATTTAATTTGAGATTCTGCTTGCTCTTATATATTTTTCGCTAGCAGGTCAATTACGGAAATTTAAATACTTGCGAGTCTTGAAATATCTTGGAAAGAAAAATATCTGTTAGGCACGTATATGTTTTAAGTTTTGATTGACGGGGACTTGCACTTTCTGCGAGATATTAGAATATTTTGTTGTGTAAAGAAATTAAATTTAAATTTTATACGGAATTTAAATATTGAGAAATAAAAAATGTATACATAGTAGAGAAAGGAAGAGGGTCAATAAAATGGCAAGTGACACCTACTGAAGACAACACGGGTTCAGTTGGGGATTTGCCATGTCTTTTTGTGTCTATCACTCTCCGTGACTCCGTGTTGTGTGGTGTTGTACTTGTAAGTTGTAATGGGAATAGATTTATATAAATAATGAAATGAAACATTGGTTGGTGAAGGTCGGTCGAGGCATTAATGTTTCATAGGAACGTGGTTAAGAGATGCATTCCATTCGAATTTTAAATTCTAAAAATTTAGAAGTATTTAATTTAAATTTAAAAATATTCATTAAAATCTACAAATATTCCATCAGAGTTTCATCTAAGAGTAAAAGTCCTTTTTTCTTCGAGGAGAATTAATTTAATAATGAAAAGGCATACGACATCTAAAAAATAATTAAATCGAACAAAACTTTTATTACTAAATCAAAACCTTGAAAATCTCGCATATCTAATATCCCGGACACTAAATCACATCAAAATATAACAAACTCTCTAAAAAAAGACTAAATAAATCCAAATAAATTAGGAACAACTCTCACCAAGAAAATATTTAATTAACATAACAAACAATTTAAAAAGGCAGAAATTCTTGTCTAGGAAGGAAGATTATTGAAAAACAAGAGTAAAATAAGAGAAAAGAAGAGATTTGGGGCTTTTCACCGATGAAAATCGATGGAAGCCCCAACGGCTCAATAAAGAAAAAGAAAGAAGAGGGGGCGACGACTACTCTAAGATGAAAAGAAGAGATTTAGCCTGGATATAAGTTTTGTTTCTTTTATTGCGAAAACGATGAACGTTTCATTGATAGATAGTTCGAAATACATATTCCCAAAAAATTTAGAGGTTGTGAGAGTTTCTTTCGTCCACAAAAGTTTATCATCTATCTAACTGAAATGTATGCTTAACCAATCTCATGGGCCATAACCTTAATTACGACTATCATATATAAGAAAGAGATTCCTCAGGAAGTTTAGACGATAACACCTTCATATCAGAAAAAGATAACACCTTTTAGAGAATAAGAGCTGTTTACTATCAAATCAAAAGTGACACTGATGAGTTGAAGGAGCTAAAGAAGTTTGTTGGAGAAGTTCTAGCCATTGTTGAAGAAAACATGTTGAATTCATTTTTGAGAAACAAAAAGGGCTTTGAGAAGATCAGTTAGGTAGAAATTCTTTTTTCTTTGTAATTTTTAATACTGTTCTAGAATTTATTGTTTATTCTTTAGTTTTGACATCATCAAACCTTGATTTATGTTTATATTTTATAAAACATAAATAGGGGGAGATTGCTAGGAATATATTAATTTGATGATGTACAAAATACTAGAATAGAGTCTAGCATAGATATATCTGTAATAGAATAAGTCTTTCTAGTCTCTGATCCAGATAAATGTAAATTAGAGTCTAATTAGTCCATGTACATGTATCAAGAGTATTTGTACTTAAAAGATTTTCTAAAAAAATAAAACCAGAGTTTGGATGCAAATCAGAATCTGGAGTTCAATCAGAGTCTATAGACAGACTATCAGAGTCTATAATCTGTCAGAGACTGAAGATCATTAGAGTTTGAAGGTTTTCAGAATCTATAAAGCAGAAGTTGAATTTGGAAGATTGAAAGGCATATGTTTAGAAGCCTATTTGTTTAGAAAGATGACAACTCAACTCAAACATAGATAATTTGTAAGTAAATATATTATCTGTCAAAGGAATCTTCAGCATGTATTATTTGACAAGAAAAAGAAGATTAAAGTCAATCTACAGATTTGAAGCAGTACTACATTGAAAGAAGCTCAATTTAATTGATCATGCCTCAGTGGAGTATTTAAGTTTGAAGAAGCTACAGTGTCAGAAGATTCCAATTTGTGTGACATCAAAAATAGTCAAATCAGAAGGAGCAGAAGTGAACCATTATAAAAGTCAAGTGAAGAATTTTATTTGTTGTGAATCACTCGTGAACCAGACAGTATACAGAGTGTTGGCAAAATATAGAGAATGTTCTTTATTATAGAAGAAATGGTCAGTTATAGACATTGGTGTGAAGACAGAAGATTTAAAATTATATCATCAACAGTTGTGGAGTCAAGACTTTAAATTTAATTCTCTGTTAATTGATTAAATTATTTAGTTAATTTAATTGGTAAATTAATTCAATCAGAATTAATTTATTTCTTAAATTGATTAAGAAATTAATTAATTTAGAATTATTTTAGAATGAAGAAAACTTTAATTTAATTCTATTATCAAAAAGATAATTTATTATGTATCATATTTACTTAGATTAATTCAAAAAGAATTAATTTAATGTATAAGATATATAATAAAACAAATAGAATTTAATTAAAATGAAGTCAGAAGATATACATTTCATATATCAATTCAAGTCGGCAGAGTTTTGTCTCAGGAAGACTTTTTTGAAAAGTCTGCCGTAGATTAAATAGTCTCCCCGAGTTTTATTTGAAAAGTCTCTCAATATTTAAAAAGTCTTCCAAGGTCAGAAATGTCTTCCTGAGCCTAAAAAGTCTCCCAAGAGAAAGTCTTCCAGCCCAGAAAAAGTCTTCCCGAGGAGAAAAAGTCTCCCCGAGTAGAAAAAGTCTTCCAAGTCCAGATTTGTCTATATATACAAGATTAAGTCATTAGGTTCACAGCAATTCTATTAACTTTCTGTTTTGGCTAAACATAAAATTCTAAGAGCATTTAATGTCAAAATTACTCTAGAATTTTAAAAGTTAATTAGTGAATATTTTCTGATTTAATCTTGTAACCCACGTCAAGTTTAATATAAGTATTTTACTTGAACTGTGTTTTTTTTATTTCGTGATAATAATTAAAATTGCTTAATCAAAAATTATCCGAAACAGAATTTAATATTTATTAAAGATTGTATTCAACCCCCCATTCTACAATCATTTGGACCTAACAATTGGTATCAGAGCCATCTGATTGACATAAAAATCAAGATCCTAATATTTTTACGTATTAAAAATTTCAAAACTTTTAATTCATTAAAAATTTGAAACTTTTAATTTATTAAAAATTCGAAATTTTCAATTTCTTAAAAATTCGAAATCTCTTTAATTATTAAAAATTTCAAAACTTTTAATTCATTAAAAATTTGAAACTTTTAATTTATTAAAAATTCAAAAATTTTAATTTCTTAAAAATTCGAAATCTCTTTAACTCCTAAAAATTTCAAAACTTTTAATTCATTAAAAATTCGAAACTTTTAATTTATTAAAAAATCGAAATTTTTAATTTCTTAGAAATTCAAAATCTCTTTAATTCCTAAAAATCTCAAATCTTTTTAATTTTCTATTATTTTAAGATGAGTACTCAAAAAGTGAGTAGCATTAAAACTCCTCCATTTGATAAAGATAAGTATAATCTTTGAAAGAGGAAGATGACCTTATTTCTTCGAAATGCAAACACTAAGTACAAGGATATTTTGAAGAATGGTGTTGCTGTTCCAATAACAATCATTCCTGAGCATATGAAAGATGGTGTACTTATTCCGCACAGACAATTTGAAAAAGATATTTCTGAGTACACTGAAATAGAAAAAGAACTGGATTCATTGGACACCAGCCTGCAATTAATTTTGGTGGAATCTCTTGATCTCGGAATGTACAATCATGTTGTTAATTGCAAAGATGCTAAACACATTTGGGAAACGATAGAGATACTGAATGAAGGAACAGAATAAGTGAGGGAGAACAGATTGTAAATCTTAACGTCTCAATATGAACATTTTAGATCAAATTCTGGAGAAGGTATCTCTGATGTTTTTTAGAGATACAACAAACTGATAAAAATATCTTAAAACTTATACATTTTAATTTTAATAAAAATTTTAAAAATCATAATTTCTATTATACAGTCAAAACATTTAAAATTGCGTCTCTTAAAACGATTTATAAAAAAACGGAGATGCACGTATGTATGGTAGGTCCGTATAAACAAACCTGATGCGATAGAAGTGTAGCTCTTGTCATCTTTATGGTTTCTCTCTCCTGATCCTCGGTTAGACAGAAAAGAAAAAATATATATATTATATGGATGCGTAGATAGTGGGTAAAAAAAAATCCTCTTTCTAAAAATTAATATATCGAGCCATGTATAATGAAAAATGAGTATTTTGGTCAATTTCTCTTAAATCGTCTAGCACAAAGTGCCGGTAAAAATGGTCATGCTTACTGAAATATCTGTAAATTTGATATTTTTTTTCTTTTAAAAAATGTTTTAAAAATTCATAAATTTTGTTAGATTTTCTTATATATTTTAATTTTTTTAAATTATATTAGATTTAAAATTAATTCTAAGTGTACTTTATCAACTACAGATTTTATATAAACCCTGCACAAATCTGCATAAAATCTTATATTAAATATAATAAATAAAAATTCATGAAATACTAATAATAACTTTAAATCTAAATTGAATACTATACGAAGATCTTTGAATTCATGAATTACTTAATGAATTTTTAAAATAATATTCTTTTTTATAAAGTTTTAAAAACAATAAATTTAAAACGCATATATATTTATAATATATGTATATAAAATTTTTGGTACTCAGGTAGTCACTGCGGTCATTTTACCTAAGGGTCGACCTTGCGCAATGTGACACTCAGTGGCGGAACTAGAAGAAAAATTGTGTGGGGGCATTATCATATAAATTATGATATAATATAATTAATTAATATAATATTATTAAAATTATAATAAATTATTCGTGTATATTTTTACTGATGTTTTCTTTTTCTAAAATATTATTTTATTTTTATTAATAATATTGATATGTGTTTCTTTTTTTCCTTCTATTACTAGTTATTTTTATTTTTTTCTTATTTTGATAAATTTTATGGGGATATTTATAGTTTTTGAATAGGGTATTATAACCATGATCTCATAGTGGGCCTCTCCCCGCACTAACTTACATGTACGGTAACACTACCTTAGAAATCACAAATTCCAATTTGGTTGTTATCCATTTTTTGGAAGTAGTTTATCCCACCGAGTCAATTAAGTGGTATAAAATAATTTAACGGGTGCAAAATAAATGTGAAAGTAATATTAATTTTCATTGTTATCGAAAGTATTGTTCAGTTTGTAAATGTTTTTATTTACTCCCTTCCTCCCCTTTTACTTCATTCTTTTGGAAAAATTATTTTTAAATAGTTGTTGATATCTTATTTTAATCTTAATTGCACTTTGATGGCATGAATTATAATATTTTTGCAGAAAAATGACTCAACTATAAAATTTGCAATTTGATGGTTAAATTATTTATTTTTTAACACTTAATTGCATTTCGTCAAATTTTTTTAACGAACGTTAGTTAAATAATACTTAATTACACTTTGATAATCTGAATTATATTTTTTTTACAAAAAAATGACTCAATTATAAAAATGACTAATTTGTTGGCCAAATTATTTATTTTTTAATAGTTGATTGCATCTAATATTGTCCATTACTTTTGTCTTATCATTATTAATACCGGAAATATTAGAGTAATTTTACATTCATTTAAAAAAAATGAATTCGATGAGACTGACGATGAGTCTAAGCAGTGTTTAATCAATACTTTGAGATTTGAAAAAAAATTAGTATAACTTATAAATAAAAAAGAGTGTAACTATAAAATACATGATCAGGTTTTATTTTATTAAATACTACCCTTTTTAGAAGTAGATTTTCTTTTCCAATTTTAGATATATTATCGTATTGACCTCATAAATATTTTTATTTTATAAATTTATATTAATATGATTTAAATTTAAAAAGTGAGATAATTAAATTTATATAAACTACAAAATAAAGTGTGAATACAAAATTATAATATAATCAATTATTAAAAAATAATAAATAGTTAGCTAATAAATTGGTAAATTTTATAATTGAGATTATAACTCAGGCCCTCATTCTATTTGTAAGTTATGTATCATATATATGACACCTTAACAGATAAATACGTATCATATATTGATATTAAAAATAAATGCATATCATATATTGATATCTTATAAATACGTATTTGATCCGTTATTTTCAACATTTTTTCCCAAAATTGTATGAAAAAACCGGATACCGAGGAAGTATTTAATTATTGTTTCAGGGGGTTCCTGTTTCACCATTTTCATTATTGTTAACAAAGTAACAAACTCTTACAGATTCATTTAATTGGTGAATTTTTGTACGGTAGAATTTCCATCATGCTCATCGGTCTAACCCTTTTTGAGTAAATGACGCATGACAATCTTTGTCGGTCTCTTTTATGTGTGTGGTTTAATTTTCGAACTTGTGTCTGGCCTATAAATAAATTACTAATGTGTGTAGTAGTGTTGTTTGCCCTTATGTTGTCCATCTTTGATTTTTGATCTTTAAGAGGAAGTATGTAGAAGACAGAAGCTATTCTTTTATCATAGTTTGCTCCTCCGTCAACGGGTTCTTGCCTATCTAGGCAATCCTTTTATCATACATTGCTCAACTTGTAATTTCTTGCTTATTTTGGGTTACACCTGGTGTCAAAATTCTTGAGGCTGCTGTCTTCCTTAACTTAGTCTATTGTTTGACTGTTCACTTGAGCAGTTATTACTAGCAGCAAGGAATTACTATGCATGTCTAAGTGGTTTGATTCCTAAACTATGTTAGTCTTGTTGGAGTTTAGACTTTTTGTTATCACTCATAGTTCAGTTAAAGCAGTTCTAACTGCTCGCTATCTGCTAAATTCTCTCACGAGTTCTGAAAGCATTTCAGATTACATAGGTTGTAAAATCTTTATAACAAGGTGTGATTTAGAGCTGTTGCCAGGCGAATTACGATATATGGACAACATTGAACTGTAAAATTAATTTGATAATCCATATTTAGCCTAGTTCAACAAACTAAATGCCCGTGCTTGGCAATTTCGTGTTGCATTTGTTTGAAATAATTTTAGCCCGTGTAGCATCTTATGACCTTGCTCAAAAGCATCCCAATCAGACCTCAGATTGTTGTGTCATCTATGTATGCTTTGCAAATTATTTTTTACACATTCTTCACTTTATGAATAATCTATTAGGAATTTTTGCCTTTCCAAATATTGACTGGAGTGATCAGTAGGGTTTGAGTTGACGGTGTAGCAAAAAGAAAAAAATGGTGTTTGATGGCTAGATGATGTGTTTTGAGTTGAATTATCATTTAAATGCGATAGCTGTATATAATCTTTGTTATATTGTGATTTTAAGAGACGTTTATCTGCAGTCTTGTTGACCAAAACATGACATACTAGTTGTATCTTCTTCCATTTCATATTAGTGTTGTGAATTTATTTTAGTCTTGTCTATTGTAGACGTGGGATTGGATTCTCATGTTAGTGCTCATTACTCAAGGAATAATTTCCTACGTATTTGAAATACTGTACGTTTTTATTGAATCGTGATATGTTGTGGTGCAGTTGTGACTTCTGAGTGTTTGGGGCTAATGCATATGTGAGTATTTGTGATGATTTTCATTTGTTTACACAACAAGATTTACTGGTTCACTTATAGATAGCTTTGAGTTTTTAGATGAGACATAATCTTTCTCTCTCTTGGACCACCTTGTGTCTAGATGAGCTTTCATGGAATGGATTATGGATTATGCTTATAAACGTACCTTAGACCTCTCAAAGTTCACTCTAGGTTATTTTTATTGTTAGTTGTACTGATCTAAATCTGTTACCAGAAGAGCCTGAAATCTAGCATTAATGAGATCTTCTGCAAAATGCTATGTAACAGAGACTTTCCTTACGGTTTCTCCTTGTCAAGAGGTACAGAAATTACTAGCCCAGTCAAAAACTTTATGAGAAGGCAGGATGACCTTGCAGCAGCTGCGGTGAGTACATTGTTAAATTTCATTGTTCACCTCATAATGTCTCCCTCCATTTTTTAGCTTTTTTTCAGTATGCATCAAATTATTTGCAACATTCATTATTAGAAAGCTTTGGTATGACAAATGATCTTGGAAGGGTGTTATTTGCATGTAACTCAAAAGTAACACACTTTTGGAAATGTGAAAGTTGCAGTCTGCACGAGACAAATTAGAAATTAGAAATTTTAGACCGCATCTGTGAATCTAAAGTAATGCCTGTATATACTTCCTACCAAGATTTTCCCTAGTATCTAGTACATATGCATGAAGAAAAAATACTACAAGAATTATGTCTGGAAATATCTGTAACTAGAAACGTAAAAGTCTTGAATTTTCAATATTTTCAGAAGACTCTCGATATGTATTGTTTTAAATAACGGTAAAATGATAACATTTTGTAGATATATCATTACTCTACAATTTACTTACCATATACAATTTACTTAAAATGGTAAAATAAATAAATTTCTAGTACCGTGAGTTGTGACATCATATTAATAGTAAATAACATGAAATTCTATTTTTTCTAATTTTGGACTTTGTAATAGTTTACATATCTATGTTTCAATTAAGATATCAAGTTTATAAATAATTAAGAAATATCTGTCATCTGATTACCAGTGTACAAGAATTTGTGTTTTAATGGACTGAACTGGTCAGTGAGTCTTGCACATTTTCTGTAAAATAAATATTAGTGTTGGAATCTCGACACAATTTGGCTGTGTGCACTGTGCATTATGTTTTTATAAACTTATTAGCTAGTGCTAACGCATAGCATATAAGAACATTTCCAAACTCTTTTATATCAGTGCTCTTTGTCACAAGATCATATATAATCTGTAAAATAACTAATTCTCAAGACTCTAGTTATCTTGTTTCATGTAGGGGCCTTATGTGCATGCCTGATTTGTGATGTCTACTGTTGAAAATTATGAAACATAGGCAAAAGCTAATCTTCTTATAATCAATTTGGTTGTTCATGGGTATTCAGTAAAAACAATTTTCAAACCCACAATCAATATGGTCATAGTGGTCATTATTTGGTGTATTAGCAAATTCTTGTATGTTGATTTTGCAACAGTTAATAATAATATTGCGGATACTTTAACTTGCAAGCTCAATTTCTGAATTGGCTGCAGCTCTTACTGACACTATCCAGTATCCACTATTATTAGAGGATCCCTGGCCCCCCTTTCAGCAGCAGCCACCACTAAACTATCCTTCTAATTCTGGCTGAATTGCTACTCTTTATGTTATATTAATGTAAAGTAATATGTCTTCATATAAATAACAGAATTAGATAACTATATCTTCATAATCTGAAGTTTTAAGATTTGGGTGTGAGGAGATGGGGAACAGAGTTTTAATACATATCTTTGAGCGAGTTTAGAAAGTGGTGTTTTGTTTGTATTATTTAATTTAAATTGAATTAATATATGTGTATATTAATCTTTATTATTATTTTTTTAATACTATATACTTACATTTAAATCCGGACTCCCTAGAAAAAAGTTCTGCATCTGCCACTGATGATAACTTTCTTTGTAAGAGCAAGTGTTATTCATCTGGGAAGACCTGGCCTTATCAAATAAATTCAAACTCTCAAGATTATTTCAATTTTGAAAATCATGTAGACAATGACTTTGCATTTCAATGCGCCAGCAGAAATATGAACAGGATGTCTGTTTGTAATTCTACCCCATTTTTTGCCTTTACAAAATGTATATCTCTTTAATTTCTTGATGAAGCTGCTATTCATGTGCAGAGGGTGCACAAAAGAGATGAATAAATTTGATATCTTAGGTGCGTTCTTTCAGCAAACTTGAAACTTCTGTTCTCATATTTTTAGTGTTTAAGTTGCTTTTTCATATTATTTTTCTTCTGGAAAACTGAAAATCCCTCCATTAAAGCTGCCAGTATTTAAGCGTTACACCATGGGGACTTCCAGGTTTTTATTCGTAGTTAACTAGATTTACTGTCATCCCATCTACCTTCTGCATCATAAAATTCATTAATGGCTTTCGGTCACTTTCTAGTAAAAATGGAATAGTAAGCTACAACATCTAATTTAATTGGCATATCAGGAAGGAGATAACTATACCTGATTTAGGACGTATGAATCCGTGGGTAAATAATTTGTTATAGTACGTTCTTATTTAAAGTTTTCTCTTACCGGCCAAGTGAGGGTACACTCTACTCCCTTCTCATTAAAAGAAAAATAAAATGCTCATGTCCAGTATGTTGCAAAATTCTGATTACTATGACATCTGTTCTTTTATTTACAAGTTATAAGATTAAAACTGACTGATAGTCTCTCAGTGTTTTTAATAATTCTCTTGTTACTTGAACTCCTTTCTACATGAGACAATGAACTGTCAGTGTATGTGGTTTGCATATTATATAATAATGTAGCATCTCTCAGTAATAGACTAATGGTTGAATAAAAGGTCACATCCAGTGGTCTCGATGTCTATAGCCTTATTCTTTATTTTCTTTTCACTAAGAATCTTTTTTAAGGGTTTCCAATCCCTGACCTGGCAAATAACAAGTAGAGAAAAGAAAATGGAAAATTTATCTCTCTTTTTCCAAATGAATGTTGACTTTAGACTCTCCTAATTTATATTAAGAAATTATTCTTTTCAATCTGATTATGATGTATGACGTGGGTCAAAATTTGGGTGATTAAAATTGGGATAGGGGAAGCGCAGCCGGAATTTTATCATTCAGCATCGCTGGCTGATGTTAAATGCCTAAATTAAATTAGATTTAGGCTCTTTTATGTCCATCCCAGTATACATGTATATTGTATGATGAAATTGTTTGCGAAAATTATTGTTTAGATAGAGATTAGAAATAGCTGAAAACTAGAGATTAGAAATAGCTGACAACATAATGGCATCACAAGACAAGCACAAGCAGCTCAATCGTGACACCTTCCGGTAGATATTCTAATCTCTTTTCTCGTTCTGCTTGGCGTATCTAGCTTACTACTTTACTACTCCGCCACCTTCACTGTAACTGACCTCCCAACCCCATACAAACCAACCAAGTCAGGTGACCCGATATTCCCAACGCTTCACACCTCCATTTCTCAACTCCAACACATCTCTTCACTTCTTCAATCCCTAATCTCCAAGTCTAAGGCCAACTAGCCCTTGATCCCCTAACCACTTGCGACACTCTTCTCAAATATGCAGTGAGCAAACTAAATGAATCAGCCAACTTGCTTACCAAGGGCCCAGGAGATGATGATCAGGTGTTTACGGAAACTATGAATAGGTGGATAAGCTTTGCCATATTAGACCAGGAGGCGTGTTTGGCCTACTTGGAAAAGAAGACAGGATCACAGGTTGTTGATGAGCAGGTCGGACTGAGGTTGCAGAGATTCAAACAATGTACCAAAAACAACGTAGCAATTCTCGAGAAGAACACCCTCTTCTTAATAAGTATAGAACTAGGGTATGCTTGTATGACTATATCTGTGCTACCATATAATTTGCTTCTGTCATGGTAAGACTACTAGTTAATTTGTAAACCTATCTATTAACCATATATAGCAACTAGCTATGCAATAATAAAGAATTTTATAAATTTCTTGTTACGTAATTAGTTTATCAAGTTGAAAGTACCAACGTTCATGATTTGGAGGAATTGATTACATGTGTTAATGGCATCAAGCAAATGAGTGAGTTACAACCTGGAATAATTTAAAGGGAATTTATACTATTTGGTTTTGGCTGCCATGTCCTTGGACACTCATACACAATTACACATACATGATGCTTATTTTGTGGCAACATCCTTTAACTATAATGTGTGCAACAAAACAAGCTAAAAGACTGCATGTGAGAGATGAACTTAAAATGCAAAAAAGAAAGGGGAAGAAATTAGTAAAAGAGGAAAAAATGAAGAGGAGAAATCTCTTCATTGGTATTGATAAAATGATTCGTAACTTGTTAAGTTCTTTTTTATATTAATAAATGAGGATTAGTAATTTCAGGGTAGTTGGCAAATATTGCATTGTAGACCCTGTTTGGTATATATGGTGAAAACCAAATACTATATTATCTTTGTAGTTGTTAATTATCGAAATTTAGACCTTTTTTACCAATTAATACATATCATGTTAAATTATCTTTCATGTACGTTGTTCTAGAAATTTATCTCTTAATTTCCCGCTTAGTTAATTGCAGAGGAAGGACAAGGAAATGTAGTTCATATGGCTTTTTAATATTGAATTAGCAGCAGTTCAAGATATGGATCAAGACATCCTTGGGAGGCAAGTTTTTTCACTATAATACTTTCTTTTTTTAATGTTACTAGAAAGTATGCTGTTGCTAGTTGCTGAGTGGCAATGTTCTACATGGGCAACTTGTGCATATTTTAGCTTACAATTTACCATTGTTGACCAAATTTTCAGTTAAATTCTTCTTTTGTGTGTGCGTGCGCGCAAAAACTTTTTTGTATGTAAATAGCAGTAAAAAGGTTATTATATTGTTAATTTTACAAAACTTTTAATGCATAGTTAATGATCATTGTCCTATCTTTGACCCCATATAGCAGTTCCTAATGTTTGCTTACATGATTTACTGGTAAGCAACCTTTTTCTTATATTGTAATATTGTCATCAAGAGATAAATATGCAAAGAGTACTTATTAGGCATTCTGTATATATCTTTCATGATTTACGAAGGATGAGGGTTGTAACTTTTATTTACTGAATCATCATATGAATCACCTGGACACATATAATGATATTTTATTAATCATACCAAAGACACAGATATAATTAGTCAGAAATAGCTTCTTCATTATATCTCCTCCAGGCTCCAAATGCTTTCCCATGCACAAGAAATGGACTCAGTTTACATTGCATATATAGTAGGAAGAAAGGAAAGTCATTAGTATATTATATGTGCAAGCTTATAACTCGTGTGATGCACGGATTTATTTTAAATATTTTATAATTTTTTATTTGTATTTAAGGGGAGATCATCAAACCTTGTAATCAGAGCCCCGGGAATATTGTTAGCGTTTTGCTGGACACAATTGCATAATTGCCTCCTTGTTTCTATGGTGTTGGTCATTCCACGGATCTCTTTCAAAGCACTGCAACATTCATCAGATGGGTCTGGCTGTTGACCTATTGTATAACTACTACAATGTACTGCCATTGGCCTAGTGTCACTGCATTTCTGAGACTCCCCTGGATCCACCATCATATGAGCTACCGACAAGAACACCACCACCATCAAGTATGCAATCTTTTCCATTTCCTAATTATTATACTGTATTGGCTGTGTTTGTACTATTATGTTCTCAATGTATGAAATCTATGAGCACGTCAAGGATAGACGACTGTGCAGTTTTGAACATGGAGGTATTTATAGGCTCTCTAAGGAATATCTCTATTAATTATAAAGTAGCTGAAACTAAGAATTAGGTGATTAGGTCACCAAATACACCTATTTCATGTCTATGTGATGTAATGGTTGGATGGGTTTCAGTTAGGCTTTTGAAACTAATTTCAGCTCAAAAGCTCAATGAGAAGACATGACAAAGTCGGATCTCGTGGTATGGTTTGATCAGTTTCTGGTTAATAGCAACTGGGCTGGGTTGGGCAAAGGACCAAGTGCGCAACTAATAGTTTTATGTAACTATTATTCTTTTATTAATTCAATTAATATTTTAAAATTACTAACACTTTTATAATTTTAATGAATTTAAATATATTAGTATAATATTATATTATAATTTTTTTTAATTTGTTTAAACTATACATCCAAACATGTATTGAATTAAATATAAATTAAAAATTGTAAAAACAAATAAACTCGTCCCATAATTGAAACATCCACTAAAAAAATAATATAAAATATTAAACATAAATAAGAAATTATAAAATAATCATGCTCATCAATCTTTGTTGCATCTATATGAAAGTTCATATCCAGCTTTTTCTATGAAAATTCAGCAACAACAATCCCAAACACATCCTTAGTCGCATGAATTGTCTTATAAATTTTTTTAGTTTCCTGAAATCTCTACTCTGTCTTTTTTTTGTTTTAATCACATAAATTAAATTTTAACAAATTTTTGCATGCATTAATTGGCATTAGGGAAAATCAAAACAAAGAAATCATAAAGGAAATCTAGGGAAAAAGGATTGAGATTAACGTGGAGTGTTCGTTTTTGAAGTTTCTTTAACATTATAGTTGTAACTTTGTGCCATCCACCAATTTCTTTGTCAAGAATTGCTAATTTGGATATTACTGCCCAAAGAGGTAACCTATTACTTTAGCTGACAATTATTTTTGACTCGGCCCATTGCATGTTATCATGCCTATTGCTTGTCCAAAAGCCTACTTTGTTATAATTGAAGTCGATTGTTAATATTTTCCGGTATATGTGATTTTGATAAACTACAATTAGGTAACTCAATTTTCGAAATCATAATCAATTTTTGTCACATTACAATCCAATCCTTCAAGTGTTTAAAAATTATAAACCAGTCCCACAATTTTGTATAATTACCAATCAGCCTCTATTTTAAATAATCAAGTCAGCCCCTGAACTTTAGAATTTGACAGTTTAGTCCCCATAACTTCTGAATTTCAATAGGCCCATGTAGCTTATAAAATCTAACAGTTTGGCTGTTTTAGCTACTAAGTTTGTCAAATCATCCCATATACACTTCAATCGTTGATTTCAGTTGTGCCATGTTAAGTCATGTGTGCTTACATTAAATGTGAAATTGAGGGAGTGATAGATGATATTTGTGTACTTGGAGATGAATGTAATTTCTTCATTCTTTTCACTAAGAAGCTTTTTTAAGGGTTTCCAATCCCTAACCTGGCAAATAACAAGTAGAGAAAAGAAAAAGAAAACTTTATCTCTCTTTTTCCAAATGAATGTTGACTTCAGAATCTCCCAATTTATATTAAAAATTTATCATTCTTTTTAATATGATTATGATGTATAGCATGGGTCAAAATTTGGGTGATTAAAATTGGGATAGGGAAGTGCGGCCGGAATTTTATCATTCAGCATCACTTGCTGATGTTAAATACCTGAATTAAATTAGATTTAAGCTCTTTTATGTCCATCCCCAGTATACATGTATGATGAAATTGTTTGCAAAAATTATTATTTATATAGAGATTAGAAATAGCTGAAAACTAGAGATTAGAAATAGATGAAAACATAATGTGATTTTCCGCCTAAAAAATGTATCACTGTATCAGTTATTGTTTAACTAAATAGTAATTTTGGAGAACTTTGGCATGCAATTTCTTGTGCTACAAAATTTATGTTTATCATTGTCGAAGCAAGTTGTATGATTATGAGCTTATGTTGCATGAGTTGGATAAAGCACACCATGAACTTGAAAAGTTAAGAAGGGAATACAAAATTACATCCGGATAAAAGTTACACATCGAAGGAGGTTATTTCTTACTAATCTGAACTAAGCTATATGATCCATCCAGATACTTATAATCATCTTTTATTTATGAATAACACATAGCATTATTGTTTGTCCTCCAACTGCTTTCCCATGCAGAGAATTGGCATCAATTTAAGCTGCATGTATTGTTCAAGAAGGAATTAGAAAGCTACGAGTACATGTTAAGTTGATTTATGTAATTTGGCCTAAAAATGGAAAGATCAAGTAATTAGAGATAAACTTACGTTTTGCAGTCAAATTTAGGATCACCAGAAAATAGAAAAGGAACTCCACATTTTTCAGGGAGGGAATCAATTCTTGGAATACGAGCAGCAGAATCAGGATACTGAGAAATCACTCGTTGGGCACACGAGCAATATTCCCTTCTTTCTGCTGTAGTCTTGAGCCGTGAACGTACTGCTCTATAAGCGTCACAGCACTCACCAGATGGCTCTGGCTTATGACCTCCAGTAAAAGAATTACACTCAGCTCCTATTCGCTGCACCAAGGGTTCACCGCATATAGAAGCCTCCCCTTGCTTCACACTGATATGAACGGCCACCACCAATAGTACTACCAAGTAAGAAATTCTTGCCATTCTTTTCTGAATGTATATATCTCTTTGAATACAAATGTTAAGGATAGATTCTGCAGATGGACAAGTTAGTGTTTATATGATGATTAGGGGGAAATAATCTGTAATAAGACAACTTTAACTAGCAGTTAGGATGCAAAGTTTGGATTCATTATGTGAATAGTAATTAACCATTTTCATGCATGTCTGTAATGTATTACTAGTTAGGTTTCATTTCAAAATCTGTAAGAGTAATTAGGATGCCTAACTACATGACTAGTAATTAACTAATTATATATCTTCATGCATGATTATCATATGCCTACTGTTGGCTTCATTTTGAACTTTTTCAGCTTAAAGACACATGCACACACACAAAAAAAAAAGTGAGTCCGTTCCATTTGGTAAGTTTAGTTATATTTATCAGTTTCTTGGTCTGATGTATAAGATTATTATATAGTACTATTTTTAATTGTCTGCCTTCTTGTAAGTTACAACTTAATTTTTAGTTACTTTTAAAAGTTATAGGGTACTTGTGCTCCAGGGCTTTATTTTGGTCCGTTTATATTGTATTTAATTTTTTTTAAATAGAAACTAGTTTGGGGTTTTTTTTTGTATGGTAGCCTGCCATAACACAACTATTTATGAAAAATAGTATTCACCATTATGGTCTTAAATCCCCGCAAAATAGATCTGTCATTATTTCGGATTTCTACTCTTCTGTGCTCTTTCATTTCACAGTTACAAAGTTTATTTTACTTTGTAACACAATTTAATACTACCTCCGTCCCGCCCAATTGTTATTCTTTGGGAGAGAAGGTTCGGCACGCATTTTAAGGTGCATATAAAGTATAGTTCCGTAACTTATTTTTAATTTTTTTTTTCTGAATAAAAATTTAAAATTAATTTTTTATTCAGCAAAAAAAAATTAAAAATAAGTTATGGAACTATACTTTATATGCACCTTAAAATGCGTGTCGGACCTTCTCTCCGAAAGGATAACAATTGGGTGGGACGGAGGGAGTAACATACTCTACTGCAATCTGCATAACATAAGTTGGATAGAAAAAGACATCTTTAATGCCCTCATTTGAAGAATTTCATAAAATTTCATTTAGATTCTTATTTTAACGACTAGGCTTTGTATGCATAAAAATAGAATCTAACTTGAAATTAAAAAATTTGGATTAAACATAACATGATTACATTAAATCTCATTATGATAAGAAACTATATATAACATTCTATATTATTTGATTTATAAAATTTTGAAGAGATTTTATGTCAGATTCGATATGTTAAATTTAAATGTTGTTAAATTTTGTTATTCTAATCTTAACAATCTATTTGGTGATGTTTTCATATAAGGGTGTTGCAATATATCAACACGATATTAAATATTAATTTTATATTAAACTCAAACAAGTTAATTTTACCGGTAGGTATACTAATATATTTAAAAATTTAACGACCAAATCGTGTCTACATGGAATTAGGATAACAAAGAATCAATCGATAGAGGAATTAGAGGATTAATCAAACTGGTCCGAAAACTTCAAAAAAACGCTGATCTTATGTCGGTCCAATCTAATAAGGAGCATGAGGCCGAATAAATAGATGTAAGAAGTCCCATTTCAAAGTCGATAACATTTTGATATTACTTAACTTTATACACCACTCTTAGTTTAAGTTATTTGATTTTTTTTAAGCATTGTAAAATTATGTATGATATTTTATTTAAGTTTTAAATGAAAATTTAAAATACATCGTCTAGAAAATAACTTCTTCCAACTTTCCATTGTAATCGTGGCGTCCTAATTGCTAAACATGTTGTTGAACTCATTAAATGCACTCCTTCTGCTCACCTTTGTGGGTGCATGATTTTTTTTTCACTCTTGCGAGGTTGTACCATACGTGAAACCCCTGCTGGCTCGGCCACCACAACAAACACCATAACCAAGTATCTGAATCCTCACACGTTTATTCTTATAATGTAGTCCCCGGAGGCTCGGCCACCACAACAAACACCATAACCAAGTATTTGAATCCTCACACGTTTGTTCTTATAATGTAGTACTAGTATATATCTATCACTGGTTTACCTTCCTTTTATGTTTTTTTCAAATATTGTGATTGATCGGGGCTAATGAAATTGAACACAAATGAAATGAAATTTATACTATTTTATGGGATATATTTCTATCTATTCTTTTATTCTGTTCATATCAATCTAAACTATAGTTCAAACCCACTAATTTGATAAGCAATGTTCCATTCTCTATCATAAAATAGAGTGTCAATCCATCAATTTGAGTAGGAATCTATCTCATTCCTCATCATACTCATTTTCTTTACAAATCTCATTAGTAGAGATTTGTTCTCCCGGATATTTTTTATTCACTCTTCCCTTCTACCTTTATCGTGATCCTTTAATTTGTTTGTATACTGATTGTATGTGTCTAAAATTACTCTGGGTTTACCTTGCGTCTTTTTATTTATTTCTTCTTACCACTGTTGTCAAGGTGCTTGACTAGTCGGATGCAAAGATTCGACTAGACACTAGAGAGGTCGAGTTGGGCAACTAGGCTATTGACTTGTCCACTAGTCGGTTGATTAATGTAAAATATGGTTAAAAGACAGTCCAAATTCATTGAATAAAATGAAAAAAAACGTATTTTCTAAAATTTTAATCAACGGAAACAGTGTGCACATGCCATCTCAATTTTTCTTATCCTCTCTGTTAAATTCAAACTAATATATACATTCTCGTGTACATGGAATGGAAAAAAAACATGTCAATGATTAATATATTTATTTTGTAACTAATGTACATATAGGAATGTTGGATTTTTGTTGTGAGAAACCACATATATAAGCTAAATATATTTAAATACTATTTAATTTATCTACTAGTCAATTTGTTGACTAGTTTACAGGGTGGACCTTGATCGACTTGACTCGATCTACGGACGTGACATCCATGCTTCTTACGTATCATATGTTTACTATATTATACATTTCTCTTGTGATTTTTTACAATTTATAATTTTATTAATTTCAATCTAAAGTTAAAATGTTATAAAGTTAAGTTCAGGGCCTTCAGGCTTATTAGCTCCTGTATATCCTAAGTATGTTTTTTGAATTTTACCACACATCTGAATATAAAATTTCGAAATGTAATAATATTTTTGTTATTTCTGTAATAAAACAGAGTTTGTTAGATAAATATGCATTGTTTAACTTTTGTATCTTTTGACTTACTGTGTGATATATATAATGGTAGAAAAGATTTTCTGGTTACATTTGTCTGTGTCCGGCTTTGCTTCAGCTTGCTGAGTGACAAAGATATCAAGAAAAGTGTATATATTAAAGTTACATATATGTGTGGAGTTGCATTTATTTAATCTTAACTGTAAGTATAAAATCCATCTGAATACATATAAACATTTCTTTATTTATGATGAACGTATGCATACAATGGCTATATCATTAATGTTTGTCCTCAAACTGCTTTTCCACACAAGAAATTGGCATCATTTTAGGCTGCATATATGGTTCATGAAGGGATCAGAAAGTTGTGGATACACATCAAGTTTATGGATGTAGCTATGCTTTGAGAAAGAAAGCTAGTCAAACTTCAAAGAAAATAGAGATAAACTTATATTGCAGTTGAATTTAGGAGCAGCAGTGGAAGGAAATGGAAGTCCACATTTTTTTTGGGAGAATCAATTCTTGGGATGCGAGCAGCAAGATTAGAGGGAGAACCACAAACATATTTAGTTTGATAGCTTCTTGGACACAAAAAGAGTATTGCCTCCTTCCTCTCTGATCTTGACCTGTACGTAATGCTCTATACCAATTGCAACACTTGCCGGCCAGATGGTTCTGTTAAAAATATAATATAAGATCCAATTGGGGTTTTCTTCTAACACCTTAAGGTTTTAGATGAGCTGGTTACTCGATTGGATCTTATATTATATTTTTAACAAGCTCTGCCTATATATTTGTGTACAAATATTGAGGATATATGTTGTAGATGGATCAAGGAAGTATCTATAAAATGGCTTGGCAAAAAAAACTTTAGTTAGTTAACTTTAACCAACAGTTATGTCGCCAATTGTGGCTTCTAGTACAGTAGTCAATTATTTCAGGCATGTGTCTAATTTTACATTGTATGGCTACTGCCTACTGGCCGGTTAGGCTTTGTTTCATACTATATATGAAACCAAACTAGATGACTGATTATATGCTTCGGGGTTAATTAGGCTTCATTTCATATTATCAGCTCAAAGACATGTACGAGGCAAATCCCATTTGGCAAGTAAGTTTGTTTCCATCAGTTTCTTGTTTTTGATGAATACATTAGAAAATCTTGCCTCCAATTTCTTGCTTTGCATAAATAAAATTGAAAAATATATGCATGATTTTATTAAAGTTTTTGTTATGCGAAAGGATGGGATTTTTTTTGTTGGAGTTTTTTGTTTTGGAAAAATGAAAAGTTAATTATACTTTGCATCAATTTGCCGTTATTTCACATAATATTTATCAGTTGAAAATGCCCACACAGAAAGCCTGAAGGGTGCATCTGATTTAGTCCCGTTGTCTTTTATTATAAGTTACTAATAAATAATAAATTGAAAAATACAATTCAATTTTAAAATGATCAAGTAGACAGCTTATATGATTATATCTCCTTCACAAATCGTGTTATTCAAACTTTTACTCTTATAATGGTTTGTTTACAAATCGTGTTATTCAAATTCTTACTCTTTAAGTCCTAAACTAAAATTTCCCTAGCCAATTATCTAGTAATTACACATTAAACAATACAAGTTTGATATAATAAAAGTGTCTGCAACTCAAATTATGAATTATATAGATATATACAAACTTAAACTCATGCGATGTATAAATTAATTGCTTCAGTGTCTTCATAATTTACTTATTTCCTCTTCCTTCCCTTCTCTGCATTTTCCTTTAGTTGCCTCATGAAAGAACTTCTCAAGATTGCTTCATCTCTGTCAGTTTCTCCAAGTTGCCTCATAAGATAGTGTATTTCTTCATCTGTGATTTTGTCCAGATATTTGCAGATATCAAAGAACTTTGTGTTGCCCTCTGTATCTGTAAAAATCATGGCATACTTTGGCTCCAACACTACCTTTTTGACCTGTGACTTCCATATCTTCAGAGGTGAATCAGGTTCAGCTTCTGCCTTGGATCTCCTTAACCTTGAAATTTGCTGTTGAATTTCCTGAGCAATTGTTATGTTGAGTTTGTACTTTCTGTTGAGTAAAGGAAGAATAGTCTTTAAAACATTGTAGCTTTGCTTCATTATCACCTTTAATGAGTAGAGGATTTTTACTCCATTTTCATACTCCAACCTCATTGATTCTTCATGGTTAGAGGTTGCAGGGTGAGTCCTTACTCCAATTAATCCATTTTCATTGATTACTGGTATTCCCTTCAAATTGTATCCTTCAATTGTGACTTCCTCCTTGATTTCTTCTTGTTGACCCTGGAGATTTTCCTGAACCACTATTTTTTGAGTAGGACCTGGCCTTTTCTTGGCCATTGAAACTTTTCTCTTTTTTCTCAGTGGTTGGTCTATTAATTGTTCCTCCATTTTCCATTCCAATTCCATTTGCCTTGCTATCTCCTCATTTTCTTTTTCCCTTTTGACAGCATCTGACAATCCTGTTGAAATGGCTTCTTGAAGAAGCTTCTGGCCAACTGGCTCTTTTCTCTTCTTCAATCATTATGGCTTTTCCCTTTTTCTTCTCTTTAAGGGCTTCTTGATCAACTGACAAAAAGGCTTCAGCATCTGAGTTGCTTTCCTTGGCAGCCTTTTGTGCATCTTCATTTATTTTTCTTGTTTGAGCAATGAACTCATCCAAGTCTCCTTTTTCTACTGCCTCTGTTACTAACTCAGTGCTTCTCCTTAGATCTTCAATTCTTTTCTTTTCCCTCTCAATCATTGATTGAGTTTATTTCTCCCTAGAAATTCTCCTAGCTTCAAGATCATCAAACTTCTTGAATTCTCTCTTTTTCTGTTCTAAGTCATCTTTTGGAGAATTAGATGACTTAGTTCTCTTTGAAGATTGATTGTCCCTGTTACTTCTGCTTTTATCTCTTCTGTGTGCAGAACTGCAAATACCACTAGACTTGTCCTTTCCAGATCCACTTATGTTACCACTGCCTTTGCCATCACCACCATCATCATCTTTCTTCTTTATATTCTCCCCCTTTTTGTTATCATCAAATAAAGAGGGTGGTGGAAGTCTGTCAAGAATCCTTTGAAGAATGGAAGAATGTAGATTGTGACTTCTGAGGATATCATCCATTTTCTTCTCTAGAGACCCTACTCTTGTCTCCAAAGATGTAAAATTCTTGGATTCCTTGAAAAGCTTGTCCTTGATGCTATTCATGGTGTTGAACGGTAACTTTTCATCCAATCTTCTGTCTATTATATCCTTGGTTATGGAGATAGAGTTCTTGATGATCTCCAGTCCCCTTTTTACTCCTGTAACTGTCATCTTTTGGATCTTCATTGTGTCCCTCATGTAGTGAGCAATTCTTCTTTGTGCAGGATCTGCAATTTCTTCTTCCACCATTGCTCTTCTGTATTGAGACATAATTTCTGTTTCAGCAGCTTCTAAGGAACCATCAATAGTGCTCATCCATGGTTCCTCATCAGAATCACTCTCCAACTCTTCAGGTGCCATATAACAAGTGTCTGTTGTATTGGCAATGCTTTCCTTCAGATTCCTGGTCCTTTGTTCTGTATGCTCAATTCCCAAAAGTTGTTCTGCAGTCCTGTTACTTGAAGTTGCCAACCCTTGATATTGAGGATCAGGATGAATGAAATTCCTTGGATCCAATTCACCAGCATCTATTTCTTCTTCAAGGTCCTTAAGAACTCCACTCCCACTAGCTTCTGCATCATAGGCTCCCCCTATCTGCTTTACTCCTTCCTCTTCTTCTTCTGCCATCAGATCATTTTCCAATTCTTGTGCAAATTGAAGAATTGTTTATCACTCTCACTCATCTCTCTATTTTGCATCAGGATCTCATCCTGGAATCTCACCTCTCCCTCACTTATTTGTTGTGCACCTTCTAAGGTAGGGCCCTCAAGTGTTTCACTCTCATCCCTGGAAGAAATAGGAATGTTTTTGCTCACTTCCTCTCCTTTTGCCAGGTTACAATCCTTCCTCTCACTCAACTCACTCATTCCTAAGAGTGTTTGGGCAACATCAATTGATTGATCATCAATTGATGTATTGACAATATTAGTTGAAGTGGTGTTTGGGACATCCATCGATTGATGCATACCCATCGATTGATCTTGAGTATCGATCGATGGCTTATCAGTCGATGGCTGAATATCAATTGATGAAGGAACATCAATTGATGGAGAAGAAACAGTTGAGATAATTTGTGAAGTTATGTTTGAGATGATATTGGAAATAGAATCCTGAAAATTCTGAGAAGAAGATTCAGGAGAGAGTGTTGGCTTCTCCTTGAAAAACAAAGAAGGAGAATCTGAAAATGTTCGATAATCTATCAAAACATTTTCTGAAGAAGTTTGAGATGGGGAAAGAAGAATATAAGAGATAGGAATTGAAAGAGAATGGGGCTGCATCTCATCATTTATATGAGATGCATCAAACAGACTTTGTGAAGGCTCCACCACAGTTTCCTGTGGTTTTGCAGTGTGTGATTCCCCAAGTGCAAAGGTGACTTTCTTTCCTCTCCTCTTATATGGGGTTAATGGTTTGGACTTTGTGTCCCCAACTATGTTCTGTGCCCCTGGTTGTGGGCTATTTTCAATACTGTCATCCTTTTGAGAGGATGGCAATAGGAATGTGGTGTTTTTCATATTTACATCCACAATCTTTTGAGAGACTGTGGAGTGGCTTGGCTGAGGTTGCACACCCTCACTCTCCTTATCCTTCTGGGTTCTTTGATGTTCCCCAGTTCCCTCACCACCTAAATCCTCCTCTAGTCTATCTACCAAAACATTTGATTTTCTTTTCTTTGTTTTTACAACAGCAGATTTTTGGGAACCTGTTGAGGTCGGTTTCTTAGATTTGGATTTAGAGATTGGTTGTGTGACTTGGGCAGGAGGGTTGGGGTCATTACTACCACCCTCCATAGTCACAGAAGGCAAAGAAGAATTAGGTTGGGAAGAGTTTAAAGTAAAGACAAATACCTGAACAAAAGGGGGATAGATCAATTCCACATTGCTATGAGGATTGATCATTACCAGGTCTTTAAAGACCCTTTTGTTTTGAGTCCAGCACTCAAGGGTTTCAGTTTCCCTGCAAAACTCAATTTCTTTGACCAAGTGGTTAATTATAATCATGATAAATCTAGCATAGTATATATGATTAGATCTATCATGCTTCTTTCCTAACTTAGCAGCAATTTCAGATAACAATATAGAAGAAAAATCATGATATTCATCAAACAAAACACTATATGCTATCTGTTGCATGCTTGAAGTTATGACATCAAAATTACTAATTTTACCACTAAAGCATTTTATTATTGCATCAAAGAAATAAGACCATTCTCTCCTAAGGTGTTTTCTAACTACTTGTCCTAAATTGATATCAGGATTTGCATAATTAACAGCCCTAAGCATGTTTCTAATATCTGATTCACTAGGCACATTATCAGTATTATTAACAGGCAAATCTAAACATTCATTTAAAATTAAAGTAGTAAGAATGTACTCTTGTCCTTTACAGTTGAATTTGATGCTCGAGAAGTCATCGGCAACTTCTACAGAGGACCAAAATTCTTCCACCAAATTGCAGATTATTGTTGGTGCTTCCTTCAATGCTTTCTGTATCTTGCCACTTCCCAGGAATTGCATCAATGGATGAAATTCCTTTGGAGCCTCTTCAACAACCGTGCAGGCCACAAAATTATTCAATTCGTAGATGAACCCTGCTTGAGAGATTTTCTTGGATGAAGATGCCATTTCCTTGAGTAGAAGATTAGTAGTACAAAAGCTTTAAAGATATTAGGAGAGTTGAGTACTGAGAGACAGAGGGTTGTGATTAAGTTCGTAGAATGAGAGAGAGAGAGAGAGAAAGAGTTAGAGAAATTGTTAGTAAAAATGTAAGTAAGAATGAACAATGTTTTAATCTCATTATTTATATTTACTAATTTCTCAATCAATTTCTTACTCAAAATAGAACTTAATCGACCGTTAAAAGAAAATGAAAGGTAAAAGTTACCTATTTTGGCAATCGACAGTTATATATACATGAATATACGTATTAATCAATTGATAAAATAAGTAATCAACGGCTAAATTTTGTACAGATCGACTGATGACATGGACCAATCAAATTCCAGGTCTTCGATTGATAGCAATCTTATCCATCGATAGGTACATTTATCCATCGATAAATAAATATATCATCAATTGATATATTTATCTGTCGACAGCTTCAGATATCCATCGATAAACAAATATATCATCAATTGATATATTTATCTGTCGAGTGCTTCAGATATCCATTGATATGTAAAAATGTTTATCAGTTGATTTTTGAAGAATCAATAATTTAACATAATCAATGGCTAAAATTAATATTAATACATAACTTGTCAGACATTTAAAGGATTAAATATAATTAAGCATACCTAAATCACAGACCAATCTATTGAAAGTAGATTCATCTAGTGGTTTGGTAAAAATGTCTGCAAGTTGTGTTTCACTAGGGACAAAATGTAATTCAACTGTACCATTCATTACATGTTCCCTAATGAAGTGATACCTTATGTCAATATGCTTGGTTCTGGAATGTTGCACAAGATTTTCTGTTATAGCAATGGCACTTGTATTGTCACAGAAAATAGGAATCTTGTTCAAGTTGAACCCATAGTCATGTAGTTGATTCCTCATCCATAAAATTTGTGCAAAGCAACTTCTAGCTGCAATGTACTCAGCCTCTGCAGTAGATGTAGAAACCGAATTCTGCTTTTTGCTAAACCATGACACAAGCTTATTTCCTAGAAATTGACAGGAGCCTGTTGTACTTTTTCTGTCAATTCTGCAACCTGCATAGTCTGCATCTGAATAGCCAATTAGATCAAATCCAGAATCTCTAGGATACCAAATTCCAAGATTTGGAGTTCCTTTGAGATATCTGAATATTCTTTTTATTGCAATCAAATGAGATTCTCTAGGATCAGCTTGAAACCTAGCACAAAGACATGTAGCAAACATTATATCTGGCCTACTTGCAGTTAAATAAAGTAATGAGCCAACCATGCCTCTATAACTTGAAATGTCCACTATCGCTTCCTTAGTGTTTAATTCAAGTTTAGTTACAGTGGCCATGGGAGTTTTTGCAGAGGAACATTCATTTAAATCAAATCTCTTTAATAAATCAGAAATATATTTGGTTTGATTTATGAAAATACCATCTTTAACTTGTTTGATTTGCAAGCCAAAAAAGTAGGTTAGTTCTCCCATCATGCTCATTTCATATTTACTCTGCATCAACTTAGCAAACTTTTTACAAAGTTTTTCATTAGTTGAGCCAAAGATAATATCATCTACATAGATTTGAACAAGAATCATAGAGCCATTTACATTTCTATGAAAGAGAGTTTTATCAACAGTACCTCTAGTGAAGTAATTCTCAATCAGGAATTTAGACAAAGTGTCATATCAGGCTCTAGGTGCTTGTTTTAATCCATAAAGTGCCTTGAGAAGATAGTATACAAATCCGGGATGAACATGATCAATAAAACCAGGAGGTTGTTCTACATATACTTCTTCTTCTAGTTCTCCATTGAGAAAAACACTTTTTACATCCATCTGATATACTTTGAAATTTGCATGAGCAGCTAGGGCTGAGCATTCGGTCCAAAACCGAACCGAATCGAAAAAACCGAAAACCGAAATATTAATTTTTTGAAGGACCGGACCGAACCGAAATTTTTATAAAACCGGACCCGAACCGAACCGAAATATTTCGGTCTATTCGGTTCGGTCCGTTTAAACCGAAATTTTCAGAAGCTTTTGTTTTCTGCAGCATTTTTGGACACATTTTCTGTAGCAGCCATCACTTATTTATCATGCAAACAATCCATAATAATAAATCACAACATCAAACAAGATTTGGATAATTTAAAGACCAAGGTGCAGAGTGCACTGCAGACTACAGTAATCACTAATCAGTAGATTTAGATTCAGTACTCTAAACAATAAGTTTCAGAACACAAACTTGAACTTTTAGAACACAAACTTGAACTTTCAGAGTTTCAAGCCAATATTTTAGAACAAAACAACAAGATCAACCTACGACAACTGTCTATAACAGATTTATGAAGAAAAACAAGCACTGCAGATACTAGAACAGATCAGCACTCCTTAATCCTTAATCCTTATCTGCAGACTGCAGCAGCAGCACACATCAGCTGACCAGCATTATCTGCAAATAAAAAAGAATATTCCGTACATTCAGGACATAAATATAGATATATATGGCATTGACAATCAGTTAGGAGGAACTACAAGGCACCTGAGTCCTGACTATGCTAAAAGAGCAACTGAAAAAATGAAAAATGATGCAAGTATATCACAGAAAGGGAAGGGTCTGTTATTCTTACTAATCAATGTCTAAGGGTGTGGCATCCGTTTCGACATTTTCCCTCATTGAAAGAGCAGAAAATGCTACAAAATATAAAATAACGACAAGTTAATTCAATACATGCACAAATATTAACTAGTGACAAGTGAAATGTAAAATACATGTGTATGTAATTATGTATATACCTTCTTCAAATTTCTCAAGATCATTAACATCTTCTTCAATTGTCTTTGGACGTTTGGCCGATCTCAACCAATCTTGAGCACAAAGTAATCCCTCCACAACTTTGGCCGTCAAAGAACTCCTATATGGATCAAGTACTCTTCCACCCGTACTAAAAGCGGATTCCGATGCTACGGTGGAAATAGGGATTGCTAGTACATCACGAGCAAGTTGCGAGAGGATGGGCAACCTACTTGAATTAACTTTCCACCATTTCAAAATATCAAAGTCATCTTCATTTTTCGTAACATAGACACTCTCTTTAAGATAAATATCCAATTCACACTTGGATTCTACTTCTCCACTTTCCAATTTTTGTTTCATGAATCTAGCTCCTAATGCCGATTGTGTTCTTGAAGTTGAAGATGTAGTTGAATGTATGTTTGAGGATCTACTTGAAGATTGAACTTCTTGATTAACTTGAGTAGTTTTAGGTTGACAAATCTTTTTATACTCTTCAAACAACTCTCTTATCACTATACTTGCATCACTTGCCAACTTCCAACCCACATCTTTTCCATATTCCTCACAAAGTGCAAACTCAAGGAACTCCAATTTGTACCTAGGATCAACAACAACCGCCACATAGATAAGTTTGTTCATTTTATGCACATCACCCCAATACTTATCATATTTCTCTTTCATTCATTCGCCCATTAACGCCACTTCAATGTCATCACTCTTCATCCAATCTTTCAACAAATAATTAACTGTGCTAATCTCATGATAGAATATATTTGATGTGACATACAAAGAACCCGAAATCCTCAAGGTAAGTTCATAAAAATGAACTAAGATATTAACCATCCTTCTAACATTACCCCAATCCCAAGAAGTAGGCACCCCATTACCCTCATTAAGCTCATTTGCAAAGGACGTGTCCATTGTTTCATATAATTCAAATGCACCTTGAAACTTTTGAGCAACATTTAACATCAAATAAGTGGAGTTCCATCTTGTCTTTACATCCAAACACAACATAGATTTAGAATCAACATCCACTAACTCAATGCACTCCTTGAATTTAGCTAGTCTAGCCATAGATTGCCTTATATACCTAACCGCCTTTCTTACTCTTTCAACCGATGGATCTATTTCTTCAAGTCCTTTTGTCACAATCAAATTAGTTATGTGTGCAATACATCTCATGTGCATATATTTTCCATTCAAGAAATCGCTCCCCCTAGAAGACAACCTATCTTTCAATTTTAAAATGCAAGTATGATTTGAACTAGCATTATCAACCGTGATTGCAAACACTTTTGCAATTCCCCATTCTTTCAAACACATATCAAGGTCCCTAGCTAAGAGCTCACCCTTATGACTCTCTATAGGATAAAAATTAATTATTTTCTTGTGCAAGTTCCAATTATGATCAATGTAGTGAGCCGTAATGCACATATAATTAATCCTTTGAATTGAAGTCCAAGTGTCTGTGGTGATATTAATTCTTTGACCCGACATCTTAAAATACGTGGTCAACTTCTTCTTCTCATCTAAATAGATTTGGTAACAATCCCTTGCCACGGTAAAACGAGATGGCATCTTAAAAAGAGGTTGAGTAGTTTTCATGAAATCATTAAATCCCTCACCCTCAACGAATCTAAAGGGGAGTTCATCAATAATAATCATGGAAGCTAACTTATGTCTACTAGCTTTTTGATCAAAACGCCAATTTTTAAGAATACCATCATTTCCACCTACGGATTGTAAAGACAATTGTGTTTGTTTTGACTCACCACTAAGTGGTAACTTTGAGCAACTTTTGACATGTTTTAAAAGTGTACTAGTGCCATTTTGACTAGTATCGGAGAAGTATTCCTTACCACAATACTTGCACCTAGCTTTTTTAAACCCTTCCGCATCCACAAACTTGACCATATGATCCCAAACTTCTGACCTCGCTTTCATAGGCTTTCTTTTTCTCTTGGCGGAGCTTGCTTGAGTTGGAGGATTATTACCATCATTAGAATCTCCCATCCCCGTGTCTCGTAGTGAATCAGATTGTGACATTATTTGAACTGAAACAAAGAGAAACAAGAAATCAATTTTTTAAGCTACTGAGTACTACTACTGTTAGTCTGTTACAGTGTTACTAGTTACTGCCTAAAAAATCAATTTAGTACATTAAGTCATTAACAAAGTACCAAACTATATAAATACAGAAGTACAGAGCAAAACCTAAGAGAAATCAATCAAATCATTATATCAAGCATTAATTAAGAAATCTAATAAACAAATTAAGAAATCTAGAATTCTAGATAACATTTAAGAATTAAGATTCAAGAATCTATTAACATTTAAGAATAGAATTAAGAAAAACTTTAAAATAGAATATATTAACATTTAAGAATTAAGATTCAAGAATCTAGCAGAGTAGTAGGCAGCAGCATATAGATACAAATATACAATCATATAAATAACCTACCTTAAAGTAGTGACTGAGGACTGGAGGCTGCTGGACTCGTGGAGGAGGAGGCTGCTGGACTCGTCGGGACTCGGGGTCGGCCGTCGGGAACTCGGGACTGGGTGGGGGGACTCGTGAATGACTAACTGTGTGTGGGTAATTGACTAACTGGGTATTAGATATTTAGATTATTAAATATTATATATATATAATATATATATAATGTAAACATACGTTTTGTAAATTTCGGTTTTTTCGGTTTTGGACCGAAATATTTTGAAAAAACCGGACCGGACCGAAATATATTTCTGTCCAAACCGAAAAACCGAAAAACCCAGATTTTCAAAAAAATTGGAACCGAACCGAACCGAATTAGCATATTTCGGTTCGGTTTTTCGGGTTCGGATCGGTTTTGCTCAGCCCTATGAGCAGCAAATGCTAAAAAGATTCTGATTGCTTCCAACCTTGCAACTGGTGCAAATGTTTCATCAAAATCTATGCCTTCTTCTTGTGAATAGCCCTTTGCCACTTATCTTGCCTTATTTCTTGTCACTGTACCAGATTCATCCATTTTGTTTCTGAATACCCATTTTGTACCAATGATAGACTTGTTCTTTGGTTTGAGCATCAGCTTCCACACCTTGTTTCTTTCAAACTGATTCAACTCTTCTTGCATAGCATTTATCCAATCAGGATCATTCAAGGCTTCTTCAATCCTTTTTTGTTCTTCTTGTGACAGAAAGCTTCTATACAAGCATTCATTTTGAGTTGCACTTCTAGTTTTGACACCATCATTTGCATTTCCAATAATTAGTTCAAAGGGATGACTTTTTGTCCATTTCCTTTGAGATGGTAAGTTGGTCCTTGAAGATGATGCTTCATGATCATTGGAAGTGTTATGATCACTGTGAAGTGATTGACTATTTGATAACCCTCCCCCTGTGATGGACACTCTATTTGAAGATTGTTGAGCAGAGTTGTTATCCATCGAATGATTATCAATTGATGTATTATCAGTCGATTGATGATTGTCAACTGATAAGTTATCTGTTGAAGCAATGACATCAATTGATGGGAGGATTCTAGGAACTTGTATACTTGTAATTTCCTCATCATCATCACTATCTTCAATATTACTTGAGGATTCATTTTCAAAACGCAATAGATCATGAAATCCTTCATCAAGCAACCCTTGAATTTTCTTGTCATCAAAGACTACATGCATAGATTCCATAACAATGTGTAATCTAAGGTTGTAGACTCTGTATGCTTTGGTTGTTATTCCATATCCAACAAATATAGCTTCATCAGCTTTGGCCTCAAATTTTCCTAGATTTTCACCTTGATTTCTCAGTACAAAGCATTTGCTGCCAAAGACATGAAGAAAATTAACTGTTGGTTTCTTGTCTTTCTTCATCAATTGATATGGTGTTTTGCCTTGAAGTTTATTGACCATGGAAATATTTTGAATGTAACAAGAAGTATTAATTGCGTCTGCCCAGAAGTATGTAGGTAGTTTAGCTTCTTCTAACATAGTTCTAGCAGCTTCAATCAAGGTCCTATTTTTCCTTTCAACTACTCCATTTTGCTGTGGAGTCCTCGGTGTAGAGAAATGATGAGTGATACCTTTTTCTTCACATAATTCTTTCATGGTTGAATTCTTGAATTCAGTACCATTATCACTTCTAAGTTTTTTGACCTTCCATTCAGTGCCATTGTCAACATTCTTCACATGGTTGATAATTAATTTGCTTGCCTCATCCTTAGAGAATAAGAAATATACCCATAAAAATCTTGTGAAGTCATCCACAATTACTAAGGCATATTTCTTTTTGGCAATTGACATGATGTTGACTGGACCAAATAAATTCATGTGCAATAATTCCAGAGGCTTATCAATTGATGATTCAGACTTTGACTTGAATGATGCTTTTATTTGTTTTCCTTTTTGACAGGCATCACACAGTCCATCCTTGGTGAATTCCATCTGTGGGATGCCTCTAACCAAATTCCTCCTAACCAATTGATTCATGGCCTTGAAATTCAAATGGGCTAGCTTCTTGTGCCAAGTCCAACTTTCATCTATATTGGCTTTACTTAGTAGACATGTCATAGAATTTGTCTTTACAGAGAGAAAATCAGCCACATAGACATTTCCTTTCCTTTCTCCAGTTAAGAGAATATCACCAGATTCTTTATTGGCTATGATGCATGATCCAGTTGTAAACCACACACCATTACCAATATCACACAGTTGACTGATACTGAGCAGATTGTGCTTCAATCCATCAACTAGTGCTACATTTTCAAAGATAACATTTTCTTTTATAATTGAGCCATATCCCAGGGTAAAACCTTTGCTGTCATTTCCAAAAGTAACTCCTGGGCCAGCCTTTTCCACAAACTTTATGAGCAGGGACAAATCTCCAGTCATGTGCCTTGAACATCCACTATCCAAATACCAGAGATTTCTCTTCCTGTTTCCCTGCACTCATATAAAATAATCAAGTTGTTTTTGGTACCCAAGTTGCCTTGGGTCCTCTTTTATTAGTTGCAGCCTGAGCCCCTGTTGTCAACTTAGGTTCCTTTTGTTTTGGTGGATTTAAATCCACTTTAACTTTGGGAGTTGACTTTTAGGGCTTTGACACCTTGGAACTCATGGCAGAATTTCCATGAATTTCATCATTTATATTAGGCATGTTCCATGGCATACTTGGCATGTTCAGATTAGGATATGCAAAGAAGAGATTATACATGTATGGAACTTGTGCATAAGGCATATGAACATTAGGTGCAACCAAATTAGAAGACATGGCACTCATGAGCATAGGATTAAGAAGCATGGCATTTGAAGACATAGCATGTGTATTTAAATCATTTGAAGACTTATTCTTCTTTTCATTCTTGCATTGCATTGACAAATGATTTACACTACCACACTTAGCACAAACCTTTCTAGGTGCATACATATCAGGAGTGTAATTGTTGTGCTTATTAATGCCTACTTTCTCATTCCTATTCTTCTTCTTTTTCTCAGATTTAGATTGAGTAGTTTCCACAGGTGCAATCTTCTCTAGTTTTGCTTTTAATTGATTCTTAGATAAACTACCTTTGTTAACCTTCTCATTCTCAGTATCAACTTAATTTTTGGTTTCCTTAACAAATTTGATAGGAGTGCTAAATTTGTTCTTTTTATTAGCCATTGAAGATTCACTTGTCGATGGATGCTTATCAATTGATTCAGCATCAATCGATTGATAATCCTTATCAGTTGATGATGGATTAGCATTCGATTGATCTTTATCCATTGAAGTATCAGCCAATGGCTTGCCTATTGATTTGGGAAGATCTCCTAGAGTATCTACACCCTGAACATCAATAATTTGTTTGGCAGTTTTAGCAGACCTATTCCATTTGCTAATGGTTTCTATTTCATCAGCCAATTGTTCTTTCAACAATTCTTCTCTTTTCAAACTGTTTACTAGTTCATTCCTAGCATCCTTTCTTTCCTGCTTAAATCTTTCTAAACAGACAAGTTCATTTTCAAGAAAAACATTCCTCTCAATTAAGGCATCAATGGTGCTCTTTAACTTGAGATTTTCTTTGTTTAGAGATTTTAGAGTGACATGCAAATTGTACAATTCATTGGACATTTCATTAATATTACTATTGAATTCATCAGCTGAAAGCTCAGAAAAGTTTGTAGCTAGTACCTGATTGGATGCTGAACTAGCTTCTTCATCCTCATGGTTGGCCATTAGAGCTAGATTGATATATTCTTCAGAATCACTGTCCTCAGCAGCCCAGTCCTTCTCTTCAGTGACAAAAGCCTTTTCTTTCTGTTTTAAAAGGTCAAAGTATTTCTTTTTATAATCAATACCCTCATATGTCTTTGCCTTTTCTTGCTTTGGCTTCCTGCACTCACTTGAGAAATGACCAGCCAATCCACAGTTAAAACATCTGAATTTAGATCTATCAACCAAACTTTTATTTTGATTGTTGTTTCTAAACTGGGATCCAGGCCTTTGAGCATTTGGATTCCTCTTGAATTTTAGCTTTGAAAACTTCCTTGACAAAAATGCAAGGTGCTCATCAATCTCATCCAAATCATCCTGTGAGCATGTTTCATTTTCCTCACATTTGGTCTTTCCTTTTCCCTTGGATGATTCTTCATCAGCATCATTAGCCACCATCATGACTTCTTCTGCACAACCAGTATTTTTCTTTTCTTTCTTGTCTTCATTCCCATTGACCATCAAAGCCACAATTTTCTCCTTTCTTTGATTCTTCTCAATCTCTTCATCTTGTTGAATCTCCAGTTCATATGTTTTGAGAATACCATATAGTTTCTCTAGAGTATAATCTTTGAAGTCTTGAGATTGTCTAATGGAGACAGTCATTGCCTTCCATTCCTTTGGAAGAAATCTTAGAAATTTGAGATTTGTATCTTCTGTTGCATAAACCCTACCATATAGCTTTAGACCATTCAACAACTTTTAGAATCTGCTATAGGTATCATTGATGGCTTCACCACTCTTAAAATGAAATGATTCATATTTTTGAATTAAGAGTTTCATCTTGTTTTTCCTAACTTGTTCAGTTCCTTCACACAGAGTTTGAAGAGTGTCCCACACTTCTTTTGATGAAGTACAGTTTATCACATTATCAAACATATCTTTATCTAGACCATTAAACAGAATGTTCATGGTCTTCTTATCTTTCAGTACTTCTTTGTCATCCTCTTCTGTGAATTCAAAAATAAGTTTTGGAATATGTCTATCAACTGTAGGAGTTCCATCTGGGTTTACTCCTGTAACTAGCTTCATGGGAATGTGAGGACCTTTCTCTATGCAGTGAACATAAGAAGGATCTAGAGAAAGAAGATGCAGATGCATTTTTACCTTCCATGGAAAGTATTCATCCTTTTCCAACATTGGAATCTTTACACCTGAATCTTTTTGGCCCATATTGACTGTTCTTGATCTTTAAACTTTCTGTATGTTGAAAGCCTGCTCTGATACCAATTGGTATTCCTTAAGAACAATGTCAATATTTGTAGAAGGGGGGTTGAATACAAATATTAAAACTTTTTCGTATGTTATAATATTTGTTCTTGATGATTTGACTTAGTGTGAATATGTTGGAACAATTTAAGACTGAAAAGTAAATTAAGCAAAGAGTTTTAAAATTACTGATGGATTGATTTCTCCATCAGTGTATATTTTTGCTCAATTTTCTAGGTTAAAAGAAACCTAGTTGCGTTTTTACAAGATTAGAAAATGAATCAACTGTTCTTACAAATGTGCTCTCAAGCTTGAACAGTTGATTCTTGAATTTGTCTAACATTTTCTAAAAATGCTGCTACACTTGTTTATATAACACAAGTGTACTTTTACAATACCTAATCTAGGATTGTTTCTACCTGCCTTTCTTTTACCTATTTCTTTTAAAAAAAGGTTTTAAAAAAACAGCTTCTGATTGAGTCTTCACAGTCATTCTAGACTGTCTTCCATAGGTGTGCTTTTATTCTCTGGATCTTCAGCATATATTCTTTCTGTGTGTTGTCACACTCAATTGATAGTTTGCTGTTAAGCATATCAATTGATCCATCTTTTAATCCATCAACTGATGTTCTTCTTCTATTAATCTTTATATCAATCGATGGGTCTTCACATCAGTTGATGGTCTTCAATGCTTGACTTGGCTTCTTCAATTAATCCCTCATCCATCGATGCTTCAATATCAATTGATCATCCTTCACTTGTGTAATTTCCTGTCTTCATATAATTACAATTTAACAGTTTAATTCACACATCAATTGATGATCTATATCAATCGACTCCAACATCAATTGATGAACAAAATATCAATTGATTTACACCTTATCGATTGAAATAGACTAAGTACACCTATGCTACAATCCAAATTATCAGTTGATTCATATAAACACTTCAACTGATAAATGGTTTCCTGATCAATTGATATTTATAACTTTCATATCAATTGATCAGTTACATCAAACTAAATTTCTATGATTCTAAGATTAATGTTATCATCAAATCACATGTAGATTCCTAACACGGACTATTGTCACACCATAAATTGTATAAACCCATAATCTCTTTGGGAAGGATTTTCATGGAAGGGCCAAATTTTGACCACCATTTAATAAACCAGTTAGGAACTTGTTTGTCCAGAATTTTTGGATTCATCGAGAAAAATCAAGAATATTTATTTTTGGGATTCTGATAGTAAAAAGATTTAGAAAAAACTTGAATATAATCCCAATAATTGTAGTAAATATACTTTCCTTCTGCTATCTTAATAGCTTTTTCTCTATTTGGATTTAATCCTCATTTCTTTGGAGATAGTACCTTATTAATATGGCACTTGTTGAAATTTATAAAACTTTCAGGATTATTATTCAGAAAGTGATGGGTGATAGTTACTGATTCAGTAACTGTTAATAATATCTCCAGATTTTGTCTGGCTTGATTTTGCAAACTTGGATATCCCCTTGATTTAAGATATCTTGTTTTAATAAACCACTCATTATTATGAGCAATTTCAATATTTTCATTCTCAATATATATAATGATTTCCCTATTAGGGTTTTCAAAAAATCCTGGTTCTTCTTGTTCAGCCGCATCTTTATAAGATACTACCTTACTGGATGATGAAGAAGAAGGTATTTCTTCATTTTTCTGAGGAGTAGGAGGTGCAGGCAATTGTTGCACTCTTCTTTCCCTATTATGATAGGTTGTCGAATCCCCTATTATAGGAACATTTAGTTCTTGACGAGGTAACTTATTGTTACTCCCATATTGACGAGGTAGCATATTGCTTCTCTCATAGCCTCGCCCACGACCATATCTACGGCCTCTTCACCTATTAGGAGTTGTCATTCACCCTGAAAAAATTATCGGGTTAAATAATCAGCAAGAGAATTATTTTCTCCCTTTATATATTGAATATCAAATTCAAAGGCAGAGAGTTGAGATTGCCATCCTGCAAAAATTTATTTTGCTACAAGATTTTTAACATCTTTTTCTATAATTGATTTTGCTGAACTACAATCAATTCGTAGTAAAAATTTCTGATTTAATAAATCATTTTGAAGTTTAGATATACATTTGATAATAGAGAGCATTTCTTTCTTAATAGTCGAATATTTTGACTGGGTAAGATTCCATTTTCCTAAGGTGAATTTTACTAAAACTTCCTTTTTAGTTTTAGGAATTTCCTGTTTTAGGATACCACCATATCCTATATTTGAGGCATCAGTCTCAACTATTTTAAAATATTTTGGGTTTGCCAATGATAAACAAGGTAAACATTTTACCTTTGTTTTAATAGTCTTAATGGTCTGAGAGTGTTTTTCAGTCCACGGACCAACATTTTTTTAAGCCTAGAGTACAAAATTGTTGTATCTTTAGCTAAATTTTCATAGTAATCTGCTATATAATTTAAACTACCTAAAAATCTTTGTAATTGCTTTATATCAGTTATTATATCAAGAAATTTAGAAGCAAATTAAATACTTCTATCTATAGGAATAATTTTTCGTTAATTAATAATATGACCTAGGAATCTAATCTGAGTCTGAAATAATTTCATTTTTGGGACAGATATAACTAACCGATTATGTTTAATTAAATTTTTAAATATTTTTAAATGTTTTGCATGTTGTTCTATTGTTTTAGAATATACTAAAACATCATCAATATAGACGATTATAAATTCTGTGTATTGATTAAAAATTTCATTCATAATATTCTGAAATTCAGAAAGAGCATTTTTTAATCCAAAGGGGACTACATTCCATTCGAAATGTCCGAATGGGACTGTAAAAGCAGTTTTATACCTATCAGATTCAGTAATTTGAATCTGCTAATATTGTGATTTCATGTCAAATTTTGAAAAGATTAAAACATCAGTTAATCTGTCTAATAAAACTTTTTTATTAGGAATTGGATATCTAATCCATTTTAACACCTTATTAAGGGGTTTATAATTAATAACTAATATAGGAACTCCTCGTTCCTTTTCTGCTACATTATTAACATAAAAAGCTATGCAGCTCCATGGAGATTTAGATTTCCTAATTATTTTTTTCTCTATTAGAGAGTCTATTTCATTCTTACATAATTTTAAGTATTCTTTGTTCATTTGAGCAGGTCTAGCTTTCGTAGGGATTTGTTTTTCATCAAATCCTTCTACATAGGGTAAAGAAATAAAATGTTTTTTCCTATCCCAGAAAGCATTAGGAAAGTTGTTACAAACTTCTGTATGAAATTGTTGTTCAATAGATTTTATTTGAACCTGAACATTACTTTTATTAAGATGCCCATTAATATTTAACATATTTATTTCTTCTTTAAAAAAACATATTTATTTTTCCTTATTTAAGAGAACTTCTCTAGCTTACTTCATTTAACATACGAGTATGAGGGTCTGTAATAAATTTAAATAGGGTCTTTTTTCCTCCTATAGTGGCTAATATGCCATTTCGATCTATCTGTTCAATATGCATAATCTTATATAAAAAAGGGGTTCCTAAGATAATCCTATGATTAATGTTTTAACCAAAATAAAAGATGTTGGTAAAAAAATCTCTTGATTACAGATATATGTGTTGGATAATTTATATTTTACCCTTAACCTATCTCCTCCTGCATGAGTAAGGGATTGAGTGGTTTTCTCAAAATATTTTGTAGGAATAATTTCTTCCTGAATATAATTTAAATCAGCACCGCTATCTACTAGTGCTATTTCATTTTCTATGATAAAATCTTTATCTATTACTACAGTTATTTTTATAATAATTATTATTAATATTAAAATTATTGAAATTTCACTAACTCTTGAACTATGTATATTCGACATATAAATTTATTATACGGGTTATTTCGATGATATAAAATTGTGATCAAGTTAAGTTTTTATTTTCTATTCTAATTTTATTTCTATTATAGTAAGACTATATATATAGAGAGAGAGTCTTATTCAAATAGAAAATAGTTAAAATAGAAAATAGAAAACTTTATCGTTATTAGGGCTGAAAATGAATCCGAGTAATCCGGGTTCGAACTCGGATTCGATTCGTTAAAAACGAATATAATTCATATTCGTATAAAAAATGAACGAATTCGAATCTTATTTTATAATTCGAACGAATACCGAGTCGGATCTTACCACTCTGATATTCGGTCATATTTATTTTGAGTAATTCGAATAATTTTAGAGTACTCGAATACATATTTATTATACGTATTCGACTCGAATTCGTAAGTTGCATACATTATTATATACTCCCTCCGTCCCGGCCAGTTGTTATCATTTCAAAATGGGGTGTCTGGCACGCATTTTAAGGTGAATTTTAAGGATAGTTCCATAATTTATTTTTGAAATTTTCCTTTTTTGTATAAATATAGAACAATCCTATTTTTATACAAAAAAAGAATTTTTTAAAAATAAGTTATGGAACTATTCTTAAAATCCACCTTAAAATGCGTGCCAGAAAGTGAAAAAAAAGTGATAACAATTGGTTGGGACAGAGGGAGTACAATATATAATATTTATATTAAAATAATACTCTACTAAGTGATCACATTTTAATTTTTAGTGAATTTTATTCGAGTATTCTTAATTTTATAAAATTACTATATATGAATTCGAATTCGAATACACTAAAATGAGTAGTTCGGTATCTATTTGAGTCGAGCCGAATCAAATATGAATATTGATATTCGAACTCGAGTCGAATCTGAACAAAATATTAAAATTTTAATTCGAATCCAGACCGAATCTGAATGAATAATTATAAATTCGAGCCGAATCTGAGCATACTGCTATTCGCATTTATTCGACTCGATTTCACCCCTAATCATTATACATGTCGCACCCACATACAAATTAAATACACTCTCACACACACAACCCCCTATTTCCCTCCATTTTTAATTTAATTTTTTCCATCAATTAACGAAATCTTTTTCAAATCTAACTTCACCACATTTTTCTCCATCTCCCAACGATCAGTTTCCATACCATATGTGATGTATTCCGGTGACTAGAATATGTAATTAAAATAAATTCGTCACTTATCAGATCCAAACTTTAATCACTAAATTATATTATAGAAATCACTAATTAGTATTACAAAAATCACTAAATTATATGCTGCGGGTTCGCAAGAAATAACAGTGGTTGCCGAAGAAATGAAAGTCGCTAGAATGTAGCACATATGGTATGCAAACTAATTGTTGGGAGATAGAGAAATATGTGGTGAAGTTAGATTTGAAAAAAAGTTCGCTAATTAACGGGAAAAATCAAATTAAAAACGGAAGGATTATGTGGGATTGTTGTGTGAATGAATATTTGATTTGTGTGTGATAGTATATTTGATCTGTGTGTGGGTGCCCCAACTAGCCATTAGATTATATTGAATATATGGTTTAGATCTTATTTTCTATTTGATCACTTTATATATATATATATATATATATATATATATATATATATATATATATATATATATATATATATATATATATATATATATATATATATATAGTCCTACTCAAATAGAAAATAGTTTAAGTGAGAAATAGAAAATAACCCAAATCCAAATACATAACCCACCCACTCCCTTAATTACTCAACCTCAATTCACTACCCCTCCCCTATTTTCCCGACCCACTCACGCATCCACCCTCATAGACCCCATCATCTTCCTCCCGACCCCACCCCCACCCCCACCCCCACCCCCACCCCCACCCCCACCCCCACCATCCTACTTCAATCACCCATATCCTCCATCCAACCACTATTTCTCCACCCGCGGCTTTATTCCACCCCAATCACTATCCCTCCCTCGCCACCTCCCCTACTCTCTGTAATATTTACGGATTCAACGGTTTTTTTTAATTCATCTTTGAATTGATCAACGTCTCTATTTTGAGAAGATTGTTAATGGTGATACGACGACAGTGATGGCGATGATTGAAGTAGATTTGAGATTGATGATTATGAATCAGGTTATTTTTTTAAAGAGATTTTTGTTTTATAAATCAGTTATTTTTATTATACAGATTAGTGATTTGTGTAGGATAAATTAGTGGTTTCAGAGTGAATCTTGTATTTTTGATACTTTTATAATATAAAATAGGTAATTTCAAACTTTTATCATAAATCGATTTGGTATTTCATTTTCATATATTGTGCTTATATTTCAAATCTTATTATTTTCATAAAAATGTATTATTGTTGAATGTTATCACTGCAATCACTATTTTGTACTGTAGAAATCACCCGTTTATACATTGTAAGTCACTATTTAATATATTATAAATCATTAAAATTCACCAGTTTTGTTCTTTACGAATTTATTAAGACTATTTGTTCTATGCATAACAATGGTGACAAAGGTTAATAATACACCTTCAACAACCATCATCTATGTTTAATATACCACTTCTAATCATTTATTTTTATTAAAATTCAAAAAATAAAAAAATAATTAATTAACTACCCTTTCAATTTCAATCCACCGGAAAAGGTGATTGGAATTGAGGGATTGGGAAGGGGGCTGGCAACGCACGGATTGGTGGTCATGGATGGTCGTAATCGGGGAAGAAGTTGAGGCTGGGGCAACACATAACAGTGGCGAAGAGAGAGAGAGGGGATGACAGTCAGGGGATGGCGGGGAAGGGGTGGGGTGGGGTGGGGATTGAGGCGTGTGTATGTATATGTTGTATGTATATGTACTTTGACTTGTTAATGGGTTGAGCTACTCCTTATTTTCTATTTATCATTTTAATTTATTTTCTATTTGATCATTTGCCTATGTGTGTGTGTGTGTATATATATATATATATATATAAAAGAAGACTCAAAAGAAAACTCAAATTAGGTACTTGAGGTACTTTTTTTAGCCATTGATTTGTAACTAATCTAATGGTGATATTTACTAATTTACTACTCCGCCAGCTTCACTGTAACTGACCTCCCAACCCCATGCAAACCAACCAAGTCAGGTGACCCGATACTCCCAACGCTTCACACCTCCATTTCTCAACTCCAACACATCTCTTCACTTCTTCAATCCCTAATCTCCAAGTCTAAGGCCAACTAATCCTTGATTCCCTAACCACTTGCGACACTCTTCTCAAATATGCAGTGAGCAAACTCAATGAATCAGCCAACTTGCTTACCAACGTTCATGATTTGGAGGAATTGATTACATGTGTTAATGGCATCAAGCGAACGAGTGAGTTACAACCTGGAATAATTTAAAGGGAATTTATACTATTTGGTTTTGGCTGCCATGACCTTGGACACTCATACACAATTACACATACATGATGCTTATTTTGTGGCAACATCCTTTAACTATAATGTGTGTAACAAACCAAGCTAAAAGACTGCATGTGAGAGATGAACTTAAAATGCAAAAAAGAAAGGGGAAGAAATTAGTAAAAGAGGAAAAAATGAAGAGGAGAAATCTCTTCATTGGTATTGATAAAAACGATTTGTAACTTGTTAAGTTCTTTTTTATATTAATAAATGAGGATTAGTAATTTCAGGGTAGTTGGCAAATATTGCATTGTAGACCCTGTTTAGTATATGGTGAAAACCAAATACTATATTATCTTTGTAGTTGTTAATTATCGAAATTTAGACCTTTTTTACCAAGTAAAATTATCTTGCATGTACTTCGTTCTAGAAATTTATATCTTAATTTCCCGCTTAGTTAAATGCAGAGGAAGGATTTTTAATATTGAATTAGCCGCAGTTCAAGATATGGATCAAGACATCCTTGGGAGGCAAGTTTTTTCAGTATATTACTTTCTTTTTTTAATGTTAGTAGAAAGTATACTGTTGCTAGTTGCTGAGTGGCAATGTTCTACATGGGCAACTTGTGCATATTTTAGCTTACAATTTACCATTGTTGACCAAATTTTCAGTTAAATTCTTCTTTTGTGTGTGCGTGCGCGCAAAACTTGTATTTTGTATGTAAATAGCAGTAAAAAGGTTATTATATTGTTAATTTTACAAAACTTTTAATGCATAGTTAATGATCATTGTCCTATCTTTGACCCCATATAGCAGATCCTACTGTTTGCTTACATCATTTACTGGTAAGCAACCCTTTTCTTATATTGTAATATTGTCATCAAGAGATAAATATGCAAAGAGTACTTATTAGGCATTCTGTATATATCTTTCATGATTTACGAAGGATAAGTGTTGTAACTTTTATTTACTGAATCATCATGTGAATCACCTGGACACATATAATGATTTTTTATTAATCATAGATTAGTTTGAGTCAACCAAAGACACAGATATAATTGTTGGTTGTAATCTCAAAATCTATTTGTTTGTGTTTCTTGAAAGTCTAAGTACATGAATCAAGTCTGTTCATCTATTCATGCATCTTATTTAATAGCCTTGTATTCTGGGAGGTTCATAGAATCTGTTTGTTTTCTATGTATTAATCTGCCTATATAAGCAGATCTCTTTTATGTAATACATAACATTATAACATCAATACATAAGAAAAACCTTGAAGATAGAAATAGAATATGACTTTCAGAAAAGTCTGAATCCTATTCTTTCTGCACATCTTTTTTCAATTTGATCCTGTTAAACCATTCAAAATCATATAAAACACAACAAATTGGTATCAGAGCTTTGCAAATGAGAAGCGCTATTACAGAAGAAATCATCCTGAAAAGATGGCTGGAGGTTCATCACATACACAGACTCCAATTCCACAACTTACAAAGCTCAACTATGATGGTTGGAGCATAAAAATGAAGACATGGTTAAAGGCTGAAGAAACTTGGGAGATGGTTAGAGATGGTTTTACAGAACCTGAAAATCTGGGAGCTTTGTCACAAGCTCAACAAAATAAATTAAGGGACGAAAGAAAGAGAGACAACCGTGCTCTAAGTGCCTTGCAGAATGCAGTGGAAGATTCAATTTTTGAGAAGATTGCAGGAGCAGAAACATCCAAGGAAGCTTGGGACATCTTGTTTAAGACGTTCAAGGGTGCAGATAGGGTGAAACAAGTGCGTTTACAGACACTTAGAGGTGAAATGGAATCTATGACAATGAAAGAAACAGAAAATGTTTCAGATTACATCACAAGGGTGGAAAAGGTGACAAACCAATTAAAGAGCAATGGAGAGGAGATAACTGAAGCAAGAATAGTAGAGAAGATTTTTAGATCTTTGATAGACAAATTCGAAAATATTGTCTGTGCAATAGAGGAATCAAAAAATCTTTCAGAATTGAAGGTAAATGATTTAGTTGGAAGCCTCGAAGCTCATGAACAGAGGAAAAAACTAAAAGAGAAAGAGCCCATGGCAGAAGCTTTGCAAGTAAAAGTTGAAGTTAAAGAAAAGACGTTGTACACACAACAATATAAAGGAAATCGAGGACGAGGCCGAGGAGGCAGAAATTCTAATAGCTATGGAAGGAGCAATGGAGAGCAATGGACGAAAACACAACATGTCCAAAATAATTATCGAGGCCAAAGTGGTCGTGGACGAGGCAGATCAGGAAGAACAACTCAAGGAAGAGAGTGTTACACTTGTGGCAAATTTGGGCATATATCAAAAGAGTGCTGGCATAACAAGAAGAATGAAGAATGTAAAATTTTGGTGACTAAGCAAGAGTAGAAAATTTGCTACTAACTGTAAACAAAGGAGTGACTCTAGATAATGAGTCCATATGGTACATATGAGTGGGCACCGTCATTTGTTTCAAAGTCTAAAGGAAAGAGCATGTGGGAGCGTTTCATTTGGAGATGCATCGAAAGTGCAAGTGATGGGAAAAGGTAGAATAGGCTTTCTACAGAAGAATGGCAAAACTGGAGCAGTAGAGGATGTATACTATGTTCCAGATATTAAAGTTAATATTCTGAGCGTTGGACAGTTGTTACAAAAGGGATATGAAATTCATACAAAGGGGCAGCAGATGCAATTAAAAGACAAAACTGGTAGGGTGGTCATAAGTTCTGAGATGGAAAGCAATAAAATGTTCAAGGTGAACTTGGAAAATACGCAAGACAAGTGTTTACAGATTGAAGAAAGTGTGGCAGATTTATGGCACAAGAGATTCGGACATCTGAATTATAGAGCTTTGAAGTTGATGGCAAAAAATCAGATGATACACGGACTACCTGATATTATGTTTGATGGTAAGTTTTGTGAAAGCTGCACATATGGAAAACAAGGGAGGAACTCTTTCCAAAAGGGAATGACATACAAAACAAGGGAGCGACTCAATCTGGTACATTCAGACATATGCGGACCCATTACCCCAGGATCTTTTAGTGGTAAAAGGTACTTCATTACTTTCATAGATGATTTCACTCGTCGTACCTGGGTATATTTTTTGAATAAAAAATCAGAAGCCTTTGAAGTGTTCCAAAAATTTAAAGTTATGGTAGAGAAAATGTCTGAATGTTATATTAAGGCTTTGAGATCAGATAACGGTGGAGAGTTCTCTTCCAGAGAATTCAATTCATTTTGCGAAGAACATGGAATTAGAAGATTCTTGACAGCACCATATTCTCCTCAGCAAAACGGAATTGCAGAGAGGAAGAATAGAACTATCATGGATATGGTGAGATCTATGCTGAAGAACAAGGAAATGCCAAAGGAATTTTGGGCAGAGGCAGTGCAGTGCGCTGTTTATATTCAAAATAGAAGTATACATTCCAATCTTGGAAATAAGACACCACAAGAAATGTGGAATGGAAGGAAACCAACTGCGCGACACATGAAGGTGTTTGGCAGTATAGCTTATATGCATGTACCTGATCAGAAAAGAAGCAAACTTGAAGATAAAAGCAAGAAATTGGTGTTTATCGGATATGATCAGAAGAGGAAGGGATATAAGCTTTTTGATCCAGATCAAAAAAAGGTTGTAGTCAACAGAGACGTTCTTATAAATGAGGCAGACTCATGGGACTGGAAGAAGACAACAAATGCTACAGAAAAATCAGAATTGGAAAAGGTGTCTGTTTCATTTAAAAAAGGGTCAACCTCTTCCGATAACGCTACAAATGAGACAACCAATTCAGATACAGTTATAAAAGAGGGTACATCATCTGATGAAGAAGAAGAGAATCAAAAGATGAGAAGTCTACAAGATATCTATGATGAGACTAATGAAGTGCAGTTGATATGTTTTATGGCAGATGCAGAAAACTTAAGCTTTGAAGAAGCTGTACAAGAAGAAACTTGGAAAAATGCTATGGATGAAGAGATTCAAGCAATAGAAAGAAACGAGACTTGGGAGCTTGTCGATTTGCCAAAAGGTCATAGGCCTTTAGATGTGAAGTGGGTTTATAAAAAAAAAGAATGGAGTAATAAAGAAACATAAAGCACGTTTAGTAGTGAAAGGCTATAAACAAAAGGCAGGGATTGATTATGACGAAGTATTCGCTCCAGTGGCAAGGATGGAAAGTATCAGACTACTTATTTCACAAGTTGCTTAATATAATTGGCCTATTTACCAGATGGACGTGAAATCAGCATTCCTAAATGGAATTCTTGAAGAGGAGGTATACGTCAACCAACCTCCGGGATATAGAAAAATTGGAGAAGAAAGAAAAGTCCTAAAGCTAAAGAAAGCACTATACGGCTTAAAACAAGCGCCACGGACTTGGAATTTTAGAATAGATGGATACTTCAAGAGAAAGGGATTTAAACAGTGTCCTTATGAGCATTCAGTTTATATAAAGAAGGTTGAAGGTAAAATTTTAATTGTTGCTTTATATGTTGATGACTTGATTTTTATGGGTAATTGTCAAAGGCTTATTGATGAGTTCAAAAAGGGCATGACACTTGAGTTTGAGATGACAGATCTTGGTCTATTAAAATATTTTCTGGGCTTGGAGATAAAGCAGACTGCATCTGGCATATTTTTGTCTCAAGAAAGGTATGCAAATGATATTCTAAAAAAATTCAAGATGGAAAGCTGTAAACCAGTTTCTATTCCAATGGAGCCCGGTGCAAGTTTTTCAAAAGTAGGAGGAAATATAGTAGATGCAACCAGATATAGGAGTCTCATAGGTTGTTTGCGATACTTGTGTTGTACAAGACCTGATCTGGCATTCAGTGTTGGCATAGTTAGTAGATATATGGAAGAACCAAGGATCTCACATTGGAAAGCAGCAAAGAGGATTTTACAATACATTCAAGGAAACAAAGGAATGGGCTTGTTTTACTCAAAGACAAAAGAATACAAACTAAGGGGATATTCTGATTCAGATTGGTGCGGAGACATAGATGATAGAAAAAGCACGTTTGGATATGTTTTTTATATCGGAGATACTGCATTCACATGGCAATCAAAGAAGCAACCCATAGTGACCTTGTCAACATGCGAAGCAGAGTACGTAGCTGCTTCCTGGTGCGTATGTCATGCAATATGGCTTACAAATTTTCTGAAGGAACTTGATCTTCCCCAAGATGAAGCTATAGAGATCAAGATGGATAGCAAGTCAGCCATCGAATTAGCAAAGAACCCTGTACATCATGAACGAAGCAAGCATATTGATGTGAGGTTTCATTTTATTCGAGAGAAGGTGGCTGAGAAGAAGGTAAAGTTAATTCATGTGAAGAGTCGTGATCAAATAGCAGATATGTTCACAAAACCTTTATCAAAACTTTTGCTCTACAAATTCATAGAGAAGATTGGGATGAAGAATGGAAACCAGATTCGAGATTAAGGGAGGAATTTGTTAGTTGTAATCTCAAAATCTATTTGTTTGTGTTTCTTGAAAGTCTAAGTACATGAATCAAGTCTGTTCATCTATTCATGCATCTTATTTAATAGTCTTGTATTCTGGGAGGTTCATAGAATCTGTTTGTTTTCTATGTATTAATCTGCCTATATAAGCAGATCTCTTTTATGTAATACATAACATTATAACATCAATACATAAGAAAAACCTTGAAGATAGAAATAGAATGTGACTTTCAGAAAAGTCTGAATCCTATTCTTTCTGCACATCTTTTTTCAATTTGATCCTGTTAAACCATTCAAAATCATATAAAACACAACAATAATTAGTCAGAAATAGCTTCTTCATTGTATCTCCTCCAGGCTCCAAATGCTTTTCCATGCACAAGAAATGGACTCAGTTTACACTGCATATATAGTAGGAAGAAAGGAAAGTCATGAGTATATTATACGTGCAAGCATATAAGACGTGCGATGCACGGATTTATTTTATAATTTTTTTATTTGTATTTAATATATATATATATATATATCATTAATTACATTTAGTAATATAATTAGTGTCAAAAAATATAAAATCATAATTTATGGGAGTAATAAACTTACGTATTGCAGTCGAATGTGGGATCAGCTGAGAATATAACAGGAAGCCCACATTTGAAGGGGAGATCATCAAACCTTGTAATCAGAGCCCCGGGAATATTCTTAGCGTTTTGCTGGACACAATTGCATAATTGCCTCCTTGTTTCTATGGTGTTGGTCATTCCGCGGATTTCTTTCAAAGCACTGCAACATTCACCAGATGGGTCTGGCTGTTGACCTCTTGTATAACTACTACAATGTACTGCCATTGGCCTAGTGTCACTGCATTTTAGAGACTCCCCTGGCTCCACCATCATATGAGCTACCGACAAGAACACCACCACCATCAAGTACGCAATCTTTTCCATTTCCTAATTATTATACTGTATTGGCTGTGTTTGTACTATTATTTTCTCAATGTATGAAATCTATGAGCGCGTCAAGGATAGACGACTGTGCAGTTTGGAACATGGAGGTATTTATAGGCTCTCTGAGGAATATCTCTATTGATTATAAAGTAGCTCAAACTAAGAATTAGGTTATTAGGTCACGAAATACACCTATTTCATGCATGTCTATGTGATGTAATGGTTGGATGGGTTTCGGTTAGGCTTTTGAAACTAATTTCAGATCAAAAGCTCAATGAGAAGACATGACAAAGTCGGTTCTCGTGGTATGGTTTGATCAGTTTCTGGTTAATAGCAACTGGGCTGAGTTGGGCAAGGGACCAAGTGCGCAACTAATAGTTTTATGTAACTATTATTCTTTTATTAATTTAATTAATATTTTATAATTTAAATATATTAGTATAATAGTATATTATAATCTTTTTTAATTTGTTTAAACTATATATCCAAACATGTATTGAATTAAATATAAATTTAAAAATTGTAAAAAAATAAAAATAAACTCGTCCCACAATTTAAATATCCACTAAAAAAATAATAATAAATATTAAACATAAATAAGAAATTATAAAATAATCATGCTCATCAATCTTTGTTGCATCTATATGAAAGTTCATATCCAGCTTTTTCTTCTATGAAAATTCAGCAACAACAATCTCAAATACATCCTTAGTCGCATGAATTGTCTTATAAATCCTTTCAGTTGCCTAAAATCTCTTCTCTGTCTTTTTATTGTTTTAATCACATAAATTAAATTTTAACAAATTTTTTCATGCATTAATTGGCATTAGGGAAAATCAAAACAAAGAAATCATAAAAGATTATAAATAAATAAAGGAAATCTGAGGAAAAAAGATTGAGATTAACGTGGAGAGTTCGTTTTTGAAGTTTCTTTAACATTATAGTTGTAACTTTGTGCCGGCCACCAATTTCTTTGTCAAGAATTGGTAATTTGGATATGACTGCCCAAACAGGTAACCTATTACTTTAGCTGCCAATTATTTTTGACTCAGCCCATTGCATGTTATCATGCCTATTGCTGGTCTAAGAGCCTACTTTGTTATAATTGAAGTCGATTGTTAACATTTTCCGGTATATGTGATTTGATAAACTACAATTAGGTGACTCAATTTTCGAAATCATAATCAATTTTTGTTACATTACAATCCAATCCTTCAAGTGTTTGAAAATTATAAACCAGTCCCACAATTTTGTATAATTACCAATCAGCCTCTATTTTAAATAATCAAGTTAGCCCCTGAACTTTAGAATTTGACAGTTTAGTCCCCATAACTTCTGAATTTCGATAGGCCCATGTAGTAGGGAAGGCATTCGGGTCGGATAGGCTCGGATATGACAATATCCATATCCATACCCGAAAATTTAAGTCATACCCGAATCCGACCCATACCCAAAAAATACCTGAAAATTAATATCCATATCCAATCCAACGGATACCCGAAACCCGAAAATGTTTGGATTGGATTTGGATAATATCCAAAACCCGAAAATAAAATCCAATTATAAAATAACTTTTAATAATCTATAATTATTATAAACTTTTATTTTTTATGATGAAAGTTCTTAGTAATTTCAATTAAATATTATTGTTTTTCATAAATTATTTTATTTAATTTTTAAAATAAAATCAATTCATTGTAACTTTTTTAAAAAATATTTTATATTTTATGAACTTAGTCTTACTAATTTAGTCAATAACCCTAATTCCACTTCTACTTTTATTATTAATAATTCACTAACAAATAATACATACTCCATATAAAGTATATATTATAATGTATAATATACAAGATACAACATATGATATACAATATATGAAATATAAAATATAATAAATATAATTAGGGTTTTTTTCGGATTTCGGGTTTGCCTCGGGTTTCGATCGGGTTTCGGATTTCGGGTCGAATTTCGGCTCGGTATACATGAAATCCATATCCATATCCAAAATCTTTCGGGTTTAAAATTTAAATCCATATCCATATCTAAAAAATCGGGTTCGGTAAATCCAAAAAATCGAATTTCGGATCAGTTATCCGTCGGGTCGAATAGTTTTGTCATCCCTACTACCATGTAGCTTATAAAATCTAACAGTTTGGCTATTTTAGCTACTAAGTTTGTCAAATCATCCCATATAGACTTCAATCGTTGATTTCAGTTGTGCCATGTTAAGTCATGTGTGCTTACATTAAATGTGGAATTGAGGGAGTGATAGATGATATTTGGGTACTTAGAGATAAATGTAATTTATTGTGCTACAAAATCTCAGTAATAAATGAATAAAAGGTCATATCCAGTGGCCTCGATGTCTATAGCCTTATTCGTTCTTTTCACTAAGAAGCTTTTTTAAGGGTTTTCAATCCCTGACCTGGTAAATAACAATTAGAGAAAAGAAAAAAGAAACTTTATCTCTCTTTTTTCAAATGAATGTTGACTTCAGAATCTCACAATTTATATTAAAAATTTATCATTCTTTTTAATCTTTATAGCACGGGTCAAAATTTGGGTGTTTAAAATTGGGAGAGGGAAGTGCAGCCGGAATTTTATCATTCAGCATCACTTGCTGATGTTAAATGCCTGAATTAAATTAGATTTAGGTTTCTTTTATGTCCATCCCCAGTATCAGAGGCGGACCTTAGTTCAAACTAAGGTGGGCTCCAGCCCCAGTACATTTTTTGCTTTTAAAGATAAATAGCGGTTGTTTTAGACCACTACAAAAAAAAGGCTAAAAGTCACGGACAAAAATTGGTAACTTTTAATTATAATTGACCGCTTTTGGTGACTTTTCATATAAATTCGACCGACCACACCCGGTCGCTTTTAAGCTGGTGGAAATTACATATTTCGATGGCTTTTATAGAAAAGCGACCGGGCAGCCCGTCACTTTTATCAAAAATCAAAATTCACACTTACATCTCAAAAATTTGAAACTCCCTTCAATTTGGATTTAAAATCGACCGCATTTTGTCGGTCGAAAATAAGTAGAAAAATATTTGGACATTAGAAAGCAGATTCTACAGATTATAAGGAGAAAAATGTTTCTGATGGTGGCTGCTTTTCAATGGTATTCAAGAAGATCCATCCCAACGGCAATGCTTCCTAGCTCGGATTCTTCGTACTACGTCTAGCAGAGTATATGAAGCTCAGACTAGTTGTTAAAAAATTCTTAATTCTGTGGTGTAGGGTGTTTAAATTCAGACAAGTTGTTCAAGAATCTGTATACATTGGTGTAATAATTGCTGCTCAACAAGTTATATTCAAGGCTCTGGTCATTTTCTCCCATATATAGACTAGAGTTTGACATTTAATTCCCAAAATTGACAAAACCCTAATTACAAATTTACATTATTTAAGATAAAGAAAGGATACTTACTTGAAATTGTAGATTTGTGAGCTTGGAGGAGTGAAAAAATGGTGATGGTAACTTGGTGAGTAATGGAAGTAGAAATGGAGGTGGAGGAAAAAGATGGAGGAAAAAGTGTGGACAAGAACAAAGCAAAGAAGATAAGGCAGTAGGTTTAAAATTTTCGGAGGCTAAATTCCATCAAAAGCGGTTTTTTTTATAATTTCCACCAACAGCGGTTGCTTTTATAGTCTCCACCATTAGCGGTGGCTTTTGTGACTCCTTCTGGGCGGCAAATTTCCCGCACAGACCCCTTCAAGTTAAAAGCGACCACATCAAATAATGGATCGCTTTTATTATTAAAAGTGACGGAATAAAAGCGACTGCCTTTAAAAGTGACCGAATAAAAACGACGGTCTTTAAAAGTGACCGCAGGCGGTCGCTTTTATGCGCCGGTCAATTAAAAAACAGTTTGACCTTAAAAGTTACTACGTGCGGTGCAATTTAAAAACGGTCACTTTTATTCAGTGACTTTTAGCCTTTTTTCTTGTAGTGGACATTAAAGTAAGTTTAGCCCGGGTAATTTTTCAGCAGGCTAGCCCAATTATTGCTTAGTTCCTACTTTCTATATTAATATTTCCTTGTATAACTAGTAAGTAACTTATTATTATCATATTATAATTTCTTTTCTTGATTTCGTTTAAATTATAATGTCCTTTTTGGATAGTAGTCAATTTTTCCCAAATTATTATAATAAGTAACTATCTTGTTACTAATTTTTTATATTTTATTTTATAAAACTTTCTTGTATATATTTAGTTTTAAAGAATATAGTCGACATTCCATTTATAAATTTGAATGTTTCTAAAAAGAAATTATTAAATTAATAATATACCTTTTTATTGTCAATCTAGCAATATAAAAGCTAGGTTTATATTTTTCAATGGCTCTTATTTAATTTATATTAATTTTATGCTATCAATTTTTTATTAGAATACTTGTAATCAATTAAATAGACCTAACATTTTCAAAATCGTTTCTCAAAATACGATAAAGGGTAATAATTTTTGTATTATTTATGTTGTAAGTTTGAATTTATGAAACTAGTAAAGTAACAATTTTAATTTGTTTTTATCGAATTAATCATATGAAATAAAATTACAATGTATACGGGTTAGCTTTTATAATATTTATAAATGATTTTTATATAACGAATTAGTAAACATGACTAATTTATTTGTTAATTTTTGAATTTTACATTTTTATATTACAAACATTTTTTTTAACCCGGGCAGATTTTAAAGGCTGGGTCGGCCCCTGATCCGGATAAAAGTTGCACATCGAAGGAGGTTATTTCTTACTAATCTGAACTACGATATATGATCCATCCAGATACTTATAATCATCTTTTATTTATGAATAACACATAGCATTATTGTTTGTCCTCCAACTGCTTTCCCACGCAGAGAATTGGCATCAATTTAAGCTGCATGTATTGTTCAAGAAGGAATTAGAAAGCTACGAGTACATGTTAAGTTGATTTATGTAATTTGGCCTAAAAATGGAAAGATCAAGTAATTAGAGATAAACTTACGTTTTGCAGTCAAATTTAGGATCACCAGAAAATAGAAAAGGAACTCCACATTTTTCAGGGAGAGAATCAATTCTTGGAATACGAGCAGCAGAATCAGGATACTGAGAAATCACTCGTTGGGCGCACGAGCAATATTCCCTTCTTTCTGCTGTAGTCTTGAGCCGTGAACGTACTGCTCTATAAGCGTCACAGCACTCACCAGATGGCTCTGGCTTATGACCTCCAGTAAAAGAATTACACTCAGCTCCTATTCGCTGCACCAAGGGTTCACCGCATATAGAAGCCTCCCCTTGCTTCACACTGATATGAACGGCCACCACCAATAGTACTACCAAGTAAGAAATTCTTGCCATTCTTTTCTGAATGTATATATCTCTTTGAATACAAATGTTAAGGATAGATTCGATCTGCAGATGGACAAGTTAGTATTTATATGATGATTAGGGAGAAATAATCTGTAATAAGACAACTTTAACTAGCAGTTAGGATGCAAAGTTTGGATTCATTATGTGAATAGTAATTAACCATTTTCATGCATGTCTGTAATGTATTACTAGTTAGGTTTCATTTCAAAATCTGTAAGAGTAATTAGGATGCCTAACTACATGACTAGTAATTAACTAATTATATATCTTCATGCATGATTATCATATGCCTACTGTTGGCTTCATTTTAAACTTTTTCAGCTTAAAGACACACGCACACACAAAAAAAAGTGAGTCCGTTCCATTTGGTAAGTTCAGTTATATTTATCAATTTCTTGGTCTGATGTATAAGATTATTATATAGTACTATTTTTAATTGTCTGCCTTCTTGTAAGTTACAACTTAATTTTTAGTTACTTTTAAAAGTTATAGGGTACTTGTGCTCCAGGGCTTTATTTTGGTCCGTTTATATTCTATTTAATTTTTTTTAAATAGAAACTAGTTTGGGGTTGTTTTTGTATGGTAGCCTGCCATAACACAACTATTTATGAAAATAGTATTCACCATTATGGTCTTAAATCCCCGCAAAATATATCTTATATCTGTCATTATTTCGGATTTCTACTCTTCTGTGCTCTTTCATTTCACAATTACAAAGTTTATTTTACTTTGTAACACAATTTAATAACATACTCTACTGCAATCTGCTTAACATAAGTTGGATAGAACAAGACATCTTTAATGCCCTCATTTGAAGAATTTCATAAAATTTTATTTAAATTCTTATTTTAACGACTAGGTTTTGTATGCATAAAAATAGAATCTAACTTGAAATTAAAAAATTTGGATAAACATAACATGATTACATTAAATCTCATTATCATAAGAATATATATATATATATATATATATATATATATATATATATATATATATATATATATATATATATATATATAAGATTCTATATTATTTGATTTATAAAATTTTGAAGAGATTTTATGTCAGATTCGATATGTTAAATTTAAATGTTGTTAAATTTTGTTATTCTAATATTAATAATCTATTTGGTGACGTGTTCATACGAGGGTGTTGCAATATATCAATACGATATTAATTTTATATTAAACTCGAACAAGTTAATTTTACCGGCAGGTATACCAATATATTTAAAAATTTAAGGACCAAATCGTGTCTACATGGAATTAGGATAACAAAGAATCAATTGATAGAAGAATTAGATGATTAATCAGACTGGTCTGAAAACTTAAAAAAATACTGATCTTATATCAGTCCAATCTAATAAGGAGCATAAGGCCCTATAAATAAATGTTATTCTACTAAGGATAATCTCGAAAGAGATGATACCTAGTGTCCACGTGCTTGTTCCTTGAGTGGTGTAGAGAGTATCTAGCAGAGTTGTTGGAGTTGAAGTAGTTTCCTTGTCTGGCATCACTAGCTGCTTTAAATTTCACCTTTGCTACAACTATGTGTGTTGAATGCTTCCTCTTATTTCAACAAGAAATCAACTTCTTCCACGAAATTGACAGTTTCTATGAATGACTTCCTAGAAGTTGTCATCATTCTTTTAAACTAGAAGCTGTCAATTTCATGGAAGAAGTTGATTTCTTGTTGAAATAAGAGGAAGCATTCAACACACATAGTTGTAGCAAAAGTGAAATTTAAAGCAACTAGTGATGTGATGCTCTGATCTTCTAGATAAGGAAACTACTTCAACTCCAACAACTCTGCTAGATAATCTCTACACCACTCAAGGAACAAGCGCGTGGACACTAGGTATCATCTCTTTCGAGATTGTCCTTAGTAGAATACACATACGTGATGATTTAACAGAAATTATAAATAACCTGACATGATTAGTCTTCGTCCACATGCATATCAGTTATATAGATTTTATTTAGCAAGCCAACTACTGACTCGTCAAGTTGAAACTACATATAAAACGGCTACATGTAAGCATCTGTCGAGAATATATAAAAGAAAACTTACATAAATGTGAAAGGTATTCCTGAAATTGCTACAAAACAACGAAATATGACAATATATATGTGATGATTAATCAGAAACTAAAGACTGGCAATGCAAGTGAAAGACGACAGATAAACCAAGAAGAGCAATGTGACATGAAAAATGTATATTAGAAATTCCTAATATCTAGAATGGTAAATCCAGCAGCCCCCTGCCAAGAATGATGAAACATGGACTAATATCCAAACCAATAACGGAAAAACTAACGTCAAAAGGAAACAATTTGACAAAGTTCAGAAATAAAGAGTACTAAATGAAATAAAAAATGATAAAGGGAGATAACCAACTACTCATTATCGCTCGCATTGTCGTCCTGGACATTCCTTGCATTTATAGAAGAGCCACCAGCTGCTGCATCACCCTCATCGTCACCAGGGTTGACAGGATCATCCGGATACGCTTCATTATAAATCCTGATAGTCTCGTCAATGTCTTTGTCGTCTCATTCCTCATGACAAAACTCTAACATAGTTTCAACACAAGATTTCATGATGCCTTGAGTAAGTGTATCCTTAGTCTCCTGCAGAAACGTGCCTTCGGTTTCCTTAACTTTAGCAACAAAAATGCTGAGCTCATTGCACATGTCATTCATCTCTTTGTGGGCCAGAAACACCTGCTTTTGAAACACGCGAATCTTCTCCTCGCAATTGAAATGTTCTAACTTCAACTCGACCATTTCATTAGAGAACTTGCGGTAGGTGCCATGCGACAGCAACATGGCTTGAAATGCTTATAACAAGAATAAAAGAAAAACTACAATATGTTCACCAAGAGTAAAACAAAAGAAAAACATGTATAAGGTACAAGGGTTAAGCAAAACTTACATGGAAAGAGTGCCCAACGGCCTCAACCATTATTTGCTCAATAGTCTTAGAACCATGACCACTAACTATTTTAGGCAACAGAATGGGGGCCAACATACAAATCAATGATCTAGGCTCAGCATTGACACTGTACCTATAGAGATTAGGCCATTGTCAGTCGTCAACATCTATCTCAAGTGTGGCATCCATCACAGAAGGAGGAGGTGGTGGAACTACCACTTTGGCTTTCTTCGATTGGGGACTTGACGAACTAGATATCCTATAAGAACTCTTAGGAGTTTTACTCCCCGATTCACGTGCACGCTTCAGAAACAACTCCTTTCTCGATATCTCAAGAGCACGAATAAAGGACGCTTGTACTCTGCGTCACGAATTGGAAAAAGAGTTCATATGATGAAAATAAGAAGCAGTACTAGTAATAACTGGAATATACCTTTGATGAATTGATGACCGGAGTTGGTCATCCTCTCAATTTCAGGAGTACCAGCTGAATCAGATGAAATATCATCAATTTGAGAATCCAAAGGTGCGATGACAACTCCTTTGTCCTTATCTTTCATAGTAACAATGCTCCTAGTAACCCTAGAGTGGAACTCAAGATCACCAACATCTTTTCCGGTAGCAGACTTGGTGAGCAGCTTGGCAGCGAAAGCTGTTATGTCAATAGGAGTAGAACGTCGAATTGGACGATCCATACAATTTGGCTAACCTTATGTTAATTTACTTCGACGAAAGGGATCAAAATTGTTGTTATGAAAATAAAAAAGTTTGTGATGCTGGACTGGAATCCCCAATATAAAATATAGGAAATACCATTTATCTCATACTATTCTCTCGATACATAATCAAATGTTTTGAAAAAAGACTAAAAATTGTTTTATTTTGATATCGAATTCAAAATGTCATGCTATTATTACTTAATATTCATATGGTGAAAGCATAGTCTTTTTTTCTCTCAAATAAAAACCTCATTGGCGCCAAGCGTGAGGGAATGTTAGACATTTAGTAATTTCTCCTCCGGCCAAGATAAAAGATCCCATTAAATTGACTAATCCCATGCATATTATCTATACATCTGGTCGCACAAATTGCATTTTATCATAAATAGCCACTCCAGTGATAACACATCCGTCATGAGAGTTTATAAACAAATAGAGATCTTTGGTATCATTCTCGATACTAGGATATACCATAAGACCAAAAAGTTGGTTCGAGATCTCGTTATCAACTTCTTGTCCTAAAAAAGTAATCTTTCTCGATAAAGTCGGTTGATTAGGCTAAAATTATATCCCTTATGAACCTTACATGCGCCTTTTGATGCATACGGTTTAACAAAAAATTGCAAAAAAACGAATCAATGTGCAGATTCCAATCCTCTTTCTTTTTTCACATTCGTAAAAGGCTCTTTATGACTTCTAAGAAAAGGACTTTTCTTTGATTTTTTCAAGAAAGACAGGGTTTTCCTCCTTTTTGTATAATATTCTTGTAATAGAAAAATAATAGAAAAGAAAAAAAAAGTTGTTAAACTTATCGAATTAACTTCTTATTGATATATAATTTCATAAAGAACAACCGTTGGCTAGCTTTAAATTCAAAATAGAAAGGGTCTGAAAGATACTCGATTGAGAAAGAAAAAATCAAAACAGGTCACATATATATGTCATGCATCATATTCTGTCTATAATATATTACAAAAGTATTGCAGAACATATAAGTCTTCAATTAGTACTCCATTTAAGAATATTTTATTGAATTTAAATTTTAGTTTCAATTATGAACTCATTTTAAGTCAATTAATTTAGAAAACTTTACTAGTATTTAAAGTGAAACCTCTCATTTGCTTATTAAAAATTCAGTAAATTCCCTACTATTTCATTTGCTATTTTCTTATAAAATATTTGTTCTTAAAGATGATTTTGACAATAGCATATATTTATATTAACTGAATTGCCATGTTTAGTGAACTTTCAATTTATATGATTATTATATATTAAATAATGGTTATTAACTATTTTATCATAAACCGCTTAAATGATAAACATGGACTAATGACATGTGATTCTTTTTATAAATCTTATGACTGATGTATAAATATAACTATATGTTATTTATTTAATTAAATTATTTTCAATTAATACTCTAATTAATTATTTTGATTAATTCCTGATTAATAGATTAATCGTTATAAGATGTTTTTACCAATTAATATGATTCCCGCTTTTACCGTCTCAAGTTCGATTATAATAATATAATAGAAATAGATAGAGTTTTGTTCAATGAAAAACCTTAAATGAAATACTAATTGGAGAACATATATGTCTTGTATTATATTATGTTTATGCAATATATTATAAGTAAAATATAATGCAGGACATATATGTTCTCCAAAGTTAGTACTCCATTTAAGGTTATCAATCAAACTTTTGTCTAGATAGATAAATGATATATAACATCTCAATTCTACATCAAGTTATGTGAAGAATTTTCTTTAATATATAAAAGGAAGTACCATTATCAAAGTATATAAACAAATTATAATTTTTTTTGGGATAAGGAACTTATGGATTATCCAAATTATTTCATTTAAACTAGTTTATTTTGGATATATTTATGATACGAATTCATGTTTTGATCAATAAAAAAAAGATCAGGATTTGAACTGAATTGAATCGACTTTTGAAAACTTGATGCTTTTGGATGTGAGGACAGAAAATTGATGGTTTTATTATGAAATCTAGAAATGAGTATACAAAACGAGAATGTTAAGAATTTAAATATTTAAAAAATAAGAAGATATAGTATAGTCATTTTTGGAATAATAATATTATTCTCTTATTAGTGGAAAAGAATAAAGAAATCAATAATAAGTGGCGTGGACTAAAAAGAACAGCATGGGACTCATCAAAGAAACAGAATAGTGTCACAAACTTTAGTTGTGTTTGTATGTAAATGCCAGCTCAACTTAACTATAGTTACAAACCCACTCAACACAGACACATATATTTACTTGGCGGCAAAACCCTTTATAACCGCCGCCGTAGTAGCAAGCGAGAGAGAGGCGAGAGAGATGAGCAGCCATATGGACAAGGCAAAGAAGAAGCAAGTTCTTTTATTTTACTGCTTGGAATCTGAAGAGCTAGCTCGTAAAATAGCTTCCCAGTCTCCCCTTATTCACCTTCAATCCATTAACTGGAGGTTCTCCCTCTCCCTCTCTCTCCCTCTCCCTCTCCCTCTCTCTCTCTCTCTCACTCTCTATCTCTCTCTCACTCTCTCTCCCTCTTTCTCTCTTCCTCACTCTCTCTCCCTCACTCTCTCTCCCTCTCTCTATCTCTCTCACTCTCTCTCCCTCTCTCTCTCTCTCTCACTCTATCTCCCTCTATATATATATCTTTCTAACACACACATATTTACATCTTTATTTATGTACTTATTGTGCAGTTGTACGTGTATGGTGTATGTTCTTTTGTTAATTTGTGAACTTTTTTTTTATATATATAATTTTCTTTTGTGATTAAATTAGAGTTTTTTTTTTATTCTTGTTACATTCTTTATTATGCTTGTGTATGCATATGTAATGCAGAATTATGTGCAACTTAGTAGTCCTTTAAATTCTTAATGCCACTGTAATTTTAAAGGAGTTGTGGTCTTTTGTATTTTGGAGGATTGGATCAGTATGAATGTGTAAGGGTCTCTGCCAAAATCTTGCTTGCCATTTTAGAAAAATACGGAGAAGCTGAAAATTGCTTAAGAAAGTATAACTTGTTTTGAGTTTTAAAAGGGGTGAGATATCTAATTTTGATACCACGTCTTACTATTTGTAGCATTAGTAATTCATGGGCTACTGCCATCTGCTCCTAATTTGTATCGGATGCAAATTTGGGATCTTTTGAGAAGGGAGTCCAATGCCTTTGTTATTGTTAAATCCCTATTTTATCACATACAAGGAGACAAATGCACTTTACGGGTGATATTACTTATACCAATGCCACACTTAATTGGTGAATTGATTAGCTAATAGTTTGCCTTAATTTTATTTTATTGTTGTTCAACATAACTATCTTATCGGGTCTCTTTTTTTTATCATTTCTCCTTCAAGAATTTTTTTTGTCATTGTTATCTTGATATGTTATTCTTTATTTATCTTTATTATTAATCAAGTTTCCAGTGTTATCTTTTGCTGCTTCTTCTTTTTTTTTTTTTGCTAATGTATCTTTTTCTTTTGAGTAAACATAATTATAATCTTCGCATATGCTTTGTTGAATGTATCAGGAGCTTTGATGATGGATTCCCTAACCTATTCATAAACAATGCACATGAAATCCGTGGGGAGCACGTTGCATTCCTTGCATCTTTTAGTTCCCCAGCTGTCATATTTGAACAGCTTTCTGTCATATTTGCACTTCCCAGACTATTTGTTGCTTCTTTCACCCTGGTATTACCATTTTTCCCCACTGGTTCCTTTGAGAGAATGGAAGAAGAAGGAGATGTAGCAACTGCATTTACTATGGCGAGAATATTATCAAATATTCCAATATCAAGAGGAGGCCCAACCAGTTTGGTTATATATGACATACATGCTTTGCAGGTTGGTTTCTTTGCATCTCTGTCTGAAAGTAGGGCACATGTTGAAACTAGGATGTTTTCCATGTTGTGTGTATTTTAGTTTGTTCTACGTTTTCCATGTTGTGTGTATTTTAGTTTGTTCTACTGGTCGGGAATGCCTTGAGTTTACTGTGAACATCAGCTCACCTATTTTGTTTCTGCATGTACAAGAAGAGCCACAACTTGAGGTTTTATTTCCACCAGTAACTCGCAGACATTTACTCACGTGACTGAATCATTGATCATCTTTTATCCACTTAATGTTGTATACCTTTTTTTATTATTGTTGAACAGAGCAGTCATTATAAAAGAAACGTACAGTTTTTATTTCCCTTCCTATTTACACAAACTCCAAACATCCCTTTCTTCTAAAATCTTACACTCTTTTTTATTTCTAATTGTGATTATTGTTTACCAAGCAAATTACTTTCCTATTAAAACTTTGTAGGAGAGGTTTTACTTTGGTGACCATGTTTTGCCTTGTTTTGAAACTGGCATTCCTTTGCTAAAGCAACGGCTTCACGAGCTCCCAGATTCAGATAATGTAAGTATTAAGCTTGAACTTACGGTGCTGGCTTGCCTATCATCGATTCTTCAGCAATTACTGTGTATTTTATTGCAAATGTAGAACTTATTTGCGTCTAGTCTTATTCACTTGCAATGACAATTTTTTATTATTATATTCCAGATAGTTGTTGCCTTTCCAGATGATGGAGCATGGAAGCGATTTCACAAACAATTAGATCATTTTCCCATGGTTGGTGAATTCCTCTGACTTTAGGCATGCTTACTCGTGTTATTTACTTCATATTTTTAAAGTGTTAAATGTTGTTTGTTGGCAGGTAGTTTGTGCAAAGGTTCGTGAAGGAGATAAGCGAATTGTTCGGCTAAAAGAGGGTAATCCTGCTGGTTGTCATGTAGTCATTGTTGATGATCTGGTGCAGTCAGGAGGTACCCTAATTGAGTGTCAGGTAATTCTTGTTTTTTCTTAAATGATCTTTATATGTTAGTAAGATGCAGTGACTTCCCACTGAATGTTCCATTCATTGATATGCAAATATGCAATTGAGGTAGCGTTCTTTATACATGTTTATGGTTAGTAGTCTGCTCCATTATTATTATCCAAGCAATTTCTTAAACGGTGTCAAAATTAATATAGAGCATGCATAGAGTAACTTATTCAAGATATGGTCGCTGTCCTTTTGACCAATATATTGTTGGAGCTTTTTATAATTGATGAGATCCTTATCAATATTTTATGTAATGCCCGTCACTCTACCAGAAAGTTTTGGCAGCTCATGGTGCAACCAAGGTGAGTGCATATGTCACCCATGCTGTGTTTCCGAATCGCTCTTGGGGAAGATTTCTTCACAACAATTGCGGTAACCACCTACCTGATTAATATTTTAGATTCTCCTATACAGTACTTGTATATGTTTCATACTAATTTCCCATCCACTGCCAATGTCACTTAGAAAACTCCGAGAGAGCCTTTGCCTACTTCTGGATCACTGATTCATGCCCCCAGACCATGAAGGCTATAGCTGACGAAGCTCCTTTTGAAGTCTTGAGCCTCGCGGGCTCTATTGCAGATGCTCTTCAAATCTAAATTACCCAGAGGTTGTAATTATAAGAGAATGCTGAAAAATGGCATATCAGAATTAACCCTGTATTTTTTTTATCTTTTTACAAGACAGATGGAGAAACAGGGTTTCTCTCATGAGTGCACCATCCTCTGAACTTAACCCATCTACACAAGTATGTATTATATTATTCCATCTGCACAATTGTCTGAACAATGAAGCATATTTAATCCCTTTACTTTGGATTACTATGTTGATGGTAGTACAACTGTAAATTATCTTCTACTGGGACACTCGCCTTTGCTAACTTTTCAATACGAATAATGAAGAAATACGTACAAAGTAGTGTGGACACAAATTTGATGATTAGGTGTATTAATTACAGTTGGAATGCTACATGTGCAATTTAGTAATCATGTTCAGTTATATTGTGAGAACAATACTTATATACTTTTAGTAATAAAATAGTTTTGCAGGTTAATATAATCCAGTTACTTAATTTATCATTAATAAATTCAATTGTTATGGCCCTTGTCGATAAAATAGATATTTAACTTGCAAGTTTTTACCTTTCAAGTGAAAGGATTTTTCTTGTTTTAAGCATAGGTTTTGTTTTCATAATTGTATTGGACTTTTGATGAAATTTTTTAGCTGGGTTCAATATTAGCCAATTTCGTGGCTAATTTTGAATTCCAAGATTATTTGTCTACTCTATAAATACAAGGAAGACTGATAATAATATGATAGTTTGTCTATTCAGTTATAGCATTGAGAATTCAATTTAGGAGTAAATTTAGAGTTTGAGTTTTGTTTCTCCATCTTTAGATATTCAGAGTTTTGTTTTCATTCTCTCCTCGCTGCCATTCTTGTTACAATTCTTTCAACCAAATGGGCTCCTGAGCTTTCCTCCCCCACCCTTGGCATATACCATGAAAGAGCAGAACTTGAACCAAAATTGTTACTCTTAATATTTTGCTAAAAAGCTACCAATATTTTGTTGTAAACACATTTTTAATATAGACAAAAACTAGGGTCTCGTTGGTTTGATGTAACCCCAACACAGTAATTTCAACTTCCATGTAACCCAGATATTTACCGTGTTTAGTTGTGTGTTAACCTAGTAACTCATACTTCCAAGGTATTTGTAGTTATGGCAAAACACAGCAACTCACTTACCTAGGACATGCGTGGTCACCTGAGTTACATAGTTGTCTCTTATTTTTATTAAATTGTACTATATAATAATATTAATATTATATATTAAGTTATATTGATTACTTAAATTGTATAATATATATCAAAATCTAAATAAAAAATTATTAATAATATTATTTTTTTTGAAAAATATATAATGCATTTGTTGATGTTTATATGATAAAAAAAATATAATTAAATTAAAATTGCATAAATTAAGTTTTTTTATTAAAATATTAATATATGTAACTATTATTTAAAATTATTTATAATATTTTATACATAAACACACACACACACACACACACACATATATATATATATATATATATATATTTATATATGTTATCTTATTAAAAAGATATTTTTTAATTCTATTTGTGTTTTTTTATTTGAAATAGAGTAACATTATATTAATATATTGACTCATTTTAATGGTCATTTTGATTTATAAAAATCTCAATATTTGTTTTTTAGTTTAAATGTTATCGAACAATTTAATATTGTATATTGTATATTTTTTATTTGTTTATTTATATAAATGAATTGCTTGTATTATTATACATAAATAATTAATTATGTAATTTCTAGTTTATAAATAAAACAAATATTTATTTAATATTACATATTCTAAAATTATATTTATTTATGTATTTATTTAAGTAAAAGTCTTTTATTCATATATTTTAAATAATAAAATAAACATAATCAACCAAACACAAATTTTTCATTTATGCCGAACAACGAGACCTAGAAATCACAAAATATATCTTTCAAACAGGAAGAGTATTTTGGTGGAAAGAGGTCCATGTAAGCAATTGGGTTCTTTTCATGTCATATTTACTTGCTTATCTTTTTCTGAAATATGTATACATAACGTTAGTTATAGCTACGTAGTACGTATGGATGTAGTAGCTAGGCCACATTGATAGTGAGTTTTGTGGAATCATAGTACAAGCAAAGGAATGCATGAAGATTTCAACTTGTGGATGGATTTGAAACGTACCAGTTTGCCATAATGTCAACATTGGTGGTGAGTCTTGTCATAATTAATGTGTGATTCGATAGATTATCGTCGGTGCAGCTATCATTTATAATAATTTCAAAGGTCGAGTATCGTTCATGTTATTCGACTGATTTTAGTACTAAAAGTTATGAGACCAGAGCTCATATTCATCCCCTCACCCGGGGTTGGTCATCTGCTACCTACAGTCGAGGTTGCAAGGCTCCTTGTTAGTCGTGATGAGCGAATTCATGTCAGCATCCTGGTAATGAAGATGCCTTTTGACTCCCGCATAGATGCATTTACTCAAAACCTCAAGAAAGAAGCTCCTGAACGTGTAGCCTTTCTCGACATCCCTGCTCTGGACGACATCACAATGGCAGAGATCATGTCCTTGCCAAGGATGTATTTCCTCACTTCCTTCATTGAGAACCAGCGAACTCAGGTAAGAGATGTAGTTACAGCAATTCTGAATCGGTCTGAGTCGTCTAAGCTATGTGGATTTGTCATTGATATGTTTTGCACCTCAATGATAGACCTTGCAAATGAGTTCAACGTCCCATCATATGCATTCTTCACTTCTAGTGCTGCATTTCTTTCTCTCATTTTTTACATCCAAAATATTAAAGATGTCGAAAGCCAGGATATGTATGAGTACAAAGACTCAGATGTTGAGCTCCCTCTCCCGGGCTTCCTTCACCCAATTCCTGTCAAGTTTTTGCCTTTAATGATGCTAAGTAAGGATGGGTCTGCCATTGTCATAGCTACAGCCCGAAGATTACGAGAGACCAAGGCTATTTTGGTCAACACGGTATGGGAACTGGAAGCCCGTGCTATTGAATCCCTTGCTGTTGATGGAAAACGCCCTCTTATCTACCATGCAGGCCCTATAATTAATTTCAAGAATGGTAAAGCAACACCCAATAGTAAAACATCAGAAGAGGCCATTATTACCTGGTTGGACAGCCAACCACCTTCATCGGTAGTGTATTTGTGCTTCGGAAGCATTGGAAGCTTTGAAATAGAACAAGTAAAAGAGATAGCGCATGCTTTGGAACTCAGCGGACATCGTTTCCTGTGGTCTCTACGATGCCCGTCTCAAGAAAAGAAGCAAGTGGAATTGCCAAAAGATTACGAGGATTACAATGAGGTGTTGCCCGAAGGATTTTTGGACAGGACATCAGGGCTAGGAAAAATTATTGGCTGGGCACCGCAGGTGACCATCCTTTCCCATCCTTCTGTGGGAGGATTTGTGTCTCACTGCGGATGGAACTCTATCCTAGAGAGCATATGGTGTGGTGTGCCAATAGCTACTTGGCCAATGTATGCTGAGCAGCATATCAACGCGTTCCAGTTGGCGGTGGAATTAGGAATAGCAGCGGAGATTAAAATGGATTACAGAAAAGACAGTACTGCTAACATTGAATCAACAACGATAGTCACAGCAGAAGAGATAGAAACGGGTATAAGATGTCTGATGGATGGAGAAAGTGAATTGAGAAAGAAAATCAAAGTAATGAAAGACACATGCAGAAAAGCTACTGAAGTGGGTGGCTCATCTTACACTTCACTTGGACAGTTTATTAAGGATGTCATGGATAACATCCAGGAATGAGCTTCTAAATGAATGAATAAAACTTATAGAGCTCATAACTGAAGAGCTAATCTAACCCCATGTAATACTTAAGTTTCGGGGAAAATGTAGCACTCTGAATATCTCTATGTATACTACAAACTAGCTAGTTCTTTCTTGCAGGGGAGAATTTCAGGCCCTGGGGTTCTTTATAATCCCTTCTTTGTTAGAACTTGGAACCATCGTACTCGATGAAAGAAGCCTTTCTCATTATTTAGTTATAGAACTCTTGATATATTTATAAATCAGTGAAGTCCCCGCTCTCACACTCCAGTAAGGAGTAAAGTATACCATCACTAGATATATATATGCGCATACTTACACAAGTCCGCCAGTTTTATCTGGTACAAACAAAAGATCATGCCCGGGGTCTGTTTCCCTTTCTTCTATACACTTTTAAAAACATCCCCAATGTTATATATTACAATAATGTACATAAACATGTTTCAAATATTTACATAGAAAATCCCATCAGCAATTAGCGGAAAACAGTGTTATTTGAAAAACTGAGGAAATTATGGAAAGATCATCCACAAGCTGCGGCTAACGTATTAAACCCTTCAGCTGGATGCGCCAAAATATTCTTCTCCAGTCAAATTATTGCCTTCAATGAAAATGCTTCCTTTGCCAGATCTCTTTGCTGCCTGCCTGTTAATTACCGAGTATCCCTAAAAAAATGGATACTGCATACTGCATGCTACATGAACAAAGATGCACTTCTTCATTTCTTTTTTTTTTCTTTTTTTTTATTTTACAATGCAATTGTTAGCACTCATAAGTCATAACCATCACCTATGAACGCCAGCTACATTCACCACATGTTCAGCTCAGGTAAGGGTTTCTGTCCTCGGGACTACTGGTGGGGCTTTCCAAGGAATCCCCCGAATAAGATCCATCTGGTTGACGAATGCATATGTTCAAGTTGTTGTAGGGAAATAGTTCCTGGATGATTCAATATATACTCGTAAATAGACATAGCAATAAAGGATCACAACAATAAAACCAAACCAATCCATATTTGTTATTTTAAATTAATACAAAATCATTTTCAAGATATTTGTATTTCCAAGTATGTATATTCAATCTTTTCTTAATCAGCTATTCAGTGAGGAACTAAGCAGTACAAACTACTGAGTCTACTGACACAGCCTTAGGATGGGGAGGAAGATTACTGTTAGTTTATATGAAATTGGAGGGAATGAAATGAAATTAAACTATATTATTACTAAATGTTCAAATTTTAACTTCTTTTTCCATTCCATTCCTAACCACCTAAACTAAAACTCAAACCCCCAATTCGAAAAGAAATGCTCCATTCTCCATCATATACCCACCCATTTTTTTCACAAATCTCATCATAGAAAATTTGCACTCACTTTTTTTTAAGAATCTTCCCTCCTACTTCCATAGTTTCCCTTTTCATTCATTCTATTCCATTTCATCCTCCCCAACCAAATACAACACAAGTATTCTTATGCATATGGCAGATGCATTCAATAAAAATGTCTATGGGGATGATATGAAACTGGAGTATATGGTACCCGATGTGCAAAGTTAATAAGTTAGTGCAAGATCAGAAGAAGGCATTCAACTTATTCTTGTTACCTTATCACCTAAACTTTGGCCCTCGGATTGGAAAAGGATAGGCCTGCATCGCTTGTCTTCATTCATTAGATTTGAATTCTGGAAATGAGTAACAAGGGCTACCTTTCCCTGAATGCGTGCATATGCTAATGAAGCAACTTTTTCACTATTAAACTTTTCCCATTTCTTTCCATTAAAGGCCTGCAAAAGTTTCAATTAAACATGCTTTCCATAAAGCATACTAAAATCAAAGATTGTAGCTTTCTGTTTTAGTAAACTATCAAATCTTCTGAATAGTATAAGCATAAAGGAAACAAATGTTGTGCAAGTAACTTGATAAACATATAACACTAGCTTGAAATCTCTTTCTAGCAGGTAAAAATGTGTTGAGATAAACAACCTTGCTACGACAAAGCAAAGAATAGAAAACTCTACCTGATAGAAGGAGATTATATGTGAAGGTGAAATCATGTTGATAAAGGCATAACCAACATTACATTTATTCTGCATCCAAAGAAGAAAACACCTATTAGTCATAAGTTGTGTCCAGGAATGAACATAATTAATTGCATAAAAAGTGCAACTGACCTTGAAATCAATTGGCAAGTATAGAAAATCATAAGTACCACTGTGATTTTCATCAATAGCTAACAGCAACATTTTTGAAGTGTACCTTAAAGAAACAGCATGACGCACAAGTATAAAGTTTTATGATATCAGGAATCTCCATAAGAATTGATCTTACTAATATAACATTGATACTGATGATTGTTCTTACTTGTTGGGGATGTTTTTTATCATTAAGGTAGTCTTACGGTCTTCCCCACTCATGATTTTATCCAATTCAAGCTGATACTGTTTCTTGTTTTCTATCTGGTTTCCCGCATACTCGATCTGCCTTGCCCTTGCCCTTTCAGCTAACCCTTCATGTATTAGTCCGGTTCCTTGATATGAACCATTCCCAAAGTATATAGGACCGTTCCTTGGAATTGACATCATCCTGGAGCTAGGAGAAACATTTTCAAACATGTTTCCAAGTGGAGCAATACCCATACCTGCAAGTGGAACTGTGTTTGTCACATAGCTTCTGTTATTGCGATTTACACCTCCACCTCCATATCCCACGGGGCTCAGAAAGGATGTCTCTGGCGAGTCAGGTAAGTAGCTAAAGTGTCTCTCAAGCGGAAAGCCAGTTGGAGCAGATGCTACGTGATGATAATGATGTGAACCAATATTATTGCCTGGGTGATTGGGAAATAGATGGCCTTTCCCTCGTCCACTCGATGTAAACGAAAGCCCCGTGGATGAAGTTGGCCAGGCAGAAGTATTGTTGCTCCCAGAGTTAGTAGTGGGACTTCCCCAGAGAAATTGAGGACCGGAAAGAGTTCCAACACCAGATGGATTAGAACTGGAATCACCAAAAGAGGACACAGGTCCTGGACTTGCACTTAGTTTTTGGTCAGGAAAAGAATGGGAATGCTGATAAGCCATCCCTTGCAGGGATTTTCCTTGTTCTTTAGATTCTTTACCAATTGGAGCAATTTTTACAGGGTTTGAGAAGCGAGCCGGGAGAATGGACGCCAATCCGTGAATTTTCACCTGATTGCTACTTACAGGGCTGAGCGTTTCCCAGCCTGGTGACAGATTAAATCCTTGAACTGAAACTGGACTGCCGATGTGTGTCCAGTTACCTGTCATGAATACAACATTTTTCATATCACCATCAGAAGATCGCTTAATTCAAAAAACTAAAACAAAACATTATGCCTCATTTTATGAAGACTCTCCAGAGAGATTTACATGGAGGAGAGTTTATTGGTGAACCAACTTGATTTCGAAATGTCCATGTTTCATCTTGATCCAGCTCTTGACTTAACTGTTGCAATAAGCTAGAGATAGAAGGCAAATAAATCACGTATGAATCTAACTCATCACAATATAAGAAACCTGAAAGAAATATAACATTTTCTCCAGCCTAGTAGATTCAACATAATACTTCTAAAGGATATTACAATGCTATGATGATACGTACTTCCGACGGGCCCCGCCAGGCCGGCTGGGTTCAAGCTTAATGCGTTTCCCAGCTATATCTATCCTATTCAATGCTTTAAGGGCTTCCTCTGCAGCTCTAACATCATAATACTCTATGAACTTATGGTGTCTCTTGTGAGGCGTTTCCCTGATCTGTAGTTCACACACAGGTAGGTTACACATTAACAGATACAATACAAGAAAAGGAGCACAAGTCTATCTTCAGTTGAACAAAAAGTTTATAAATAAAAAATAATTCTATAAGTGTCACCTCTTTTACTTCCCCGTAGGCCCCAAATATATTGCGCAGGTCATCATTTGATACAGATGCATCTAAGTTGAAAACAACAAGGGTGCCCTGATTAATATCCTTTTCGGATGGGTTATCCTGTATGCAACGAGTATGATATATGTCAGTCTTATCAACAGTACCAAGGCAATGGCAAGAGATAAGCCCACGGTTCAAACCTTTGGAATTGAAAAATGAATGTCAAGTTTTCTGCGTCTCAAGGGCTTATTTTGAAGTGCACGCATAGCAGTTCTAGCAGCTCGGATGTCATAGTAAGATATCATCACAAAGCCCCTGTGCTTGCACGCAGTGTATAGGGTTCTGATATCTCCATATTGCTGCAAAGAAGAAGAATATGTAAAATCACAAAAAGATGAATCTTTTCTGCACCTAAACGAACCAAAACTCCTACAATTTGCATTTAAAATATCGCAAGTCCCGACAAAATTCAGATGGACAAAGCCAAAATACACTATTATGGGTACGAAAAGTAAATGGATATGGATGAATAGGAATACCTCAAAGAGGGATTTTAACTCGGTATCCTCAACATTGCTATTAATATTACGAACGAATAGTGTCCTTGAAGGATGTTCACCATATGGATGTTCACCAGCAACTGTTCCTCCACTATTTGTAAGACTATGGTTACTAATCCCATTGGGAACACCATCAGACATGCTCAAACTTGAAACACCTGTCAGTAGGCTCTCTTGGAAGTCAAAATCCATTTCCATTCCTCCTCCACTGTCAAAAAGTTCATCTTCCAAATCCTCCAGTTGTGTAGGCAAATCACTAAGATCAAAATCGTCCATTATACCAGCTAAAAGCTCATCTTCATTCCCAGGAAGTAAGCTGCCAACTGCATTTGATTCAATAACTGAACTTTTACCCTCAGCTCCAGGACGAATCTTGCTTAAGGGAGGAAAGTCATCGTCAACAGATAGACCAGAGTGTCCAATGTGATTTACTACAGGTAAAGACAAGCTGAAATCATATTTCAAGTGATACTAAGACAAAGAGCTTAAATAAAAGCTCAAACATACACTTCTTATGTGAGAGGATGGGCAGGGAGCTCGAAAACAAGTTAGCATCAGTTGATGCATAATGCACATCAGTACTGTGTGGGATATTCCATGCATTTCCTGCTTTTCTTGATATGTCGACTGAGGGTATTATTGACGAGCCTAATGATAAAAATAATCGAATGTCAATATAAGCATGTGGAAAGTGTAAACATATCCTACATCCGTAAAACCGAGAAAATGGCAACATCTTTATAATTACCTGTACTAGAATCTTTTGAGAACTTTGACATTGAATTATTTAAAGCAATCCTTGTAGCATTACCTGAAATAATTTAAAAGTTATGTTATCAGTGTATCTAGAATTAGAACAACGAATCTTGATGAATAAAGATTAAAAAGTTGGAAAACAGAAACAAATGGAGCCGAGTAGTCAACATACCCTCTAACAGAGATCAGGGTCAAAATGAAAAGCAATTATCCAACACTAAAAAAATAAATGCAACTATACAATACAGCATATTCCCATGATATGTAAGAGGGCCTTGGTCAGGTTGAACAAAATTAACACAGAAATAGTGTGATAAGGTATGTGAAGATTGTTTGATCTTAAAACTGGATGCATGATGGATGTGCTTAAAATTACATTAAAGCTCAAATTTAGGGGAAGTAAATCAAGAAAAAATTCGGAACTATAAAATATTCGAGCATTCTACACCAATACATATAAGTAAAAGCTTCTAATCTTTTCCAAGACCTTACTAGTGCTTGCTACCACAAAAAAAAAAAAAGTATTTAGGTGCAGCAGAAAATTGTGTTGTGAGAGGTCACAATGGTCCCATGTACGAATTTGAGTTTACATCATTCTCAACAATACGGCAGTAACAATAAAATTACTGATAAATTCAGGTAGAAGAAAATGTTGTGCTGGGTTGTTCATTCAAAATAACAAATCCTGCCATACTTAATATTTATATATCAACGCATCGGTCTCCCTAATGTACAAGACTTGTCTATGATCAAGTACAAATTACCAATTATCTCAAAGTATAACACACTACGAAACCTGGCCAATATAGTAACAGAAACAAACAGATGCAGCCTTAATATGAAACAGTCAAAGCACATATTATATAGACCTGTGGACATGTAAATATATGTCGAGGATAAAAGTGAAGTCATCAAATTAAAAATCATGCAACATGGGTTCACCTACTTTAAACCAACATCACCAATTAGTAATTACTATATATACTGCACGAAACAAACATTTCTCTTGTGCCTAGTGAAAAGAGTGATTGCAAGTTACAAATACAGTTAATACCAATATTAGCCCTCAACAACCTTCATAAAACACAAGATTCTATAATTAGACCCTCATTCAACACAAAAAATACTTCTCCTTTGATTCACCTAAATTAACCCCACCTTAAAAATTCTTTAAAAAAGGTCAACACTGATCAAAACAAGTAAAAAACACACATAATTGAACACAAAAAATCCAACCAAATCAGCAATACACACACACACACATACACACAATTTGAACTCAATTTCAGCAAGAAAAACATAAAGTTAAGCTAAAAACCAAAGAACCCAATAGCCCACTTACCATTTTCACTACACAAGAACAAAAATACACAAGAATGAAAATAAAGATCACAACTTTATAGAAAACCAAGAAGATAAAAACCTAATTAAGCACAGAAATCGAGGACCCACCAAAGTTTTTGAGGAAAGTATGTTGTAAAAGGACAATATATACAGAGAGGGAAGTATTGTGGAGATTAAGTAGATATATTAACAAAGGGACAATAATAATAAATAGAGAACAGTTTCGTAGAAGCTTGGAAAATGATTTCTTCTACTCTTCTACTTCCTTCTCTCCCGGCGGGGCACTAGAAAAAGAGGGATTATGAGAGAGATGGATTAAAGAAATGGAGAGAGATAGAGAGAGATAGGAGAGAGGAGAGAGATGGAGAAATAAAATGATTGGAGGGAAAGTAAGTGGTATCTTAAATAATTAAATGTAAGTATATTGTATGTATATGGTTTAAGTATGTAGTTAAAGTACAGGGGAGAAAATATTCAAGAAGATGCTTACTTCTATGTTTCTCTCTCTAGAATTATTTTGACAGGGGGAGAGGCGATATATAATTTTGATAGTTTTGTCCATAGGAAATAAATGAAAGACAAATATAGAGTAAATAAAAAAATATTAATAATTAATATATTAAATTATTGGAGATAAATTATTATTTGATTTAGATAAATTTCTATATTATTCTATGCAATTTAAGCGGGCGTAATCTTTTTCAAAATAATTTAAATTTTAATTGTTGATATTAAGAAAATATTATCTTATTATTTATTTTTCTTATTAATAAATCAGTGAATAAAATATATTTCACGTTAAAATATTATTATGAATTTCAATTAAGATAATTATAATATGTTTATTAATTAGTAGTAATATATGTTTTAAAATAAAATATTTTTTTCTACATTAACATTAAATTAAATAATTTTCTATTTAATTATATTAGAGATATAAAATTTAATTGTGTTAGATTTGTGCATAGGAAATAGATGAAAGACAAAAATAGAGTAAGTAAAAAATATTAATAATCAATATATATAATTACTGAGATAAATTATTATTTTGTTTAGATAAATTTTTATATTATTACCAAACCATGTACGATTTAAGCAGCCGTAGGGGAGAGTTGTTTATTTATATTTAATATTTTTATTTGTAATACTAGGAAAAACATTATTACTGTCATTTTTATTTTCATATTTTTTAAATTATTACAAATTATATATACTAGCTTATATCTCGTGCGATGCACGGATGAATTTTTTTAATTTTTTATTATTTTTATTTTAATAATTTTTAATGATTTGAATTTATTTGTATTTGTATAATTATAATTTAAATTTTATTTAATATTATATGTATATGTTTTTATATAATTTATTTGCATTTATATTTTAATATGATAATTTTTGTTTGTTTTGTATAGAGATGTATTTTATTTAGGAGATTAATGTGAGATATTTTAGTTAGAAGATTAATATGAGATTGTATTTTAGTAGTAATGTTTATATTATTTAGAATTATAATGTTTATGAGTTGTTTGCATAAAATGAGGATTACTTGTGTTAGAATTGTATGTATGATTATATTCTTTTAAAATTATATTTTATTAAAATTTAACGGTTAAGATTATTTCTATGGTTCACTTAAAATTGAACGGTCAAGATCTTTTCTATGATTCACCCGGTACCAAACCAACCGATGACCAAAACTTTTAATCTTTCGTCTTTAATAATATAGTATAGATATATATGATAATTTTATACTTAAGTATTTATCCATATCAAAATAGAAATATATATTTAGCTAACTTGCATAATTATTAATTTTAAAAATTGTGAATTCTATTAAAAAAAAACCGTAAAAAAATAACATAACTCGATTCATTTAAAAAAACATACTTAAAATAATTTTTTAATAACTATTAAATATAAAATCTTGGTAAAAAATTTCGAGCCGCACGTTGCGTGTGGCATCATTCCCTAGTTCCAGTAATTTAAACAAGTAGAGTTTACTGTGATCACTTTGGAATGACAAACATGACATATTAGCATATGCTTAAAGTGAAAGAGAGTATTAGATATAACAAAGCAAGTTATAATCAGATAAAAAGCAAGTGCTCAAGACTTTAGATACTCTTTTCAAGAATGTACTGAGAAAATATGGCATACTTGATGCTGACTTCCATGTGATACCAATAGCCTTTTAAATACGGGTGTTTTGGTTCTTTCTTTCCGGTGTGTGTTCATGTACGCATATTAAATATTAAATTTTATGAATTTGATTCATTTTAATTGATAAAAAATTTATGCACAGAGGGGATTTATTATTATTTATAAATTAAAAGGCAATAAAAATTGGACAACTAAATTTCTAATGTGTGCACACCAACTCATGCTAAAAAAAACGTTTAAATATAAGAGTTTCGATTATACAAGTAACCTTACCTGCAAGCCTATAATAATATACGCACATATAATAACAACAAAAAAAACTTGTAATTTTGTATTTTTCCCAACTTACTAGAAAATTGTAAGTTAGAGTACATGTTTTTATAATCTTTATTTTTTGAGTGGTAGTTGTTGTGTTGATAAGAAATTCCCCAGATTATCTTACTCTCTTATTCCAGTCTCGTTTGACCAAACTTAAATTTTGAAAATAAATATTTATTTTCAGAAAAATATAAAGTAAAAGTATATTCTTTGAAAATATTAAATACTTATTTCTCCAAATCAAATTTAATTTTTAGTTTACTTTTCAGAAATAAATATTTATTTTCAGAAAAAATATTTATTTTCAAAAAAATATATAAATAATTATTATTTTAAAAAAATAAATACTTATTTCAAAAAAAAATAAGAAGAGGAAAAAAACTTAACCAGGCCGGGCCATCTTAATCACTCTTTCCGTTGATTATGACCACTATCCATTGGACCATTAATTATTACACTACAATGATGTAATAAACTATTAAGGTTGGTGTTGATTTGAGTGTTCCATTAATTTAATTAGAGGTTACTTTATTTTAAATATTAAAATTTTTAATTAATTTCATTATAAGTTTCTTCATTTAAAAATATTTATGATCTTATATAAATCATATATACACATTTATATGTTATTATAATATTTAAAAAAATTGATTGACTAATCAATTAATGAAATAAGGACCAAAATATCACAATTTGGAGGTAAATGATCCGAATAATCACAATTAAAAAAATTGGCCCTTTAACTCACACACAAACGTTTTATTAAGAAGCATCTATAATGGGATATTAAAATACTGAATGACACTATTTTACCGTAAAACCAACTCCAATATGATATTAAAATAGTGTCAAGATGATACTAAATAATTGGAGTGACACCAAATTTGGCGTTAAACATATATTTGGTGTAATTTGATACTAAATTTGGCGCTAATCAAAATTTTAACTATACCATCATATTTGTTAACAAAAATAAATTTATCCCTTTTAAGTTTAAAAATTCAATTTTTCATTATTTTAATAAGTAAAAGATTCCTTATAATATAGACTATAGTGTAAAAAAAAAATTATATTATAGGATACAGTGTAACTCTCATTTGAGTTGATTTCGTAAATTATATAATTTGGACCCAAAATAATATTATTTTAGTGTCATGTGTAAGTTAGCGTTTGTGTTTTTTCAACAAAATCACCGCTGCTGCTCTTTGGCTGCAATTTCAGGTTTACACTTTGCTCTTAACATAATGCGTGTGTAAAGTATAATACAAGCACCTGGTTCAATCCCATAAGTTAATGTATGTATAATTTAATTTTAAAACACAAATTTAATATGTGTTTCTACTTTTTACATGTATAACATAAAGTTACGTTTTTGAATGATATAAAACGCTATTTTTCTCGATTGTGATATTTTAGATTATTTTATTTTAAATTATGATAAAAAGGGCCAATATCCCTAATCAATTGATATTTAAGTTACAGATCCGAACAATTTACGTATACATATTTAACAAAATTTTACTTTTATATGTTTTTTTCTTTTTGTCACATCAAGCAAAATATTTTCTAAATAATATACCCCGGCTTCTTTAACTGAAATTGTTATAATATAATATATGATTGTGATAAGTTGGTATCGTAAAACATTGAAGTTTTAGGAGAACAAATAACATATATGGTAAGTTGATATCCAAAACGGGAATTGTTACTTACGAGTCGGTCAGTCAGTGTACGCACAACCCAACACTAGTTTTTTAGGCTCCTGGTTAATTTAGTGGCCTTGGCCTGAACCAGGCGATCCTAACTGGATAACAACATAACAATCTAGATGAATACACAATGAAATAATTCGTTCAGATGGATATATGATTCATTTTAGTTTAAATGAATTTCTTTGAATTTAAAATTTGGATTTAAATTGAGATTAAATTTATATTTGAAACCTAAAAAAAATTATATTTACATTGTGTTATTGTTGGCCGGACGTGGGACTGTCCACAAGTCAATCAAAGTTTGCAAAGTATTTGGAGGTTATTAATTGATCCAATTTACTCACTGACCCATTGAATTAAATTATGATAAATTGGGCCTCTCCTGTGAGAATCATTTTATGCCTGTGTTGGTTGGATATTGAACTATTTATATGCAGATAGAAATTAACTAACCCAACAAACAAATATATGTTCGTCTAAAGATTATCCAACTCAAATGACCTATCTAAAGATCGGTTTAACAGTAAAAAAATTATTTTTTTCTTACTATTTTTTGTTTTTTATTTAATAAAAAACAAAAAAATTAACTCTATAACCATCATCAGTGTTCTAAAAATTGGGTTTAGGCGGCGCCTAGGCGTTAGGCGGGACTGAAACTCCCCGATTCGGTATTAGGCGGATAATTATGCATTTTTCTAAAAAATAGGTCAAAATCGGAATTAAGTGTTTTTTGAAAATCAGTTAAAATCAATATTAAATGGTCAAAATCGATATCAAGCAGTATAAATCTAAATTTTTATACTAAATTTTCTAATAAAATCTAATAAATTATGTAGTTTTTATACTAAATTTTCTAATAAAATCTAATAAATTATGGGTCACGATTAGAAGTCGCACCATGGATATTTACTCCATACTAGCCATTTAGGAGTGAAACGGAAAATTTTACAGATTCGGCGGAGTTAATTCCATGAGTTCTTTTGTAACGTTTTGTGATGTGTTTCGAAATGTGAATTTTATTTAAAATTTTAAATTTGGTCATATTACGTATTTAAATAATTTAAATTTAAATTTCATTTAAAAATTCAAACCATCCAAATATTAATATAAATTTAAAATTTTGAAATAATAACTCTGTTCATATAATTTAAAATGAATTAGATATTCTCAAACATAATTTTGTATTATTTACATTGAGAAAGAGATTAAACTTCCCGCTCTTTAACATAAAAATTCCCTCTATTTACAGAGTAAATAAGAGTGATAAACATTTTATTTGAATACGTAAAGTGAAGAGAAAAAATAAAGATAATTCGAATATTTTTAAAATAATTTATGAAAATAACTTGTAACAATATGATAAAGATTAAAGATGGAGTTACGAAGTGGGCTACACATCTCCTGTTGGCGAAGGCAAGTAAGAAGAGCGACCTAACAAAGTGGTAGCACTAATCCATCAACACCTTTATTATACAACCATCAAATGGATAGACTTTAAACACACTGTCTTGTGGTTCGCAAATAAAGAAAAAAACAAGAGCATTAATGTCTCAACAAAGATAATTATATAAATGCTTTTTAAAAAGAAAGAAAAAATAGATGATTACATAAAGTAATTTTTTTGGAAGATAACTTAAGTTCCATATGTTATTTTTCACGGCTGTTACGTGGTTTATGAAATATTTTGGTCATGTTTAAATTTTTTTTTGCTGTTATATGGATTATAAACTAAGGCTTATTAATTGCGATGTGTGTCAGAACTTGTCGAGCTTTAATGACTGTGCTGGCTTGTCGGAATTATCTCTGTTCTAACAAGATGTCTACGTATCTCAAGTATGTTGAGAATTAAGTCGGGACGTAGTTCTAAAAATGAGAGTTTAGTCCCTTTACACAGACGTTGGGAGTCTTATAATCATATTAGGGTTAGGAAACTTGATGGATAATGCCCTCGAAACTTGATGGTGATGCCCTCGGGGATTAGTAGTGCCCATAGGGCATGATGATGAAAGGCTTAGTAATGCCCATTGGGCTTAGTGATGATTCCCTCAGAGTTTAGTAATGTTCATAAGGCTTGGTGATGAAGCCCTCGGGGCTTAGTAGTGCACATGGGGCATGGTGATGATTCCCTCGAGGCTTAGTAACGCCCATAGGGCTTGGTCACGATGCCCTTGGGTCTTATTAGTGTCGGTTGAGCTTGGTGGTAATGCCGTATGGGCTTAGTATTGCCCACGGAGTTCGGTGATGATGCCCTCGGGGATTAGTTGTGATCATACCCTCGGGACTTAATAGTGCCCGTAGTGCATGGTGATGATGCCCTCGGGGCTAAGTAATTTTCATGGGGCCTGGTGATGGTGTTTTCGGGCTTAGTAGTGCCCTCAGGGCATGGTGATAATTCCCTTGGGACTAAGTAATGCCCATGGGCCATGGTGATGGTGCCCCTGGGGCTTAGTAGTGCCCTCAAGGCATTGCGATGATGCTCTCGGGGTAAATTATTGCCCATGGGGCATGGTGATGGTGCCCTCGGGACTCAGTAGTGCCCTCAAGGCATGATGATGATGCCCTCAGGGCTAAGTAATGCCCATGGGGCATAATGATGGTGCCCTCGAAGATTTATAGTGCCCTCATGGCATGTTGATGATGCCCTCAAAGCGTGGTAATGATGCCCTAGGGGATAAGTAATGCCCATGGGGCATGGTGATTGTACCATCGGGGCTTAATAGTGCCCATAATGTATGATGATAATACCCTTGGGGTTTAGTAGTGCCCTCAAGGCACGGTGATGATGCTTTCTTGCTATTTAAACATAGGCATATATATATAGTAGTTCGAGGGACTTGTTACTCAAATCCCATCAATGTGAGATAAGTTCAAGTCCTTTCCCTCTCATAAATTAATTGTGAGTCTATTTATATAGGAAAAAGAACATAAATTGTTTCACCTTTCCTCGATGTGGGAAAAGTAAACGTCTTTTATATAGAAGTTTTCAAACTCATATTTTTTGTAGGAATGTAATTCTTGGTGAGGAAGAAACCTCCTTAGATGGGCTTCTAGATCCTTCCTAGTGGAAATCAACTCCTTATAGGAATATTTAACTTGTAGACTACTCTTTTTCGAAGTAGACAAAAATTAGGTTTTATAAATAGGCTTAATTAATCTGTCCAGATATCATGATTCCCTGGGACTAAATAATGCCAATGAGGCATGTTTATTGTGACCTCGGGGCTTAGTAGTGCCCTCAAGGCATGGTGATAATGCCCTCGGGGCTAAGAATTGCCCATGGTGATGGTGCCCTCTGGGCTAAGTAGTGCCCTCAAGGCATGACGATGATGCCATCGGGGCTAAGTAATGCCCATGAGGAATGGTGATGGTGCCCTTGGGGCTTAGTAGTGCACTTAGGGTATGGTGATGATGCCCTCAGGGCTAAGTAATTCCCATGGTGCCTGGTGATGATGTCGGGGTTTAATAGTGCCATCAGGGCATGGTGATGATTTCTTCAAGATTAAGTAATGCCAATGGGGCATGTTGATTGTGCCCTCGGGGCTTAGTAGTGCCCTCAAGGCGTGACGATAATTCCCTCGGGGCTAAGTAATGGCCATGGTGATGGTGCCTTCTGGGCTAAGTATTGCCTTCAAGGCATAGTGATGATGTCCTCGGGGCTAACTATTGCTCATGGGGCATGGTGATGGTGCCCTCGAGGCTTAGTAGTACCATCAAGATATTGTAATGATGCCCTCGGGGCTTTGTAGTGCCCTAATGACATGGTGATGATGCCCTCGGGGCTAAGTAATGCCCATAGGGTATGGTAATGGTACCCTCTGGGCTTAATAGTGCCTTCAAGGCATGGTGATGATGCCCTCAGGGATAAGTAATGCCCATCGGGCTAAATAATGTCAATAGGGAATATTGATGGTGCCCTCGGGAATTAGTAGTACCTTCAAGGCATGGTTATGATGCCCTAGGGGATAAGTAATGCCCATGGGGCATGGTGATGGTTCCCTTGGGGCTTAGTAGTGCTCTCAAGTCATGGTGATGATTCGCTCGGGGATAAGTAATGTCCATGGTGATGGTGCCCTTAGGGCTTAGTAGTGCCCTCAATGCATGATGATGATGCACTCGAAGCAAAGTAATGCCCATGGGGTATGCTGATGGTGCCCTTAGGGTTTAGTAATGCCCTCAAAGCGTGGCGATGATACCCCATGGGCTAAGTAATGCCCATGTGGCATGATGATGGTACCCTCGGGGCTTAGTCGTGCCCTCAAAGCATGGTGATGATGCACTCGGGGCTTAGTAGTGCTCTCAAGGCATGGTGATGATGCCTTCTTACTATTCAAACATAGGCAAATATATATAATAGTTCGATGGACTTGCTACTCAAATCCCATCAATGTGGGATAAGTTCAAGTCTTTTCCCTCTCATAAATTAATTGTGAGTCTTTTTATATAGGAAAAAGAACATAGCTTGGTTCATCTATCCTCGATGTGGGAAAAGTAAACGCCTTTTATATAGGAGTTTTCAAACTCATATTTTTTGTAGGAATGTAATTCTTGGTAAGGAAGTAACCTCCTTAGATGGGGTTCTAGATCTTTTCTAATGAAAACCAACTCCTTATAGGAATATTTAACTTGTAGACTACTTTTTTCCGAAGTAAATAAAAATTAAGTTTTATTAATAGGCTTAATTAATCTATTCATTAATTAATTACAAATATATGTAATAATATCATTTCCAGGCCTTATTAATTGTGCCTTCCTTGCAGACCAATTCATGTCTAATTAATGCGCATTGATTAAGCCTCTAGAGCTATTTTCAGCCCATATCATATACGATTTAGTTGATACAAAAATAATTTGATTCGAACATGAATAGAGGCGGACCCATAGTTTGAGTTATGTGTGTCCAGGAAACCACTCAATTTCGGCTAAATTATAAGTATAAGGTAATGTTTAATAAGAAATTTGTTGAAAATTAATATAACAATCGACAAAAATTAGAAGTTTAATAAATATTTAAAAAAATTAAAAATTTTAATATAAATAATTGTAAAAAATTTAATATATAATTTTTTTAATTATAAAATATTTCTTATTTGTATATATTTTAAATAATTATAATATTCATTTTATTTAAATATTTATATAAGGAACTGACTGAAAATAATTTCTGGATCCGAACATGAAAATCCCATGTAATAAGACTTTATTTTCTATCGTCGAGGTCCCCGGCTCTTATCTTATCTTATTCTTGTTACGACGTTAATTCACCCTAAATTTGAGAACATATTTTTATTTAGAAAAGAGTTAATTACATTTTGCATCCCAATAATTTGAACTAATGACAATTTAGTACTTATATTTTAGATAATTACATAAAGCATCCCACAACTATTTTGGGCACTGCAATTTGCTCCCTTTCCGTTAAAATTCTAGGGATAATTTAGGAAATTAAAAATATTTAATTATAATCAGACCTTTATTTGAGGTTTTTGACCATTTAAACGATATTTTTTGAAAAAATTTAAACAACGGAAGTTGGAGAAGGTGAAAAGATCTTTTCAAAATAATAAGGCTCAAATTTTTCGGGATTATAACGAAATTGGAATTAAATAAAATATACACTTGATGAATTTATAAATTTATTTTGACATTCTAAACGATATTTTCTGGAAAAATTTGAAGAACGAAAGTTGTAGAGAACGAAAAGATCTTTTCAAAACAATAAGGTTTAAAATTTTCGGCGGAATTAAATAAAACAACCCTTAATGAATTTGTAAATTAAAAAATTATTTCTAATTATTTTGAGAATAGTTCAAAGTATAATATAAGGAAATATCATGAATGGAAGTTGTAAATAATTAATTTTTTTTTTCGAATAATCAAAATTTATCGAAATCCGAACTGAATTGAATTTATTATGATTTTTACAAGATTACTAAATTTGTAATTTATTAAAAAAAATTATAAAAAAGATTCCAAAAATTTTGAAACTTATTATTTTGAAAAGATCTTTTTGTCCTCTACAACTTTCGTTCTTAAATTTTTTCAAAAAATATCGTTTAGATGGTCAAAAATCTCAAATAAAGGTATGATTATAATTAAATATTTTTAATTTTCTCAACTGCGCCTAATATTTTAAAGAAAAGGATGCAAATTGCAGTGCTCAAAATAATTATGGAATGCATTGCACAATTATCTAAAGTGTGAATATTAAAATACAATTAACTATTTATGAAATCATAAACTTACTTAAAAAAAACATGTAATAGATACTACCCTAAAATACTACTAATTCGAGAGAGAAATTAGAACCCCGCATTAAAGAGCTAGTGGACATACATAGGTTCGCAATAAGATATTGTTTGAATCCCCGTCACAAATACTTTTGCATTTTTGAACTCAACTACAAAGCAGTATCCCCGTTTATAATCTGTGTTTTATATAAATATTATGCACACATTCTGCTCTCTGACACTGCATTTTCATGTTTTAAAATGCAATGAGAAAAGGACAAAAGAAATATAGGAGTATATTTTTCTTGAGGATTATGTTATCGAAATTTTAACAACATAAATATATTACAATTTTGTTCTTTTAAACGTGCTATCTTATTTTTTACATAAATTTGTTATTATATATTGGAAATAACTCAAAAAGAGAATGATTATTCTTGCTTTTTAAATTTCTCTCTTGTTGTGGTTAAAAATTCGAGATCACTTGTTTTTATTTTAAGTGCATAGTTTACACCACCAAGTTGACAATGACAATAACATAGACAGCATAGCATACATATGTATAAAATTATTCTTAAATATATTTTAGTTCGTTGTATTTTTAATATGTAACTTAATATTAAATTTAAATTAGAGTAAGATATATATTAAAAATAATAGTATAATTTATTAAATAAATATTATTTTCAATTTTTTAATTTTCAAAATTTAAATAAATTCTAAATACATTCTACAACATTTCATATCATAGAATTTGCTGGCTAAAAAATATTTATTTTAAAATATAGTCTCTTTTAGCAATATGTTGAATTTTGTCCCAAGTGTCGGTCCTAATATAAAACTCTTAAAAGGCAAATATCAAAACAAATGCATTAAAATAGTTGGAATTGGGTAGGACATAACCTAACACCATTTGATTGGTTGGTTACACTGGTGGATTTGTTTTTAATTTCCACATGTTTCGATAAAAAAGTATTTAATAATTGTTTATTGGCATTCATTATTCTTCATCACCGACGAGGATTGCACTAATCATATGCTTAATCTTTTTCGCTAATTATCGTATCATCTTCTTAATCTTCAAGTAATTATAAAATTACATACACCCGTTGTTTTACACTATCACTTTTACTTTTAAATATATTTTATTGACTTTTAAATCAAGGGATAGCACGACGCATGCACTCTAACGCACCTGAATTCACTACTGAAAGCTCAGTTATACCATATATATTTTTAAATTTATATATTAAGTTACTAATTTAAATAGTTTAACTAAAATTTTTTAAATTACCGCCACAAATTTTTACACCCTTCCATCCTAATAAAGCTAGGTCCTTAAATAACTTTTTAATATCATATTTATTCATTAATTGCATAAATTAATTAAAATTAATTCATTTTAAACTTTCTACTTGATTATTTGATACATTTACTGAGAGATGTTTTTCGAATATTTGAAAATAAAATAATTATGAACAGATTTCAGAATATAAAAGATAAAATTTATATTATTATAATTTATATTTATTTGCTTATATATACTTTATAAAATAAAAAGATAAAAAGATATACAAATAGTTATTGTTGATGTGAGTTATTATCACTGTTCTAAAAGTTAATCCTTATTCGGTAACTCACCGAACTGATTAAATTCTCAATTATTTAATTAATCATTTCAAATAATATCCCACTTATACGATTAATCCATATTCCGTGATTTCATCGACTAAATCCGATTTTCAATTTTTATACTAAATAATGTGCGCAATTCAAATTGAATAACTTACACCTAGATTCACGACGTGTATATCTACAGGACACACATTTTATAACTCTCACTCTCTCCATCTCTCTCCACTTGTTCTCTCTCTCTCCCTCTCTCGTACTAGTTAGTTTAGCTTGTATGTATATCTAACCTCTGTCGGCTTGAGATCTTGTTTAAACTCATCACTTGTTCTCCTGTTTGTTCACATCCAAATTATCTAAATTACTATAACACACACTTTACGTTACGTGCATCTTTTTTTGTTTTTTTAATATATTTTATATATAATGCAGAGCTGCTGAGTAGTTGTGTTGTTGTTGATCAATCCGAGATTGTTGTTGCTTACTATACGCCGTCGTTTTTTAGTTAACTCAAAATCGATTATTTGCTGATTTTTATCAGTTTTTTGGGATTTTATTGATTTCTTGAAACAATGCAGCAGCAACAGAACCACAAAAACAAAGTGAGTTTTTCATTTATTTATGTTTTTCATGTGTTGATAAGTTATGTATAATTTTGTTTTGTATTAGATTTTTATACTAGAAATGATGTTATTGTGTTATATGGTAGTATCTTAGACAATTAATATGATTCCCATGTATTGAATATTAACTGACGAACAAAAGAATATAAAATTTGTAGTACTTTCTTTGGGAGTTTATGATTTGTTAATGGAATTTGATTAGGGTGGTAATTTCGGGGTTTTGCTGGTTGTGTTTGCAGAAGGGCTAATTTCGTGTTTTCGTAAATAAAACGTATTGAAATTTGATTAAAATGAAACATATGCTTAAAGGAATTAAATTGAATAAATGAGTCCATGTTTGTATTGATGGAGGTTTGCTCTGTCATTTTTGGGTTCTGCTGTCTCTGATAAAGTGAGTCGGATTTATGTTTCTGTGTATACACTTTACAAGGAAAGTGGGAAAGTATTTATTATGCACGTATGACTTGATTGATTGTTAACACTCTCTAAACTGCAGCTAGAAAACAGCTAGAAAACAATAACTGCAGGCCCGAGATCAGATTCAAGAACTAGGCACAATTATGCACAGAAAACACACACACACACACACACACACTGCTGTTTGTCACAGGAGAGAACATGGAAATTACTTGGAATATATTCTGAATTCTTAAAATCTGATTTGCTACAATATGCAGGGTACAATTTATAGGTATAGCTGAACATTCTAGATGAAATATTAGATGCATGAGCCATGAGCCTAGTCAGATTCTATGTATTAATATTAAATGCAAATACATGTTAATCAACCTAAGAATGCATGATTCGCTTCTCAATAATTCTAGAAACTTCAGGAAGTTTGCACAATATTTCAACAATTTTAATTATTCTCGGTGCTATCGTTATGAACTATATAACTATATTCTCAAATTTACTTGACTTGGTGTTATGTGTCGCAGATATCACCAGAGAATGATTTTTTCTCAGAATATGGTGATGCCAGTCAATACAAAATTCAAGAGGTAATAGGGAAGGGAAGCTATGGTGTTGTTTGCTCAGCTATTGACACCCATACTGGTGCTAAGGTGGCAATCAAGAAAATTCATGGTATTTTTGAACACATTTCTGATGCTGCTAGAATTCTTCGCGAGATAAAGCTGCTTAGGCTTCTGCGACATCCAGATATAGTGGAAATCAAGCACATTATGCTTCCTCCATCTAGAAAGGAATTTAAAGATATATATGTTGTTTTTGAGCTCATGGAATCTGATTTACATCAAGTCATTAAAGCCAATGATGACTTGACAAAAGAACACTATCAATTCTTCCTTTACCAGTTGCTACGAGCTCTAAAGTATATTCACACAGGTAACTGTCAGAAGTCCTTTAAACCAAGTTGTTTATTGTTTAGTGGAACTGTTAGGTACATTTTTTTGTATCACTATTTCAGTTTTTGCCCTTGAAATATTTGTAAGATCATATTTCATGCTGATTCTGTTCCTTTTACCTTAAAAAGTGATTTTCCCAAAATTTTATGGTACTAGTAGTTATTTTCCCTTTGTTAAATTTGTTCAATTTTCGTTGTTTACCTCCTTTAGATTTTAGCAATGTTATGTTCTGGATACCGGAATCTGGATTAATCTGTTAATTGATTAATTTTGCTGCAGCAAATGTCTATCATCGAGACTTGAAGCCAAAAAATATTCTGGCAAATGCTAATTGTAAGCTTAAAATTTGTGATTTTGGGTTGGCGAGAGTTGCATTCAATGACACGCCAACAACTATATTTTGGACGGTACGTACAATAATTACTAGACATGGTTCTTTTCTAGCAAATATTTTCATTACTTCTGGTACATATTATGTAATTATGTTGTTGGTGTTAATATAGATTTTGACTATAATGCTTAAACAGGATTATGTTGCCACAAGATGGTATAGAGCTCCAGAACTATGCGGGTCTTTTTTCTCCAAGGTATAGGTTACATTGTGAAATATATCTGTTTGGATCTACCAAGACGGAACATGTTCTGTTATCAGTAAAGTTTGAGTATTTATATTATTCTATTGTTGTTTTTCATGTAGCAATACTGCAGTAGTGATATTAATACCAAATACTCCGGCAAACTAAAATATTAAAGAATATTAGATTTTTTCAGCAGTGTACCATGAAAAAGGATGTCAATGATGTTTATTTGTTAATTTCCTAAGGTAAGAGCTCTAGTTGCCTGGTACTTTGTTCTAGGGTAATTAATGGTTTCTAACTCATGCATTAAGAAGACTCTAGAAGGCAATTGTTTAGGAAAATATAGATATCTGTTAATATTTAGAAGTCATCATCTTTGGAGTATGCAGTTTTTTTTATTTATAAATTTTGATTTTGATCAGGAAAATAGTATAGAGTTATTAAAGAAGGGATGAAATCAATTTTATTTTTACTCGGAAAATTTATAGAGATTTATGATATTGATGAAATTGATCTCCCTTGCAGGATGATTTATGAAAATTATTACCAAAGCCAGTTTCATTTACCATTCTGCATTATCTGTGCTATAATTTATTGTCACTTGTCATGACTTCTAAGGACTAGACCTAATATCATATTTCGGCACTTCTCCAGTTGACACATTATTTTGGATTTAAGTTATAGTAATATTATATACTGACATCTCTATGACATCTTGTTGTGAAGAAGATTTAGAAACTATCACAATGTTGCTGATGCATTTTATGATGACATTTTAAATACAGTATACACCTGCAATCGATATATGGAGTATAGGCTGCATTTTTGCGGAGGTTTTAACTGGGAAGCCACTCTTTCCTGGAAAGAATGTTGTTCACCAGCTGGATTTGATGACAGACATGCTGGGGACACCGGCAATGGATACTATTTCCAGAGTATATTTTCTCCCCATCAACTTGCTTCCTGATCTTACTGCTAAATTTCATTGTATTATCCGGACCTCTGCTAGCTTGTTTGCTTATCAAGGTTTTCCTTTAACTTTTTAGGTTCGCAATGAGAAGGCTAGGAGATACCTTAGTACGATGCGGAAAAAGCAACCTGTGCCTTTGAGCCATAAGTTTCCAAATGCAGATCCTTTAGCACTGCGGCTGTTGCAAAGGCTACTTGCTTTTGACCCAAAAGACCGGCCAACTGCAGAAGAGGTCTGTTATGAGATATAATCTTCTGTTCTTATGTACCTGTTAGCTGTATGTGAAAGTAAAGGCACTTGTTACTGGCTTCAATTCTCTTCTATGTTTTCTTAACGTTTTTGGACTTGTTTTAACATATGCTCAACATTCTGTTGGTGGACAAGCAGGCACTTGCTGATCCATACTTCAAAAGGCTTGCCAAAGCTGATAGAGAACCTTCTTGCCAGCCAATATCGAAGATGGAGTTTGAATTTGAGAGACGAAGAGTTACAAAGGAAGACATCCGTGAATTAATATTTCGTGAGATACTTGAATACCATCCTCAGTTGCTCAAAGATTATGTGAATGGAACAGAGAGAACTAATTATCTATATCCAAGGTGACATCTAAGTGTTGCTCTTATATCATATGGCTGTCCCCCCTCCCCAAATAATAAACTGTACTCTAATTGTGATTTTTGCACATATGTCTATGTAGTGCTGTTGACCAATTCAAGAAACAGTTTGCTCATCTTGAAGAAAGTAGTGGTAAAAGTGGGCCGGTGATCCCGCTTGAAAGAAAACATGCCTCCCTCCCTAGGTACATACTCGTGTATCTGTACTTCTTTTAAAATGCAAATATATATTACAGTTTAATTGGTTAGTGTATACATTTGAAATTTTCTAATGTTGGTTTGTACTTTTTCTGTGTTGTGGATTTCCTGGGGGCCAAAATTTTATTTGGTTGATACAGTCCTATCTAGATACTCCAAATTATTACCACTATTTCTGCAAATTTAACTGTGTGCGAATGCATGATAGTGCCTTGCAAGTTGCAAGCCTTTATAGATACTCACCTACAAGCCAAGACTCTAGCAATAATATGACAAATAACCCGTTTATTTTATATTTTACGGGAACATATGGGTATTTTCTTTTTTGCAGCTATAACACTGTCAGGGTGTTATTGGGGTTGAAAGCTATTGCTTATGCTAATTTTGAGTCTAAGCAGTCGCTCTTTAAAAACATGAATTTTGGGTGCTACTGTTGAAAGAATGATAAGGTTTATAATCAGCTTTTTGAAGAAACATACAAACAATTAGAATTTTTGCAGAAAATTCGGGTGTACTTTTAAGGATTACCAGTCACTTATGTACTGGAATTTTTTGTGAGAGAATGATTGCATATGGCTATGCAGTATGCAATCATGTTTCTTTGTCTAGTTTCCCAAGTTCTGTTGTCTTGTCTGACAGACCTTGATTTTTTTGTGTGTTTTGTCAGCTTGTGGGTTTCTGTTCTATGTTGATGATCATTCGGCTTGTATTAACTTTTTGTAGGTCTACGATTGTGCATTCTAATATAATCCCACCAAAGGAGCAGCAATCGAATGCTTTTATCACAAAAGATCGGCAACTTAAAGAAGATTTATGCAATAGTCACTCAAAATTTGGAGATGGTATTCCTGGACCTAGAACATCACAGGCATCGCAAAGGATTCCACAGGGTAATCAAGAGTTTCTTTCGAAGTAACTACAATTGATGCTGTTTAGGTATTTTGATTATATGCTCATATTACATTTCCTTTTGTTCTTCAGCCAAACCAGGACGGGTTGTGGGGCCACTCCCACCTTATGAAAATGGAAATCTGATTAATGAAGCCTATGACCCCAGATCATTGATAAGAAATACAGCCGTCCCTTCACAGGTTATTCCTCCAGCATACTGCTACCGCCGGAATGGCACAGTAAAGCAAGAAAGATCTGTGGACACGGAGAGGAGCTTATCATCAGAAACAAACCAAGTCCCACAACGTAGCATGGCCACAAAAGTAGGGTCGGAGATAGCCATAAACATTGAAACCAATCCATTTTACATGACTAGGGCAGGAGTGAATAAGATGGACCATGTTGATGACCGGACAGCGATCGACGCAAATTTATTGCAGTCCAAATCACAATACGGCAGGATCGGTTCTTCTACTCACAGAAATGTTGGAGCTGCTGTTCAGGTTGGCATGACTAGGACATGCTAAATAGGATGTCAAAATTTGATATGTGCTGTGTGTGTACATAATGAAGGAACCAGTGCGGGATACCTGCCTTCAAGGGCCAGTCATCTGGTTCTCTTTGCCACGATATCACGTGTTCAAACATATACACATTTAAATACACTTATGGACGTCTCTTTGGCACAAATTTACGCGTGCTCGCATGGGCGCTAGGCTACCTGAGTACCTGGAGCATATTTCTGGCAGATTACTACTCAGGCTTATTTGTTCTTTGGGTTTAGGGCATCCGACATACTTGGGGAGACGAGAATTAGAGAATGGAAAAACAGAATACAGAAGAAATTAAACGATCTAGTGTTCTAAGTTGCGCCTCTTACATCTTGCACTGTACTTTAGATTTTGCATGATTTGAACATGCTCTGAATACTGTGTTGATGATCAAGTTGATTTTTCTGCTCATCCTTCAAATGAATACGTATCAGCAGGTGATATATGGTTGGATATTGTTTGTAAGCTTGTGATAGATTACAGGGTATGTGATTAGCATTTCTCTCACAGGTCTTGCTCACCAGTTGTTTTCTAAAATAAAAACAGAAGAAAGTTAAAGAAACACCACTTGTTTCTGATTTTTAATAAAACAAAATAAATTATATGAGTTTACGGTTAAAAATCTACAAGTTAACAATTTCGGGATCGACAAATTTTATTCCAAGTTAAATATAAACTATTGTTGGCCGGAACTTAAAAAATATGTTAAAAATATTAATTTATCACAGTACAAGACTACAAGTATATATAAAAGGTAGGCTATGTTATTATCTTGCCACGTGTTATTACATTGCAACTGAAATTGATTAGCAGTCTCGAATTACATCTTGTTAGGTGTAGGGTTTTATTTGTACGTTGTGTAACGATTTACAGTGTATAAATAACAATGGCAGATCCAAACATTGAGGCATTGATGCATACAATCGATACATTACAGCACCAAAATACAAAATTAAGTCAGCAAAACCAAGAAATGTACCATAACATTGACAAACTCCAAGGCCAGATTGAAACTTCCAGAATCTTGAAACAATCATTGCATGCACACGTTGAATCTATTCATTCCATGTCATGTAGAGTAAATGATCTCAATGATGAGGTTTCGAGGCTCCAACGCGACTTAAATTCTTCGATGACAAGGTTAAAAGAAGCTCATGCAGAATTAGACGTGTCGAAAAATGTATTGGAGGCATTAAGGCGGAGTGATTTTAAAAAGAGTAGGACATTAGGCATTGTTAAGAAAGAAAGGATGTTTTTGTTGGAGAAGATAAGAAAGGATAGTGAAGGAGTTAAGGAGTCGAATTGTAGGATACGTGACTTGGAGAAGAAGATTGAGGCATTGGAGTCGAGAGATGGTGTCTATAAGAGTGAGAAATTTAAGGTAGTTGAGGAAATGAGGTTGATGATTGAGGAGAGAGATGGAGAGATTTGTGATTTGGAGAATGTGGTTGAGGAATTACGTGATATGATGGAGAGGTCGTATAAGGAACGAGATAGGTTGGAGATTGTGAAGAATGAGTTGGAAGCGATTTTGAAGAAATCCGAGAGGAGGAAGAAAGAGATGGAGAGTAAGATGGGAGTTTTACATATGGAGTTGGAAGGGAGTGAGAAAATGATTAGCAGACTTAAAGATATGGCGATTGATGGTATTAGAGGGGATTTCGGTTTGGAGAGGAGTTGTGTTGATGATCATGGGGAGGATGGAGTTTTAGGATTGAATCTTGATTGGTCTGCAGTTGTGGCATCCTCGTGTTCTATTGCTTTTGTGGCGGTTGTTTATCTTCGATATACATGATGGAGGTAAATTTAGTGGTAGGAGATTGTTATAAGGCGAGTAGTAGGCTTTATTCTTGAGAGGATTAATTTTTTGCTTCTTATGCATAGGGGTCAAAATGACCTATGTGCCTGATAATTGGCACTGCAAAAAAAAAATGTCTTGCTACATGTTCTGCAAACCTATGTAGTCTTCATGTTTTGCAGTATGAATTTTAGATGAGTTTAACTTTGTGAACATATTGTCCTGCTCTTATATATGTCAAGTACCCATTATATTATATACCTTAATAATTCTGTTGAATTGTGGATTTCGTTCAATGTTGCTGTTAGGTTCTTTGCTCTTAATTTATATCTTTGAAAATGCCATAGGTGTATCTTGGTAAGCAGAACGGAATATCAATGATTTTTAGTATGATACCATGTGCAATATTTGGTATATACCCAATTAAATGTGAATATTAAGGGAGAGACTGGCAGAGAGGGTTGAATATTAGAGTGTGAGCTCAAAAAACTTGTCAGGTGCATGATCTAGTATTAGATTATAATTATCTGCTTTCACCTTTTTTTTTCCTGAGAATCATGGGTTGTATGCACCATAACTTAAAAAAGTTAAGCCAAAATAGTTTGTTAGTCTTTCAGATTATTTTTTACTGAAGAATTATAATACAAAGAAGCAGCAACATGCCAAGGTGTTAACGCAAACAGGTTGATTGAGACAGGTGAAGATGCTGGATGCAATTGAGCACTGCTTGTGAATGCATTATGCTTCTCCGCATCTCATTTTAATCTTAATCCAGTATGCAGCAAGTCTATCTTCTTTGTCTGATAGTTTAAAATAACTGCTTGGTACAAGTTAGTATTCTGCAGCTGGTTGATCATGTATAGTTCCATTTACCTGAAAAGCTATAAACAATGCTAGAAGTTTCTTCAGGGAACACTTATAGCAAATAATATTGTATAATTAGGTACCTGGTAGGGGATCCTGACCGGCCACTTTCTCAAGCACTGGTCGGATTCTATTTCAGGTTGGGAGTTGAACAGTAACTTACATCCCCTTTTCATTTGTAATCTAGTGAAATTTTATTTTAAAATCTTGAACACAAGAAGGTATATGTTAAAATTCCATAGGGCGGGTATCGTCTTCACTCTTGACACCATCGAGTAGCGCTGTAAGATAGTTTTAGCCTTTTCTCTTAAGGGTAGCAAAGTTTAGCTATAGCATTCAAGATGTTTACTCGATGGAACTTCTTACAACCAGGATGCTTTGTGATGTAAAGTGTCCTTACTAGATTGCTGGGTGCTTGTAATAGATTAATTAGTGTTTAGTCAGATATTAAACATTTGTTTATAGTGAAACAGGCAGGTAATGCAATATTAAAGCCGTGGATTGAAGTGGTAGTAGTCCTAGAGGAACCCTGTAGGCATCATTGGATAGGGAGAGGCAAAAAGAAGCGATGAAACCCAATGCATCTTGCAAATTCTGATTTTAATGGTTAAATACACCTGGGTTTTCGGTGTTGCTTGCTCTTATGAATAAGCCTAAGAATTTTGATGTAGCTTGCTTGCATCTATTGGTCATAAGTAATGACTCCTGCCACATACAAAGGGTTAAAAAATAATTGTTTCCTTTTTACATCTGTATTTGCATTATATAGAAACTTTAAGTATATAATCGAATATAAAAAATATTTGTTTTCTTAAATTTTATTTGAATCTAATCCTCGGCAGCATGTGGGAATAAACTTCAATATAAAAGTGGAAACAGAAGCAGGGACTTACTAGCTATCAGGCCTGGTCGTAATTTGTTTTGCCAACTTCCTGATCATAATTTGTTAGTTAAGTCTGTGTACTGTTTTCTTCTCAAGAGTACTAAGCAGATAGGAGTAGCTTGTATATTATTGGTGCAATAGCCTTTGTTTTCTTTTTTTTCTGAGTTTAGTGCCTGATATTTGTCCCATTTGTTCTTTCAGAAAAAATTAAATCCTTAATCAATCAAAGAATTGGTTCCCATATGTTTGTTGTAATTCTTTCTTTCATGTCCAAGATTATTCCTTTAGCTTCAAGAGGCATATACACATGAGAATCATGTAAAAACAACTATCTAAAATATGCATGTAACATAGTATTTGAGAGGATTCATATTCCTCCAAGAAACCACACAAGCTCGGAAGAAGAGAGATATCGAAGATTGATGCAATTTTAAGAAACTTATGGTGGGCAGCATTGAGAGCTATATTTGTGCAGAGTGCTAACTTAAAAGGGTGGGTGTAGATGTAATTATTGCGGAAGATTGGCATTTAGCGGCTCTCCATATCGCTGGACCAGATATAATGTACATTGAGTGGGTTGAATTGTAGAGAACAGGGTTACAAGGTGTCATCTGTGATAAAGATAGTGCTTACCCATCCAAGAGTGTAAATCTGTCTTTTGGTAGTATTATTGTTGTGTTAAACACTTCTGCTGGTAAAATTTCATCTCATATATGTAATGTAGTTCATTTTGTTTTTGTTATCTTTCTCTAGTGGAGCTCACAAATGTTCCTGACTTGTTGAAATAGGACTCGATGGGTTGCATTGAAGTTCAGGATTGATATCAAAGTAATTACGCAGAGTGACTGATCTGTCTCATTTCAAGGTTAGAAGCTTTGGTAGGTAGAAAGTGGCATTCGGATTTGAACGTTATGTTAAGGTATTGGTAAATTCAAGTTCCAACAGAGATTTTTGGCATTTTTTTACCTATATATGATATCCTCTTTTTGATCTCCAAATATAGCAATGAAGACGCAAGCCAGATGATCTGCTCATCTGCATAAGAAATCTAACAGCATTTTGGAGGTGACTCTTTAAGACTAATTTTGTTAATTTGATTTTTCAAAGCAATCAACTTGTTAGATTTGCAACCATTGTTAATTTGCAACCATTCAAAGAAATGAATGTCCGTTGCAGGTGAGTGATCGGCCTTTACAGACATTGCATTCAGGAATCTGAATGGTACTTCAAATATATTAATGAACCCACTAAATCTTGACGAGGAGCCTTCATTGTTAATCAGGTCAGTTCATTTTTCATTTATGTTCCACATTCTGATTCATCCATGGATGAAGGAACCATGTATTGTCGGTTAAGAAATAAAAATTATGTTTTTAGCAAAGATTTAAATTAAAATTTACTTTATTAAAGAAATCAAAACTTGTTACCTTTTCATCTCTCAATTATATCAGAACTGTTTCTTATTCCAAGAAACAGTTGAATGCTTAAGATCTTATACCCTTGTTAAATAATATTTCTCTGTGACAATTTTTATTGCCTTTTCAATATTAAGAAACTGGAACTTGGCTTGTGAGTAGTGACTACTTCCATTCGTCAGGGTCTGAAGATCATAGATTTTGTGGACAAGGAGTGTGATCAAGGGGTTTATGTTTCATAGCAGCAAAAGTGTCTTGTAGTAATGCAGAAACGAATGGCTTTTGTCTATATAATGATATCACATATGTTTTGACATGTAAGATTGTCTATCTGGTCCCGTAAATTCTACATTTTCTGATGGACGAATGACAGGATTGAACCCTGATATGGTGAATCGAAACATAGTAAGGATATTACATGACAGGGGCTTCTAAGAGCATTTTCAAGAAGAGGTGTCAATGCGTTGCCAACTGCCACTTGTTGACACTTTTGAAATTGCAAGGGTTATATAATTATCATGGGATCGTATAGGTATTTTTAAGGGGTACTAAATGCCGGCCATTGGGGATGTTTGTGGTGAGGTGATAAATTTGACATTCTTGAATGGCGCCATGGTTCAAACTTTTAAAGACTAAAGACATTAACATACTCACCTTAATTTTTAAAAAAATTTGAACCCTTGTGTAAAGAGTTGAGAGATCTAATTATTATATAACCTCAAATCTTTATAGTTAAATTTTGTTATTAGAAATAATTATATACGAAAAATAATCCTATTTCAACTGCAGTATATTAAAATTATATTTTACATAAAACATATTGTAATAATGGTCTTGTAATATTTTTTTTTCAATAGTATAATATAAATAAATCTTCGATTCAGCTGTTATTTGCCTGTTTGGAAGGTGTACAGTGTCATCCTTCGAAGCATTGACCTATTTCCAAGATGAATTTTCTAAAGAAACAATAAAGAACCAGGGTGGCTCTCTGTACATGGCCTAGCTGTCTTTTATCTTCTCAGTTATTGAAAAGGAGACTAAGTGAATAGTAAACTTTACAGGCATGAAAGCCTATACCCTGAAGGGAATTCAATCCATCGACTTTGCTGTTGTTTTCATCACATTTACTGCCTTCTGCATTCCATAGATTAAATGTCACCTTCCTGTCACTCATTGTGCATCTTCAACTACTCTTCTGCCAAACCCATAATACCATTATTACAAACATATAATATTGATAATAGTAATAATAGATTACCCTCTCTCTAAAATTCACTACTCCATTACATACACATAATATATATACCAGTATAGTTTTGTTAGTGTCCATCTATGCTCATATGGACTGAAATTAACTTAGGTTGATTACCATCAAACATAAGTTTGAATGAAGAGACATAAGAAAATGTATGCTTCAATGATCAATGGCATGACTCAATGACCCCAGCCAAGGGAATTAAAGGTAGGACCAAGCATTAATAGAAACAAGATTCAGAAAGATCCGCAGTTGAAATATTTTATGATAAACTTTTTACCGATTTCCTAAGATCAGCTGGGGCTTAAAAAAATGTACTAATTTTTACCAACATAATGGGACTGAAATTATGCGATTTCACCGATTTTTCTAGTTCAGCCGGGTTTCAGTATAGGTTAGCCCTTCCCTGGTTCCGCAACTGAGAGTCTGAGACCACGGACTTGGTTACAACTTGGTCCACACTACGACATTGGGAATTCATCTGGCATCCAAGAGGACCAAGAAAGTCTATTTTGCTTTGCATCACTAAAACAAAATTTATCAACCACAGGTTTCTAACTTGAGAATGTATTGCATGCTACACAGATGGTTCAAGTTTATACTTGCTTTTTTTATAATAAGTATTGACATAGATAATACAGTATATTACTAATACTTTTGAAAAGGAAAATTCAACAAAAGAAAACTTAAATGCAGCCTGCAACACATTCAACCAACCACATACAACTACACCTGTCAATATTTACTTCACCAGTTCACCCCTTTATATAATCTCTGCTGCAGCACTCCCAACTCACCTCATTCCTTCTTTTACCTTGTTCTCTGAAAACAAGTAGAGAAAGATGGCAAAGGAGAAGAGCAAACAGGCTTCTCTGTTCATTTTCACCCTGGTTGCTGGGTTGCTTTCCCAGAGCTTGGTGTTTCCGGTAATTTCTGCTGCAAGTTTCAAAGATAAAAAATGCTGCAACCCTTCTGGAGACCCAAATGCTGGGGGTAGTTCCCCAAGAGGTATACTATCCCACACTCTTAGTTTTTCTTGTTCTTGTCCACCGATTCCATATTTGCTACCTTCAGAAGTTTACAACTCCTTATGTATCTAAATCTGGGCTATATATGATTAGTTACAAGCTGAATGTTGCTAAATTTGCAATACAATGTCAGTAAGAGTGTTTCTTGTTACTTGAGTTAAAAACATACAAATGCATGCAAAATAACAAAGTTGTGGGTTAATACTTAACATGATGGTTTCAGGTTCTCACCATACCCCATCACATGGTTCAGGAGGTAGTCATCATGGAAGGCCATCACATGGCCACGGAAGCTCCCCAAGTAATTGTGGAACACCACCAAATGGAGGACACTATGACCCTGCTCCTCCAACTACTGGAGGCAGTCCACCCACTGATACTCCAAGTACCCCTTCAACACCGACATACGGAAGCCCACCAACCAGTCCATCTATAGACCCAGGCACCCCTTCAACGCCAACATACGGGAGCTCACCAACTACACCCTCTATAGACCCTGGTACCCCAGCAACACCAACATATGGAAGCCCACCAGCAACTCCCATAGACCCTGGCACTCCAGCAAGTCCAGCCTTTCCAGTAACTCCGACCATTCCCGGTGTCTCGTCCCCTCCATTCTCATTTAGTCCAAACTCACCACCCTTTCCATGCACGTAAGTCATAACAACTACAGTTACAATTTTTTACTCTAAATTCACAATATTACCTGGTAAATGTGCAGTACTAAATCGTCTTATTATTATTAATGATACAGTTACTGGCTTAATCGTCCAACATTGATATGGGGCCTGTTTGGATTCTACGGGACAACTCTAGGGGGAGCATTTGGCCTAACCAGCAATGGCTCTCCAGCAGCTGCAGCGTCGCAAGTTAGTCTGGAACAGGCACTCTCAAACACTCATACGGATGGCATAGGGGCGCTCTACAGAGAAGGAACAGCTGCTTTGCTCAACTCAATGGTGATCAGGAGGTTCCCTTTCACAACAGAGCAAGTTAGAGATCGTTTTGTCTCGGCACTTGGTTCCAACAAGGCAGCATCGGCACAGGCACGTGTTTTCAAGATGGCGAATGAGGGCAGACTAAAGCCCAGAACCTAGTTGATATTTGAGTTGTTGCTAAGCTATTGATTATTTTTAGTTTCAGTTGAAGTTATGAATTAGTATGACGCATTTTATTTGGCGGTGTGTTTTAACTTTTATAAATTATTGGATTGAAACTTGGAAGTTTTATTAGTGATTTTGAATCAAATATCGGATATATTTTGATTTCACGCAACACGAATACAGGCTGCTTGTCATTTCGTTCAAAATATATAGCTTGATTTCACTACTTTAAACTCGAAAGAAGAAAAAGCGAAATAATGAGGGAGTAAACATTAACATACGTATAAAGAGGCAATAGAATAAAACTGATCAGTAAATTCAAAGTGCATTTAAATTTAGTGAATAGGTTCTCAAACAGTTGGAAAATTATAATAAGTCTGTCCGTTCCAAAAATCCTTCATCAGTGGTTACGAATCACTTGTTTTTTCAATTTTTTCGGTCTAGGTTACTTAGAAGCAAATCAGATGGCAATGCCACTCCCATTCTGCTATTAGTTCTAATTTTTTTAAAAAGTCCCAAGCGCGAAAAATACTGAAATTTACCAGACCCTTGCAGTTATCTTCGATTCGACAAGAAAACAAGAATAAAGATATGTAACCCGAAGTATGTTTTCTGATAAATATGAGAGTGAATTGGTGAAGCAAAGTGCTGGATCAGTTGTAAGCTTGTTTCTTGAGTTAGCTAGATTCCAAAATCATTCAGCCAGTCTCTGTAATCAACTGCAGTAATTAGATATCATAAATTCTGCAGACAAGTGTCTTATCTCACAAATTAATTTCCTTCAAAAAGTGAAAGAACCTAGATCTAGTTACTGTTAAGGGACCACTCAAGCTAGATACGAGTCAATTAGATACAAGATTTATTTGGCAATAAATGCAATAAAAAAATCAACGATATTCCTATAAAACATAAATAGCATGATTTGAATTTTATATTCCTCATAGGAGAAAAGAAAGTGAGACTGTAGTAGAACAAGGAATGGACTAATGGTCCTGTTCTTAACAAGTTCAATCATGAATAAACAAGAAATGCATTGATGAAATTTACTAGCAAGTACGAACAACTAATGAATATCCAACTACCAATGTAAAGATGGAAGCCAGGGAAGCACCTCCTTGTTTTTCAAAAAGTGATTCTCCGAGTACATGTTTGACAACACTCCATCAATGTGATGAGATTATTTTTGGAAATATAAATTTTATTTCAAATAACCGTAATGGAGGTGTCATTTTAAATTCTCAAATATATGTAAATACCTTGGATTGAATCAAATTCGAATCCAATTTCTTTTGTTTATTATTCAAACATATTTTTCGACAAAATTTAAAATTTTAAATAAATTCCATATTCCCAAACAAGACAGGAATGAATTTGTACATCGGCCAAAAGTATAGGATAATTACACCATTTATTAGCTTAACTGTTGCACCATCGAACGAAATGCAGGATATGTTGCAGATGGGGCTCCTTCAAAGATTCAGATAAATATGAAGTCTTAAAAGAATTGTGCAAGTTATTTCCACTGCCTTGTTGACATGCAGATATCTTGTTATTTGTTCACTGAGATTTTCAAACTAGCTGGAAGATATCATCACTTTTCTAGTGTTCTTACATCGAGAGAAGTCTATTATTTTAGAGCTCTTTAGAGGTGAAATCGGTTAGTTCTTCCTATTTTGACCCGAAACCAATCGATCTAGCCATGAGTAGTAGGTTGATCTAGCCTTGAGCAGGCTGAAGAGAGCCATGCTTTAATTTTATGTCTACTCTGACTTCTAGAAATTGTTTTCGTGAAAATTTCTAGTATTTTTAGAAACTTTTGAATAGCTTTGGATGATGCGGATTACGGAAGATATGAGACCAAATATTGAAATCAAGACCAATAGTTTTATCGCAGAGGTTTCACCTTTCTTATTACTTGTTAAGTTGTTAGCAATCAAGAAAACTAACATCTACAATCCCTCAACATAACATGTTTCAAATTTTCAGTGGTTGGCATTCTTCAAAAACTTCTATTTTTGATACATTAGTAAAAATATTATACTTTTTTTTAATCTCATACACATTTATTTTAACAATCTTCTTCCAAAAGATTGTTTAATGGTGATACTTGTTATGTTCGAATTTCAACATGTGTTATTTTGACGGACCAGTATTTATTGAGTTGAATTTATAGTTGTTAGGTTAGGGCCTACTTGTTATTATCACTTACTTACATGAAGGGATTATGAATTCGAAGATTATTGTTTTTGTTATTGAAGACCTTTCGGGGTTAATTATTATTGAAGTCCCTCTGGGATTAATTATTGAAGAAGACCCTCTGGGTTAATCATTAATGAAGGCCTTCTGAAACTAATTGTTGAAGACCCTTACTCTGTACTCCACGAGTTGTCCTTGGCGGGGAACTATCAGATACTATTTGCCTCAACTTGGAAGATACTTTCTCTGTATTCAAGCGGGTTGTCCTCGTCTGGGAGCTTAGGACGCGTCCTGGATTTGAAGCGGGTCTGGTGCTGACCTCTAGTCAAGGTATCCGAGAAATAGCTGTAGTGGATCAACTAGAACCCACAGTTTCCGGGTCAATGTCGGATTCATGAAATCCTTGCCTCCTTAGGCCTTATATTGGGTTTTTAACTACCCAAACAAGTCTCAACGTAGAGACCTCTTCCACGTGGGCTTCGATTTTGACGTCAAGAAGAAAATATTTTCCTAATGGGCCTCTACTTCAGCAAGAATTATGTGAGTTTGATCCCCTATAAGCAGTGATATGTAGACACATTGTTAGGGGTTGGACGCTGAGAACCCCCATCAACTAAAAAATGCTAGCAATCTCAGCCCCAATATTCATCAACCACTACACTCTGGTGACTTTTCAGGTAAAAGACACAACCCTAGATCTTGATTATATGGCGATGAATCTCAAATTTTGTTGTTACCAAATTCCTCCATAAACTGTACTCTTATAAAATGTGCCAACTTTTCATATCTTACTTTTATATACTATTTATTTCAACAACATATTATAGCAATAATAATTCAAATTTATTTACTCCCTCCATCTCAAATTACTTGCTAATTTTTAATATAAGATTAAATTTATTTTCCATTTGTATCCCTATTAATTGGAATGATTGAACTAATTTCAATGCATAATTTAATGATAATTATCTCTATATTAAATACTAGTACTAGTATCAATATTAAATTGCCTTGAAAATAAATAATGAACACGTATTATAGAACATTTTTTTCCTTCAAAAGTGATATATAAAATTGGACTATGGAGTATTATGTATCATATCAGAATTTATGCTTTATTTTACAAAGTATAAATTGGAGAAGATTGTTATAAATAAAGATATAATAAATTAGAGTATAGAGATCATACTTTAGTAAATCTGACTATAGCATCAACATGACATCATTAGAAGATATATCGATCATGGTTTATTCAATCAGAGTCTATGTTAATCAAAGTATACTTGTCAGAGTCTAGTTGGCAGAGTTTATTGATAGAGTTTGATTTACTGAATACCTACAAATCAGGTGAAGGTTAACTTATATTTGGATATTGATATATCGGTTGCAAGAAGTTAGAAATTGTAGCTATCAACATAAGATAATGAAAGAGAGTTTCTTTTATTTATTGTAAGTGTTAGATATGAATTCAATGAAACTTATGCAGGGGTGAATGTATAAGTTTGTTTCTTTTTTGATTTTGATTTTGATTTAATTTATAGCATAACCTAGAATATGTGTTTAATGATTTGCGAAAATAAGAACAGTAAAACACACAAAGGTTAAATTTCAATCTAACTTTGTATTAGAAAGAAATTGCTACAATTCTGAAATTCAAGGTTGAATTTCAGCTTCTTGTTCTTGTAGAGAAAATAAGGTATCAATTTGAATATGTTCAACTCTCTTTGTCTTGTGAATCTGTGAAATGACTAAATAGACAACATGTCTTGCTTGCACATGCTTTCACAGACTAGTTACTATAATTAGAAACAGACAAAACTTTTTAACATTGTACACAATCTATTTCTAGCTAAGTCCTTTTGATTTTATAGTCTGTTGCATTCTGCTTCCTTCCTTCTGCCTTTGTCTTGTTCTCTCTTCAAGTTTCATTGTAGATTTGTCATTATCATTCTCAGGTTTGACTAACATTGATCATGAGAATGCTTGTATTACTTGTCTGTAGCTTCTGTACAGTTTCTTGAAATTAACTTGATTGAAGTAGTCGAATACTCAAGTGATGACTGTTAGGAATATATTCATTTGATGATGTACAAAATAATAGAACAGAGTCTGGTATAGATATATCAGTAATAGAATAAGTCTTTCTAGACTCTAATCAAAGTAGATGTAAATCAGAGTCTAGTTAGTCCTTATACAGGTATCAAAAGTATTTGTACTTAGAAAATTTTCAGGAAAAATAAAGTCAGATTCTAGAGTTCAATCAGATTCTGGAGTTCAATCAGAGTCTAGAGACAATCAGAGTCTATAGTTTCATACTTGGCTTTCAATTCCAAATACTCTTTGTCCTTTCTGGCTGATTTTGGCTTTCTACACTCAGTGGCAAAGTATCCCAATTCATCACAATTATAACACCTTATTTTTGACCTTTCAACAGATCCAGTCTTACAACCTTCTTTGAAATTACTCTAAGGAGCTTTTCCTTTTCTTGAAGAGCCAAAGTTAGGTTTTGGTTTTGGCTTGAAACTTTTATTTTTCCTGAAACCTCAAGTTTCCAAACTTTCTAGCCATGAAAGCCATAGATTTGTTGTCCATGCTTTCAAACTCCTCAATAGTGTAGAACTCATCTTCATCATAATATTCTTTGATAGGTTCTTCTTCTTCATTATCTTTTTCAACACTTTCCTCACTCTTCATTCTTTGGCTAGTACCAAATCTTTCCATCTTTCCTGGTTCTTTGACAATTAGAGTACTAGAGACATTTTCCATCTTACATCTGTTTCCTAGAATAGACTTCTTTTGAAAATACTCTAATTCATATGTCTTTAGTATTCCATACAGATTTTCCAATAGAAGTTTTGTTAGATCTTTTCTTTATCTAATAACGACAATTTTGTGTCCAAATGCTCTGGAAAAGTTAACAAAAACTTCAAGTTCTTTTCTTTTGTCCCATAGGCCTTTCCATGTAACTGCAGTTCATTGATTAGTTTGTTAAACCTCTCAAAGACCTCAATTATGCCTTCATTTGGTTTTGACATAAATGGTTCATATTGTGAGACCAACAATTGTCTTTAATTTATTCTTACTTCTACTGTGACTTCACATAATAGCTCTATGGTTTCCTAAATGTGCTTGGAAGTGGTGCAGTTGACAACTGCACTAATAACTCGAATCATATCCATGGAATTTAGAGTCAAACATATTGTTATTGTATTAATCTAAAGTTGCATACTTGGTTTTACTTGGGTATGAAAGTAGGAGCATTTTCTCACCTTTTTCATCAAAGGAACCATCTTAGATGCAAAATCATACTTTATTTTTAAGCAGAACATGTCGCTTTTTGTTACTCTTATAACATGTTCTAGTAGTTATGAATTCGAATATAAATCATGAAAAACCATGAACCCAAAAGCAATGGGAACACGAAAATCAAGTTAAAAACATATCATTAAGAGAAGTAGGACATGCAATTTAGTGATTACCATTGCCTTGGTTCTGTAAGCGAAGGCCTTGATGTCTTGTCTATTTGATACAACATCTTTGACAAAATCACTGAATGACTCTGGAGAAACCCCAAACTTTCGTTCTACTACTTGATCGCCGTTGTTTGCTTCTAGTAATGCCTTTGTCAGCTGTTCCCTAAGCTGCATGGCAGTGACACCACACCACCACAACAGATAAAAATGTGTCAATCTTCGTCACAAACAAAATTCATCTAGTGGAACAGAATTCACATGTAAAGCCCTACAAGTTTCATAAATCTTCGTGTCATGTTGCAAATTAGAGGCATTTATCATATTAAGATATAATCATTTATTTTGAAGATAATGAAACTATGCATGCTAGTAGTAGACATTACACTTTTCGTATGTAAATATAATCACAGAAAAGGAGGACCAGATCAAAAGCTCAAATATAAAGAGGTTTAATGATAAGATAGTGAGGGAGTACCAAACGTCTTAACCATGTTACACATAAATGATAAATCAATATACTAGATGCAAAAATAAAGTAAGTAATTAAAAGAGTTAAATGCAGAGTGCGTACCTGCAATTACCCTTTTTTGCATTTTGTGTGCACCAACTTTGGTATCCAGCAGAATGTGTAGTTCTGTATTTCCAAATTTACTTCTGTCAACTACCGTTTACATAATTAATTACTCACTCAGTCCGTATTAATAGTTTTTTTGGAAAAATAAAGCATATTTTCCGTTCAGTGTCATATTTATTATGACTATTTTATACTAAATAAATTAAGTTTTATATTGGAAATGACAAAAAATGGATAAATTTGAAATTTTTTTACATTGAAAATAGAAATAAATAATTATTATGAGACAATTTTTTTTCCAAAATAGACTATTATAATGGGATGAAGGCAGTATTTAAAGGGCATTTCACTACTATTAATTATAAACACATTAATATACACAAATTATAACACCCCAAATCATATTAAAATTATATAAATATTTAGAATCACTGAAAATAAATTTTTACTATGTTACGTATAAATAAAATTCGAGAAAGAAAATTGAATATTAAATTTAAATATATAATATTTATAAAATTGAAATTTTTATCGTACCAAGTCAAATATATAATGATAAGCAATTAACGAAAATTAAGTACCAAATATTTCTGAAAAAAAAGGACATGATTTAGAATATTAAATTAGTTTTGTAATTTTAGTACAGAATATAAATCAATTCGTGTATAAATGAACACGTTTTTTAATAGAATAAAAGGTCACAAACGGTTTTATATAATATATAAAAGTATATTATAATTATTGTTATGTATATATTAAATTAATAAGTACTTGAAAAATAGAAATTTAAGATATTAGACGGGGAGGGGAAGACGGAACAAATAAAAAGACATGAGAGAGATAAGTGAGGAAGTTTTATAATTATAAATTAGTATGATTATTAATTAATTATAATTTTATAAAAAAAATCGTATGATTTAATATAATTATTAGTTAATATGATTTATTATAAATATAATTTACATTTATATAATCCTGTTAAAATTTTAGAATTACATAAAAGTAATTAACTTATAATAATAAATTATAATTATAATTTACTATAATAGGTAAAAGTCCTCCACGTAAGGTTTTCTACTCAATTTAACCCTAATACTATAATATATATAATTTATATTTAATGGAAAATATGTTTGCCTCATGGTAAAAGACCATTTTGCCCTTACCAAAATTGAAAATTATTAACACTTTTACATAAATTTAACGGAAGTATGCATTTTGCACTCATCTGATAAGGTGAGGTACACACTTTGCAAGATATTAAACTTTAAGTACACAAAATACATAAGTTTGATAGTGCATATACACACAAGTTGCATTTAACTCTAATTAAAATAGGACAATGGACAAAGGGCAAAGTTTTCCGCTAACAATGACAGCTTAAAATTTTGTCTTCAGTAGTATTTTCATTAAAAGTATTCTCCAATTTTCAACGTATGTCATTGTTTAATGAGTTCCGAGTCTAAAAAAATTTAGTTTGAATTAATGTTATCTCACTCTAATAACCTAATATCACGTTCAAACATGTACACACTTTAGTTCAATATAATATATAAATTAGATTTAAGATTATGTTACTAATGGATAATACCGATCGATTTTGTATTTACACTTTCGAACATTTATCTATTATAATATAATAACATCAATTTTTTGTGTATTCATGTACTTTTAAAATTAATCTATGATTTAACTAATATCAATTTCAATGTTTAATTTTAATTCACATACGATTCATATTGTAAAATACCATATTGAAATCATATAAAACATTGTATGCCTGTTATTTAGTTATGATTATTGTAAATTACTTAATAATTATATAAATAAAATAGATTTATATATACTAAATATTAAAAATATCTAGCTATATTTATATTATTTTTATATTAAAGTTATTAAAAATAGAAGGTCATATATTCAATGTACACTATTCAATGCACACTATTTAGATAATGAAGGGTATAATTGTAAAATTATTTGAATAAAATGACTCATACTTTTTTATTCGAAGAAAATGACTCAACAACATCATTTTATCCTCCTATTATTATATATATATAGGATATGATTAGAAGTAAAATTTGCATACATCTAATCTCTTCTCTTATGTTGATGTGCATACATATACGTTTGATATAATTTGGTGTTGAAGTTCAAATTTCTAGCATGATTAACCTTGTCACAAATTTGAAAAAAAATGACTACCTGCGTGGAGAAATTCAACTTACTGCTACTTAAAAATTTAAATATTAAAAAACAAACAAAAATTGAAACTGTATTTTTTAAAATAAATAAATAAACAAAAAACATGTTCACTTGCCTATTTTGTGAAACGAAAATTGGGAAAAACGGAAAACACGGTTTTCTTTAATTTTCCAAAACATAACGGGAGAATAGAAAATTACAGAAGACAACTCTAGCTGGTTTTCTGGATTTTGGAAACCGAACAACACGCACTACTTATCAATCTATATTTATATGTACTAGCTTGAATCCGGTGCAATGCACAGTCACCTTTTAAATAATTATTATATATTGTTGGACTTAAATCAAGGCTAACCTATTTAATTATTTGTCTTGCTGTAAACTTGTTGTTGTTTACTTCTAGGACTTAAATCAATCCTAGAAATTATGCACAGTCACCTTTTAAATAATTAATATATATATATATATTATTGGACTTAAATCAAGCCTAGCCTATTTAATTATTTAAAAGGTGACTGTGCCTATACCAAATAATTAATATATATTATTAATATATGTCAAAGGTGACTGTGGTATCAGAGCCAGGCTGTAAACATACATACAGACAAAAGATCAAAATGAGTTCTCAGAAGCTAAGCAACATAAAAATTCCTACATTTGACAGGGAAAATTACAACCTATGGAAGAGGAAGATGCTGATGTTTATAAAGGCTGCAAACCCCATGTATCCTGAAATATTAAAGAATGGTCCTTTCATGCCAGTAACTCTAGTTCCTGAAACTACTAGTGGGTCTGAAGTTATTCCAGCAACATGGATACCTATAGATCCATCTCAGTACACAGATTCAGAGAAGGAAAATGTATTTCTTGACAATAGCTTAATGCTAATACTAATTGAATCACTGGATCTTGTGATGTACAAAAATATTGTCAATTGCATATCTGCCAAACACATATGGGAGACTATAGAAATTCTGTGTGAATGAACTGAGGAGGTAAGGGAAAATCAAAGGCAGCTCCTTGTCTCTCAATATGAAGCTTTCATGTCAAAACCAAATGAAGGAATAACTGAAGTATTTGAAAGGTTTCAACAAACTGATCAATGACCTTCAATTTCATGGAAAGTACTATGAGACAAAGGAAAAATATATGAAGTTTTTGCTAACTCTTCCAGAACATCTGGAGCACAAAATCTCTGCAATAAGAGAATGAAGAGATCTAACAAAACTCCCACTTGAGACCCTGTATGGAATCCTAAAGACATATGAACTTGAGTTCTATCAGAAGAAAGCCATACTGGGAAATATAGGAAAAATGGCAAATGTCTCAAATGCTTTGGTTGCAAAGGAACCTTCTATAACTGAAAAGAATGGTACAAACAAAAGGGTGAAAACTGAAGAGTTTGAAGAGCAGGAACATGAAGAAAAGGACTCTGTCAAAAGTGAATCAGAAGAGAAAGATTTCTACACCATTGAAGAACTTGAAGGCATGGACAAAAAAACCATGGCCTTCATGGCAAAGAAATTTGGAAACCTGAGATTCAAAAGAAACAAAAGTTTTAAAACAAGACCAGCCTTCAAGTCTTCAAGCAAAGGAAAGAATCCAGCAAGGAGCACCAACAATGGAGGATACAAAATTGGAACAGTTGATAGATCTAAGATAAGATGCTATAACTGTAATGATTTTGGACACTTTGCAACAGAGTGAAAACCTAAAGCAATAAAGAAGGATAAAGATTACTTGGAGCTGGAAGCCAAGTATGAAGCTCTCCTAAAAAAACAGACAGGAAAAACTTATATTATTGAAGGAAAATGCTGGGATGACACAGATAAAGATGAGGAAGAGGAATATGGAAATCTGGCACTCATGGCCAACTCAACTAGTGGATCTTCTTCCTCAAATTCTCAAGTACCCACATTAATCTCTCTTGACATGTCAAATTCACAATATAAGAAAACTGTGGAAGAATTGAGCATTGAAATGTTTAACATTCACACTAGCATGACTGCTGCATATGAGGAAATTGCTAGGCTGGTAAAAGTCAATGATGAACTAAATGCTAGGAATGAAACTTTGGAATTATCTGCAGTAACATTAGAAAACTTGAAACAGGAAAATGAATATCTAAAGAACAAGGTTGTTTGTTCTGAACAAATTGGAAAATTTCTTAAAGAACAAATTTCTGAAAATGAGTTAAAAATCAGATCATATCAAAACTCAGCAACTGTTGTTCAAGAGTTTCATGAGAAGAACAAAGAAAGAACTAGGATTGGAGTTGGTTTTGATTATGAGAATCGTAAGAAGAAGAAATCTGTTTTAACAAGAGGCAAAAAGGTTGAAATTCAAGGAAATCCTCATATTTTAAAAAATGTCAAAGAACCAATTTTTAAGAAAGCAACTGTTGAGTTTGATGAAGTCAATATGATTATCAAACAACAGTTGGATGATGAGGATAAGGAAGCAATTGAAAGGGAAGTGCCCTCTGCTGAAAAAGTAAAACCCACAATCAAAACCAAGTCCATTCCTGTTTAAACTGAAACAAAACAGAATGCTCAGAAAAGTGATGCTATGCATGCTAAAAAGAAAAAGATAAATAGAAATGGAAAAATAGGCATCAACAAATACAACAACTATGCACCTGTTCATAATGCTCCAAGAAAGATTTGTAAAAACTGCGGTTCAACAAATTATCTTACTCATATGTGCAAGAAGCCTGTTGTTGGAAATGATGAGTTTGCCTATGGATATGTTAAACCATTAATGAATGATAATCATAAATTCTGTGACAAATTTGATTGTATGCCATGCAACTTGAATGTCATGAATACTTGTTTTAGGTTCAGAAAACAGTTTGTTGATGGTTGCATAAGTCAGAATTTGAACACAAACCCAAGGCCTAAATCTGCCAGTCCTGTAAAACATAGAAAGCATTCCATGTCACCTAAACATATTCTAAGAGTATTAATCAAGCAAAAAGTCAGAAAAGCAAAAAGGATAACAAGCATGTACAGGCAACTACAAATGCTGAAAATAAGAATGGAACTCATGTAACTAAGCATAAAGGACCCAACCTTGTTTAGGTACCAAAGAAAACTTGATTTGTATTTCATTGCAGGGCACAGGTAAAAAGAAGGTCATGTGGATTTTGGACAGTGGTTGTTCAAGGCATATGACTGGTGACAAAGCCCTGCTGTCACTATTCAAGGAGGAGGCTGGCCCAATGGTAACCTTTGGAGACAACAACACTGGTTTCACTATGGGATATGGCAAATTAATTCATGGAAATGTTGTCATTGAAGATGTAGCTCTGGTTAGTGGTTTGAAACACAACCTTCTCATCATCACTCAATTCTGCAACAAAGGCCTAAATGTGGAATTTGAAAAGGACTTGTGTCTCATATCACACAGGAAGACCAATGAAATTGCTTTGCAAGGAGTGAGGAAGGGAAGCCTATTTATAGCAGATTTGGACTCTGCAAATAAGGAAATGATTTGCTGTTTTTACACCAAAGCCTCAGGGAATGAAAGTTTGCTTTGGCATAAAAGACTATCTCACCTGAATATCAAAAACATTAATTCTTTAGTAAAGAGAGAATTAGTGAATGATTTGCCTACACTTGAGTTCTGTATAGAAGGATTGTGTGAGGCATGCCAGAAAGGGAAAATGAAGAGATCAAGTCACAAAAGTAAGGAATTCACATAAATCACCAAACCACTGCAACTAATCCATATGGATCTGTTTGGACCAGTAAATGTGATGTCCATGTCAAAGAAAAGATTTTCTCTAGTCCTGGTTGATGACTTTTCAAAATATACTTGGGTAGAATTCTTGCATTCAAAAGATGAAACTCCTGAGATTATCATTGAGAACTTGAGGAGACTGGATAAAGGCCATACTCCAGTAGTTGCCTTAAGAAGTGACAATGGTACAAAATTCAAAAATGCAACACTCAGTGAGTTCTGCAAGGAGAAATGTATCACTCATCAATTTTCTTCCCCAAGAACTCCTCAACAAAATGGAGTGGTTGAGAGGAAGAACATGACTCTTATTGAAGCTGCAAGAACTATGCTAGCAGAAGCAAATCTACCAACCAGTTTTTGGGCTGAGGCTGTTAGAACTGCTTGTTATACTCAAAACAGAACTCTCAACACAAAACCAGTTGGAAAAAATCCTTATCACATCATGACAAATAGAAGGCCATCTCTGAAATACATGCATGTGTTTGGAGCAAAGTGCTTTGTTCTCAAAGATGATGTCAACAATCTTGGAAAATTTAAAGCAAAGACATATGAATGAATTTTTGTGGGATACTCCTTAGACAAGTCTGGCTATAGAGTATATGTAATTGATCAACAAAAAGTTTTGGAAAGCACAAATGTAACATTTGTTGATTTCAAGATCCCCACTATGACTTTGGAAGGTGAAGAGTGTGACACTCTAAGATTTGAAAATGAAATAGAGCCTGAAACTTCTGCAACTGAAAAGGTTATAAGTACTCTTGAAGACTCCCATGTAGACATTTCACATGGAACAAATGTAGAAATAGAACATGAAAATTTCAGTCATATCCAACTTGAGAATTCTCCACATGAGTCTAGCATGAACTCAAGGGGAGGTTCTCAAGAATCTGCAACAAATGGCAATCACTATAACCAGGGAGAAACATGCTCAAATGATAAAGATGGGACTCATCAAAGTAAATGGAATAGAGCTCACATAGCTGATCAAATCATTGGAAATCCTGATGAAGGTGTGAGGACAACAAGAGCAACTATGAATGAATGCCTATTTGCTTGCTTTCTGTCTCAAAATGAACCTACAAGAATTAAAGAGGCCCTGTTTGATCCAGATTGGATAATTGCCATGCAAGAAGAATTGAATCAATTTGTGAGAAACAATGTTTGGGAACTAGTGCCACCTCCAAAGGACATATCTGTGATAGGCACTAAGTGGGTCTACAGGAATAAAATAGATGAACATGGGATTGTAATAAGGAAAAAGGCAAGGTTGGTTGCTAAAGGCTATTCACAAGAAGAAGGGATTGACTATGATGAGACTTTTGTTCTTGTTGCAAGATTAGAAGCAATCAGAATTTTTCTAGCCTTTGCAACACACTCAAATTTTAAGGTCTATCAGATGGATGTCAAAAGTGCTTTTCTCAACGGTGAGTTGGAAGAAGAAGTATATGTACAGCAACCTCCTGGCTTTGAAGATCCAAATCTTCCAGACTTTGTTTACAGACTCATCAAAGTATTGTATGGACTCAAACAAGCCCCAAGAGCATGGTATGACACCTTGTCAAAATTCCTTCTGGAAAATTATTTCACTAGAGGAACTATTGACAAGACTCTCTTCTACAAAAAGCATGGTGAAGATATCATACTTGTTCAAATCTATGTGGATGATATCATTTTTGGTTCATGAAATGAGAAACTACGTCAAAGATTCTCCAATCTTATGCAAAGTGAGTATGAGATGCGCATGATGGGAGAACTCAATTACTTTCTAGGCCTTTAAATAAGTCAAAGGGCTGATGACATTTTCATAAGTCAAACAAAGTACATTAATGACATACTCAAAAGGTTTGACATGCAAGATTGCTCAACTGCTAAAACTCTAATGTCTACAGCTACAAAACTGGATGAAGACAAGAAAGGAAAAAGTGTAGATATGAAGATTTACAGAGGAATGATTTGATCCCTCCTCTATCTCACAACAAGTAGACCTGACATAATGTTCTCTACATGTCTATATGCTAGGTTTCAAGCAAATCCAAAAGAATTCCATCTCATTGCTGTTAAGAGAATTTTGAGATATCTCAAAGGAACATCCTTTATGGGATTGTGGTACCCTAAAGAAACAGGGTTTAACCTAGTTGGATACTCAGATGCTAATTTTGCTGGTTGCAGAGAGGATAAAAAAAGTATTTCAGGAAGCTGTCAATTTCTTGGACAAAGATTGGTATCTTGGTTCAGCAAAAAGCAACAATCCGTGTCAACCTCTACAGCTGAGGCTGAATACATAGCTGCTAGAAACTGCTGTGCTCAAGTGCTTTGGATTAGGAATTAACTAAGGGACTATGGATTGGTGTTGGAAGGAATACATATCATGTGTGATAACACTAGTGCCATATCAATTGTTGCAAATCCAGTCAATCATTCCAAGACAAAGCATATTGATGTAAGGTATCATTTCATAAGGGAGCATGCAGAAAAATGAGTGATTAAATTGTTCTATGTTCCTACACAAAGACAGTTGGCTGATATATTTATGAAAGACAGAGTGTCTAAACTTGTAACACTATAACTTATGTAACTCAACTAAAAGAAAAGATACTTAACCAGAAGACAATCAAGAACATGAAGTCACAAAGAAATCAATGTTAACTATGAAGACAAGGTAATTGATACAATTCAATTTGTTAACTATGATCAAACAAAGAAGAAATCATTGAAAGAAGTTCAAGACAAAGTTGTTCATGCCTTAGTGGTTTGTAACTTAAAGACTCAAGATCATAACTATCAGTATCAATAAGACTAATTGATTTCAAGTGAACAAGAAGGAAAGCAATGATTGGAAAGCCACATTACTAATTGAAAATGGTAATCTATTCAAGAAGCAGAGACACTATCAAGACTAGTCACTTATGAATCAGACCATTGCATCAAGTGTCAGGACATTGATAGTATGTTTGTGTCAGTAATAGAGATCCAAGTTCAAAGAGCTTGTTGAAGAATTTGGAAAACATAAAGAAATCACAAGTTCAAAATGCTGTATTGAAGTTTCAAGTTGAAGCCCGGAATTTTTCTAAGTACAAAATGTTCGAGATGACCAAGTAGAATATTCCTATGTAGAATATTCGACTTAAATGTTCGAGATGGCCAAGTAGAATATTCCTATGTAGAATATTTGACTTAAATGTTCGAGATGGCCAAGTAGAATATTCCTATGTAGAATATTCGACTTAAATGTTTGAGATGGCCAAGAAGAACATTCCTATGTAGAATATTCGAGATAGATATTCGAGATGGCCAAGTAGAAGTTCTCAAGTAGATGTTCTACATGAAGGGCAGTTTCAACATGACACATGACATCATCTAATTGGCAGATTTCCAAGCTTTCAAGATTAGATAAGATTTATGTGGACATCATTGGGCCACGTATATCTTAATCTTTGAAGACTACAAGACATAGATTACAAGTAGTATAAATAGAAGTACTTGTGTATTATTTTAAGAGAGCAATATTTTCGAGATAAACACTTGTAAAAGAGAGAGAGTATATTCACAGAGCTTAGTATCATTTACTACCCTCTTTACTTCTAGTGTACTTTGTAAAGAATGTTGTAGCAACCCTTTCAAGTTATATATAAGACATATATTCCTTGAATCATTGTGTTCATTTATTACATAGTATTTATTGCTTCATTAATTCGAAAAGTTGTATTCACCCCCCCTCTACAACACATTTGGACCAAACAATTTACTAAGCCACTTGATGAAGCCACCTTTAACAGGCTAGTTAGTGAAATTGGAATGCTAAATTCTTCAGGATAAGTGATTCACTAAATATATCCCTCCAACTGTTACAACAATTGTTTCACATACATGAACCTAAATGATTTATCTAAGTGAAACAAGACTGGTGTATATTTATAAATATGTCAGTTATATTGTTGTACATATGATTAAACAAATATTTTAAAATTAACTCAGAATTATTTCTTTGTTCTGAGAAAACCTGAATTGAATTATCGTACTTGTATATTATTAAATAACTAGTGTGGTAATTAAAATATCAGGAATATTAATTAATCACACTTCTTATATCAAAGAGAATAAATAAATTTTATTTATCTAAGAAGTAATGATTGCAAATCTCTTATTTTATTTTCTAAGTGAAGATAAAATAATTCTCTAAGAAAACTGGAGTTTGTAGTTAAGTTGCCATTCTTTCTGACTTCTCGACTACGGAAAATTCTAAGAGTTCTCGAATCATGATGTTGTGAGTTCTCGAATAGATCACTTTCAGAGTTCTCGACTATAGCTTGAGTGAGTTCTCGATTATCTTAGTTCTCGATCAAGTACTATTGAGAGTTCTCGAATCACCAGAGTTCTCGACTATAGCTTAAGTGAGTTCTCGATTGTCTTAGTTCTCGATTATGTACTATTGAGAGTTCTCGAATCACCAGAGTTCTCGACTATAGCTTGAGTGAGCTCTCGATTGTCTTAGTTCTCGATCAAAGTCTGACAATTCTCTACCAAAACAGCTTTACTCTTTTCTGAGTTCTCGAATATTAAAATCGATTACTATTCTAGTCGAGTTGTCTGTGTCATTTAAATAGCAAAGTAGATCTAACATTTCATTTCTACGCTTAACTATAAACTCAAAGAAACCCTTGCATTCCAACCACTACTCTTGCATCCTTCTCTCTCTAAAACTTTCGTTTCTTCTCTTCTCTATTTCTATACACTAACTCCATGGCATCCTCAAGCTCTGTCTCAACTGAAGTGTTTATCATTCCCGAAACCAACTTCTTGGCCATTTCCAGAGATGCTGACACAAAACCTCAATACAAATGTTTCACCAAATTTCTCATAGACTCATACCTAAAAGAATCTTAGTTAGCAAACCCAACCCTGTACCTTGACATTCTTGAGCAATTTTGGACTACTGCAGACTGAGAGAGCATAGCATTGGAGAATGGTAGTTCAAAAATAGTTGTAACCTGCAAGATCTAAGGAATAGATATCAGTTTTGATGAAGAAGATGTCAACAGAAGCTTAAAGATTCAAACTGAAGAGTTTAATAATGAGCCAATTGATGAAGACTTACTGGACTTTCTGGAAATCATAAGGTATTCATATACTGTGGACAAAGAAGGGGAAAGGTTCAAGCTGGGAAAAATTAACAAGAAATTCACGAAAAAGGAGTGGTCATTTCTGTTCGACACAATAATAAGAGTCTTCACCTGCAAGAAGACAGGATTTGACCAGGTTAGCCTCATTGCCATGAAGCTGGGTACTCATTGGCCTACAATCAAAGGCTCAATGTTGAAAAGCTAGTTCTTGGGGAGCTCATAACCAAGATTCCCAGGAAAGGTAATGAGATTTTTTTCCCTCGCTTTATTCAATTAATTCTCAATTATAAGAATGCTAGTTTAATTGAATTGCCTGGAATGAACAAATAAAGAATTGGTTTTTCCAAATCCATGTCAAAAATAATTTTTGCTCCATTGGATATGAGGAACACAGTGAATGTGCCCCTTCAAATAACACCTCACATGCTGAGTGTATTTAAGGGGTACCCACTTGTGCAGCCTAAATATGGTTACCTTGATGCAGTAGGGGGTCTTAAGGCTGTAGAAGAACCAAATGTACCTAACCCAACTGCTAGCCCTTCTATGAATCCAATAGATGCTAGTTAACCAACCTCTATATCTTCTCAACAGGGTGTAGTTGTAAAGAAAAAAAAGGAGAAAACTGTAAGAAAAAGAGTACTAGAGACTGTTGTAGAGGATAACACTGAATTGGATGAGTCACTTGTGGAACCTTTAACCAGGAGAAGAAAAATTAAAAAGGCAACAACTGACCACTCTACATCCTCCCAACAGGATGTAGAGATTAATAAGGGACTAAACCTACTCCTAGGTGTACTTTCTGAACAAGGTGCATCTATTGAAATTGGGAGCTAGCCCACTCCATCTTGTACAGAGTCTGCACCATTACAGGAATTCACTCCTGTCAATGAAGAAGTTTTAGTTGAAAAAGAGACACACTGTGCACCAGTATGATCCTCTCTTGAAACTTCCCCATTTTCTCAAGGGGAGTTGCCAACACTCAGTTCTACCCACACTCTCTCCTCTACCTCTGAAATTTCTTCTCAACTAGTTGTGTCTAGCCAAACACACAAGGTTGTTGATCATCAGGATTCTCACTTCCCTGGTGAGCCCCACTCAAGTGACTTGGTGCATGACACCTTGTTCAGCACTCAAGACACTCATTTAGATGGTGAGGGAATGCATGCTGAGGCATATCCTGATGACACCATCAAAACCACAGAGGTTCCAGAAGTTTTTACTTCAGACTCTGTGAGGGCTCAGGCATATCACAGCCAAGTGTCTTCACAGACATTGGGTAATCTGGGGGACCTCCACACCATGCAAATGGCATCCCCTGGACACTCCCTAGTCATTCAAAGACTGTCTCCTCAGGAGAAATCACCTATCCATCCAGTGTCTAATGAATCATCTGAGAAATTGGATGAGGAAATAGATACTGAGGGGACCACTGTAACTAGTGTCCCTAGCTCTCACTCTTTGTTTCAATGGCTGGAACCTGTGCAACATGACAGGGAACCAGGACCATCAATCTCTGGTGGGTCCCTTTCTGATGAAAAATTACAAGAACTATATGGAAATTAGTTAGAGGGTTTTTATCATAGTACACAGCAGCTGTTGACCTCTCACCTGCCTAACAAAGATTATGATGCCATATTGCTGGAGTATGCAAAGGATCAAGAAGAATTGAAAGAGAAGAATGCAAATATGGTTGAAGATGAAGATGCCAATGTAGATGCTTGGTTAAATGGCAAATCTGCAATTAGTATGGAGGAAGCTTTGGAGTGGACCAGGTAAAAATATCTTACTTCTCTTGGGTCCTGTGAGAAGACCTTCAACCCAAGTGCAATATATGATGCCATACATGAAGCTGCCAAAGTTCAGCTACAGTCCAACCACTACCTTGCTAAAGGTGTCCAATCTGAGATTCAAAATCATAGAACCAAGGTAGAGGGTACATTGCTGGGCATTGAAAACAAACTAAGGACTGGAGGATTGTATGGAGGAAGTACAAATGGAGAATCTGTGAAGTCTTCAATTCTCAACTGCAAGACGGATTCTCTAAAAAAGGTGTTCAAGGAAATGATTCACAGTCATCAAGCCATCCTGGACAATCAAAGAAGGATCAACAACATGGTTGAGGTCTTATTCAAGAACAGGCATGTAGACAGGCTGCCTGAGGATGTGCCCATTCATACTTTGTCTCCATTTCAAGTGGATCTGTACTACCAGTCCAAGGCCAAAGATGAAGCTGCCAAGGCCTCTACAATTGATACTTTAAATGCTAGAGTGGATTCTCTTACATCCACAGTTTCTAAGGTTGTCTTAGATGTTCACAGCCTGAAAAAGGAGTTTGTCACTACTTCTACAAATCAAGGGACTTCTCTAGCAAATATTTCTGCACAACTTACTTCTCTCCAATCCTTGATTTCCAATCTGGGCACCACTAGTCAGGCTCCTCCAGAAACATTGCCAACTCGAATCAAGCTAAGTCACTCTACCTTTCTTCACAGACAAGATATCAATCCTAAGGGGGAGAAGGTAAGAAGAGAAGAAATAGAGGCTGAGAGGCAAAAGGCAGTTATGAGGAAGCTCATGAGTGAAATTCTAAAGCTCAATTCTGACAAGAATTTTATGGACCTTCTGCATCATATCAAAAAGCAAGTAAAGGGAAATCATTGGAGTTATAAGAAAATGCTTGACAATGCCATTGTTGCAGTGAAGGGAGTTAGGTTTGAACATAATGGACAAATATTCAAAGAGCCACTAATTCAAATGGAGTCTGGATATTTTAAAGTCTCAGTTGCACTTTTTTAAGACTTTCACACACTGAGCTGGAATGCTTGTACAAGGCAGTGAAGTTGATAACCCATGAAGATGAAAAATTGAAGAACCAAATTTTGGGGCCTCTCCTACCTTATTCTCTGCCTGAATCCTACTGCAATCCTGATGGTGTGATGTATATGGCTAGAGGAGAAAAGCTTGCTCATTTCAAAATTCCTCAACATCTCAATTCAGGAAACAAAAGTCAAATCATAAACCTGATTGAGTTGATTGAAAAGAAGAAAGTAAAGCAGGTTGAAGAAAATGAGATTGTGGAGAAGATGAAGAAGTTCATAACTGGTCAGTTATCTGATTTTGCAAGTGAGGAGTTAAAGAATAAAAAAAAGGATGATGATGATAAGGGTCAGGATAAGAAGGACAAAAGCCTGAATCCAAGAGTGATAAGGATGAAAAGAAAAAGAATAAGAAAAAGGAGAATACAGAGAAGAAGAAAAGAGATGATTCTGAAAAGGAGAAACAATATCAAAGGAGAAATCCTTCAAAGCAGCAAGCTGTTGGTATTCACTCTAGTACACCTACAAATTCTCAGGGTACTAGTGTGATGTCAACAGTTTCTGAAACTATTACTGCCCTCAAATCCAAGTCTCCAAGAATAATGTTCATGAAAGTAACTGCACATGGAGTGATAAGGAGGGAAATTAAGAATGATCAATCAAGGAAACTGAAGCCAAGTCAAAATCTCAAAGTCAACACTGCCACAACAACTAAATTCAAGAATTCTACTAGCTCATTGCTAGTTAGATATCCTAAGTGGAGAAAATAACTTATTATTCCAGATAAGAGTCTAAAAGTTAAGCCTATCCAAGAAATTGTAGAAGTCAACAAACAGATGTTAAAACAGTGGAAGGCTAACATGATTGCTAAAGTTGAGATCAGAGACAAAAGAATGTTTGTCACAACTGTTGATGGAGAGGAAAGAGGCTTTCATCATGACAACAGTAATGTTACCACTCATGACATTAGGAGAGTGATAAGCCTTTTTGACAAAAGAAGCATGGTTAACAAGTTAAAAATGATGGAAATGGCTCAGTACTTGGAAAAGATGTATCAGAAAAAGATTGACAAGGTCAAGTACATGGAGGAGATGATTGAAAAGAAAAGAAAGGAGGAAGAGAGAATAGAGAAGCTATCTGAAGAATTGAGAAGGCAGGGAAAATGCAGGGTGTTCAAAGACCTTGATAGAATTGAGTTTAAACTGAGAAGTGGATCTATAATCAAGATCAGGCTAAAATTCATTCAAGACTATCATATGCAGACTCTCAAGATTGCTGCTGACATGTTAAGGGATTCTATTTTGATAGAGGAAGTTATGGCCAGGCAACAACTTTTGGAAGTCATTGAAGAACACAAGGCAAGGGAAGAAAGAGAAATAAAAGAAAGATATGACCAGGCAGCTCATCAACAACAACAACAAAATAGGTAGGCTTGATATCTTGTATTAATTTGTAAAATTCATCATTTTCCAAATTGGGGGAGATTGTTGGACTTAAATCAAGCCTAGCCTATTTAATTATCTGCCTTGCTGTAACATAGTTTGCACTTCTGTAATAGTTTAGTGACTTATATATTCTTGTATAAAATTGCAGATATAAGTCTACTCAGTTTGTCTTTCAATTGTAAACAAAGTCAAAAATAAAGTTTGTTAGAAGATTCAAGATGAATCATGCAACAAGACAAAGAAGACTGTGGAGAAATAAGGAAAGCCATTTGAGAATTCTACTAAGACAATTACTCAGTCGAGAAGTCTACTATTCGAGAAGTCAGAACTGTGAGAACATTTCGAGAAGTCTCAAAACACACTCAACTGCTCAGTACTCGATCGATAAGTCAGCCATTCGACAAGTCAGGTATTGAAGTCATTCGAGTAGTGTTAATTATGAATCATTCGAGAAGTGAGAAAAGAAAATCAATTCGAGAAGTTAGCAAAAGGAGCATTCGAGAAGTAGTAAAGCTAAGTCATTCGAGAAGTCATCAAATGGAGTATTCTAATCGAGAAGTCTAGCTTAATCGAGAAGTCATCAAATGGAGTGTTCTAATCGAGAAGTCTAGTCACTCGAGAAGTTAGACATTCATAGTTCAATCGAGTTGTCACAGCAAGTACTCAATCGAGAAGTCAACCTCTATGACTTCTCGAAATATTTTGAACAGAGTACTCGACTGCACCAAGGAGCTATTTTCAAGGAAAGTTGCAAAACAAGTCAGATAATTCTGAAGCTCTGTTTTTACAGGATAAGTCAAGCCTGCAAAGATAGAGACAAGTCTACAATGAAGCTGAGAAGTCAGTCAAGACAAATGACATAAGGTATAAGGCTGGATGTAGCAGACTATCATAACAGTGTTAGCTAGAAATAGATATCAGTCAAATGTAAAGGATGTCTTGTCTTTTTCTAATTATAGTTAATCTATCTTATGTGAGCATGTGCACATGACATGTTTTCTATATATTTTATGCACATGATAGGTGTCTTGTGAGTTTTACAATTGTAAATTTCCTAGAATAAGAAGTTGAAGTTCAATTTGAATTTCAGATTGTAGCAAAAGTTCATTCTAATAAAATTAGATTGAAAGTTACATCTAGTGTCTATTATATTCATTATCTCTGTTTGCTGTTCTAAGTTAAATCTGTTTAACCTGTTCAATCTTGCAATCAAGTTAACAGTTGAACTAGCTCATAAGAATCAAAAGAAGGAAAAATGATTGGAATATACATTCACCCCCCTCTGTAAACTTCTAGGACTCATAATTCCTAACATATATTTATTATAATTTTATAATAATTTATTTCATATATTATAATTTTTATTTCAAATATTTTACTATTTTTAATTTTATATAATATTAAGAGTGAAAATAATATTTTATTATTAACTATATTAATTAACTACAATATAATTGTTTTAATATATACTACTACTTATTTATAGACATATACTAACATAATAAAATATTTTTGTTATACATATTATATAAAAAATGGAATGAAACTCTACCGGCGCTCTCCTTATCCCCATCCCTGTAACAGTAATTTAAATATATTATTATATTTTTAATTATTTTAATTTATAATATTCTTTATATATATATATATATATACTTAAAAAAGTTGACCACTACCACCTCATCACCATATAACCCATTTACTCTAATTATATAGGATATAATATTAACATGTGAGTTTATAAATGAATACAATTGAATAATTATATATTTTCATAATCGTGGAAAAGACCAAATAAAATAAAATTAAATAAAAATTAAATTGTTAATATTTGTACTAATATAAAAATTTAGTAATAAAATGTTAGTTGTATGAAATAATTGGATGGTGTATAATATTAATTTTGATATTAAATACTGAGAATGATAATATGAAACATGTTTATGTTATTTGTGTTTTTAAAACATAAAATTATAATATCGATAGTTAGTTTAGTATGATAATTAAATTGAGTAAAATGCAACAATGATTTTTGATAGATATGATTAATATATTTTGTAATCAAAGTTATTTTATGATATTTATTGTATATTATTATTATATTTTTATAAATATTTTAATACAGTATATTATTTTTATAATTTACTTTAAATTTTAATTGAAACATTTTTATCAACTTAGATATATAAAAAATATATAAATTGAGCAAATGCAAATAACAAGAATTTCAAAATATCAAAACAATTCTTCTTTATAATTATAAATGTATACTAATTACTAAATTAAATTATTTTGTATTTAATATGATGAAATCAAGAAAACAGAAAAATGGCACTCTCCTATTTTATGGATTGGAACATATTTTTTTAGTTCTCAACAGTTTTCAAAGGATATATCCAGAAAATCTTAGAGAAATTAAAAACAGAAAACTGAAAAAAAAGTTCCAAGTAAGCGGGCCCTTAACACAATTCTCGTATATAATAAGTTTTTCAACACCATAGTAAATTTAGTTGCATACTACCAGTAGTAAACGAACTTGAAATTTCGTACATTAGTGTTATGGACCAAAAACTAGGTTGTCTTTAATGCCTAATTAATACTAGGATTGGTTGAGTTTTGAATTTTAATGATTACGCTTGTGTTTCGTGACTTAGTTATGTCTTCACAAGAGGTTTGCGTATCTTAGTGTGTATTGATAATCAAGTTAGACATAGTTCTTAAAATGAAAAATTAGACCCTTTATATAGACGACTGAAGGTCTAGGTATTCAATTAGGGTTAGGAGACTTGGTAGGCAAGTCTCCTAATTAGATGATAGCCATATTTTTCGGACATTACCGCTTAGGATTCAATTTCCGTTTAGGACTTAGTTTTCATATTGGTCAGGGTGACTTGAGGGCTACCATGTCGGTTGACCGACTTGGCTTGTATTGAGCGTCCCCCGTACATGCGCGTTTCGGGCCCAATGTTAATCTTACTTTTATTCTTGGGCCTTGAGCTTAGGTTTTTTGGACCGGGTTCGGGTCTAATAAATATAACATTAATTATGTTTTTTAGGACTTACTTTTAGCCCATTTCATTCGCCCCCAACTTCTGGAAAATCCTCTTAGGATTTTGTAGAAGTTATAAAGGTTTTTCATTTTGACTTAGAGTCTTATCGTCCCTTTCCGGGTTTCATCTTTTTAGTAAAGTGTGGAGCGACTTACGTGTTTACGACGATTCGTGTGCATCGAATGATTACTCATGCATTGGCCCTTGTCAGGGCTTTTTAAGTGGCGTTCAATGCTAATATGCCCTGAGGACTTTAATGTTGATGGTTATCATGAGAAAAAATTAGAGGTTATGAGACCAAGATGTATTTCCCTTCTGAATCATCTCCGGATATATGCTCCTCAGGTAATTAATATGTCTCTCGAGCTATGCAGACTAATTATTGCAGTAGTTGATAATTTATTATTATAAACAACTTAATGTATCTGTTTTTTAATGCGATCCAGCTGTTTCCAGATCTAAACAAGATCATTTTCTTGGATGATGATGTAGTTGTACAACATGACTTGTCAGCTCTATGGCAAGTGAATCTCAACGGAAAGGTTGTTGGTGCAGTCTTTGACTCAGGATGTGGACTTGACTGTTGTCCAGGAAGAAAGTACAAGAATTACTTCAATTTTTCGAACTCATTTATTACATCTTCTAACTTAAATGAGGACCAATGTGGATGGTTGTATGGGATGAATGTTTTTAATCTTGATGCTTGGAGGAACACAAATATCACTGCAACTTATAATCACTGGTTTAAGTTTGTAAGCTTTCATATTATATACCTGCTCTCTAGAATTTATTTTTGTGAAACAGAATAAAAAGGGACATTTCTTGGATCTTATAGTACTGTAGGTTTTAAAAAAATTATTGCATATTCACTGAAGTGCTAGATCTATGAATTCCATGAATCTTCTGAAGTAGAAATCTAATAGTGAAGACAATATTTTGTTAGCCTCTTCTAGAATTTGTTTCTAGGGACATGTTTTCTAAGCAATAAGTAGAAATCTTCTGAAGTAATAATAGTGAAGACAATATTTTGTTAGCCTCTTCTAGAATTTGTTTCTATATGTTTTTCGTAGTTGAGGCCCTTTGAGGATTTTGTTTGAATTTCCAGAATTCATTTATCGCATACTTCCCTTTACTTGAATATATCAAGTTATAACTTTCCATCACTGTTGTCATTCCCTTGGCTTGTCTGCAGAACCTCGAATCTGGTTTGGATCTATGGAATCCTGGAGCACTGCCTCCTGCTTTGCTTGCATTCAGTGGTCGTGTACATCCAATTCACCCTTCATGGCACGTGACAGGTTTAGGCTATCGATTTCATCAAGTTGACTTGGACACATTGAAAGCTGCAGCTGTTTTACATTTCAGTGGATCAGCAAAACCGTGGCTTGAGATTGGTGATCCTGAGGTACGAAGCTTATGGACTAGACATCTTAATTACTCAAATGAAATTTTTAGGAAATGTAGAATCGTAGAGTGAAAGAACAAAGTCTTATGCTCCATTTAGTTAGAAGGAATGAAATATGGTGAGGAAAAAAAATCTTTACCATCTGGAGGGATATTCATTCATAACTTTCATTCATTCTTCCTCCCATTCATGCAAATTTAAACTAGAATCGTAGGTTGAATGTTCATTCTTATCTTCTACTCATATCCTTCAGAAACTGTATCACGGAAAATTCACGCCCTCTCAGTTTTTCAAACAGCTCTCTTACATCCTAATCCTCCACCTTTAGTGTTCTTCAAAAATTTTCAGTTTCTGATTAAGAACAGTCCTGAAGCTTTTGATAAGATTATGTAATAGATACATACGTCTAGAAACATATAACATTACAGAGCAAGAGAACCTCAAGCGCTAGCTAGGTACATGGTTGACCTATAGAAGAAACTAGGGTCATGGGTATAGCAGTCTCAGTATCGGAATATGTAATTTCAGATTTGTATAGTCATTATGATTAGATATCCACTATTACTGTCTTCATATATTCATATGCTTCAGTGTTTATATATTATGGATAGCTGCTGTATGTATTCATTCCATCGATCATGGGTTGATCAAATCACGCAAGTCATGCTAATCTTCTATATAACTAAATAATGGAGACTAACCATCATAAATTCAATTTTAGTGTGTCACGATTATGAAAAAGGATCGATGACCATGAGATATCTAATAGGCATTTAACTTTCCTATACAGATTCTTTTGTCATTGACTCATTGTCAACATGTTCTTCTGTGCTACTGTATGAAAAATCTAAAAATTGTTAGAGAAAGACAAGTTGCTTATTAGTTAACCAAGAGCAAATGGGTTTTAACTGGTGCATTAATTGGATCTTACAATAGGCGTGTCAAAGGCTCGAGCTCAGTTCAAAAGGCTCCAATACAAAATGATCAATGTCTGTTACAGTAGTACTTGGTACACTTTGTACAGGACCTGTACTATAACAAGAACACATAAATAAAGTCATTATACTCGTACATGAATCGAAACTGAAGGTCCTCATTTTGGTAAAGCCTTTAATCAATATGTTATTTCAAAGTCACAAAATTATAATTAATTATAAGCATGGCCAGAACCATAAGCTGAACCACCAGATCATGCATGGAAGCCTTCAACATACGCCTAATTACCTGCATCCATGATATACGTGCATTAAGTATCTTACTGCTCTAGAGTTCGTACATATACTATTGGACTTGGGAAATTGTGAACTCTTGAAGAACATAAATATATATATGATAGTGTATTGGTCTCTTAGATGCATGCTATATATATAAACATATCTTACACAAGTTGGAGAGGAATTGTTTGATCTTGGCTAGAATAATGGTCACTGTGATGATTAGGCTCTAGGAGGTTAACGGGGAGGAAGCTGCGACCATCATGATTATAAGCTGGCTGTGAATCAGTCGCCATTGATTGTTGGTGGTAGTGATGATGGGCAGACTCTCCTCCTGGCATCAAACTCATGTGTTGTTGCACTCTCTCATTCTCAGATATCTGCTTCATTCCATTTAGAATAATTTATGTACAACACCACTTCAAAACACACACTTACACTATATGATCACAGACATATTGGAAGTGAGATTGACCTTTGCTCTTAGATACATGTTAGCATGCTGCAATTCAATCTCCTGTATGAATAAAATTGTGCATTTACTATAATCATTTTCATACATTAAGGCTATGTTTACATACCAATTAAAGTAATATAGTATACTGTAAATAACAACCTGCAGGCAGCATTTAAACTACAGTGAAATCACATGAATTATGTTAATTACTTGGCAAGTAAGAGAGACGAGAGTAGGATTAAAAGTTTATTACCCTCTTCTGCATCAGCTCAATTTCCGAAAATAATGACTCATTCTGGTATTTTCAAAAAAAAATGAAAAAAAAGAGAGATGTCTATCAGAAATTATAGAAGCGTATACATCATACGTAAAATATGTATGTCTCATCAGCTAGCATTATAAAAGAACCATACCAGAATTGCAATCGGTGAAGGCTCCGTTTCTTGTAGTAATATTCGATAAAATAATAACGAATGTAGTATTAGTTACCTTCCTGGATCGAATTTTACTAATGGCTTTCTCCAATTTTCCCTCAAGGTTCTTGAGTTCCTTAAAAGTCAAAGACCCAAGGCCCTCTCCCACTATGTTCCTGCATGATTGACATTTAACCGTGAATTTTAACACCTATATATAACAGGACATCCAGAAATTAGGAACTGTGGCCCCGTGTGCATAAATAATAATAATATATAGTATATAACCTGTTGGAATTTTGTAAGGCCTTGATTTCACGCCGGAGTTTGGAGGCTTCTTGCTGATAAAACTGAATGAGAAAATACAAATCCAACTTGAATAAGAAGCATGCAGTAAGCAGTAGTATACAGAGTGGGGTTAGCTTCGAAATACTAGTTAGCATAAACTCAAAATTTCAAGTTAAAGATAGTTATAGTATTTAGCATGTACCTGAGTGTTAGCTTCAGAAACAGACCCTACATTTGAGGTATCAGCACATGTTTTCTTGTACCTGTCAATTGTCGATCTTACGCTGCAAGTGATAAATTAAAGAGATTAATGTTCGCCAATTACCTCACCTAATTTTTATGACGTTAAAAAAAAATTCTCATATAAATATACAAGGGTTCTATTACAGTTACAGAAGATTATATATAATTACGAAAATATTATTACTAAAAAATACTTGTATGTCATATAATTTTCTTGAAATAATTTCAGAAACTTTATTAACTAAATTAAAAGAATTACAAACATTCATATATATCACATATGAATATAGCTACCAGGCATCCCCCGAAATGCTGCAGATTTTACTTGATGTTATGTAACTTGTAATGTTTCTTTAACTTCATTTATGTCAATATTATCAAGTTTGGTGACATACATACATATATGCATGCATGTAGATTTTAAAGCATGTAAAAATTCCAATTCAATCCTGATATTATATGCCTATAAACATTTTTCAGCAAGAACAATAATTCCTTGAATTTCAGGAATGAGGCTGATTTGAATAATTAAAAACTTAAATTATTTTATATGATACGTAGTAAAATTATATTCAATCAATTATATTTATTAAAATTTTAATAATATATAAATACAAAATTTACATATAAAATAATTATAAACATAATTTTATTGGTATTATAATGTATATAAAATTCTTATTGAATATTAAATAACTCGTGTTATTTAACAGTAAATATACTAAGTTAGTCCTATTGTCTCAAAATTTATATATAAATTAGTTCGCACAGATTCATATTTCTATATCAACTTATTTATTTTTATTTTTATCAACGATTAATTTATGTTATTTGTATGTAATTTTATAATTGATTGCTTATTTAGGATAATGTGTTTGATGAATATATGTATGTGTGCATGATTTACATACGACAGGTCATTTTTGTATTTTAACATAATTTTATCTTAGGTTCAAAACAATTTAACAATTATACATATTTATGTAAGATTTTGCGGAAGAAACTTTTTGGATGGAACTCAATTTAATGTAATAATCTGAATTACATAATTAAATTCAGATTGATGTGGAGTTGGGCTGCTCTTCTGATGAATTACGCGAGAGCTAAAATATGATTCTTTAAATAGCATGTAACTAATATTAAAATATTTACTTGTCCATCTTTTTTTTGATATTTTTCTTTGTTATCTTGATAATTACATTAAATTGAGTTGAATTATTTATATATTTGAATTAGTCAAATATCGGAAATGATAATATAAGGGTATTCTTTGAATTATAATTGGTATTTCATTTAATTTACTCTCCATTTTATTTAAATTATAATATTAATATTTAATAAAATTTTGATAATAATATAAATTTGAAGCCGTTCGATTACTCAGGCAAAAAATTGATGGAATAGTTAACGGATTAATGGACTTTAATTTTATTAACGGACCTATAAAAAAAATGCCATATTACTAAATTCTGCCGATCCATTAATGCCGGGATTAACTAAAATTTTGTATAGGTGCATATGTTCTAATAATACAGTATAAATTTGAAGTACCTATACTTGTAACGAAATTTAAGGGAAAATATATTTTTAATTGAATTTGCAAAATATCATGTGAAAATTTGAAAGTGTATTATTAATTATTTATTTAATGTTTGTATGATTTTTGTCTTGCTAGTTATAGATTTGATAAGAATTATAAAATTGTACGTGATAGGAAAATGAGATTTATTTGATGTATTAATATTTTTAAATTCGCAACTCAATTATAATTAGTGTTAATTAATATTCAGGTTAAATTTCCATTAATATATTATTTTGAATATTATATATATATATATATATTATAGGTATATAATTATCATAAATAATCTCTTATGCTATGTATAACAAATAAAGTGAATAAAAAAGTAAGGTTTGAATATTAAAATGACTACTAAAGTCAACCACGTGAAAATTACTCATTTTATTAGTTTTTTTGTTACATCTCAATTGAGTTAAAAAGGTGACGAGTCCGCTGGGGGATGACCAAGTCACTTGACAGTTGACATCTATGACAACGTGCCTGCATGTAGTCATTTACGACTTGGATTAAATTAAAATCTGAATGATAATTAAAAGATATATATAGCTGTATATAGAGCTGCTTCCTTTCATATAATTTCGTTTCGTGTATTTTCGTATTTTCGTGTACTTATAGATATTTTCGTATTTTCGTGTACTTATAGATGAAATCGAAAACGATTCAAAATCATTTCGTGTATTTGTTTAATCGATCCGAACACGAAGCGAAATATTTCGTGTATACACGAAACGAAACGAAACGAAAAGTACATAATTTTTTTTTATACTTTTTATTTACACAAAACGACCCGAAATAATATGAAACGATTATATTCGAATAAACGAAATACTAAAGAATATATAAAATGAGTAAATTGTTATATATTACGTATATATATAATAATATGTTTAAAAAATATATATTACGTATACAATATATATTATGATATATAAAAAATAAAAATTATATATTAATATTTTGTGTACTTTCGTGTACCTAAAATGAAACTCATATCTGAAACTAAATTTATTGTATGATTTCGTGTTCGTATATTTTAGTGTTTCGTGTATCGAAAATCAAAACTCATATCCGTTTTTTTCATATCATTTCGTGTTCACGTGTAATGTGTAAAATTGTCAGGCCTAGAGGACTGTATACGATCATTTTGATATGTAATTCTTGTAAGTTCAGTATCAAATTTTTAACTAAATTATAATATCTTAGGAGTATTAATTTTTTTTAAATTAATTAAGAAAGTAAATTATTATTAATTGCACTGGAAAATGATTATAAAAAGAAGGAATTGAAACGTTGACCCACATTCCACAATGTCGCTAGAAGGAAGCATTTGAATTCGTTGAGTATGAAATATTTATTATTAATAAAGAAAAATATCTTATATTGAAAAATTTGGATACAAATTTTATAATAAGATATATATTTAATATATTAGTATTTTATATATCATTGTTACAATATTTCACTAGTTGGATTTAAAGATTCAACTTATAGGTTAATTTGTAAACAATCGATTATTTAATTGATTTGTGATTGGGGAAAAAGTTATAAATTAGATTCGAGAAAAATATTACACTTGCAATAATGTTATAGGAGATTTGTGCACTTTGTTACACTTGATAGGTTTGAGGAGCACTTGTCAAGATTAAATGAATATCGTGATGATTTAAAGAAGATGTTAATCTATTAAGGACATTTGACTTTGCAAAATATTCAATTTCTAACACCGTAATGATATATGAGGATAGAGATTAGTTCAGAATTATCATTTATTGTTTGGTTCATTCCCCCCTATATTATTAGAAATTATCTCATTTTAAATTAAATATTGTACAAGAATCGAGATTGATAGATGGAATATGTGTATATATTTATTGTGACTATATTATAAATTGCTTTATAATTTTGTATCTTTATATAGTTATCTCCTTGCAGAGCATTGTGCATTGTTCAAAACAGCGCACAGGCCACAGTAGTTAAAGAAGCGGTGCAGTCAGTAGCAGCAACCTTAATTTCTTCGAGACACTGACTGCTGGTTCTGCCTCGTCTCGTCTATACAAGATTCCACAACATCATTGACTCAGATATTTCAGCTTAAAATACCCAATTACACACTATGTAATACCTAAATATAATCTCCATTACCCACATCCTCGATTTAGTCCCTATACAAGTAGTTTCTGTGTATCCATATAATTATAATGTCATTTTGTAATTATAATCTCTGATAAAATTTAGACTCATGTTGTATATATTGTTTCCGTCATCCCAAATTAAATATCTTCTTAAAAATAATTTTTGACGTTAAGATGTATTGATCACATGCCTCTTTAAATTATTTATAATTTTTTTTGTAAAAAAAAAAAATTATTTATGAAATTATTTAATCACAAACATACCCGGTATTCACACGCAAAGGCCTTTGTAGAAAAGTTGTGTCATTATTTTATCAAAGATCAAAGGATTTATATAAAGGTGTTAAATAACACATGATGGTTGTGATAGCTAGATTTAAAATATAATATAAGAAATATTCTCTGCGCAGTGCCACACCTCTAGTCATTTCAAGGGGTCAGAGGAGGCCTATAACTTGTACGTACACACTTCCCCATGCACACATCTAATTAGTAGCAAGAAAAGTACAGAAACCCCATTGGCTCTCACCGCTCTCACTTTTCTCTTCACTCTCACCTCATCTCTTCACTTGTCTCCTCCTTTCTTTCTCAAGAATTGACTTCATCTCATCTTTCTTTATACAACTTAAGCTTCCACAAATCCCCCTTCCTTGTCATTTTTTTTAATCATCTTCAAACTCTCTTAATATGCACAGCAAGTCCTATAAGAACCTGACCACTCACTCCAGTTTTGAGTAATATGTATATCTTTGTGTGTAACAACCTGACTCTCACCTTTTTACCTTATGTTAAAACAAAGCCAAAGGCAGAGAAGAAACTATGCAAGTATTATTGTAGTTTTTGCACTATTTAAGTAAATTTTGGATGAAAAAAGTGAGATTCTGGTCCTAGATAAGAAAAGTTATATATACACACACAAACACAGCTGAAATTTCACAGTTGACATGACAAGAGATTCTAAACTGCTTAGCTATTGTATAAAACCCTAATCAAGCGCATATGTTACACATTTAAGGCGGTGCTGCCAGAACAAGGGGGTATATATAAAGTTTATTAATTAAAAGGGTAATTAAAGTTAAACCCTAATCCATTCCAATTTGGGTATTAAAACCCTAATTTATGCAAGTAGCTAGCTTTTATTTTGGTTCTCTTAAAGGCTGATTGATGACATGTCATAACCCCAAGGAACTGAAGAAGTAAATGCAGAAACAAAACAAAGGAAACACAAGCATTCCAATAGTAAAATCATCCACACATTGCTTAACTTATTTTATGTATAAAATTTATGCAATTACCAGATCTATGCTTGTTTTAGGTATAAGTGTGTGTATATATATCTAAACAAAGAAGAAGCAAAAAGGAGGAAGATGAAGATTGAAAGCTCGTAAAGGAAAGTAAAACATAATTAACTTTAGGTGTATATACCAAAAGCTAGAGCAGTATGATCTATTCAAATACGTAAAAATGGATATATATGATGATCGAGAATTGGAGATGATTACGAGGATGAATCTGATTAAAATGTACGAATGTTGAATTAGGTAGATAAACTGACCTGTTATTAGCATATTCGTAAAGACGACCACGGCTAGAGAAGACGATGAGAGCTACTTCAGCATCACAAAGCACTGATAACTCGTAAGCTTTTTTGAGCAAACCGTTACGGCGTTTACAGAAAGTCACCTGTCGATTTGTGGTGTTCTCGATCCGCTTGATCTCGATCTTACCCCTACCAGTTCCGTCTTGTTGTTGTTGTTGTTGTTGTTGTGCCCTCAGCATTTGATTATTGGAGCTTTCAGGTTCATCTTGATAAATACTAGGAAATTCCATAGCTGAATATAGCAAAAGCAGTTAGATCAAATGATAAGACATGTTACGGATCATTTCAAACAACCTAATATCTTTTTATGCTATAAACATTAGGGTTGCGTGATTTTTTCGTAATCTACAAGCTGCACTAACCTGGTAAGGAAAGGTACGATATATGTGGATTGAAGAGGGAAGATGAAGAGAAATTAACAAAAACAAACTAGTAAAGTAATGTGGCAGGTGTTTGTGGAATTATAGTGTATTATGTTCCACTCTTTTGCTTAGTAGCTGGCTCACCATCTCAGCCTCCGTCTCTATCTCTCCACAGGAGAGTTTTGCAGAAAATGGAAGTGTGTTGGTTTCATTGCTTGATATTTATAGATACAGAATAGACTTTCCAACTCACGCTATTATGCCTACAGTATCACTTGTTCTAGTTCAAGACTACCGGTTTGAATTCATTTTCATTCGTAGGGCAGGGGTACGTACAACTAGTTTTTCGAAAATTATTATGTATGTTATGTATTTGGATTTTTATGTACAAACTTATATAGATTATTATTATTGGTCATTTTCTTGTTAGGATTATTATTGGTCATTTATCAATTCTTTTTATTTACAAAGTATTTATTATTTAATTAAACACAACACTTTTACTAATTTATAAAAGATCCCCATTACGAGTTTAACTAACTACGTACAATAACATCATAATATTAATTACATCGCAATATATTGATTTAATATGTTAACTATCTAACAATTTCATTATGTGATTTCCGTATTGTGTTAAAATGAATAGATTTAAAAAAAATCAAATAATCACATTATTTTGAAATTTTATTAAAATTTTTGATAGAAAAAGAAAGATTTTAGATTAATTTGAAAATAAGTAGAATAAATGTATATATTTTTTAGAAATTCAATCAAAATTTGATAAATTCGATAAGATTTTATAAACTTAAAAAAACTCGATAAACTTGAAACTCATTAAAAATTCCGATACGTTGAAAAATTCGATAAGAACGTGAATTTGACTTGTTTATTATACGAGTCGATCTCGAACATAATTTTTAGGCTCCGTAATTTTTAAAACCCAACTTGATTCGATAAAAAAAATTAAACTTAATAAATAAAAACTTAGCTCGACTGGAAAGCCTCGAATTAGAACCCTACAATATATATATATATGTGTGTGTGTGTGTGTGTCTGTGTGTGTGTGTGTGAGTGAGTTTGAGAGAGACCACGCCTCTCTCATCTACCATTAATTTGTTTTTAATTTTGTGGTTAAGATTTGATGCATATCTTTAATTTATAATTATTATTATATTATAAAGGGCAGTATAGAAATTATGAAAATACATTGTATATGTACTTTAAAGAGACGTGATATACATAATATTATATATTTTTCAAATTTAAGTTGTCATATATGCGTTTATGATATCTCTCATTTATTTTGTTGTCAGGTGAGATCTTTAATTTAATTTATTTCATATATTTCATGGGAACTAATTCGGCCAGAGTTAATACACCTACTATATTTTTTATATTTTTAATTTTAAAATTATTGCATCTTTTAGTATTTAATGTGAACCAATTTTTCTATCATCTTTTTAGTTTAAAATTTAAATTTATATTACCTTTTATAATATAAATCAATTTTTACCTAAAATTTAATATTATTATTACTTCTTTGAGATATTTTCAATTTTGTTTTTCATGACTACTTTGAGATATTTGAAATTTAGAAATAAAAGATCATGTAAAATTTTATAAAAGATTTTTTTATCAATAGTTAAAATTGTTTATTTTAATTTCCACCAATATTTTTTTTAATTTTTGATAAAAAATGTTTTTCAATTATTTTTGAAGAACCTTAGTCAAAAAAGTAAACCATCATAAATCATTTTAAAGAATCCAGGAATATATATAATTTTTCTAAATATTAACCATTATTTTTATATAGATTAAAGAATTTTTCTTCACAATCACTATCCTCAGCAGCCCAGTATTTTTCTTCAGTCATAAAAACCTTTTCTCTTTGTTTGAGAAGGTCAAATTACTTCTTTTTATAGTCAATGCCATCATATGACTTTGCTTTTTCTCTTGTATTGGTTTTCTGCACTTATGAGAGAAATGACCAGTCAATCCACATTTAAAATATTTGAACTTTGACCTATCAACCAAATTCTTGTTTTGATTGTCATTTCTGAACTGGGATCCAAGCCATTGAGCATTTGGATTCCTCTTGAATTTTAGCTTTGAAAATTTCTTTGACAGAAATGCAAGGTACTCATCAATTTCATCTATATCATCCTGAGAGCATGCTTCAATTTCTTCACATTTGTCATCTCACTTTCTTTTGGATGATTCTTCAACAGCATCACCAGCCACCATGATAGAACCTTCTACACAGCTACTTTCACTGTTACCCTTCTTGTCTTCATTTCCCTTGACCATTAAAGCCACAGTCTTTTCCTTTCTTTGATTCTTTTCAATCTCTTCGTCTTGTTGTATTTCCAACTCATATGTCTTCAGAATACCATAAAACTTCTCAAGAGTATAGTCTTTGAAATCCTGAGATTGTCTAATAGAGACAATGATTGGTTTCCATTCTTTTGGAAGAGATCTAAGAAATTTCATATTTGTATATTCAGTTGCATAAACCATACTATATAGTTTTAGTCAATTCAAAAGCTTTTAGAACCTACTATAAGTATCATTGATGGACTCACCATTCTTGAAATGAAAAGATTCATATTTCTGAATCAGGAGTTGCATCTTGTTTTTCCTGACTTGTTCAGTTTCTTTACATAGAGTTTGAAGAGTATCACATACCTCCTTTGATGAAGTACAGTTTATCACATTGTCAAACATGTGTTTATCTAGATCCTTGAACAAAATGTTCATGAATATTCTGTTCAGAATATCTGTATTCCATAGGCATGCTTTAGTCTGAAGATTCCCGACATCTTGTCTTGTTATGTAGTCCTTATCAATTGATAATTTGTTGTTAAGTATATCAATTGATTCGTCCTTATATCCATCAATTGATATTTTTCTTCAATTGATCTTGATATTTATCGATTGATAGATGTTATCAATCGATGGTTCTTCATATCAGTTGATGGTCTTCAATCTCTGACTTGACTTGTTATCAATTGATCTTCTATCCATTGATTCTTCCATATCAATTGATCATCCTTCACTTGCATAATTTTCATGTCTTCAAATAATTATAATTTGACAGTCTAAGTTATACATCAGTCGACTCTAGTATCAATTGATGAGAATATTATCAATTGAATTAAGCCATATCAATTGAAATAGACTAAGTACACATATGCTACCTACCACATTATCAGTTGATTCATATAAATATTTCAATTGATAAATGGTTTCCTGATCAATTGATATTTATATATATCATATCAGTTGATCAGTTACAATAAATAAAATTCTATGATTCTAAGGTTAAAGTTATCATCAAGCCTACATTGATTCCTAACAGGGTGTCACCCGCATATTCCTCGAGCACCTTTTGACATTAAACACCGAGGGTCAACCCATAGAAGTGATTCTAGCCGTTGCTCTTCATCAACACACATTTTCACAAAATATTTACCTCCGCTCTCTTCATTCAACAAATCTAAACCTGCTTGAGCATCACTCACTTCCAAATTTTTCTTCCTATAATCACGTATAACATTTCTGACATGAGAGGTTCTAAATGATACTTTGTCGATACATCCACCGGTTATATTATCAAACACATTCATGACTTGTTTAGCTTGAATCCCAGAACTAGTGTGTCTTTTTATTATATTCCTTGCCACACTAGTCACATGTCTTTCTCGTTGAATCAATTTCATCTTGTTAGGAGCCACAATTTCGTGATTGTGATCCAATTCAAGAGTATTTATCTCCCACTTACCAATTTTCTGTCAGAAAATTACATACATCCTTAATTTGTAACCACTTCTAGGAAGAAGATCTCTATGCCTTTTACCATTACCCTTACTACTATCACATTTGCCCAAAAGTCTACACACAAACATACGTGCATAAATTTATTTACTTTTTGTACGTTTTTTGTGTAGATTAAAATCTAATAGAGAATCCATTTCATAAGGCATATGCCCTAAAAATAAATTCGGCCTCTATCAAACAATCAAATTTTTGATTCAAATAAGTGACATTAAAATTTTCGTTAAATATACTATCTCTATTCTCATATATATCTTCACTCTCATCAACATCATCATCATCATCATCATCATCATGTTCCTCTTTTTTTTTCAAAATACTCTTCACAATCGTCATTATTAACATCATACGTACATTTATTCGAATGTAAATCATCTAGATGTAATGCATTAACATTTTCTTTTTGTTTATCATGGCTATCTTTAAACAATTTATTGGCCATAATGGACAAGAATTATGGATCAAAGTAATACATTTTCAAGATCTTTACAAATAATGTCGAAAATGCTCCAAAATCCAAAATATGCTTTTATTTTTGTGTAGTGTGGGGAATGGGGGAGCAGATATAGATAAGGGGACCGGATGAAGGGTTTCGGGCAAGAAAACGCAGCGGAATTAACGTAAAAAAATAAAAAAAATCGAAACTCAATCGCAGGATCCATGTATAACGTTGGATGATTATGGTGAAGAAGTCTGTACCATAATAAAGCTTTCGTATGCTGTTTAATGGAGGTCCAGAAAGATGAATCACAGCAGTCCTTTGTTGCAAAGATTTTCTCTCTAAAGAAGTCCACACGAACGCCCGATCGTCCTACGATCACCGGAGTCGGTACTAGCCGAATTGTTTGCCTCTCTCTCTCTCTTTCTCTAGCCTCTCTTGATGTTGAGCAGCTAGGGTTTTTCTCTAAAACGAAATTTGATGATTAAACCCTAATATTATACATCATTATGTATATATAGGGGAGAGAGAGATTTTGGGCCTAACCCTAATCCATGTGGTTTCCAAAATCCATTATAACTTTGGGTTATTATTATTATTAAATCTGAATTCTAATATAATTAATCAAGTCCCACTTAATTAATTCAATAATTAAATTCAATAATAATAATACTTATTAAATCTGAATTCTAATATAATTAATCAAGTCCCACTTAATTAATTTAATAATTAAATTCGAATAAACAATAATATATTTAAATTCGTAATTTAAATAAACCTCCGTTTTGACGTTCTTTGTGTGTGACCCTTTAGGTTATTATTGCGTTGGCAATAATTTTATTATCTAATAATAAAATTATAAACAATGAGCGGCATCTAGTAATACATCATTTCTACCCAAGTAACAATAATAATTGGTGATTCAATTAAACCTTTCGTGAATAATATGCAATGTAATATAATCCCTTTAACCTTATATTATAGATAAAACTCGAGGCATGTATAGTGTCATCCTCTTCAACGTTTAATCTTGGTTTCCTTGATCAATGAGTAGATTATTTAAACAAATCAATATTTGAGCATGACCATGCATTTCATAGTCTCACTCAATCAAGGGACCAATAATATTACTCCTAGAATTGGAGGGTTAAATCCTATATCTATCATTCATATTCCCCATACGATTCATAGCATATCCAATGTCCACCTTTATCATTACCCGGTTAAAGGTAACTTTGAGTGTAATAAAAGTATATTAATTCTCGTATAGAAATATAATGATTTCAAGTCAGAGGATCATTACATCATTATCACTGTGAGATTTCTTATGACACTTATTAACATGTAGAATCTCACGGCGGGTCTTTCCAGTGTCATGTATTGATACATACACTTATGTTCTTGACTTTAGTATCACCATACCTATGACCAATGAGATGTGGTCATCTGTCAACAAACATACTAGTCTTATTGCATTATTACTGTCCTTAAATAATAATACTTGACTAGGGAATTTTAGGAATAAAATACTATTCATATAATCTCATTTTTAAGTCACATACTTAAAGATATATATTACGTATTAATATTCCAAGGACATTTATTATTCTTTCAATTTATGATGCAGTAAATAAAGACATAATAAATATTAATTAAATAATCACAAAAAACATAATCCTTAATTGTTTTCAATAAAACATTAAAAGTATTGTCTCTAGGACACCAATACTAACACCGGACGAGCCGCTGTTATTAACAGTGTCCCGTACACGAGCCACGGTTATTAACAGTGGCTTGTCCTATTTTTTTAATCCAGATCATCCATTCATCCATCCGACCGCACAGAAGCCATATGCTCGAAAATACTTATAGACATACTGTTATAGAATAGATCATCTCTCTCTCTCTCTCTATATATATATATATATATATATATATATATATATATGGCTTTACTCTAATAGAAACTAACTTTGACTAGAAATTAGAAACCTACCTTATCCTCTGTTTTTAATTTGATTTTTTCCATCAATTGACGAACTTTTTTTCGAATCTAACTTCACCACATTTTTCTCCATCTCTAAACGATCAATTTGCATACCATATATGTTATATTCTAGCAAATTCAAAATTAATCACAAATTTACATTACATCTGTTACCAGATCGAATTGCAATCACTAATTTATACTAGATAAATCACATATTTGTACTATAAAAATTACTAATTTGTATTATAAGAATCACAAAAGTCACCAGTTTTGTTAAATAAATATATATGGAGATCGCCGGAAAAATGGAAGTCACCGGAATATAGCACATCTGAAGGGTTTCGAGGCATAAATGCAGCGGAATAAACGTGAAAAATAAATCAAAATAGCGAAACCCTCCGCAGGATCCATGCGAAAACAAAAGATTTAATTCGGAGATAAAGAATAAATACCTTTAGAAGTTTTAACAGTTCATTAATGGAAGATTAATGGAGGTCCAAAGCTTGTTTAATCACCATGTATCCCGCTCTCGCGATCTACGCTCTACGGTATCCACACGAACACCTTTCATGAATGATTGATGTGTACTAGCACCCGAAAACTGCTTCTCTCTCTCTCTCTATCTTCCTCTTTTCTCAAAACGGCTAGGGTTTTTGTAAAAATATGTCTCATTTTCAATTAAATCAGCCCATAAAGAGATTATATAGAGAGAGAAATAAGTTTTTCTAATTATAATCCAATTATAATTAATACTAATCCAAAATTCTAAATTATTTATTTAAGTCTCACTTAATTAATTAATTAATAATTTTGGAATTAGTTTAAGTAATTCGTTTATTTTATTTATATAATTAATTAAGTCATACTTAATTAATATCATAAATAAAATAAATTACTTATTTAATTTAAATTCATAATTTAAATTATTTCTCCTTCAAGCGTTCTTTGTGTGTGACCCTGTAGGTTATTATTACGTTGGCAACAATTTTAATATCTAATTAAAATTATAAACAATGAGCGGCATCTAGTAATACATCATTGCTACCCAAGTAATAATAATAAATCGGTGATTCGATTAAGCCTTTCGTGAATAATGTTTCATGTAATATAATCCCTTTAATCTTGATATTATAGATTAAACTCAAGGCATGTCTCGTGTCATCCTCTTCATAATTTAATCTTTATTTTCTTGATCGATGAGTAGACTATTAAAATCAAATCAACATTTGAGCACGGCCGTGCATTTCATAGTCTCACTCAAACAAGAGGCAATTAATATCACTCCTAAAATTAGGAGGATTAAATCCCATCTAGATCATTCATATTTCTCATACGATTCATAATATACCCAATGTCCACTTTTATCATTACCCGGTCAAAGGTAACTTTTAATGTAATCAAAGTATATTAATTCTCGTATAGAAATATAATGATTTCAGGTCTAAGGATCATTACACCATTATCACAGTGAGAATTACTTATGACACTTATTTAACATGTAGAATCTCACGGCGGGTCATTCCAGTGCCATGCATTGATACATGCACTTATGTTCTTGACTTTAGTATCACCATACCTATAACCAATGAGATGTGGTCATCTGTCAAGAAACATACTAGTCTTTGTACATTATTATTGTCCTTAAATAATAATACTCGACTAGAGAATTTTAGGAATAAGATATTATTCATATAATCTCATTTTTAAGTCACATACTTAAAGATATATAATACGTATCAAAATTCCAAGGACATTTATTATGCTTTCAATTTATTACGCAGTAAATAAAACATAATAAATAAATAATAATCAATAAAACATAATCCTTAATAATAAATATTTTCCTTAAAATATAAAAAGTATTGTCCTTAGAGCACAATTACTAACAATCTCCCACTTGCACTAGAGCCAATTACCCAAGTATCCAATACTCATGGAACTAGTGTGACTTTCATGCTTCTGCTGCGACAAAGCCTTAGTCAATGGGTCTGCAATATTATTATTAGTATGCACTTTACATATATGTATATCTCCTTAATCATTAATCTCATTAATTATGTGATATCTCCTAAATACATGCCCAAACAGCCTCCTTGGCTGCTTAGCAAGCATCAATATACTCAGGCTCTATTGTAGAATCAACAACTGTCTCTGCTGTGAACCATTCCAGCATACAACATCTCAATAAAATAGATAAAACACAAACCCAGACAGAAACATTACATCATCGTTGTCAGTCTAGAAACTAGCATCCCTGAAACCTCTTACAACTAGCTTCACATCTCCTCCATATAACAAGAATGAATCTTTAGTCCTCTTCAAGTACTTAAGAATATTCTTGATTGTCGTCCAGTGACCTTCACCTGGATTAGACCAGTATCTACTCGTCATGCTTAAAGCATACGAGACATCATGATGAGTACATATCATTGCATACATTATAAAACCAATTGCTAAAGCATATGGAACTTTACTCATGCGGTCCTTATCATCCAATGATTTAGGACAAATTTTATTTTGAGATCACTATCCCATGAGTCATTAGGACATATCCATTTTAGCCTCTTTGCATTCGAAATCGATGTAAAACTTTGTCAATGTATGTACTCTAACTTAGGTCGATCAATCTCCTTGATCTATCTCTATAGATCATGATCCCTAATATATAGGTCGCATCGCCTAAGTCTTTCATTGAGAAATTATTTCTCAACCAAGTCTTCACAGTCTATAGAGAAGGAATGTCATTCCCTATTAGTAATATATCATCAACATATAATACTAGGAATGACACACGGCTCCCACTAAACTTCTTGTAAACAGAAGTTTCATCTTCATTCTGAATAAAGTCAAACTCTTTTTGATTATTTCATCAAAATAAATGTTCCATCTCTTAGAATCTGGAGTGTTCATAGCGTCTTGGTAGGTGAGAGGCTCATCTTCATCCACAAGCATCACATCACCATCTTGAGTCAAGAAAAATCCATAATATCTCCCGGGCTCACGGCAAATCCTACCAGACCTACAAACAACCTGTGTTTCTTGAGCAATATTGTTTTTTATACATTCTGCTTAGGTTCCTCCATTGGTTCAATGTTATCATTTGGATCTCAAACTTCATCGAGATCTATTATCCCCCCACTGTCTTTCTTAGAGAGCATCTCTATAAAAGAACATAGCTGTTATTCCTCTAGAACAATGTCAATATTTGTAGAAGGGGGGGGGGGTTGAATACAAATATTAAAACTTTTTCTTGTTCTAATATTTTTTCTTGATGTTTGAGAATTAGTGAGAATATGTTCGAACAATTTAAGACTGAAAAATAAACTGAACAAAGAGATTTAAAATTACTGATGGATTGGTTATTCCATCAGTGTATATTTTTGCTCAATGTTCCTAGGTTAAAATAAACTTAGCTTCATTTTTACAAGATTAGAAAACAAATCAACGGTTCTTACAAATGTGCTCTCAAGCTGGAACAGTTGATTAAGAAATATTGTCTAACTTGTCTGTTTTCTAATAATGCTGCTACACTTGTTTATATACCACACGTGTGCTTTTACAATTCCTATTCTAGGATTGTTTCTACCTGCCTTTCTTTTACCTTTTTCTATTTTTGAAAAGGTTTGAAAAGACAGCTTCTGATTGAGTCTTCACAGCCACTCTAGACTGTCTTCCATAGGAGTGCTTTTGTTCTCTGGATCTTCAACAGATATTCTTTCTGTGTTGTCACACTCAATTAATAATTTGATGTTAAGCATATCAATTGATCCATCCTTTAATCCATCAACTGATGTTCTTCTTCGATTGATCTTTATATCCATCGATTGATAAAAGATGGCTTATCGATTGATAGATGTTATCAATCGATATATCAATCGATGGATCTTCACATCAGTTGATGGTTTTCAATGCTTGACTTGGCTTCTTCGATTGATCCCTCATCCATCGATGCTTCAATATCAATTGATCATCATTCACTTGTGTAATTTCCTATCTTCACATAATTACAATTTAACAGTTTAATTTACACATCAATTGATGATCTATATCAATTGACTCCAACACCAATTGATGAATAAAATATCAATTGATTTACACCTTATCGATTGAAATAGACTAAGTACACCTATGCTACAATCCAAATTATCAGTTGATTCATATAAACATTTCAACTGATAAATGGTTTCCTGATCAATTGATATTTATAACTTTCATATCAATTGATCAGTTACATCAAATTAAATTTCTATGATTCTAAGATTAATGTTATCATCAAATCACATGTAGATTCCTAACAATCTCCCCCTATTTGTGTATGTGTCATTAACAGGCATAAATCTACTTGATGATAACAAAAACCCTTAAAAACTTACATTTAGTTAAAATCAAGAATTTTGATTGGCACATTAATTTTGGAAGTACCAGATTGATAAATGACTCATGCAAGCATCTTCAATGTCTTCATGATTTAATTAGTTCATTTTCCTTCTCTTCTCAGCATTTTCCTTTAGTTGCCTCATGAAAGAACTTCTCAAGATTGCTTCATCCCTGTCAGTTTCTCCAAGTTGCCTCATAGGGTAGTGTATTTCTTCATCTGTGATTTTGTCCAGATATTTACAGATATCAAAGAACTTTGTGATGCCCTCTATATCTGTAAAAATCATAGCATACTTTGGCTCCAACACCACCTTTTTGACCTGTGACTTCCATAGCTTTAGAGGTGAATCAGGTTCAGCTTCTGCCTTGGATCTTCTTAACCTTGAAATTTGTTGTTGAATCTCCTGAGCAATAGTTGTGTTGAGTCTGTACTTTCTGTTGAGTAGAGGAAGAATAGTCTTTAAAACATTGTAGCTTTGCTTCATTATCACCTTCAATGAATAGAAGGTTTTCACTCCATTTTCATACTCCAACCTCATTGATTCTTCATGGTTAGAGGTTGCAGGGTGAGTCCTTACTCCAATTAATCTCTTTTCATTGATTACTGGTATTCCCTTCAAATCATATCCTTCAATTGTGACCTCCTCCTTGATTTCTTCTTGTTGACCCTGGAGGTTTTTCTGAACCACTATTTCTTGAGTAGAACCTGACCTTTTCTTGACCATAGTAACTTTTCTCTTTTTCCTCAGTGGTTGATCAATTAATTGATCCTCCATATTCCATTCCATTTCCATTTGCCTTGCTATTTCCTCATTTTCTTTTTCTTTCTTTTCAGCATCTGACAATCCTGTTGAAATGGCTCCTTGAAGAAGCTTCTGGCCAACTGGCTCTTTTCTTTTCTTCTCTTCTTCAATCATTATGGTTTTTCCCTTTTTCTTCTCTTTAAGGGCTTCTTGATCAACTGACAAAAAGGCTTCAGCATCTGAGTTGCTTTCCTTGGCAGCCTTTTGTGCATCTTCATTTATCTTTCTTGTTTGAGCAATGAAATCATCCAAGTCTTCTTTTTCTACTGCCTCTGTTACTAACTCAGTGCTTCTCCTTAGATCTTCAATTCTTTTCTTTTCCCTCTCAATCATTGATTGAGTTTCTTTCTCCCTAGAAATTCTCCTAGCTTCAAGATCATCCTCAAACTTCTTGAATTCTTTCTTTTTCTGTTCTAAATCATCTTTTGGAGAATTAGATGACTTAGATCTCTTTGAAGATTGATTGTCCATGTTACTTCTGATTTTATATCTTTTGGGTGCAGAACCACCAATGCCACTTGACTTATCCATACCAGAACCACCAATGCCACCACTCCCACTGCCTTTTCCATCACCACCACCAGCACCATCATTCTTCTTTGTATTTCTCCCCCTTTTTGTTATCATCAATTGAAGGGGGTGGTGTAATTCTGTCAAGAATCTTTTGAAGAATAGAAGCATGAAGATTTTGACCTCTGATAATATCATCCATCTTCTTTTCTAGAGACCCTACTCTTGTCTCCAAAGATGCAAAATTTTTAGATTCCTTAAAAAGCTTGTCTTTGATGCTATTCATGGTGTTGAATGGTAGCTTTTCATCCAATCTCCTGTCTATTATATCCTTGTTAGTTGAAATAGAGTCCTTGATGATCTCCAGTTCCCTCCTTACTCCTGTTACTGTCATCTTTTGAATTTTCATTGATTCTCTCATACAGTGAGCAATTCTCCTTTGAGTATGATCTTCAATTTCTCATTCCACCATTGCTCTTCTATATTGAGAGAGAATTTCAGTCTCAGCAGCTTCTAAGGAACCATCAATAGTGCTCATCCATGGCTCCTCATCAAAATCACTCTCCAATTCTTCAGGTGCCATATAACAAGTGTCTGTTGTATTGGCAATGCTTTCCTTCAGATTCCTGGTCCTTTGATCTGTATGATTAATTCCCAAAAGTTGTTCTGCATTCCTGTTACTTGAAGCAGCCAAGCGTTGATATTGTGGATCAGGATGAATGAAATTCTTTAGATCCAATTCACCAGCATCTATTTCTTCTTCAAAGTCCTTGTCAACTCCACTCCCACTAGCTTCTGCAATAGATGCTCCCCCTATCTTCTTTACTCCTTCTTCTTCTGCCATCAGATCAATTTCCAACTCTTGTGCAAATAGTAGAATTGTTTTATCACTTTCACTCATCTCTCTATTTTGCATCAGGATCTCATCCTGGAATCTCACCTCTCCCTCACTCATTTCTTGTGCACCTACTAAGGCGGGGCCCTCAAGTGTTTCACTCTCATTCCTGGAAGAAATAGGAATGTTTTTACTCACTTCCTCTCCTTTTGCCAGGTTACAATCCTGCCTCTCACTCAACTCACTCAATCCTAAGAGTGTTTTTGCAACATCAATTGATTGAGCATCAATTGATGTATTGACATTATCAGTTGAAGTGGTGTTTGGGGCATCCATCGATTGATGCATACACATCGATTGATCTTGAATGTCGATCGATGGCTTATCACTCGATGGCTGAATATCAATTGATGAAGGAACATCAATTGATGGAGTAGAAACAGTTGAATTAATTTGAGAAGTAATGTTTGAAATGATATGGGAAATAGAATCCTGAAAATCCTGGGAAGAAGATTTAGAAGTGAGTGTTGGCTTCTCCTTGAAAAACAAAGAAGGAGAATCTGAAAATGTTCGATAATCCATCAGAACATTTTCTGAAGAAGTTTGAGATGGGGAAAGAATAATAGAAGGGATTGAAATTGAAAGAGAATGGGGCTGCATCTCATCATTTGTATGAGGTGCATCAAACAGACTTTGAGAAGGCTTCACCACAGTTTCCTGTGATTTTGCAGTGTGTGATTCCCCAAGTGCAAAGGTGACTTTCTTTTCTCTACTTTTGTATGGTGTTAAAGTTTTGGCCTTTGTGTCCCCAACTTGATTCTGTGCCCCTGGTTGTGGGCTATTTTCAATATTGTCATCCTTTTGAGAGGATGGCAATAGGGATGTGGTGTTTTCCATATTTACATCCATAGTCTTTTGGGAGACTGTGGAGTGGCTTGGTTGAGGTTGCACACCCTCACTCTCCTTATTCTTCTGGGTTCTTTGATGTTCCCCAGTTCCCTCATCACCTACATCCTCCTCTAATCTATCTACCAAAGTAGTTGATTTTCTTTTCTTTGTTTTTACAACAGCGGGTTTTTGGGAACCTGTTGAGGTTGGTTTCTTAGATTTGGATTTAGAGATTGGTTGTGAGACTTGGGTAGGAGGGTTGGGGTCATTACTACCACCTTCCATAGTCACAGAAGGCAAAGAAGAATTAGGTTGAGAAGAGTTTAAAATAGAGATAAATACCTGAACAAAAGGGGGATAGATCAATTCCACATTGCTATGAAGATTGATCCTAACCAAGTCCTTAAAGACCCTTTTATTTTGAGTCCAGCAATCCAAAATTTCTGTACTCCTGTAAATCTCAATATCCTTGACAAAGTGGTTAATAATAATCATAATAAATCTTGCATAATAAATATGATTAGATCTATTTACTTTATTCCCCAATTTGGCAGATATTTCATTGAGTAACAGACTTCCTAAATTATGATATCTATCATATAAAATGTTATACCCTACTTGTTGCATACTTGTTGTTATTGCATCAAAATTACTAACCTTACCAGAAAAATACTTTATTATAGCATCAAAGAAATATGACCATTATTTTCTTAGATTCTTCCTAACAATACTACCTGGACTAGCATCAGGAGTAGTGTAATTGATTTCTCTAAGCATGTTTCTTATCTCTGTGTCAGTGGGTGCATCTATTGTATTATTTGAAGGAATATTTAAGCACTCACCCAAGATCACAGTGGTTAGAATATACCTTTGTCCTTTGCACTCAAAGGAGATTGAAGAAAAATCATCTGCTACTTCTGCTGTTGTCCAGAACTCTTCAACTAGATTGCACACTATTTTTTATGCTTCTGAGAGGGCCTTTGAAATCCTTGAACTCCTTAGAAATTCCATTAGATGATGAAATTCTGTTGGGGCTTCCTCCACCATAGTGCAGGCAACGAAGTTGTTGAGCTCGTAGTAGAATCCAGATTGTGAGACTTTCTTTGATGATGCCATTAGTGTTTTTGAAGACGAGACGAGAATTAACTGGCAAGATTGTTAGTAATTATACAGAAACAGCAATTAAACAGTAGTAATTAGGATTATTAGCAGGAGATAGATACAGAGAGAGAGTTCAGAGATTGAGAAAGAGAAAGAGAGAAAGAGAATTCGTTAGTAAAAAATGCAAGTAAGAAAAAAATGTTTTAATCTCACTATTTATATTTACTGATTTCTCAAACAATTTCTTACTCAAAATAGAACTTAATCGACTGTTGGATGAATATTGAAAAATAAAAGTTACCAATTTTGGCAATCGACTGTTATACATACAGGAATGAATGTATTAATCAATTGATAAAATAAGTAACCAACGGCTAGATTTTGTACAGATCGATTGATGACATGGACCTCTTAAATTCCAGGTCATCGATTGATAATTATCTTATCCATCGACAGGTATATTTATCCATCGATAAATAAATATATCATCAATTGATATATTTATCTGTCGATAGTTCCAAATATCCATTGATAAAAAAATATATCATCAATTGATATATTTATCTGTCGACAGCTTCAGAAATATCCATTGATATGTAAAATTTTTATCAGTTGATTATTGAAGAATCAATAATTTAACATAATCAATGGCTACAAACAATATTAATACATAACTTGTCAGACATTTAAATGATTAAATATAATTAAGCATACCTAAATCACAGACCAATCTATTGAAGGTAGATTCATCTAGTGGTTTGGTAAAAATGTCTGCAAGTTGTCTTTCACTAGGGATAAAATGTAATTCAACTGTACCATTCATTACATGTTCTCTAATGAAGTGATACCTTATGTCAATATGCTTGGTTCTGGAATGTTGCACAGGATTTTCTGTTATAGCAATGACACTTGTATTATCACAGAAAATATGAATCTTGTTCAAGTTGAACCCATAGTCAAGTAGTTGATTCCTCATCCATAAAATTTGTGCACAGCAACTTCCAGCTGCAATGTATTCAGCCTCTGCAGTAGATGTAGACTCTGAATTCTGCTTCTTGCTAAACCATGAAACAAGCTTATTTCCTAGAATTTGACAGGAGCCTGTTGTACTTTTTCTGTCAATTCTGCAACCTGCATAGTCTGCATCTGAATAGCCAATTAGATCAAATCCAGAATCTCTAGGATACCAAATTCTAAGATTTGGAGTTCCTTTAAGATATCTGAATATTCTTTTTATTGCAATCAAATGAGATTCTCTAGGATCAGCTTGAAACCTAGCACAAAGACATGTAGTAAACATTATATCTGGCCTACTTGCAGTTAAATAAAGTAATGAGCCAACCATGCCTCTATAACTTGAAATGTCCATTATAGCTTCCTTAGTATTTAATTCAAGTTTAGTTGCAGTGACCATGAGAGCTTTTGCAGAAGAACATTCATTTAAATCAAATTTCTTTAATAAATCAGAAATATATTTGGTTTGATTTATGAAAATATCATCTTTGACTTGTTTGATTTGCAAACCAAGAAAGTAGGTAAGTTCTCCCATCATACTCATTTCATATTTACTCTGCATCAACTTAGCAAACTTTTTACAAAGTTTTTCATTAGTTGAGCAAAAAATAATGTCATCTACATAGATTTGAACAAGAATCATAGAGCCATTTACATTTCTATGAAAGAGAGTTTTATCAACAGTACCTCTTGTGAAGTGATTCTCAATCAAGAATTTAGACAGAGTGTCATACCAGGCTCTAGGTGCTTATTTTAATCCATAAAGTGCCTTGAGAAGATAGTATACAAATCCAGGATGAACAGGATCAATAAAACCAGGAGGTTGTTCTACATATACTTCTTCTTCTAGTTCTCCATTGAGAAAACCACTTTTCATATCCATCTGATACACCTTGAAATTAGCATGAGCAGCAAATGCTAGAAAGATTCTGATTGCTTCCAACCTTGCAACTGGTGCAAATGTTTCATCAAAATCTATGCCTTCTTCTTGTGAATAGCCCTTTTCCACTAATCTTGCTTTATTTCTTGTCACTGTACCAGATTCATCCATTTTGTTTCTGAACACCCATTTTGTACCAATGATAGACTTGTTCTTTGGTTTGGGCACCAGCTTCCATACCTTGTTTCTTTCAAACTGATTCAACTCTTCTTGCATAGCAATTATCCAATCAGGATCATTCAAGGCTTCTTCAATCCTTTTTGGTTCTTCTTGAGACATGAAGTTACTATACAAGCATTCATGTTGAGTTGCACTTCTAGTTTTGACACCATCATTTGCATCTCCAATTATTAGTTCAAAGGGATGGCTTTTTGTCCATTTCCTTTGAGATGGTAAATTTGTCCTTGAAGATGATGCTTCATGATCATTGGAAGTGTTATGATCACTGTGATGTGATTGACTATTTGAGAACCCTCCCCCTGAGATGGACACTCTACTTGAAGATTGTTGAGCAGAGTTGATATCCATCGAATGATTATCAATTGATGTATTATCAGTCAATTGATGATTGTCAACTGATAAGTTATTTGATGATGCATTGACATCAATTGATGGGAGGATTCTAGATACTTGAATTCTTGTAATTTCCACATCATCATCACTATCTCCAATATTACTTGTGGATTCATTTTCAAAATGCAATAGATCATGAAATCCTTCATCAAACAACCCTTGAATTTTCTTGTCATCGAAGACTACATGCATAGATTCCATAACAATGTGTAATCTAATATTGTAAACTCTGTATGCTTTGGTTGTTATTCCATATCCAACAAATATAGCTTCATCAGCTTTGGCTTCGAATTTTCCTAGATTTTCATCTTGATTTCTCAGTACAAAGCATTTGCAGCCAAAGACATGAAGAAAATTAACTGTTGGCTTCTTGTCTTTCTTTATCAATTGATATGGTGTTTTGCCTTGAAGTTTATTGACCATGGAAATATTTTGAATGTAACAAGCAGTATTAATTGCTTCTGCCCAGAAGTATGTAGGTAGTTTTGCTTCTTCTAACATAATTCTAGCAGCTTCAATCAAGGTCCTATTTTTCCTTTCAACTACTCCATTTTGTTGTGGAGTTCTTGGTGCAGAGAAATGATGAGTGATACCTTTTTCTTCACAGAATTCTTTCATTGATGCATTCTTGAATTCAGTACCATTATCACTTCTAAATTTCTTGACCTTCCATTCAGTGCTATTGTCAACATTCTTCACATAATTTATAATTAATTTGCTTGCCTCATCCTTAGAGTGTAAGAAATATACCCATGAAAATCTTGTGAAGTCATCCACAATTACTAAGGCATATTTCTTTTTGGCAATTGACATGATGTTGACTGGACCAAATAAATCCATGTGCAATAATTCCAGAGGCTTATCAATTGATGATTCAGACTTTGACTTGAATGATGCTTTTCTATGTTTTCCCTTTTGACATGCATCACACAGTCCATCCTTGGTGAATTCCATCTATGGAATGCCTCTAACCAAATTCTTTTTAACCAATTGATTCATGGCCTTGAAATTTAAATGGGCTAGTTTCTTGTGCCAAATCCAACTTTCATATGTATTGGCTTTGCTAAGTAGACATGTCATTGAATTTGCCTTTACAGAGAGAAAATCAGCCACATAGACATTTCATTTCCTTTCTCCGGTTAAGATAATATCACCAGATTCTTTGTTGGCTATGATGCATGATCCAGTTGTAAATCATACACCATTACCATTATCACACAGTTGACTAATACTAAGCAGATTGTGCTTCAATCCATCAACTAGTGCTACAGGTTCAATGATAACATTTTTTTTTGCAATTGAGCCATATCCCAGAGTAAAACCTTTGCTGTTATCTCTAAAAGTAACTCCTGGGCCAGCCTTTTCCACAAACTTCGTGAGCAGGGACAAATCTCCAGTCATATGCCTTGAACATCCACTATCCAAATACCAGAGATTTTTCATCCTGTTTCCCTGCACACACATAAAACAATCAAGTTGTTTTTGGTACCCAAGTTGCCTTTGGTCCTCTTTTATTAGTTGCAGCCTGAGCCCCTGTTGTCAACTTAGGTTCCTTTTATTTTGGTGGGTTTAAATCCACTTTAACTTTGGGAGTTGATTTTTGGGGCTTTGACACCTTGGAACTCATTGCAGAATTTCCATGAATTTCATCATTTATATTAGGCATGTTCCATGGCATACCAGGCATGTTCATATAAGGATATGCAAAGAAGGGATTATACATGTATGGAACTTATGCATATGGCATATGAACATTAGGTGCAACCAAATTAGAAGACATGGTATTCATGAGCATAGGATTGGTAAACATGGCATTTGCAGTCATGGCATGTATATTTAAATCATTTGAAGATAAAAAATTCTTTTTGTTCTTGCATTGCATGGATAAATGATTTACACTACCACATTTAGCACATACTTTTCTAGGTGCATACATATCAGAAGTTTAGTTGTTGTGCTTATTTATGCCTACTTTACCATTCCTATTCTTTTTCTTTTTCTCAGACTTAGGTTGAGAAATTTCCACAGGTGCTATCTTTTCTAATTTTTATTTTAATTGATTCTTGGATAAGCTACCTATGTTGATTTTCTCAGTTTCAGCCTCAACTTGATTTATGGTTCCTTAACAAACTTGATAGGAGTGCTAAATTTATTCTTCTTATTAGCCATTGATGATTTACTTGTCGATGGATGCTTATCAATTGATTCAGCATCAATCGATTGATAATCCTTATCAGTTGATGAAGGATTAGCAGTCGATTGATCTTTATCCATTGAAGTATCAGCCAATGGCTTGCCTATTGATTTGGGGAGTTCTCCTAGAGTATCTACACCCTGAACATCAATAATTTGTTTGGCAGTTTTAGCAGACCTATTCCATTTGCTAATGGTTTCAATTTCTTCAGCCAATTGTTCTTTCAACAATTCTTCTCTTTTCAAACTGTTTACTAGTTCATTTCTAGCATACTTTCTTTCCTGCTTAAATCTATCTAAACAGACAAGTTCATTTTCAAGAAAAATATTCCTCTCAGTTAAGGCATTAATGTTGTTCTTTACCTTGAGGTTTTCTTTGTTTAGAGATTTTAGAGAGACATGCAAGTTGTACAATTCATTGGACATTTCATTAATAGTACTATTGCATTCATCAGCTGATAGCTCAGAAAAATTTGTAGCTAGTACCTGATTTGATGATGAACTAGCTTCTTCATCTTCATGTTTGGCCATTAATGCTAGATTGATGAATTCTTCAAAATCACTGTCCTCAGCAGCCCAGTCCTTCTCTTCAGTAACAAAAGCCTTTTCTTTTTGTTTTAAAAGGTCAAAGTATTTCTTTTTATAATCAATACCCTCATATGACTTTGCTTTTTCTTGTTTTGGCTTCCTGCACTCATTGGAGAAGACCAGCCAATCCACAGTTAAAACATTTGAATTTAGATCTATCAACCAAAATTTTGTTTTGATTGTTGCTTCTAAACTGGGATCCAGGCCTTTGAGCATATGGATTCCTCTTGAATTTTAGCTTTGAAAATTTCTTTGACAGAAATGCAAGGTGCTCATCAATCTCATCCAAATCATCCTGAGAGCATGTTTCATCTTCTTCACACTTGCTCTTTCCTTTTCTCTTGAATGATTCTTCAACAACATCACCAGCCATCATGACAGACTCTTCTACACAGCCAGTTTCCTTCTTCTCTTTCTTGTCTTCATTCCCTTTGACCATCAAAGCCACAGTTATCTCCTTTCTTTGATTCTTCTCGATCTCTTCATCTTGTTGAATCTTCAGTTCATATGTCTTGAGAATACCATAAAGTTTCTCAAGAGTTTAATCCTTGAAGTCCTGAGATTGTCTAATGGAAACAGTTATTGGTTTCCATTCTTTTGGAAGAGGTCTAAGAAATTTAAGATTTGTATCCTCAGTTGCATAAACCCTACCATATAGCTTTAGACCATTCAATAACTTTTGGAATCTGCTATAGGTATCATTGATGGCTTCACTACTCTTAAAATGAAATGATTCATATTTTTGAATTAAGAGTTGCATCTTATTTTTCCTAACTTGTTCAGTTCCTTCACACAGAGTTTGAAGCGTGTCCCGGTAATATCCCATATTTTTTTAGAATAATAAAATAGATTAATAATAATAGAAAAAGGATTAAAATTGGATAGAAATTAGGAATTAGAATTAGATTTGAATAACGGGCTTTCGAATATGGGTCGAATTTGAATCATAATAGGTTTTGTTATAGGGTTTAAAACTCTATATATAGATTGAGAACTCCTCGTTCTTTTGTATTCTTTTCAAGCCACCAAGACTAAATAGTTATAAATCTCTCTCGACACAAATCTTGATTCTTTTTGTTTATCTTTATTATAGAAATTCGTAGGATTTCCCATACACAACTCAGCTATCTTGTAAAATTCGTAGTAAATTCATCATAAGTTGGAATTCATTAATTTTGGACTTTTCGGAAAGGTCTTTTCGTTCTCTACGACTTTCATGTTTTAAATTTTTCCAGAAAACATCGTTTAGAGGGTCAAAAAGGTGAAATACATATCTGGGCAGAATTGGAGTTACGAAGAAGTTCGACGTTTGAGATGTGATGTTTTCACTTGGGTGTTAAGGATTGGATATATGTTCTAGGATGGTTTGAATTCTTTGTTTCCGTACTTGAGGCAAGTAACTTCTGTTGCTCTGTATTTTTGAAACATGTTTTATATTAATTGATTACATGTTCTCATATATTTGTGTAAGTAACTATTCGTTGCTCTGTATTATTGTGTAAGTAATTATTCATTGCTCATGCAAGTAATCTTCCGTTGCTCCGTATTATTATGAAACATGCTTTGTGTTGTTAGAGTAATTGTCATCAAATATATTTTTCGATATCGTATATAGTATATTGGCATGTGATTAATAAGTAAAAGAAAAGAATTTTCAGAAATCCCCAATCTTAGTCGCGTGAAAAATAAAATCCCGGTCACTGGGAAAGTGTGACATAAAGATAAGAATAAGATCCCGGTCACTGGGAAAGTGTGACATAAGGATAAGAATAAGATCCCGGCCACTGGGAAAGTGTGATATAAGGATAAGAATAAGATCTCGGCCACTGGGAAAATGTGACATAATGTATAAGATCCCGGCCACTGGGAAAGTGTGACATAAAGTATAAGATGCCGGTCACTGACAAAGTGTGACATAAGAATAAGAATAAGATGCCGGTCACTGGCATAGTGTGACCGTGATTTAAGATTGTGGGAATAAAAATATGGATACTATGTTTATATTTAGTTATCGATTAAGAATTTTGTATATGTGACGTGTATAATGCATTGTTGTGATTTAATTGATTATGTGAGAATTGTTATGATAATTGTATCTAGTATATTGTGTGCAATTATGTGATAAACAGTATGTGGTACACGTTTAAATTGTGTTTTTGAAAAGATAAAATATTATTTTGAGCCGTTGGATGGAAGTTGCTTGTTGGGCTTCGCCGCTCATTCTTTCAATTTTCAGGTTTGGTGTAAGAGGAAGATGAAGTGTATCGGATTTCGATGATCTTAGATTTGGAGTAGATTGGTTGTTGACTCGTCATTGTTAGCTGCGCTTTTGTAATAATTAGCTTTGTAATAGAGTTTTTGGATTAATAAATTATAATTATTTTAGATTTTGTAAGATTAATAGGCCGAAAAGGGCGGGCTGTTACAGTTGGCATCAGAGCTCTAGGTTATTTCCTGTAGACTGGCTTTAGCCTTGACCTGTGGATAGTTTAGGTGATTATAAATGACTTTTTGGATAAAAGTGTTATGGTCTTTGTGGAGGATAGGATTTCTGAGAATTTGGGGACCAAATTCTTTTTAAGGAGGGTAGTATGTAATATCCCATATTTTTTTAGAATAATAAAATAGATTAATAATAATAGAAAAAGGATTAAAATTGGATAGAAATTAGGAATTAGAATTAGATTAGAATAACGGGCTTTCGAATATGGGTCGAATTTGAATCATAATAGGTTTTGTTATAGGGTTTAAAACTCTATATATAGATTGAGAACTCCTCGTTCTTTTGTATTCTTTTCAAGCCACCAAGACTAAATAATTATAAATCTCTCTCGACACAAATCTTGATTCTTTTTGTTCATCTTTATTATAGAAATTCGTAGGATTTCTCATACACAACTCAGCTATCTTGTAAAATTCGTAGTAAATTCATCATAAGTTGGAATTCATTGATTTTGGACTTTTCGGAAAGGTCTTTTCGTTCTCTACGACTTTCATGTTTTAAGTTTTTCCAGAAAACATCTTTTAGAGGGTCAAAAAGGTGAAATACATATCTGGGCAGAATTGGAGTTACGAAGAAGTTCGACGTTTGAGATGTGATGTTTTCACTTGGGTGTTAAGGATTGGATATATGTTCTAGGATGGTTTAAATTCTTTGTTTCCGTACTTGAGGCAAGTAACTTCTGTTGCTCTGTATTTTTGAAACATGTTTTATATTAATTGATTACATGTTCTCATATATTTGTGTAAGTAACTATTCGTTGCTCTGTATTATTGTGTAAGTTATTATTCATTGCTCATGCAAGTAATCTTCCGTTGCTCCGTATTATTATGAAACATGCTTTGTGTTGTTAGAGTAATTGTCATCAAATATATTTTTCGATATCGTATATAGTATATTGGCATGTGATTAATAAGTAAAAGAAAAGAATTTTCAGAAATCCCCAATCTTAGTCGCGTGAAAAATAAGATCTCGGTCACTGGGAAAGTGTGACATAAAGATAAGAATAAGATCCCGGTCACTGGGAAAGTGTGACATAAGGATAAGAATAAGATCCCGGCCACTGGGAAAGTGTGACATAAGGATAAGAATAAGATCCCGGCTACTGGGAAAGTGTGACATAAAGTATAAGATCCCGGCCACTGGGAAAGTGTGACATAAAGTATAAGATGCCGGTCACTGACAAAGTGTGACATAAGAATAAGAATAAGATGCCGGTCACTGGCATAGTGTGACCGTGATTTAAGATTGTGGGAATAAAAATATGGATACTATGTTTATATTTAGTTATCGATTAAGAATTTTGTATATGTGACGTGTAATGCATTGTTGTGATTTAATTGATTATGTGAGAATTGTTATGATAATTGTATCTAGTATATTGTGTGCAATTATGTGATAAACAGTATGTGGTACATGTTTAAATTGTGTTTTCAAAAAGATAAAATATTATTTTGAGCCGTTGGATGGAAGTTGTTTGTTGGGCTTCGCAGGTCATTCTTTCAATTTTCAGGTTTGATGTAAGAGGAAGATGAAGTGTATCGGATTTCGATGATCTTAGATTTGGAGTAGATTGGTTGTTGACTCGTCATTGTTAGCTGCGTTTTTGTAATAATTAGCTTTGTAATAGAGTTTTTGGATTAATAAATTATATTTATTTTAGATTTTATAAGATTAATAGGCCGAAAAGGGCGGGCTGTTACAGTCCCATACTTCTTTTGATGAAGTACAATTTATCACATTGTCAAACATATCTTTATCTAGACCATTAAACAGAATGTTCATGGTCTTTTTGTCTTTAAGTACTTCTTTTTCATCCTCTTCTGTGAACTCAGAGATGAGTTTTGGAACATGTCTATCGACTGTAGGAGTTCCATCAGGGTTTACACCTGTAACTAACTTCATGGGAATATGAGGACCTTTCTCTATGCAGTGGACATAGGAAGGGTCAAGAGAAAGAAGATGCAGATGCATTTTTACCTTCCATGGAAAATATTCATCTTTCTCTAAAACTGGAATCTTCACACCTGAATCTTTCTGGCCCATATTGACTGTTCTTGATCTTTAAACTTTCTGTATATTGAAAGCCTGCTCTGATACCAATTGTTATTCCTCTAGAACAATGTCAATATTTGTAGAATGGGGGGTTGAATACAAATATTAAACCTTTTTCTTGTTCTAATATTTTTTCTTGATGTTTGAGAATTAGTGAGAATATGTTCGAACAATTTAAGACTGAAAAATAAACTGAACAAAGAGATTTAAAATTACTGATGGATTGGTTATTCCATCAGTGTATATTTTTGCTTAATGTTCCTAGGTTAAAAGAAACCTAGCTGCGTTTTTACAAGATTAGAAAATAAATCAACTGTTCTTACAAATGTGCTCTCAAGCTGGAACAGTTGATTAAGAAATATTGTCTAACTTGTCTATTTTCTAATAATGGTTCTACACTTGTTTATATACCACAAGTGTGCTTTTACAATTCATATTCTAGGATTGTTTCTACCTGCCTTTCTTTTACCTTTTTCTATCTTTGAAAAGGTTTGAAAAGACAGCTTCTGATTGAGTCTTCACAGCCGCTCTAGACTGTCTTCCATAGGAATGCTTTTGTTCTCTGGATCTTCAACAGATATTCTTTCTGTGTTGTCACACTCAGTTGATAATTTGCTGTTAAGCATATCAATTGATCCATCCTTTAATCCATCAACTGATGTTCTTCTTCGATTGATCTTTATATTCATCGATTGATAAAAGATGGCTTATCGATTGATAGATGTTATTAATCGATATATCAATCGATGGATCTTCACATCAGTTGATGGTGTTCAATGCTTGACTTGGCTTCTTCGATTGATCCCTCGTCCATCGATGCTTCAATATCAATTGATCATCCTTCACTTGTGTAATTTCATGTCTTCACATAATTACAATTTAACAGTTTAATTTACACATCAATTGATGATCTATATCAATCGACTCCAACATCAATTGATGAATAAAATATCAATTGATTTACACCTTATCGATTGAAATAGACTAAGTACACCTATGCTACAATCCAAATTATCAGTTGATTCATATAAACACTTCAACTGATAAATGGTTTCCTGATCAATTGATATTTATAACTTTCATATCAATTGATCAGTTACATCAAATTAAATTTCTATGATTCTAAGATTAATGTTATCATCAAATCACATGTAGATTCCTAACAATAGCAGTTCAAGCAACAAACACTTTGTTCTCGGAAGGATTATAGAAAGATTAACCCCTTGTTTCAGTTGGGTATCCCACAAAATTATATTTGTCTGATTTTGGTCCTAGCTTGTCAGAGATTAGACGTTTCACAAACGCTTCACATCCCTAAATTTTCATAAATGACATGCTGTGACGTTTCTCAATCCATATCTCATAAGGAGTCTTTTGAACCATTTTAGTAGGAACACGGTTAAGTGTATGTGGAGCTGTTTCCAGGGTGCAACCCCAAAAACTAATTGGAAGATTCTTTGACTCAACATTGATCGCACCATGTCCAACAAGGTGTGATCCCTCCTATCAAAAAAAACTTTTCTTTGATATTTTCAACTTCATCTTTATAGTCTTTGAACTTTTCAAATGATTCGGATTAGTTCTTCAAAATATATATATATCCGTATCTACTAAAATAATTAGTAAATTTTATGAAGTTAATAAAATCTACCTTTTGTCATCGTACACATATGACCACATACATCACTATGTATAAGTCATACCCGTTCAATGACCCCTTCACCATGTCCGGTAAAAGGAGCTTTAGTCATTTTGTCAAATAAACCAAGATTCGCATCCTTTTGTATAATTCATAATCAAACTTATCCATGAATGCATCCTAATGTATTCTGGAAATGCGTGTCTCATTAATATGTCCTCAACAACAGTGCCAAAGGTAATATTTGATTTGAGTCACTTTAGAATATATAAATTATTAATTAGTTGTGCAACATTATAAGCCTCATCATCAAAATAGAATAAACAACTATTGTTATTTAATTAAAATGAAAAAGCCTTTCTTGTCCAAACAAGAAACTGAAATAATGTATCTGCCAATTGCAAGCACGTTATAACAATTATCAAGTTCTAAATTTTTCTTATAGGCTAAAAGTTAAGTAACGAGTTCCCTAACCGGAGCAACTACTTTTACTACAATTCCAACCCGATACCTAAAGCTTGACCCTTATTGATTATCTTTTTCAAATCTTCCAAATAAGCATGACAGTTTAATTTCCAGTCTCCCAAGTTTCCACAGAAGCGACAATCGTCTTCTTTATCAACACCTCATTAAGACTTTAAAGTCTACTTTAGGGATTGGACTTTGGTTTGATAACGGAACTAGATCAAATCTTCTCCTTGCCTTTCCATTTTCCTTTCCCTTTTGCATTCCCTATGTTTACCATCAATATAGTAGTAGTTCATGCATTTATCATATTGCTTTGAGAAGTTCTCAACATGCTTAGCAACTCAATGGATGTTTTACCAATCTTATTCATTTTATTGTTAATAACAAACTAAGAATAATATTTGTCCAAAGATTGTAAGATCAAATCTCACTAAGTCTCCAGACCAATCTGGAAACCCAAAATATCAAAGGTACTCATTATACCCTATAATCTTTAGAACATGTGGTATAACCGGGTCTCACTCTCCCTACTTGTAAGTGTATAGTGCCCTTTTATTTTTAAATATATCTTTTGCTCAATTGTCTCATAAGCATCTATATGCTCATGTTGCTTCTTAAGCTCAGCACACATATTTGCGAGCATGAGACATGAAATATCAGTCGCAACATCAATTTGCTTCCAATAAGCACTATGATTTGCACATGTTACATTCTCAACTTTAAGAGCAGGGGAAGAGATTTGACTAACATCATGGTGTTCGAGGACGATCCTCAAGCTCCTATGTCAGTCAAGGAAATATATTCTCGTCAACTTGTCCTTCTCAAGAACTGATCGCATAGAGAAGTTGTTTGTGTTTATCATTTGATATCTACAATATTAAAGTGTATAAAATAAACTAGATTGTAAATTTAATATTAATTATGTTTAAGTGATTATGATATATCACCATATACCTCCCACTATTTTTATCAAACTAATAGCCCTAACTATTAATTAGGAAAACATTTCTTTATATCTTTCTAATGAGCCAAGATCCATATTTCATCCATGTTTTAAGATAGAGTTGGCTAATACACTCAAAACATGACTATTTAGGTAGACAACATTTGTCGATTATATCAAATATAACTCTTGGAAAGTTTGGAGGAACAACCCTTTGTACACATTTATCCAATAAATCTCACCAAACTCTATGCCTCTAAACCCACAATCCTATTGTGATGATTTAGTTAAGTTAGACCCAATGTTTCAACAAACTAAGTACACTTACTTATCATGTCTTCCCATGATTGATAAAAGCACCTTGCTTTGGCAAACCCACCCCTTCTCAATCTAGATCTTGACGAGTATTAAACATTGGAAGGCATCCGATTAACTTAATATGTATTTAGGGATTTTTATTATTCATATGAACGATCATGATCCCATCATAAAGAGATTCTCAATTTTTCCTTGATCAAATATTTCATTTCAATATTCATCAATGGATTGATTTCCAGGTCGCCGGAGAAGTCACAAGCGGTCTCACTTAAAAACTAACTTCCTTACGAATTAAACTAATAATCCGCTTTTGGCAAAATCTCCCCATATCAGAAAAAGAAAATTCATATTTAATACCGTGTTTCATAAACACAAGAATCTCATGATCGTTTGTTCAATTTTAAAATCTTGAATCGTTATAGATTTTATCTTTCTTAAGCAAACATGGCATGGGTTTCGTATCTAATACATACATGATTAATCAATATTAAGCATACATCTCGATTATATCTACGCATACATACCAATACATGCAATCATATACATACATGTAATGTGCGTAAATTAAACGTGTTTGGTTATGGCCCCATCCTATGTGACCTTTCCAAGCTAATGGAAATATCAAGGTTAGTCTATGGTGATTTTAAAAATACTATCTATTACATGTCTTCTTTCTTCATTGCTCCATCATCCCCTTTTGGATCGCCTCCTTACTTGCAAGTCTTCATTGATAATTACATTGAATAATAAAAATAAAACTATTCTAATGAAATTACAAGAAGAACTCGAGTTACATTCGAGATAATTAAATTACAATCAATAAACGACATGCAAATCGTATTTAGAAACCAAAATCATAAATCAAAACCACTATACTATGGGTCTTTAGGCCATAACCATCCACCATGCTATCACATAAGACATATAATATATCTAAGATTATATAAACATATCATATAATCATATATAACAAATTTCAAAATTTCAGAAAATTAAAAACAGATTTCTGAAGACAATAAATCGCTGTTTCGAGGCCCTTAACGACGTCAAACGCCTTACAGACGTGTCAATGATAGAATAGCTATCAGTTTTGTTCATTGGCTCAATTCCAGTCAGAAAACACATATCGTTTGCGAAAATCAGATTCGACAATCAGATTTCACCAAATCTGACGGTGTTTCGGAAATCGTATCATATACAATCCCCATAACAAGAACAAGAATATATCATATATACATACACAGTGATACATACAATCATCACATGATTATACATCACATGAATATCATATATTCATAATATATACATACATATACTCAAAATTTTAGAAAATCAAATAATTTTCAAAAAATAATAAATCACCGTTTTGGGGCCTGTAACGACATATAATGGCTTACAGACGAAGAGCTGAGTATGTCAATATTGCTCAGTGACCCGATTCCAATCAGAAAACACATATCGTTTGTGAAAATCGGACAACGGACACAGATTTCAGAAAATCTACGGCAGCCGTTTCAGAATTCGTATCAAATACGATTCTCATAATAAGAACAAACATGTATCATATACATACATCAATACACACAATCATTACATGATTATACATCATATGAATATCATATATTCATAATATATAAAAACATATACATATTGTATCAATACAAAATCATGATAGATCGCATGCATGCTTACATATCGAAAACTATTAAGCACATAACCAAATTAAAACGTTTCGCAAGTAGCTCTGATGCCATTGAAGGGTTTCGAGGCATAAACGCAGCGGAATAAACGCGAAAAATAAATCAAAATAGCCAAACCCTCCGCAGGATCCATGCGAAAACAAAAGATTTAATTTGGAGATAAAGAATAAATACCTTTAGAAGCTTTAACAGTTCATTAATGGAAGATTAATGGAGGTCCAAAACTTATTTAATCACCACGTATCCCGCTCTCGCGATCTACGCTCTACGGTATCCACACGAACACTTTTCATGAAGGATTAATGTGTACTAGCACCCGAAAAATGTTTCTCTCTCTCTCTCTATCTTCCTCTTTTCTCAAAACGGCTAGGGTTTTTGTAAAAATATGTCTCATTTTCAATTAAATCAGCCCATAAAGAAATTATATAGAGAGAGGAATAAGTTTTTCTAATTATAATCCAATTATAATTAATACTAATCCAAAATTCTAAATTATTTAATTAAGTCTCACTTAATTAATTAATTATTAATTTTGGAATTAGTTTAAGTAATTCATTTATTCTATTTATATAATTAATTAAGTCATACTTAATTAATATCATAAATAAAATAAATTACTTATTTAATTTAAATTCATAATTTAAATTATTTCTCCTTCAAGCGTTCTTTGTGTGTGACCCTGTAGGTTATTATTACGTTGGCAACAATTTTAATATCTAATTAAAATTATAAACAATGAGCGGCATCTAGTAATACATCATTGCTATCCAAGTAATAATAATAAATCGGTGATTCGATTAAGCCTTTCATGAATAATGTTTCATGTAATATAATCCCTTTAATCTTGATATTATAGATTAAACTCAAGGCATGTCTCGTGTCATCCTCTTCATAATTTAATCTTTATTTTCTTGATCGATGAGTAGACTATTAAAATCAAATCAACATTTGAGCACGGCCGTGCATTTCATAGTCTCACTCAAACAAGAGGCCAATAATATAACTCCTAAAATTAGGAGGATTAAATCCCATCTAAATCATTTATATTTCTCATACGATTCATAATATACCCAATGTCCACTTTTATCATCACCCGGTCAAAGGTAACTTTTAATGTAATCAAAGTATATTAATTCTCGTATAGAAATATAATGATTTCAGGTCTAAGGATCATTACACCATTATCACAGTGAGAATTACTTATGACACTTATTTAACATGTAGAATCTCACGGCGGGTCATTCCAGTGCCATGCATTGATACTTGCACTTATGTTCTTGACTTTAGTATCATCATACCTATGACCAATGAGATGTGGTCATCTGTCAAGAAACATACTAGTCTTTGTGCATTATTATTGTCCTTAAATAATAATACTCGACTAGGGAATTTTAGGAATAAGATATTATTCATTTAATCTCATTTTTAAGTCACATACTTATAGATATATAATACGTATCAAAATTCCAAGGACATTTATTATGCTTTCAATTTATTACGCAGTAAATAAAACATAATAAATAAATAATAATCAATAAAACATAATCCTTAATAATAAATATTTTCCTTAAAATATAAAAAGTATTGTCTCTAGAGCACAATTACTAACACATCTAATATGCAAACTGATCGTTGGGAGATGAGAAAAAATATGTTGATGTTAGATTTGAAAAAAGGTTCCCAATTGGCGGGAAAAATCAAATTAAAAATTGAAGGATTAGATGAGATTGTGTAATCAAATCAAATTAAGTTAATTGTGTATGGTGACTTCTAGGGGCCATTAGATTAGATTAAATATGTGGTTTAGATTAGTTTCTAATTTTTAGATTTGACTTGATTTTTATTTGAGCATTTACTTATATCTATACTATATTATTAAAACTGCAATGTCAAATGTTTGGTCCGTCGTCCGGTCATTTTATTTTCCACCCAACTTCAAATACACAAGTCTGTCTTCTACTTAATTTCAAACACATTCTTTTAATTAAAATATATTGTTGTACTTACAATCTACTAACATATTTCAATTTTCTCATTACTCAACCTCTTCAATTTATTTAAACTTATAACTTATTAATTAAATTTTATCAATATTAAAATAATAATATTATTTTATTTATATTATTTAAATTTTACTATATTATTAAAGCCACAAGGGCAAATATTTGGTCGGTCGTCTGGTCTGACAATTTTGTCTCTCACTCAACTTCAAATATATATGTTTGTCTCCTACTCAATTTGAAACACGTTCTTTTAATTAAAATATACAATTGTACTTACAATCTACTCATGTTTCAATTTGCTCATTAATCAACCTCTTTAATTTATTTAAAATCATAACTTATTAATCTATACTATATTATTAAAGCCGTAGTGGTAAAATTTGGTCGATTGATCGTTCGTCCGATAAGTCCTCTTTTTATCATTTGTAATCCTCTTTTTCTACGACTCTTTTTATTCAATTATGATATAGTTATAATTTAATTTTAAAACATGTATATTTTACATAAAACTCTATCATCGTTGAGTCCTCTCTTTGTATAATAATCTAAAAGTAGTGATATATGCATACCCTAACGTGATAGTTTCACACTCTTTTCTCTTTATTTGATTAGAATACCCTTAATTCTATTTTAGTTTTATTTTTTTCTTTTAATTCTTATTAATTAACATTAGTTGTTTATTTTTAGTTTATATAAAAATTTAGCAAAAAATATTTCTATTATTGTAATACAAAAATTGCATTATTTTTTCCAATTTTTAAATATACACATAAAATTTATCGATTATATGTAATAAAATTACGACGTATATTGTTAAGAAAAATTAATATTGACTAAGTTTATGAGTTCGAGATAAGCCGACATAAAACAAATAATAATATTCTTTTTACAATTTGAATAGTAAAGAAATATAAAGTATACAATATTAATAAAATTGAAATATAAGTTGGTTGGTGATAAAACCTAATCATATTAATAACAACACTATTATATTATCATAATAGAGCGTATATGCATTTTTTTAAAATCTCATCCGTTGATTTGCTTTTTAATGGTAACAGGTGAATTGGTTGGATATCAAAAAATACTCAATTATGTCTGGTAAACAGTTATATATATATTTACATTCACTAATAAATTTGAAGTCAGGGTGTGGCCGGTAATAGGGAATCTTAGAATTGTGTGTTAGGCCAAGATAATATGTTTAAACAATGGAAAAATTATCAAAATAACTACTTTTTAATAGTAGCATATCTAACTTACCCACTTATAGATTTATGGTCCATTTTACCCGCTTGATACATATCTCTTCTAATGAAAATTCATAGTATATGTACTCAAATATAATAATCATCATTCATATTCTTACCAATTAACTCGTGTTATGATTCAATTAATACAACTACAATAATTATCTTTGCACTATCTCTAGCTAACTATTTATAAAATAAGGGGCCATATTGATTTATAAGCTTCTCCCATAACATAGGATTGTGAAGATACTCTCTCGTAGTATCGTATTTGTTATCAAAAGTCGATGTCTTAACAACGTGACACACTTCTGTGTAAAACGTATCTAACGTGTAATAGCTTTATGGTTAGTGTAACATAGTGATACACTTCTGATATGATACAGGCGTATCATATAGATATTTAGGATCACCCACTCCGCCTATACGTGTTTCGGTTCTCATGAATATTTTAGGTATTAACCCTTAAACAACTTAAAGATATATCCATCTAAAATTAAAGGATTATGTTAAACCCAAACAAGAATTTTTTTTGAATGCATCAATTATACATGCACATATATACATTCATTTTTCTTAAATTTCGAACTCCTACCGTTCAAATTAATTTACAAAGATTATTTAAATCACAATCTTGACCATTAACAGCGGATATCGTAATACCGTGCATGTACTATGATCGATTTAGGATTAATTATCAACTAACTCACTTTTTTCAATTCGATATATCAAGTGGATCATGGAAATTCTTTTGGTCTTATTTGAATCACCGGAAATAAAATAAGTTACACTTTATTTTATTTTTGAGAAGTTAGCGTTATAATAAACATTTTTCATTAAATTATATGATGTTGACTTGACTAGGATGTGATGTTGACTTATTCACATGACACCGTGATAATAAAATAATACTCCCTCCGTTCCATAATAAGTGGCATTTTGTAAAAATTAAAAGTCAAATTGATTCAATTTTGACCACTAATTAATAATTATTGTTAGAAATAAAAATTATGAAAAATATATCATTAAAAAAATATATTTCATCAACTATTTAATTAAATTTTTATTTTTATAAAAGTATAAATTAATAATACTTAATTTACGGTCAAAGTTAAACAAATTTGACTTTTGAAATTTATAAAATGTCACTTTTTGTGGAACGGAGGGAGTATAAAATGAAAGGTTGAATTAGAGAAATTTGTAGAAATAAAGGTTAAATTTGATTAAAAAGAAAATGGTTACGTAGAAATCAAAATACTTAATGTAATGTTTACATGCTTAGTCAAAGAAAAATCAGCATAATTACTTTTTTCTATTTATTAAAATTTCAAAATTCAATCAAATGTAAATTTATTTAAAATGAGTGATGTACATGAGATCAAAAATTTATTGGTAATCCACATGATATATTAGAATAAAACAAATCACCAAGTTGATAATTAACCCGATCGATTTATGAGCAAAAAATTTAATATTTCTAAATTCTTTTGGCTTAGAACTTCTTTCTTTCTTTTTCTTTTTCTTTTTTTTTTCCTTTTCGGTTGGTTCCTGACCTCAACAATACATACATAAGATAGAAATAACAATAAAGTTGGTACTGAAAAGGCTGTGACATTAGTGAAGGTGACAAGCATGTGAAAACCTTGCCAATTTTGATTACATAAATGGAAACTTTAGGCGAAGCTCATCATACTCAGACCTATTGTTACCACCTCATCTCAGTTCTAAGTCGAAAAATGTATGAATTAACTTATAAATTACTTGGAAAACAATTAAATTGAACCATTTGACAATCCGGATAAATTTTAGTGCACTTAAACCAATTTTAATGAGCATTAATTAATTGAGCATCCCATTGTCATGAATTAATATTCACTTAAGTTTAAATGTTATCATGGATAATCAAATTCGAGACTTTGTGCCTAATCTTATATACAGTAATTTTATACTCCCACGGTTCTAAATTAGTAGTCATTTTTGAAAAAATAGTTCTCTCATAATACAGGTACACTATCCTATTTCTCATGCAATTTTATAGATAAATTTTTAAAATAACTCTTGACTAGAGTATTGTACTTGTACTATTAATTAATGAAATGAAATTATCATTCAAATATGCATTGAAACTAATTCAATCAATGCAATTAATATGGATACAAATAGAAAGTAATTTGTATGTTAAAAGTTCTTAATATATGTAATGTTTTTAAAAATTACATGTATAATGTATAATGGAAGGAAGAGAGTATATACAAACCACAGATGTTTTAGGATATCGGTAACTGCAATTTTTTCCATATATATTCGTGTAAAGTGGCATATAATATTGTGAATTAGAAGAAGAAATTTACATATTTAACAGTGGTTAATCAATATAATGACTTATAAATTTATTTATATTCCTTCTTTCCTTGGTGATACTCCCTCCATCCCAATTTAGATGGCTCTTTGGTAAATTTAACACATATGAAGAAATATTAAATTATTATAATTTTTTACGTATCTACCCATATTTATTTTATCAACTAACTATAGTACTCCCTCGGTCCTTTTATATATGTCACTTTTAAAAACATTATGCATATTAAGAACTTCCAACATAAAAATTACTTTTCATTTGTATCCATATTAATTGTATTGGTTGAGTTAGTTTCAATGCATATTTGAATGATAATTTCATTTTATTAATTATTAGTACAAATATCAATGCTCTAGTTAAGAATTATTTTAGAAATTTATCTATAAAATTAAATGGGAAATAGGACAGGGACATATATTATGGGACAAAAAATTTTCCCAAAAAGTGACTAGTAATTTGGGACGGAGAGAGTAAATATTATTAACTACTCTCTCCGTCTCATTTGATTATTAACATTTTTCAAATAATGTCATACACAATGTGAAAAATATTAAGAATCAAATGTAAGGGAAGGAGTAATTAATTTCAGTTTTCTCTGAAGACATGAGTTGACACCTCCTTCCTCAAATATAGTACTGTTATTGTTACAACTGAAACCTTGATGTGGCAACAATACCTCCTGTGAGAAACTGAGAATAATGCATGAGCTTATGATACATGTATATATATGTATACATATAATGCCTAATCGTGTTTTTCCTGCAGTAACAGAATTGGAATACTAAACTTGAGTGTGTAAAAAGTGATCTCTTTATATGCTTAACTTTTCAGAATAGTCCTGCACCAAAAGAGGTTTTTATGAAAAGCATAACTTTGGTAAACTCCATATATATATGACATACCTAAATTTAACATTCCTATTTCACTTCAAAAAAATCAAAATGCATTTCAAGGTTTTGTAACAGTACTTTAAAATTAAATAAAGTATATTTCATGTATTTATATTTTAACCGTCAGATCACTTACATTGTATGTATTTATATTTTAGTTGTCAGATTATTTAGGATACTAAACTATTAAATTTATTATTTATTGTTATAAATTATAGTATAAACTATAGAGAGTTTGAGAGAGAAGTGAATCAAATTCATATATATTGGTGTCTTTTTACATGGTTAACAAAAAATGCATATTTATAGGCTTTCCATGACAATAGTTACAAGAAGCTGAAGATCTAAAGGTCTGAATTTGAAAGAACAAAAGTCTTGTTTATGAAAGGCCAAAGGTCTTGTACAAAAAAAGTCAAAGGACATCCACATAAATATATCATTTACAATACTCGCCCTTCGATGTCCCTTACATAAAATAAATGGAGTCGTAAATATATACACATAGACGCTTCTAAATGCACTCATATGTGATATGTATCTAATTCAAAAATCAATTTTAATTATTATTGTGGTGAAATAATCTGAGCTAACCAGTAATTTATTTATGATAGGAAGAAATTATTTTAACTTATTTATCTGATGTGAATCAATTAATATGTGATACAAAATACTTAACAATTTTTCATAGACGAAATAATATCCATTGAGAGGTTCACCAGCATTATGTAAGTGTATATTTTAAATAATCAACCTCTCATTCTTCAGGATGCGAGTTAATAATAACCAGACATATAAATAAATTATTCATAAAATATATATGTGGTCGATACTGGGAGCTTTTTATCTCATGTCATAGTTTCATTAATTCATTCTCAAAGATAATATATCACAACAATATTTTTGCTCGTGATCAGTTTTGTCTTATAAATAAATAATATATGTATCACTTAGAAGAATCTTATGGTTCTTTAACGAAAATCCATATAAAATTTTAATCACCATTCGCATCGTTATGAAACTAGGAAAACTTAGATAGTCATATTAAACTATGATGTCAACAGTAAACTTCTGGTTTACTTCAAAATCCATTTTAATCATTTTTACGTTTAGTATAAACTAATGGAGGATATTGAATTTTTTTTGCAAATTACTTTTAGTGCCTTTGGTTATGCTCAAAATTTAAAGGAACTTAGTGTCTCTATGCGGTCATTTATATCAAATAAAATTATTCAATTTTTTGAGAAAATATAATTACATCAATAATATACATGTTCTTCTACAATAAAAATGTAGTCAGAATAGTAAAATACTAGTTATGACAAAATATATATACTATTCAGGAGTCTTATATTAAGAAACATATGATGAGGCATCCAAAATATAATGCTCCTCATCTGGATGACTCATATTCTATATATAACATTGACACTAGTCAGCTTTATTATAATCAAGGGAAACGTTTCTTATACACATGATAAGAATACGACCAAATGTTAATATTTTTTATGAACATTACTACAGGCATGGTCTATATCTTTCAATTTCTAATACTATCTCATTCACTTCAGGGAATGGAGCAATGTCATTTATTTGTAATTCGTAACTTTTTCATCAATGATTTGAATTTAATCAACCACATGAAGTCACGATACCAACTCATAATTTTGGTAACATAACTGTATCTACGGGATATATCTCACCATTATAATATTTATTCATTCTATTAAAATCCATTATTATAAATTATATTATTATTTATATAGATTCATCCTTCAGGGATATTTATAACTTTTAAGAGAAATTCAAATTCAAAATATTATATTCATATATATTATTCTTGTGGAATATTTTGATAAAAATTGTAATCAAGTGCTTAAACGCATAACATTTACTCTATTATTCATATCCATAAAAAAATATTAATTTATATCCTTCAAGGATTTCACAAAATCAAAACATATTAAAAAGTGTCATAAACAAATTTGTTTGTATAGAGACAACTTCTAGTTGTTATTTCGTGCAACTTCTTATTGTAATTATTTATTATCATTCTATCAAAAACATCACACACTACGCCAAAAGTAGCCTAATGTAACGCGCTCCTAATGTTACAATAGGCCTAAAATCCGTTACATTAGTTCTAATGTAACACTAGGGGGTGTTACATCTGCGGCCGCTACATTAGAGCCCTAATGTAACGTTTTTTGGACCCTACTGTAACACCACGAAACTGTTACATTATAAGCCTAATGTAACACCAAAGCAACCTAATGTAATGTTTTCCAGTGTTACATTAGATAATTACATATCAGATAAATATGTACATGTGGCAAGCTTATGTAGTGATACATGGCATCCACGTGGCATCCACGTGGATTCTACGTGGCAGCAAGTGGGGCCTACATGATGACACGTGATAGTGCTACGTGGCGCTTGTGGGGCCCACTTTTTGCCACGTGGCAGATGACCTATTGTAACACTTTTCATTATCTATTGTAACATTGCATATATATAATGTAACAGTAAATAATACTAATGTAACTAGACAAATGTAACACCACAAGTGCAAATGTAACACTAGATAAAAAATATTTTACAAAGTCTACTTTGTTTATGCAGTATTTCCATCCAAAAAACATCTTAAGTTACCATGTTCATAAACCATCCAAAATACAGTCAACCCAAACTCCAACCACCTATCCAACAATCCAACCTCCAACAATCAAAAACCAAAACCACCAACTTCTACCACATAATTACATAGTATAAAAAAATAGTTCTAGATAAATATTAAACATGGTAACTACAAAAGTACGATAAAAACAGTAGAGTGTTTAAGATGTAGCTCCGCCGCCTTGAGTTCCAGGAGTGATAGGAGTTCCATTTTAGTCGGCATCGCTAGAAAGGGTTGCGCAGAAGTCAGTAAGGTCGAGTTTCATCTCCGGATTCGCCTCTCCTAGTTTTTTCACGAACCAAACCATGTTCTCCTAAAATTTTCTGTTGACCTTGGCGTCCATTTCATTCTGAAGATTCTGAGTAATCTTCACAGTCAGCTCCTCAACATAGGTATCTGGAACAGCCGGCTTGTCTGTGGAGGAAACGGTTTTACCTTGTCTTCCCACCAACCAATCCGGCCGATTCTTTTTTCTAGGAAACACCACATCTGCATCCTTTCCTTGTTTCACCATATCCTCAATTCTCTTCTGCAATAGAAATAAACATGTACTAATGACACATATAACCTTTTAAAACTTATAAATAAAAACTGTAAGCTTTTTTATAATATATCGAAAGTATTCAACTACCGAGTACATAGCACTTCCACTATCCTGTCGAGTCTGACAGATCATACAGAGACTTGCCAAACTTATCAATTACTTATATCTCACAAAAGCTCATGCAGCAATGTATATTCATCTCATAATCAAAAACATCTAAAAATATACTAAAGGCGGTGATGATAAACTGATAATAAGCAAACAATACCTCTCGAATTTTATCTTCAGTTAAAGTACGAGACATAATACGTATATATACATAAGTTGTATATATAATACATAAGTTCACTTATGCAACAACAAGCAAAGAAGAAGAGAAATATAATACGTGCAATTTTTGTATGTATATACATAATACATACATATACATAAGCAACTAAGCAAGATACAGGTACCTAGGGATGGAATGCTTGCAGAGGACAGTAGAAAAGGAAGTGTAGTAGACACCAAAAGCTTAGAAAATATATACATCATATACATACAAAAAGTGAGAGTGTATAATGAGTAGTAATTGGCAGGACTGGAGTAAAAAGTTGAATTTACTTGAAAAGGTTTTGTTAAGGATAGACTTACCATTTTTTTCTGAAATTCAACCTGATTTGACTTGTACTTGCGCCCAGGCTTGCGCTTACGACTTTTTAGATACATTCTAGCATCTGATGGGGAGGCATGATTTGGATCTTTATTTTTCTGGCATGTATCAGAAACAACATACACATAACATTTCTGTGATTAGCCGATAAATTCTACTAGCATAATATACAAGATATAATAATGTCAAATATGGGCCCACTTGTGTTGCCACTTAATTAATTAATGCCGCCCAATTATTTTCATTTTGGGGGAGAAATGTGGGCCCACTTGTGTTGCCACTTAATTAATTAATTATTAATTTAATTATTAATTATTAATTAATTAATAATTAATTGTTAATTAATTATTAATGTGGGCCCACATATGGGGCCCACTTAATTAATTAATTATTTGTTTATCTAATGATTATTTATTAATTAATTATTAATGTGGGCCCCCTTAATTAATTAATAAATTATTTATTTATTAATTATTAATGTGAGCCCACTTGTAGGGCACATATGTGGGGCCCATTTGTGGGGCCCACTTGTGAGGCCCACATGTGGGGCCCACTTGATTAATTAATTATTTATTAATTATTAATTAATTATTAATGTGGGCCCACTTAATTAATTAAATATAGTTATTTATTAATTATTAGTTATTAATTAATTATTAATGTGGGCCCACATGTGGGGTCACTTATGGGGCCCACTTAATTAATTATTAATTAATTTTTAATGTGGGCCCAATGGTGGGGCCCACTTGTGAGGCCCACTTGTGGGGCCCACTTAATTAATTAATTATTTAGTTATTAATTATTAGTTAATAATTAATAATTAATTAATTAATGTGGGAAACACCTCCACCTCGTGCCACACAGGAGTGCCAAGTGGCATTAATAATAATTAATTAATTATTTAATTGATAAATACGTCAACTGTAACACTACGTAGTAACTAATGTAACTGTATTTGAGTAGTGTTACAAAATGTCATCTACCGTAACGCTTGTTTTTTGTAACACTTCAAAAAGGATTACAGTTGCCCACTTATGGCGTAGTGACATAAAACTTCACAATATTAAATATCTTTCCGAATTGATATTACACATAATTTTCGGATGTATATCCAATTTTATATGATTTTTCAAATTTGTAGTATCTTATTTCTGAAATTACACCAATAATGTATACATATGACAGAATTTCATACATGTATATGTAGAATCTCAAAAATCATAAACTACGAAAGTTGTAGACAATTAAGAGATCTTTCCGAAAATGTCTAAAATCTTTCAATTCTGAGATAAAACTAATTTAATATTATTTTTACGAGAAATGTTAACTAGCATAATTCAAACATATAAATTTAGACTAATGTCATGAAAATGAATAGAGTGATAAAAGGGATGCATACCTCAAAATCTTAATGTATGATTATCAATTCTCTAAAATTTCAAATTCGCACCTTAAGAATCCTTCAAGTTCAACTTGAGTATTGAAAAGAATCTTGAATATATGAATAAAATGGCAACTCATGCTTTGTAACAGAAAATACCCATAAACGATTAGCCACTTGGACTTGGACCCAAATCAACCCATCAAAACAAATTTTAAACCTTATCTTCTTGAATGCAAAATACACCAACATATTAAGTGAACGGAAGAGTAAGTCGTGATGATAACGTATTATAATTTATAGTATAAACTATAGAGAGTTTGAGAGAGAAGAGAAGCAAATTCATATATATTGGTGTCTCTTTACACGTTTAACAAGAATGCCTATTTATAGGCTTTACATGACAATAGTTATAAGAATCTGAAGATCCAAATGTCTGAATTTGAAAGGCCAAAGGTCTTGTATATGAAAGGCCAATGGTCTTGTACAACAAAAAGCCAAAGGACATCTACATAAATATATTATTTACAACATTTATTATATTATATTTAATTTTTTACTTATAATTTGTGTATTTAAGTTTTTGTATTTTCGGGGCGCCTGCACAAGGGGTGGAGCATGTCCTCTGCAACAGTTCTATTATTTTTTATATACATGGGATTAACCCGAATTCTATATATACTAGTCTTTTGTAAATCCTAAAAATTAAATTGAGTTCATTTAAAAATATCTAACTTACAACATGACTGAACTTGATGCAATATTGAATCTCGCCTCTGATTATAATCGAATGAATTGGATATCGAAGACTTGTTGGTTTGGAGAAAATGGTGATATGAGATTTAGGGTATGTGGATACGATAGGTGCGATACCATAATTGGATCAACAAAAAATTATTTGGAGCTCATTTTTTAGAGGTAATTAATTAGAAAGTTGCAACAATGTGCGATTGATTGGAATGAGAAGTTCCGGTGTAAATTGGATAGCTTGATAAAAATGTATGAAGCTGAGATGAAGCGATCACTTTCGTGGTTACAATGTTGTGCTTAATGATAGTAGGTAAGTAGAGCAATGTAAGTATATTAAACCATTGTCTATAAACAATTATTACAAGTGGTTTATGACCTAAGACGTGTTGCGTGAATATAGCTTTTGTGTGTCAATTGTTTGTACAAACCGTTGTATGAAACTTTAAGGAACAAAAATGTTTGTCATTCATGAAAAATTATTTTCTTCTTTCTTTATCAAACAACTACCGGAATTAAGAAACACTTACTTCAAACTGTGGTTGACAATAATTTTTTGTGACTATTATTGTTTTCAGTCGTTATACAATGTTCTAAGAAGAAGAATTGTTTTCGTCAATAACTTTATACAACCATTTGTGTACCGTTGTCTGGAGTACATAAGAGATAACGTCTTAATAGACAACGAGAAAATGTGATATTAAACAATGAATAAAAACCCTTAACTGTTTCAATTTTTCTTATAGAGTTGTAGTGGTAATATAACTGAAATTAATCATATTTGTGTGTATTAAGTCCCGGAAAGAATAATTCATAAATACCCTCGACTAAATAGATTGTGTCATAGACATTTAACGGAAACATGCATTATGTAAAAATGTAAAAAATTCAGAATTCTAATATAGAAAGGGATAGTTCTGAAGTCTAATATCTTAAGTGGACTGACAGCTAAAATTTAAGTACATGAAATGTACTTTACTCCTTTAAAAATGTAGTGAGGAAAATTAAGTAATAAAAAACAATTTCTAAAGTTTTTTTATTTTTTGATAAAGGGCAATCAATTCAATAATAAAAAGTCATACGACATCTACAAATACAATCGAAATTAAACAAACACTTAAACATGTCGTTAAATCCTTCTTTCTTGAAGAGACAATCAATCGATTTTTTGAAGATATGAATATATATACTTGTTATGATCCAACTGTTTTGAGCAATCGACCATAGATGCGATCCCATAAAAATATTTATCATAAAATCAAATCCATGAAAATCCTGCATATCTATAATTCCAAACATGAACAACACCAAAATAAAAACCAAAATCTCATAAGGAGAGACTAATAAAAGCAAAAAAAATTGGGAATTTATTGAAAGAAAATAAGAGATTAATCAAGAAAACGAAAAAGTAAAAAAGGATGGGAGTTTTCCACCAGTGAAAAATGATGGAAGCCCCTCAAAAATTATTAGGGGCGACGGCTCAAAAGAGAGATGTAGGGTTTTGGAGACTAAAAGATATATACAATTTCTAAAGTTATGTATAGGTTAATTTAATTTGTTATTGAATATTTGAATAATGTTACATTGGAAATGACAAATAATAAGGGTTTTGAAAAATTGATGATAAATATATATTGAGATAAGAGAGGGATAACTAATTTGGAATAAATATTTTTTACAAAAGGGACATTTAAAATGGGATGGAGGAAGTAATTATTAGTTGTAAAAATAAAAAATCGATTGTATTGTTGAAATTCAGAGTGCTCGTTCGACTTTTTTGAATACTCACTGTCAATATTTGAGTATTCTGTGATCGTGTAAGAATTGGTATATGTGTCTCTACTCTCTATTAAAAAAATTGAAAAAAAATTATTATTAAAATTTTCATAAAAATATTGAAGTATTTCTTCAAATTTTAAATTTTATAAAAATATATGTTAAAATGATATATGATCTTCGTAAATTAGTCTATTAAAACCTTGAGGTTTTAGGAGAACTAATAACTTAATATGGTATCAAAGCTCCAAGCGGCAGGGGTATAAGGTTCGACTCTCTATCACGCCCAATATTCTCATAATTTATTATGGATACGAAATGGTTGTTATTGCCCCAAAAAAATTGGCGCCCGACACGAAAGGCTGGTAACTCTCAACCCATATATGGGCTTTCGAGTGAAAGGGAATGTTAGAATCATAATTTATTATGGACACGAAAGGTTTGTTATTGTCTCGAAAAAGATGGGCGTCTGTGATACACTGTTGACCCATATATGGGCTTTCGAGTGAGGGAGAATGTTAGAATAATATATGATCTTGGTAAATCAATCTCTTAACACCTTGAGAATGTGGCATATATGAACTTTCGAGTGAGGGAGAATGTTAGAATTAATATGAACACGAAAGGCTTGTAACTCTCGACTCATATATGGGCTTTCGAGTGAGGGAAATGTTAGAATCATAATTTATTATGAACATGAAAGGCTTGTTATTGCCCCAAAAAGATGGACATATGTGATCCACTCTCGACTCATACATGGGTTTTCGAGTGAGGGGAAATGTTAAAATAATATATGATCCTAATAAATCAGTCTCTTAACACATCGAGGTTTTAGGAGAACCGGTAACTTAACAATATCATTTAAAATATAATCTAATGCCCCCTTTAAAAAAAATTCTAAATCAGCCCGGCCTGTTGATGTTCATTATTAATTCATTTGTTTTCCAGTTTTTAAGAACTCGTTTGAATTCACAGTTTTTTACAATAATGATTCGAATAACATTGATAAGATACCCACATAATGTGCATGGTACATTATAAAGTTACTCGCATATTGTGATGTATGTTATGGCGTTGGCCGCATAGCAAAGAGATGAATAATTGTAGATAAAAACATATTAGAGACTACAGCTTACATCCAAAAAAAATGATATATAAGGTTATTTTCAATCAAAACTTTATTTTAAATCAATTTTATCTTCATATTTTTATCTTTTTTATTTTAAACTACTATTTCATCTCCAATCATTACTCTAAATTTTTTTTCAAACCGTTAATATTCTTCTTATATAACAATACATATATAAATATAGAGACAAAGATGGATATAGAGATACAGGTGTGAGTGAGATGATTAAAAATTAATATCTTCAAGTGTACAGGAATGCTACATATTTGAAGTTAAACAGTATATAACTTTAACAATAAAGATAAAGATAGTTGTTGAAGAGAGTTTTGTACCATTTTAACTTCAAATATGAAGATAAAGGTAGTTTAAAAGGCAACATTGGAGATGTCCTGATAACTAAGGGGGTCGTTTGGTTCGCGGAGTGTTATGGGGTTGAAATGAGGAATCAGGTTAAGAAGGTATGTGTTTGAGGTATCATTTCTGATATCATGTGTTTAGTTGAGTATTAGAATAAATATATTTGATTTAATAAATTTTGAGTTATTAATTATAATTAATTTAAAATATTAATTAATTAATTATTTTAATGTATTTTTGTATCATTGATTTATTTCATATTAAATATTTACATTTAATTGCTTAAATAGAGATGAAAATATTAAAATAAAATGATTCATCATACCCCTCCCATACCCACCTCCCCCTTGAGTATCAAAATTTCATATTTTATGGGTTTGTGGTATGGGTTTCAATTTATCTTTTTTATCAACCAAACATTAAATAAGAGTTTGGAATGGACGAAACGCATAACTAATTTCAGAATAAATTAAATCAAACGACCCATAATAAGAATAAGTATAAGAATAATAACACTGATGATCATTTATTTACTCCGTCCCAGGTTATTTGTTAATTTAATCTCTTTTTATACATATTTTAAAATATACTAAAAACATAATTTTACGAAATATTTCTAAACAAAAATATAATATTTAAATATTTATTTAAAAAATTCAATTTATCAATGCAATTTAAAATAAAATATGTAAAAAAATGGAAGAAAAAATAATTTGGGACTAGTCCCAGTGTGTGTACGTACACCACAACCACAGAGATATAAAGTTAGCAGCATTGTAATGTATGGTGATGGTGGGGCGTTGGCATGGCATAAATGTAGATAACATGTATAAGTAGAAGAGAGGACAGTTTACATCCCTTATGGTTCCTGGTTAGTGTTTGTGTTTTTCTGGAAAAGGACAAATCACGTATGCAGGCAAGCCCATGTGATATGCCCATAATACTCTCTCTACTTTAATGTACGTCAATTTTATCGATTGTTATCTTACCAGATTCTTCAATTCTACTATAATTTATCTGTGAGATTATTCAGCTCTTGGGTTGGATTCTAATTTACTCCATAAAAATTTTGAAATAAATATTTTTTTACAATATTATAATTTATTTTTATATATTAAATGAACATATAAGGACAAAGTTTTTCTTGTGAAACAAGTATTAAACCAATAATTTCATGTTAAATAGTTGTTGCAACAATTTAATCTACCTGAACTTTTGTTTTTCTTTTAAAAGTCTTAATATATAACTATTAAAATTTTTATCATATATTAAATTTTCATATTATAAATGCATCAAATGTAAGTTATTTATTAATAATTTTAAAATATGAGAAATAAAATTCGTATAATTGAATTCAAATTTTTTTATTAGTACAAATTAAATGAATTTTTGAAAAAGTTTAGATTTTAGATATATTTGAATAAAATATGAAATTTAGTTATAATTGCGATATTAACACTAAAATAATAATAATATTATATAAAATGATATGATTTCAATGTATATTTATTTCAGAAATAGCTAGATAAAAATTAAAATAGGGGAATAAATATTATATAAAAATATATAAAAAATTACAATTTATTAGTCAAATTGTAAGCAGTAAAAATACTTGAAGTTTAGATGATAAATTTTAAAAATAAACTACTACGATGTATAGATACATTAATTAAATTATATGTGTGTGTATGTATGTGTTTGTATTAAATATATATATTTTAATATAAAAAATAGATTTTAAATAAATATTTGAAGTCATCATTCATTCATTCCTCCCGGTTGTTTGGACCATTGTATTTTGTATAATTACATGTGTACTATTATTTTAAAATTTTGGTTAAAAAAGATAGAATTTATATCATTATTCAATATCAAACTAGTAATCTAAGATATAATCATAGATTATATCAAACCGGTTATTTATTAATAATAATAGTCCTAGATTGTGGTTGTGAGAATAATGGATATTTTGGGAGGTCGTAACTATGATAAAAAAAACTTATAAGAGTTTGTGGGTGTAAGAAAAAAATATATTCAGGATCTAGATGTCATATTATGTAACTAGACAACATGAAATGTACAATTAAATAAATAGATTTAGAAAATTATATTTAAGAATAAGATATTAAATTGTATATACAAACATTTAGTAAATTTAGGTAAAAATTAGAAAATTTGTAAAATATAACTTTTTATAATATATACATTAAATTGTTAAAAAAAAAATTTAGTCATAAAATTAAAATTAAAATATATAATAATGTATACATATAGTTGTATAATATATGTGTGATTTATTAATTATGTATAAATATTAATTTAATATTTATAAATTTAGTAGAGAATTTATATATGTAAATATATATTTTAAAGAAAATATATATTGCTTTAAAACTTATATTTTAAAAATAAATAATAACAAATTAATTAAAATAAATAATATAACTAAAAATAAATGTAATTTTACAATCGTATGAAAAGGACTGTGACTCGCACATGTTTTTATGCTAGTACTCATTTATAAGGTTATAAATCTAATTATTCAAAAAAAAATTAGGGTTACTAGTTCAAATCTAATCATCATAAATATTCTAATATTATTGATAACAATATTTAAGAATTAATAAAATGTGATGTTAATAAAAGAAAGAGTAAATTACAGTTTGGTGACCTCGACTAGAATGTTTTTGCAATTTGATTGCTGATGTACAAGTTATGCTGAACCTCAATTCGATTTATTACAAGTTATGCTTATTTACGTAATTACGTATAATATTAGTAAATGCTATTCGAACCACCCTTTTTCTATCCATATCAGCATTTCGTATAGTAAAAATGCACACCTAGAGGGAGGTGAATAGGTGTTATGGCTAACAATGACCGATTTTAAATTTACCTAGTTATTAAACCTGTCAGCTAGTTAAAATTGATTAACAGACACCATCAGCTAGCTGCTATATGCAATGCAGTATAAAAAAAGTAAATAACACCAAATCTTTTAGCCAGGTTCGACCCCTAATCCCCTACCGTCTACGTCTTGGTCCCTTACCAATTGGTAAGAGAGAATATTATTAATCAATGAACAATCGATTACAAGATTACAATAATATTCCTCTCATATTCCCTTGCAACTGATACTAGCTTAATGAAACCCCTGTTCTTTTGAACTCTCTAGCTCTCTAAGCACTATACTACCCTAGTACAGCCTTCTCTAGCTATCTAGTTCCCGAACCCTGTTTCACAAGCTCAATATCCAGCCACAACCAATTACACCTTGAACAATACAAGTGAATAAAGATACAACTCAAACTATAAGCTCTCTCACGTATATATAAATATATAAAATACTAGAGTTCAAAGATATTTGCTAAGAACGTTTGTGTTTGAGAAGATGTGTGTATATGTTTTGCAAATCAGTATATCTTCACTTGGTTCTCCTTAATAAGCAATACACACACATATATTTAAATGAATACACTATTCGAATTAACAAACTCAAACTAACGTTGGAATTGCAACGTTCAACTTGATTAGGCTAATTCAAATTGTGATATTCAAACTACGAATATTGAGGTCATAGAAGATAAGATATACGTTTGAAAACAGCCTCAATATAAGTTTAAATATTATATAAGAGTTGGTTAGTTAAAAGATAAAATTTAGTCAAAACCCAACTCCTATTAAATAGGAAAACTAATTTGAATAATAAAATATATTTGGATAATATAAAACTGAGCTCTAATATAATATATAACCATATATATATTAGATAAACTCGTACAATTAAAGATCCTATAAAATCTCCATGAAATTCGGACTCCCTTGCTTATCCAAACAGTTTCTGCGTTCTCAGTGCCAGCTCGCTGATAAACCCTGTTTACATGTTGTCAGCTTGCTGAGACGCTCTATTTTCCTGCTTTCAGCTTGCTGTCAAAGTACTTGAACAAATTATACTGATAGAACATATCAGTAAGTTAATACATGCAAAACCATGTTAGTACTTGTATAACAGCTTGCTATTTCATATCATATACATGCTCTCAGCTTGCTAATAGTGTGATCATCAAAACCTAAAGGGTTTCAATCTCCCCCTTTTTGATGATTATCACCAAAAATTATTTAGGAGAATAATTACTCCCCCTAAATTCCTTGCAACCCTGTAAACACAGATATAAAATTGCAAATATAACATGCTAAGCATTTAACAGATAAATTTAAACTAAAATCATAGCATATCATAATAAAAACATACTTACAAGCATGCACCCAGCAAAATTATCCAAAATACCAAGTACCAAATATTCAGAAAAACACTTAAACCAGCAAAATACTTAAATAAATTCAAAGACTGAGCCCAAACCATCCTAATTCTCCTAAAATACTCTCCCTTAATCATTGAAAAGGAATAATCAGGATTCATCCTGGGCTGCATCATCTTCAAGATCTGCAAACTTGTCTGCTGCATCAATACTCTGTTCACCTGTACTCTTGGTATCTACCCCCTGCATCTTGTTAATTTCTTGTTCCAGGTTCTTCATGACAGCATTGGCAAGTCCAGCTAAGTTGTTGTCATCCACAACTCCAGCAGAACCAGTCCTGTCAGCTTGATGTTCTCCAAAATTAGGCTTGCTCTTCACAATTTCCTTTAACAGCTTCACTTCTTCAATCAATAAATCAATTTTCTGACTCAAACAGCCAACATCAACACTCAGATTAGTGTTTTCATCTCTTATTTCTTTTGCCAGTGCCTCAAATCTCTTATCGAAACCAACAACTGAAGGCTCAATAACAGCCACATTTGGTGTAGAAACCTCAACTTGTACCAAAGTGCCATCTTTTTCAATCTTAAGATGAGACTGTGCTAAACTCTTGTTATCCAAAAATTCTTTAGCAACAGACTTATCTAGCTCCTTAAAAGCTACACCATACCAATCAAACACACGAGTCAACAAACACCCATAAGGTAACCCTGTGTTTTGATTTCCTTCATAAACTGCCATCATGTTTCTAAGAATCAAATCTGCCAGATCAAATTTCTTTCCAGCCAACAGCATACCAACAACACATACATCTTGACAATTGAAATTAGACCTGCTACCAAGTCTAGGACAAACATTTTCTAAACAAACTTTGACCAAAACATGAGCAATAAGTGTGACATTTGTGGTAGTAGGGCAATTGAACTCAAGAATCCCATTCAAACCTCTCACAGTGTTTAACTGATCTAAAGGGCCAAAACCATTCACCATAACAGGACCCTTTTTAGTAAACACAAACACATCAGACAGATTGACAATTCTTAAAATCGAGTTCAAAACAGCAGCATTCAATGTAATCTTAGTTTCCTTAAGCAAAGAGACCAAATTACCAAACTTATCATGCATGAGATTCGCATAAAATTCTTGTACATAATCAACATTAAAGTCTTTAGGCATATCAACAAGAAAAGACTCAAACCCTAGGTTTGCAAAATACTGAACCACTCCACGAGTAAAGAAAGCCTTACCAGACAAAGGTCTACCCAGAAGGACCTTACGATTTGTCAAATCAAGAGACTGGTACCTTGCTTCCAGATCCTCAGACGCAAACTTTAAACATCTTTTGACCTTCTTTGACTCTGAGCCTTTACGATCGGATCGAGTAAACTCAGAAACATCATCACCACTGTCGATATTCAAGGGTTCCAAGAACTCATCATCTTCCTCGAGTTTTCGCTTTAGCTTGTTCTCCTTAACCTGACCTCATGATCTTGACTACTAAAACTGATATAGCAAGGGTGATCGAATATCGGTTGAGCAGAAACCCTAATGCTCGCACACGGAGATTTGGGCGATAGTATAGGGAGCCGAAGAGTTTAGAATGAAAAACCTAGACTATTCCGATTTTTATTGTTTTTAAAGGAGTATTTTTAGGAGAAATACTAGATATTATCCCACCCCTTAAAAAACTAAACATATTATTTAACTAAACACCACACAATTATTAATTAAACAGATAATTAAACATGTTAACAGATAAGCATGTCATATATATAACATAATCAAGAAACGACAAATAATTTAAAATTTGAATTTAGCACTAATTACTAGCCTAGAAAACCAAATAGATATACACGGATAACAAGTAAGTGGATTCTACCAAACTTTTTACGGAACACGTAACAATTAAAAATGATTAAATCAAATAAGTTCAATTTAAATCAATAAAAACATATATGCACTTATTCAATCAGTAAGCTAAGATTTAGAAAAACCTGGTATCAGCTTGCTGACTAGATGTTACACATGCCAAGTTCCCTTCTAATAATAGAAAATCTCTCTTCTGCCAATGGCTTTGTAAAGATATCAGCTAGCTGATACTCTATAGGTACAAAAATCAGCTTAATCTTCCCTTTTGCCACATTGTCTCTCAAGAAATGATGTCTCACATCGATATGCTTTGTTCTTGAGTGATTGACATGATTTTTTGAAATGTTGATAGCACTTGTATTGTCACAATATATTGGAATCCTTCCACATTTAATTCCAAAATCCCTAAGTGTTTGTATCATCCACAACATTTGAGAGCAACAGCTTCCAGTTGCCAAGTACTCCCCCTCAGCTATTGATAAAGCCACAGAGTTTTGTTTCTTGCATTGCCAAGTCACCAAACTCTGGCCTAAGAATGCACAAACACCACTTGTACTCTTTCGATCAGTGTGACAACCTGCATAATCTGCATCACTATACCCAACAAGATCAAATGCATTTGTGATAGGATAAAATAAAGCCAAATTTATAGTACCACTTAAATACTTAAAGATTCTCTTAACAGCATTATAATGAGACTCTTTAGGCTTGCATTGAAATCTAGCACATACACAAACTGCATACATTATATCAGGTCTAGAAGCAGTAAGATACAGTAAACTACTAATCATACCTCTATACTTACGAATATCAACATCTACACCTTTTTCATCTATTGTCAGCTTGCTAGCTTGACTCATTGGTGTTGATTTCGCCTTGACATTTTCAAATCCAAATCTCTTGAGTAGATTCTTGATGTATTTGGATTGATGCACAAAGATTCCATCTTTTGTTTGTTTGACTTGAAGCCCCAAAAAGTAATTGAGTTCACCCATCATGCTCATGTCAAACTCACAAGACCTAGGTGCTTGCCTTAGTCCATACAATGCCTTCTTTAGTTTGTAGACATGGTTTGGATAATTTTCATGCTCGAAGCCCGGAGGTTGCTTGACATAAACTTCTTCTTTGAGATAACCATTAAGAAATGCACTTTTGACATCCATTTGATGAAGCTTGAATTTCTTGTAACATGCAAATGAAAGTAGCATTCTTATAGACTCCAGCCTTACAACAGGTGCATAAGTTTGATCAAAATCAATCCCTTCTTGTTGATTGTAGCCTTGTGCAAATAGTCTTGCCTTGTTCCTTGTAACTGTACCAAATTCATCAACTTTGTTCTTGAAGACCCATTTAGTACCAATGATTGAGACATCTTTAGGTTTTTCCACAAGTTCTCATACATCACATCTTTTGAATTGATTCAGCTCCTCTTGCATAGCCATGATCCAATTTTCATCTTCTAAAGCATCTTGAACATTTTTGGGTTCCTCTTGAGCTAGGAAAGCTGTAAAAGCACAGAAGTTTGCTTTCCCTCTTCTAGTTTTAACACCCTCAGAAGCATCACCAATGATTTGTGTTGGTGGATGATTCTTCACAGTTCTTGTAGCTTTGGGGAGAGAATGTTGGGATATCTCTTCATGAATAGTTCTAGCAGAAGTTGTTTTCCTTGCTATAGGAGTTTGTGACCCTCCTAGATTGAGTTTAGACAGCTGTTCAATAGTATCATCTACTGAGATAGCAGTGTCAATTGGCTGATAGGATGTTCCAGCTTGATGACTGTCTGTCTGTTGAACAGTAGATGTTGTAGCAGCTTGCTCATGTGTCTTGTCAGCTTGCTGATTACCTGATGTTGCAGTAGCTTTAGTACTTCCAACAGTAGCTTTATTGTTCCATTATCATCACCTGCATCATCTTCCTCATCTCTTGGCAGATCATTGTTAGGTTCATGAAATATAACATCAATAGACTCTTCAACAATATGTTTATTTAAATTAAAGACTCTATAAGCTCTACTAGTTAAAGAATAACCAAGAAAAATTGCCTCATAAGATTTAGCATCGAATTTACCATCCATGTCAATTTTCTTGAGGACAAAACACTTTGAGCCAAACACCTTGAAGTAACTGATGTTAGGCTTTTTGTTGCTCAACAGCTCGTATGGAGTTTTCTCAAGAATAGGCCTGATCACCACTCTGTTAAAAACATAGCAAGCTGTGTTCACTGCTTCTGTCCAAAAGCTCCTTGGCAGCTTGCTTTCCTGCAATAAAGTTCTAGCAGTTTCCTCCAAAGACCTGTTCTTTCTTTCCACTACTCCATTCTGTTGTGGAGTTCTAGGTGCAGAGAATTCATGTGTGATGCCCCTTGCTTCACAGTAAGTGACAAAATCTTTCTTGAATTCACCACCTTGATCACTTCTTATACCTACAAGCCTTGTGTCCAGCTTATTCTCAAGTACCTTGATTAGTTTCTTAAATTCCTCAAAAGCAGAATCTTTAGTACGAAGGAATAAAACCCAAGTAAAACGTGTATAATCATCAACAATAACAAAACCATATTGTTTACCTCCGATACTTTTATAAGATTCTGGATCAAACAAATCTAGATGCAATAATTCTAAGGGTTTTGTAGTAGATACCACCTTTTTGGCCTTATGAGAACTTTGAATTTGTTTGCCTAATTGACAAGCATCACAAACTTGTGTCTTGACGTACTTCAATTTTGGCAAACCCATCACTAACTTCTTGCTAGATAGTCTGTTGAGCAAGTCCATGTGAACATGACCCAATCTTCTATGCCAGATTGTTGGATCATTGTCAACAGCAGCTAAACAGCAAGCTGTTTCCTGCCATTCAAAGTCTAAAACATACACATTGCCTTCCCTTCTAGCAACTAGAGGAATTTGGTTAGTAGCAACAGTAATAACACATTTATTTTTGTCAAAAATAACTGAATGACCATCATCATGCAACTGACGTACACTAAGCAAATTATATTTTAAGCCTTTAACATATCGAACATTGTCAATAAAAGTTGTGTCATTACCTACTTTACCTTTACCCAGAATAGGAAGAGTCTTACTATCACCAATTGTGACACCTCCACCTTTCTTGAACTTGAGATTAATAAATTGAGCTTTGTCTCCACACATATGTCTTGTACATCCACTATCAATAATCCATGATTTCGATTTGATCTTAGCAGCAAGACATATCTACAAAACAAATAAAAACAACACTTAACCTTTTGGTACCCATATTGGTTTGGGTCCTGATTGGTTAGTAGCAAGTATATAAAGAACATTTAATTCAGATTTCTTGATCCACATTTGAACCACTTTGGGAGAGGAATTATGTGTTCTTTACTTTCTGCCTGAACCATTTCGGCTAGCTGTCTGTTTGTTCCAGTAAGCTGGCTTCCTGTCAGCTTCTTTCTGATAAATTCTGGTAGCTTGCTGAGATCTATAATTTTGAGCTAAATGACCTTTACCACCACATTTCTTGCAGCTTGTCCAGGGCATAGCATATTTGTATGGCTTTTCTTGTCTGCCTTCATACTTTAGTGCAGTAACCCTCTTGTTGAAGTTCAAACCAACTCCTTCCTTGTCCAAAGGTACCTTGATGCTTTTCATCATTGATTTGAGACCTTCTTCTCCTTGAACAAAAGTACCCATTCCTTTTCTGAGCTTAATGACTTCATTTTCCAAGGAAATAATTCTTTCTGCTTGCTTTGAAGAAGTGGCAGTAGGCTGAGATGTACTGTCAGCACGCTGAGATGATGTTTTAGCAGACTGAGATGTTTCTTTCTTGGCAGATTCTCTGATTTTGAATGTTTCAAGACATGCATATATTGCCTCTATATCAGCCTTTAGATCAGAAATCTCATCATCTAGAGCATTGTTCCTTTTTAACAGAATCTTGTTGAACCCTTCTAGATCTTCAATTTTTGATTCAAGCTCTTTGATTCTGACTTCATTTGTTGCTTGAACAAGTTCCTTACTTTCAATTAATGATTCCACCTTTTCCATTAGATCTTAAACCATCTGTCTAAGGTAAGCATTCTTCTCTGACAGCTTGTTATTTTCTGTCCTTACTGAGTTATATTCCTTTATAGGAACATTATCTTGATCATGCATGGTTAGTTCATCTAGAATAATATTATCAGAAGAAATATCAAATCTAAATGAGTTTACCTCACTTTTATCATCATCAGAATCACTTTCAGCAATGATCTCCTCAGTTAAGCCTCGAACAATATCATCATCCATTCCAACTAGTGCAAGGTTGACCATATCATCATTGTTGTCACTGTCACTTGGTGAGATGTCTTCTTCATCATCACTCCAGGTTAGCAAAGCTTTAGATTTCTTCTTGTCTTTGTATCCAGCTTGTTGTTTCCCTTTTAGCTTGTAACAGTCCTTCTTGAAATGGCCCGGTTTACCACATTCAAAACATGTTGAATCTCCTTTGGAATCTTTGGAGAACTTCTTAGTTTTTTAGAAGCCTGAACTCCTCATTTCTTTCTTCATCTTGTTTTTCTGTTCGATCATCTTTCTGATTTTTCTATACATGAGAGCTATTTCCTCATCTGATTCATCATCAGATTCCAGCTTGCTGTCATCACCATGAAGTGCCAAATTCTTCATCTTTGATGTGAGATCAGAAGTAGGATTTGCATGGCTAGCATTTATCTTGCCTTCAAACTGCTCCAATTCAGCAAAAACACTTAGAGTGTCCATTGTATCAATTGTTGGAGAAGATTCTAAGGCAGTGACCTTTGGTTCATAGATCCATGGAACAGCACTAATGATTTTCATGTTGATCTCCTCTTGTGGAATTTTCTTGCCAAGTAAAGTGAGGCCATTCATAGTGACTTAGAACCTAGCTTGAGCATCCTTAATAGATTCACCTTCATTGAGCTTGAAATTACCATACTCGTTCATCAGTTTGCTGAGTTTAACCTTCTTTAAGGCTTTCGAACCTTCATGACACAATTCAAGAGTGTCCCACGTCTCCTTTGCAGAAGTACATGAAGAAACTTTGTCACTCTCTTCAGGACATAAACCAGTCATGATAGTGTTGATAGCTCGATTGTTGTAAGCAAGCTTGATCAGCTTATCAGCAGTGAGTTCATCTATATCTTTTTCTTTACCATCTGTAGTGAGAAACTTGAAAGGACCTTTTTCTATAACTCTCCACTCCATGGGTTCTCTGGCCAGGTACTGCTTCGTTCTACCTTTCCACCAGTTGTAGTTTTCTGTGCCAAGTAGAAGAGGTGCCCTCGAGCCTGAGCTTCCCATTGGATATTTGTCAGCCATCTGTTCTATACTTTCTTGTTACAAAAGATATTAGTATAGCCTGCTCTGATACCAAATGAAAATGCATACCTAGAGGGGGGTGAATAGGTGTTATGGCTAACAATGAGCGATTTTAAATTTATCGAGTTATTAAACCTGTCAGCTAGCTAAGATTGATTAACAGACACTGTCAGCTAGCTGTTATATGCAATGCAGTACATAAAAAGTAAATAACACCAAATCTTTTAGCCAGGTTCGACCCCTAATCCCCTACGGTCTACGTCCTGGTCCCTTACCAACTGGTAAGAGAGAATATTATTAATCAATGAACAACCGATTACAAGATTACAATAATATTCCTCTCATATTCCCTTGCAACTGATACTAGCTTAATGAAACCCCTGTTCTTTTGAACTCTCTAGCTCTCTAAGCACTATACTACCCTAGTACAGCCTTCTCTAGCTCTCTAGTTCCCGAACCCTGTTTCACAAGCTCAATATCCAGCCACAACCAATTACACCTTGAACAATACAAGTGAATAAAGATACAACTCAAACTATAAACTCTCTCACGTATATATAAATATATAAAATACTATAGCTCAAAGATATTTGCTAAGAACGTTTGTGTTTGAGAAGATGTGTGTATATGTTTTGCAAATCAGTATATCTTCACTTGGTTCTCCTTAATAAGCAATACACACACATATATTTATATGAATACACTATTCGAATTAACAAACTCAAACTAACGTTGGAATTACAACGCTCAACTTGATTAGGCTAATTCAAATTGTGATATTCAAACTACGAATATTGAGGTCATAGAAGATAAGATATACGTTTGAAAACAGCCTCAATATAAGTTTAAATATTAGATAAGAATTGGTTAGTTAAAAGATAAAGTTTAGTCAAAACCCAACTCCTATTAAATAGGAAAACTAATTTGAATAATAAAATATATTTGGATAATATAAAACTGAGCTCTAATATAATATATAACCATATATATATTAGATAAACTCGTACAATTAAAGATCCTATAAAATCTCCATGAAATTCGGACTTCCTTACTTATCCAAACAGTTTCTGCGTTCTCAGTGCCAGCTCGCTGATACACCCTGTTTACATGCTGTCAGCTTGCTGAGACGCTCTGTTTTCCTGCTTTCAGCTTGCTGTCAAAGTACTTGAACAAATTATACTGATAAAACATATCAGTAAGCTAATACCTGCAAAACCATGTTAGTACTTGTATAACAGCTTGCTATTTCATATCATATACATGCTCTTAACTTGCTAATAGTGTGATGATCAAAACCTAAAGTGTTTAACATTGAAGTTATTGTGTCAGCAATAATATCCCCACCTATGGTATATAAATTTCTCGGTGCTCTCAAATTTTGATGTAATCAACATGTTTTTATAATTTATTTGTTTACGAATTTAAATTAAAAAATCATTTTCTAACCAGTGAGTTCTGGCTTACTTTTGATTCATCACTCAGCAGAGTTGAGGTCCAAAATTTCTATGTTCACTGATTTAGGTCCATTTTATAATTGGGCCATTAAAACTTATTCTTTAAAGCACAAACCTGTCTTTTCGAAAGCTCATTCACTGGGGCAGAACTAGGATTACAAATAAAAATATCATCCATTATGCAATTGTTTTTAATATATATCAACGAAAAAATTCTAAGAAATTTATATTTCATTCAATTACAGAAACTTAATTTTATAATTTTCATAGCCAAAATTTTCAGAATCCAAATGTTAAATTAATTGTTACTAAATTAAAATTTTACAATATTTACAAATTATTTTATACTTTTTCTAAATTTTATATTAAAATTTATATGTGGTAGGAAAGTTTCCGCCCCTGCATTAACCATTGCCATATCCGTTCGTGTCACGTCCATTATAATATCATCTTCCCCCAAAGTTCAAGCACTTTTCAACCTTTTTTCTAACAAGTGGCTGAAATTTCATTTTTCATTTTTGGTTATCTATAGACTATAAGACATATATAACTCAATTTTTCACACGGTCAGTGTCAAAGGTCAAAGAGTGGCATCAAGTGACCATACAACTCTGTGGAAGATATTCAGGCCTACCAACTATTGTAATATAAACGTTAAATCAATATTTAACACAATACATGACAAAAGTTAAGATCTAAATTATACAAACATTTCTTTAGCAATTCACAGTTAGGCCTGCCACAAAAAAAAGTGGCAAAAGATCCAACCCTAAAACAAAATAGTCGATGAAGCAATTTACGAAAAAGATCAAGATATACAAGTCTAAAAGAAACACTAAAACTAATCAGTTCTACTATATGTATAGACAAACTCAAGACTCAGAAGGATGGCAAAGAGGTAAAATCCCGAAATCTGTACTGACAATTGATAACTTGCTAGCCTGTATCATAGCATATGGCTAAAGGAGTAGGATTCGCCGAAGTTTTAGTATCTGTTACAAAGATATACAAGGCATTAGTCTTTGCTAATAGGAAAATTCAGAAAGACAAAGGAAAAGCAACTAACCTTCTGACTCATTCTGCATCCAATCCTGTGCACACATCAAGGCTTGCACAGTGTTAGACCTCAACAAACTCCAATATGGATCAAGAACTCGATCACCAACATCAAAGGCAGAATCTGATGTAACTTTTGACATGGGAATACCTAAAATGTTGAGCGCCATTGTAGAGAGAATGGGATACCTCGGTGTGTGAACTTTCCACCAATTTAATATATTAAATTCAATATTGCGCGGAAATAGAGGCTCTTCCATGTACTTGTCCAAATCAGATTTTATATTTGGCCCTTGTGAGGTCTCATGGAGGAACCTGTCAAAACCAATCAGCCTATCTCTAGAATCATTACCAGAACCATCCCCTACCTGACCATCAGACGCTAAGTGTCCATTGTAAAGTGCCTTCATGCAATTGGAAACAATATCGATGCATTCTGGAGCACTGTTGCCATAAATTTGAGGATAGTAATATTCTATTAGTTTCATTTTAAATCGAGGATCTAAGATAGCCGCAATAGCCAAAGCCAGGCTGCATTTTTTCCAATAATCATCAAATTTAGTTTTCATCTTCATTCCTAAAGAACTAATAAATACATCTGACTTGTGACACCAGCCAATCAACTGCAAATGAATTTCACATATTTCAGGGAAATATATATTTGCAGTCACCTGTTTGCTTCCAATAAAAACATTAGAAACTTCAATTAGGAGCTTCAAGTAACTAGCAATGGCACTAGCTCTGTCCCACTCTTCATAAGATGGGCATGTAATGTAGTCAGGGTCATGTGTTGGTAACAGAGAAAATGCATCCTTAAACTCTAACGCCATATCAAGCATGAAAGATGTGGAATTCCACTGCAGTGGATTATCAAGACATAAGCACTTTTGGCTATTAATTCCTACTAGTTGAGCCATCTCATTAAACTTATCCTGTGTTCCTTGCGAACTTTTAACATGTCGAATACTTTCACGAATTTTATCTATTACCTCAGATAGAGCTTCCAGTGCATCCTGAGCCATGTTCTTGATTAAATTAGCTGCACAGCGTACTTCAAACAGTTGACCATCGCATATGAGAAAGTTGTTCTGGGAGAGCCGGAGCTGGTCTCTAATCTTACATATTATGTTGTCATAGATCGGACAACTATCAAATGTCATTGAAAACAATTTCCGATCAATATCCCATTCCATTAGACTCATCATGATCATATCTGAAAGCATGTCTTCAGTATGAGAAGGATCAACCAATAAAAAATTTAAAATCTTCTTCTTGAGCTGCCATTCATCATCAATGCAGTGTGCTGTCAAACACAAGTATTTGGTATCTACCTTTCCAGTCCACATATCAGCACTTAGGCTAATCTTACCAGGTAATTTATCCAAAAGGTCTGACACCTTCTGTTTCTCTTTATGGTAGATTTGCATACAATCACCCTCAACTCCATCAAATGTAACAAGCTCAAATAAAGGCTGAAGATTTCTAACAAAAATTCTAAAGCCAACATCCTCAACCATATGCAAAGGATAACCATGCAATATAATCATACGAGCTAGATCCAAACAACTCCGCTTATTATCAAAGTTGTTTACCAAGTTACCAGTGCCATATTGTGAATGAGCATATTCATATTTAGGCTGCACAAGATTAGCCACTTCAACTGTTTTTTGCTCTTGATCAAAAGAAACTGCTGCAAGAGCAACTGTTGCTTCCTTTTTCTTCCCTTTCGTTGCAACCAGTGGTCCTATATCATGATTTGATCTTCTTCGACACCTGACTAAATGATTCCTCAGATGTGAAGTACCACTGGTGCTTGAACCACTAAGTTTCTTCTGACAATGCTTACAAACAGCAACACACGTATCACCAAATTTAAGCCTATCAAAATCTTTCCACACAACAGATTTCAACCTACTAGAATCCACAAGGACAGCCTCATCCTCCATCGTTTGCAACTAATTAGTTCACGATAACTGTTTAAAATAAACACAAGATTAACTTCTTCAATAAACAAATATACAACATTATGGGTGAAATACTCTAGTGTTTAAATCTTCAACGAAATTACCAATCAAACAATTCAAAGAAGTGAAAAGAATGTTGTAAAAAAAATCACATTTAGATTTTCAAGAATTTCCAATTAGTTCACCGAAAAATCCCCATGCACAAATTTATTTATCGCAGAACCAGAGATTCACACACATTACATAAGCAGAAGTTAAAATTTTCTGCCACATAACATTACAACATTCCGCACCTAAGAAAATTAATAAAACCATAAACAATATCACCAACATCACGTAAATTGCAATTCTATATACATATAGGCTCCGCTCAAGTGACAACAATTTTAACACTGTAGAAAATACTTTATTTGAAGATGGTGATGGTGCAAATACATTCCGAGAACAATTGTGATCGCAACCCTATAAATGTATCAAGTCTCACTCCAGGAAGCACAGTTTAGTAGACAAAAATCAACAACTGATAATATAATGCATAATCAAATACATAAGTTTAAGCTAAACATGAACCCAATTTAATATATAAATTAACAGAAACCCAATACAATCGGGTCGGAAAATTAAACAAGATGTAATAAGAATGGAGAGAGGAGAAAACCCGAATCCAAGATCCGATTGGGTACAACCCGTGAATCGGGTCAAAATTGGGAAGTTATAATAACCCTAAAATTCGGATCAGAGTACAAACGGCGATGTAGGATTCGGGTTTCGGGTTAAATAAAAATATGTAATATATTCGGATATTATAAACACAAAATGATAGATACATGAATAGGTATATATACAGATAGGAAGAATACATACAGAGAAGATGTACAAGTGCAGCTGCTGAGAAGAGGTAGGGTTGAATTAGGGTTTTTAATTTGGGTAAAAAAGGGCAAGTTGTGAGTATAGTGTAGCTGGAGCCTATTTTAATTGAACCCGGTATCAAGATATCCAATCATGCTCTATTGGGTTGGGCTTTTTAAAGTATGTGGCCCATTTAGATTATGGTTACACACATTTATATTTATAGATTAATAATTAATTATGTTAAATATTTAGTTACTTTGAGGGGGGGAAAGTAGAAATAAGAATCGGCATAATTTAATAAGAAAATAATTAGCTACTGGATTTTTTTACGGATGTGGTGTATTAGGTGTTTTTAATTGGTTATATTTAACAGAATTTTAGTCAAATAAACAAATCATATATGTTATTTGGATCATAATAGTTTCGGGTACCACTATAAACAAATTTGTTTGAATTCGATGATTCAAACTCGATAATTTTAGTTTGGTATGTTATCAAATTTGAGTTTGGACAAAAAATATATTCGATAATGTTATCTCACATTGTTGGGTTATAAATTGCTCTAGTTCGAATTCGATAACAAAAAATTTATTTATTAAAGAAATAAAAGTGTAGAATAATTGAAATGTTCGATAACTGTTCGAATTCAATTTTGTTCGAACTCCATAAGATCGGTTTGATATATTATTGAATTCAAGATCATACAAAAAAAATACCTTAGATAATATCATAAAAAATTCAATGCAGTTCGAATTCGTCTACTAGTCTAGTTTCTCATCTACGAGATCACCCAGGACGGCCGAGAGTTATAACATTTTTCGTTTTTAGGTAACATTTCACGCTGATGATGTGATGCACATTATAAACAAGCTCTTAGTTTTGATTTTCTAACCTCCTGTACCAAATTCTAAATATACCATGGTAATACTAGATTACTAGTTACTCTAACAAAAGAATAAATTTGATGGGTCAATAAATAGCCCTAAAACCTATGGATAGAACCCGACCTATCCTAATTGATGGTGTGAGTGAAGGCCAATAGGCTAAGTAAAACAACCCTTTCGCCATTCTTTTACTGACACATGACGCTGTAGTTTTTACTAGTAAATGTCAAATATACAGTAATTTAGTGCTCGATTGGTTGCATGTAGGAATTTATTTCCTATAGGAATTTAGATTTCTTTGGTATTTAAAATTAACAGAAAGTAGGAAAAATTATTTAATTGTTGGTATGAGAATTTAAATTTACATGAATTTCAAATAATCAAAAGTGGGGTGAGTAAACAATTTCCCACATATCATGGGTATTTAAAGTTCCAAAAAGGTTATACTTCCCTTATTTTGTTCAATCAAATAACTTAATTAAACTCTACTTTCCAGAAATTTTTACTTCTCAAGTATTTATATATTAAACCAAACCACCTCTTAGTTACTTTAGCGGTACAAGTGAAGCAAGAAAAGTATTGTACAGTAAGATTAAATTGGAGCATATGGGATGGATTCAACATGAACCCAGGACTATTAAAAAACATTCAAAATATTCGATATTAGTTTGAAATATCTGTGTTCGTATCCGTAATAAACTAGATATTATCCGTATTCGGAATAAATTGAATATTATCCATATCTGAATCCGACAATTTTGGATATGAATACGAATATGGATCTATTCGTATTCGATAATATCTGAATATAAAAATATAAAATATAAATATATATTTTATTAGATTCAATTTATAAATATATGTATTTATTTATTTGTTTTTAAAATTATATATTTTTCTAAAATATATATAATTATTATACATATAAATCACATTAATTTAGAATTTTAAAAATAAAAAAATTATATTTAAATTTGATTATTTATTTATTTATTCAAAAATGTAAAACAGGATTCGGACCGAATCCGGATATTATTCGTCAGATTCAGATTTAGATATATTGTTTTCGGATATTTTCATATTCAGATACAGATTCCAATACGGATTCCGATTTTCGGATTTAGATCCGAATCCAAATATAAATAGATCATTATCCAAAATATCCGTTTGACAGCCTTAGATGCACGGGGCAAAGTAATATAATAATCATTATTTTTTTCCTTAGAGCTGTTCCTCTCTCTTGTTTAGAGCAAGAAAGGTAGACTTTTACTTTGGCTCATCTACGTACCTGATTAAATGATTTCCTTCTCATCAACTCTAGCTAGTAGCTACCTCATTCTAGATGATATATGTAATATACTAATATGTATATAGTTTTGGGAATATATCAAATCGTTTATTGTATCTTAATTACTTTACAAAACCCATTGCCATTAGAGATTTCAAAAAATATTAGTACAATCAGGATGGGTGTTCTTTACGTATTATAGCATCTGCGATAAGAATTCTTATTTTAAATTTTTAGAATATAATAAAATAATAATTATCTAAAATATAGAAAAATTAAAATTTTATTTTTTATCCAATGATGTTATCTATAATTTAAAATGTAATATTTAGTCAATATTTTAAGTAATATAAATAAAGGGCGGGAGGGTTGGAGACTTGGAGTTGATATATATTTTATTACATGGAATAGTGGTAAGATTACATGAGTTTGATTTTTTCTCCACTATAAAATTATAGGAAAAGGTGTATGGTTGGAGATTATATTTTAAAACAAAATCCGTGATAAATATAAGAGCAACTCCAACGCTATGTATCTGTTAGGCAAAATCATCTTCAAAACTGAGATGGCAACACATTTTAGCTAACTGGCCTATAAAACTGTTCTCCAACGCAAGCAACTGTTAGGAATATTTTTAGCTTGTGCAAAAGGGATGCGTTATATTTATTGAATGGCAAAGCATCTGTTAGCAATAATATATGTTTAATAATGATAAAACACAACATCTCCCTCTAAATTTTTATTGATATTTTAGACTTATTGTATGTACACATCATCTCCCTACAATAATTATAATGATAAAATATTATTTTTGAAATATACCTAACAATTATAGCTAATACCATTGAAACAAAACAACTTTTTGATTCTCTATAATTTACATAACCATTATTTTATATTATTTTAGCTAAACATTTTAGCTAGTACCGTTGGAGATGCTCTAAGTAAGGGTTTTGATCTGTTAAAGTTGCTCTTAGCTTAAGTAAGTTAGACATTTTGGATAGGTACTTCAAATCACGATTATTTTATTACCATTGCATTTTTCAAAGGTCTTTATATCAATATTGTTGTTAGTATAATAATATAATAATAATTACATACATTGCTTGCACATTATATCCCATATATAATTGAAATAAGAGAGATAATATGGTATGATTATTAGGAGTAAAGATATAAATTCCTAAATATTATTAATTATTTAATTAATTGATTCAGGTTCGATTCCCCGTAATTACAAAAATTAATTTAATAATATTTTAATATTTATTTCTTAATAGAATGATTAAGGTTCGATTATCAACCAATATCAATAATTAACTTAATATTATTTTAGAATAAAATATATTAAAATTGAATAAATATAAAATTTTAATTATAAAATAATTATTAAAAAGAAAACCCGTGGTATAAGCTAGTTTCATTAATTATTAATTATTATTTAGGTACTCCTTTCATATATCGAGTGCAACTAATAAATATTTTATGTTGGTTTTTACAAATTTCTATATTTGCAGGCCTGCGATGATGCTTCTTTTCCCTTTATAAGTTAAATTTTTATAGTAAGTTATGATTTAATCACAGAGTCGGATATATAAATGATCTAATATCTATTATAATTTCATCTAGAACTAAATAAAGGTTTCATAATCATTCATAATACATATGGTGAAATAATGAGGGGGTGTTTGGCTTAGCTTATAAGTAATAAGTTACTTCTTTTTTTAAAGTATTTTCATATTTTTTTTAAAAAATTAATATTTATTTTAAAAATTTAAGACCAAATCTTATTTCCAAATTTCAAAATAAGTTACTTATTTTCAAAAAAAATACATATATACCAATTTTTTCAACTTATAAACTGCGCCGAACGGGACCTGAATATGTATACAGGTATGCGTCGATGCGAGCAATAGAGAGTCCTTCAACACTGGATGATCAAAAATGGCTAAAACTCCAAGAGATGCTTTATATCGACTCTTTGGCTAAATTTTAGAGAGAATGGCATGCTAACATCCTCCAACAGTCACCTAATATATTATATTAGTATATATTGATTTTCTTCTCAAATGTATTCATCATGTGTTGCACTAGCTGTTATACTTTTATACATGTTTATTGACAAACATAAAAAATAGAAGAAGATTGAACTTTTTTTTGAAACAGAAGAAGATTGAACTTTGAAGAGTGTTGGAGTAAATTTTTTTATTTGTATCTTAGACAACTAAGAGCTCATTTAATTTAATAATAGTTTTTATGAAGAGATATTTAATTGACTCTCGGAGTTGCTCTAACATACTGGGTCTTATACTCCTTAATAACCCTCTTCGAGCTCTCTTGTTGCCAAGTTCTTCAATGGTATATATATACATGAATATTAATGTTTTCGAGTCATTTTGAGCCTAAGTTTGAATGTTTCTTGAGTGCGTGCACGCAACAAGTTATGATTGGAATACGTTCTTCTTCAAAAGAGTTTTCCAATGCATATTTAAGTATTCAAAATGATCAAGGAATGGATGAGATATGATTATCCAAAGTTGGTACCTTGAAAGTGAAAATCTATAAATGAGAACTTGAATCCCACATTGAATTGGAAAAGAGTTTTCCATGACTTTATATAGTAGAACACTTATGTAGTGTTTAAGATGTGTTAGTATGATATTGCTCCACCACCCACGTGCGCGCAAGGGGGTGCAAATCATGGGATTTCGAGGGCAAATTCGTGGCTTCGCAAGCCTTTGAGCGACTTGCGGACATGAATGCATATTATTATTATTATTAATTCGTAAACACAGTCGTAAACACAGTCGTCCTCTTCCTGGTGATGGGTGATGGGCGAAATAACTTTAAGTATTATTATTATTAATTCGTAAACACGACCGACCTCTTCTTGGTGATAGTTACGATGATGGACGAAATAGCTTTAAGGAGATAGTTCTGCACTGGACTCGAGACATCTTCCGTTTCTTATCCCTTCTATTTAACAGTTTTGTTTATTGTCATACACTATTCTGTTGCTTGCACACACAAACACTCATACTATATTATTTTGTTTTTGTCAGATTGTTTCACAATTAATCCCTCATGCACAAATATTATTATTTAGGTTCACAAGATTCGGGACTGGGACGGTCTAGTAAAGGGCATAGTGGATACGTGTCACATGATGGTAGAAAGTCTGTTGAACTATACATTGAGAAATATATATGGACCTGATGTTTTTGATCGGGTTGTTAAAAGAATAAAGCGGCGCGCATGCATAAACTCGTGTCATTTGTGCAAGCATTGTTTGCGTTTGTGTTAACAATTAAACATGAAGATTCCATTATCATGCATGGTTTTATTTTCTTTTTTTGTTAAGTAATAATTGTATTAACCCAACAGGAAAAATACAATCAGGGAATATTCATGATCAACTAGTAACTGGAACAGGCTCCGAAAAGCTAAAAAATAAAAATCATCTCATATTAATCAGGAAATGGCTCTTGCAAACTCACAATCTGCAAACAGGTGCTTAGCTGATTCTATACCCCTTTATAAAGTCAACATGCAGGATCGATATTCATTCGAAATCTCAGCATTCGATCCTTCGTAAGAAGACTGTTTAAAAATACCAGCCGCAGAAAAAATGAACAGTTAAGAATGGCAAACGAATGCTAAACTATCGATGTCCAAGGTGGAGCAAGTCTTCTAATAGATCTCCAAATCATCTCCAAACCAGAGCTAAATTCACTAGATTGGGCAAGTTGTCATCCCATAAGATCAAGTCATTATCACGAATACGAACTGCATTGATACTATTGCACATCTCAATAACAGACAAATGGTTATAGTGGTACTGAATCCATTCTATGTCCTCGATGAACTGACTAACAGTGTCCAAACTTGACGTTCCTAGGATTGAAATAATACTAGTCCCATATCTCGTAATTAATGGCTAGCCATGAAGCCAAGGGTCATGACACATAAGAAAATCTGATGTAGCACCAATTATCACCTTTGTACGAGCATTGAGGAATTTCCGAATACACCAGGGATAAGATGAAGGGGTTTTAGCTGTCCAAAAAGATTTATTCCTGAAAAGAGCTTTATGAACCCATTGGATCCAAAGAGAGGTTGCACCTGGTTGAATCACACGCCTTACTTGATATAAAACTAAAGCCTGATTCCATTCTATGGGATCCCGAATGCCCAAACCACATTCACTCTTCTACAAACAACATTGATCTCATGCCACTTTGTAATGACAAGATTTTGTCGGTGTTCCACCCCAAAGAAACTGAGAAACAATCGAGATGATTTTACAAAGCACCCTCTTTGGCAAAAACAAGTACATGGACCAATAACTATAGATTCTGAACAGAATTGTTTTAATCAGCTGAAGGCGTCCAGTAAACTTTAGGAATTTGCAAGTCCATGTTTCCATCTTTGAACAGATTCGATGCACTAAAGGATCTGCATCCCTGACAGAAAGCCTTTTTGTATATTCAGCTTTAAATCACAACGTTGAGGACCCGACTGCAAGTGGTAATCTCTATATAAAGACTGAGCCAACATGATATTATCCCCTATTGACCTGTTAGGAATAAATGTAGATTGACAGTTGGAGATGAGGCTAGGTAAAACTAATCTCAATCGATCCACAAGCAATTTTGAAATGCACTTGTATAGCACATTACAACAAGAAATAGGACGAAAATCTCTAATATTAACTGGGTTATCCAGCTTGGGAAAATGAGCAATGGCAGTAGAATTAATAATTCTAGGCATTTACAAGGACGTAAAAAAATACAATATGACATTCATTACATCATAACCAATTATGTCCCATGTATGTAGCAATGTAAAATTCTAGAGATAGGCCATCTGGACGAGGGCTCTTATTTTTCGCCATGATTTTGAGTGTTTGCAACACTTAATCAAGGGGAAAAGGTGGAGACAAATTGAATTTCTATTCTTCAGTTATAGAGGGAAAACAATTGACATATTGTCGTGTACGTGAGTTATTGAATGCTTAATAATTATCAGGCATGGTTTGTAGGTGGATGTATATAGACATTAGAGTAAAGAGTTCTTGTACTGAATGAATATCTTGTAGATACACAATGAACATCAATACAAATTAGATAGAGATAAGGAAATGAGAAAGATGAAGTATAGAGAGAGATATAGAGAAAGATAGAGAAGTAAATCATTATTATTTTTCTTAGAAAATGATTACATCATTTGTATCTTATATTTATACTATCTAGTCTAATTAATCTCTGTAAGACAGAAACAGTTACAACTTGTAAGGCTCTGTTTGGCTGAATGGTATAAACAGTTTATGTTTAATAGTTTTTCCATGAGTTGCATAACACTTATTAGCCCCCCTTTTAACAGGTAATTCTCCCATGGAATCAGTAGTACTAGAAGGCTCTGACTCTTCCTCAACTATGTGTAAAGCTATATGAAAGGGGAGATAGGAGTGAAGGGAAGTAACTCACTGCACTTTCATGTGTACTAAGAATGCTAAATGTAATCTCTATGTAATGGTTGATGATAACTCAACAATAGAACAGGACATGTAATAATATGCAGGTGCACAGAAATCTTGGATCACAGAGTTCAGTTAAGACAAAGTATCAAAGGATCATCTACAGACTTGAAGCTCATTGGAAGAAGTTCATTAACATGTTCAGGCCTTAGTGGAGAATAAAAGATATCGACATCTATTCAAGGATGTGGAAGCTACAGAAGATTGTCTTAGTCTATGAAGATTTTAGTGCATTACAATCGAAGCTACAAGTAAGGTTTACAAAGAAGAATGAAGAATCATGTTCGGAATCAAGAGCCCCTATCAAGACTAGTCACTTATGAACCAGACCGTTGTATAAAGTGTCAGGACATTGGAGGCAAGCTCTCGTCGGTTAATATGGTTTTAATCATTCTAAAGTTGTTGGTTTTCTTGAGTCATGTGGAGGATCAACAAAGGTGGTAAATCAGTGTTGGAGAAATGTCAGCCTAATGGATAAGGGACTGACGGCACAACCTGATTGGATCTTACTAAAGCTTCACAGATTAGAAGGCCAAATACTCGGACGTGGTGGAGTCACGTATACGGGGCCAAGTATTTGGATAAGGAAGTCTACACAAATTGAAGAGTGGAATGGAAATATTTAATTTAATTAAATAAAGTATTTATTTAATTATTTATATATTTTATAAATAAAGACATTCTTTATTTATATTATATATATTTATTTAAATATTACTTTTACATTAAATATTTCCAAAGGCATGTTTTGCACTTGACTTTAAAGATAAGATTTGAGTGGACAAGAGTAAAAGGTGGAAAAACAAAAAGTAACACCTTTTTCAATATATAAAGAAGAAACCCAAGTCTTAATAGGTGTGGTGAATGTGTGCATCCGGATGAGAAGAGAAAAGGGGAGAGAGAAAAAGAATTATTTTTCTCTCCCCCATGGCCAAACTAGATCTTGAATATTTTGGGGCCATAATTTTCTTTATCATACCACTCCTCTATCTTTCTATTGAAAATACTTGTTAAATTTTGTATAGAAGATAGGGTTGATTTTTGTCTCCTAGATCTACAAAATGTAATAGTTTTAGAGGAGACAAAAATCACTTCTTTGTTGTGTTCTTGAGCTTATGTTCTTGAACTTGTTTGTAGCATCTACCCCACTTCAATGAATATAAAGTTATATTCTTGGATCTTGTTGTGTTGTGTGTTTTGGATGATTTACCGTTCATTATCTTGGTTATTTTAATGGTGTTCTTGAGGTTGAAGAAGATGATGAACAGTACCCGGGTTTGAACCAAAGTAATTTTTATGTTGTCCCAAAAATAATTAATAGTCATATTTAATTTAGGAATCGTATTCACCCCCCCTCTACGATCTCCGGGACCCAACAATTGGTATCAGAGCTACTCGATTGACATACAAATCGATTGGATCTATTTTTATTTTTGAGATTAAAGAGGGTACGTTTGGTTCACTGGGCATCCATAATTTTTTTGAAGCTCGGAATTTTTCTAAGTACAAAATGTTCTAGATGGCCAAGTAGAACATTTCTATGTAGAATATTCTACTTAATGTTCTAGATAGAACCTAAGTAGAACATTTCTATGTAGAAGTTCTACTTAATGTTCTAGATAGAACCTAAGTAGAAATTCTGGAGTTAGAAATATTTTCTAAGTCAGAAGTTCTACTTAATGTTCTAGATAGAACCTAAATAGAACATTTCTATGTAGAATATTCTACTTAATGTTCTAGATAGAACCTAAGTAGAAATTCTGGAGTTAGAAATATTTTCTAAGTCAGAAGTTCTACTTAATGTTCTAGATAGAACCTAAGTAGAACATTTCTATGTAGAATATTCTACTTAATGTTCTAGATAGAACCTAAGTAGAAATTCTGGAGTTAGAAATATTTTCTAAGTCAGAAGTTCTACTTAATGTTCTAGATAGAACCTAAGTAGAACATTTCTATGTAGAAATTCTACTTAATGTTCTAGATAGAACCTAAGTAGAAATTCTGGAGTTAGAAATATTTTCTAAGTCAGAAGTTCTACTTAATGTTCTAGATAGAACCTAAGTAGAACATTTCTATGTAGAATATTCTACTTAATGTTCTAGATAGAACCTAAGTAGAAATTCTGGAGTTAGAAATATTTTCTAAGTCAGAAGTTCTACTTAATGTTCGAGATAGAGTCTATGTAGAACATTCCTATGTAGAAGTTCTACTTGGTGTTCGAGATAGAGTCTATGTAGAACATTCCTATGTAGAAGTTCTACTTAGAGGGCTGTTTCAACATGACACGTGGCTACATAGTTTAACTTTTATTTAAAACAAAAATTGTTTTTCTCTCAAATTGTTTTTAGTTTAATAATTAATTTAATAATTAAATTTGAATTTAATTATATAAAATATTTTGAAAATCATTTTTAAATTTAAATAATTTATTTTTCAAGTTTATCTTACATCTTGGAAAATATTTTATTTTCTTTTAAATTTTAGAGTCAAATATTTTATATTTTTAATATTCTTAGTTAAGAATTTTATTAATTTGAAAACTAAAATTAATCTTAAAATCCAATTTAATTTCTTTTGAGTTTAATATTCTTAAAAGTATTTTGAGAATTATTTTTGAGGTTTAATAATTTATTTTTCATAAAACTTTAATTACAAATTTTATAAAACTCTTTGGAAAATATTTTTTTGGATTGAAATAATTTATTTTCATGAACATTTTAAATGTTTTGAAAATTTAATATTTCTATTTCAAAATTATGTTTTCGAGTTGTTTTATTTTAATTATAATTTAAGCTTGGAAGTTTTAATTATAAATCTCATAAAACTTTTTGGAAAATCATTTTGGTTGAAATAATTTATTTTCAAGAATATCTAAGATGACTTGAAAATTTATTATTTTTATATCAAACTTATATTTTCAATCTGTTTTATTTTAATTATAATTGAAACTGTTTTGGATTATAAATTCTATAAAATTCTTTGGAAATTAATTTTGATTTGAAATAATTTCTTTTTCAGGATTATTTAATATACCTTGAAAATTTTGTTATCTCTATATCAAAACTTTCTTTTCGAATTTTATTTTATTTATAATTTGAAATTGAGAAATTTATTATTATTTATCAAAAATGCATTTTCAATTTATTTTGATTATTTAAATTCCTAAAAAATTAAATACTTCTGTTTGAACAAAATATTTTATTAAACGAAACAACAGGAGTTGATTCTTCGTTCGTTGAGGACAAACGAACTGACTGAAGAACATTCTAATGGAGTTGAGACCTGATCTTACCATTGGAGATGTATTTCTACATCGGTCTACTCAGTGGATCATTTGGTTATTGAAAGGGGATTAGTTCATTTAGGGAAAAGTCTTCGATCAGTGGTTTTCGAATCAATATCTGAAGAATTTGGGATTTTGAAAAGGAATTCAGTTTAACGGTCAAAGAACCAAAACAACAATTGAAAATTTGGTTAAAGGACATCAGTGGCAGAAATACACAAGGTTTGATTATCACTGACATACGATAATCAAGGGGTTATTGCTACACATACAAAGAAGAGTGATCTTTTCAAGCAGAACATGAGACATTCTATGTCGGGATCTTTAAGCAGAACAATCAGGTATCAATTTGGGTTGAAGTAGGAACATCATTGGTTATTGAGGTCAAATGCAAGGATACTTCCATGAGTGTCAGTAGAATGGAAATTGATTTGAATCAATTGATTATCACTCGAGATGGAATGCTAAGCATCGCTCAGGTATACTTTCTAACTAGTTTATACTTGTTTGATTCAATTATAGAGTATTAAGTGCTGAACTGCATTATATTATAAGTTTGATGTAATGCATGTCTCACCTTGATTTCTATATAAATTAGATAACTTATGCTAGTTTGTTAGTGTTGCTTGTTTTTCAGTATTTGACTTCATGATTAGATCTTATGTGATTTAATGCTTGCTTTACGATAATTGATCATGTTAGCATAAAGAGTCTTAGGTATTTGTAGGGGTACATTTACCGGAAAGAGTATTTGTTGCATGCTAAGTGCCTTGATGTTTACATTGTCAATAATCTGTTTATACTCGCATGGTTGTATTAAATGATATATTTGATCATGTGCTTGTTAAGATAAGTTTGTTTCTAATTTGGGAATTGCCTAGGGGTCAGTATAATAAACCATGAATTAATTTTTTTTAAAATTTAAACTGACTCAGGTAATTAGAGATAATATAATGTTAAAGTGAACAACAAAGGTGATTTAGAAGAATTAGGAATCTGAGTGATTGATTCTTCTATGACTACATATATGTACGACATGATTCTTATAGACTGCTAGTCTACCTTAAGTTAGGTTGGGATCACTGAGCTCATAGCCAAGACTACTTGTTGAGGCTGATATAGATGAGGAGTGATCAGTCAGATAAGAATGAGCATGTTGAACTTGAATGCTTTGTTGTTAACTATGTTTAGAAATATCTCTAACCCTTGGACTCAATCAAATTGAGGACCACGTGTCTTAATCATTTGTGAATGCAGAGTATCTTTCAACATGTACAAGTTATATATCTCTGACATTTTCATGTTCGAGGCATGTAACTACTTTTGCTTTGGTATTCAAATGGTTAAGCAAGGTTACCTATTTTTCTTGAATGATCTGAAGCACAATATTAAGGAAGACCTAGGGGATTCTTTGTGAACGGTTTCCTAATATCAGTTCAACGATGACAAGTATTGATCGGGGTCAAGAGAAATAGAAGCTCACTCTACTGGAAGTGAGGTTATTGCTGACACGAAATGTAATGCGTATGATGAAGTCAACTATTCGTTGAAGTTTATCAGAATGGAGTTAGCTGCAACAACAAGTGATGCTCTCACACTTGGTTTATCAAGATAACGGATTCGACGGTAAAGATGAAGTTGGTGAGAAAGGACTACTTCTAATGAAATTCTTTTAAGAAGGACATTAGTGAAGTATGTCAGTTGAAGGGAAGTCAAGTCAAAGGCTACCCTGTTTAGTTTTGGTGGTTGTTCATGCATTCGATAGATGAAGCATCTCAGTGATTAATCACATTCAAAGGATTATGCAGATTGCTGTAAGAACACTTTGAGGGCAGGTAATGGAATTTGTTGACAAATGAAGTTCTATGTTATGTCTGCACTGAAAGGAGTATTCTAGAGTAAAGTTCAGTTTCCGGACTTCATGACCAAATGGAGGAGTTGATTGGGAAATCCAGACCTTGAGTGGAATTACAAGGATAATGGATAGAGTTAAGGTTTCCTATTCACTACGGCTGAATCAGTTGACACAGCAAGTCTAATCAGCAAATGTAAAGAGAAGACATCAAGTAAGATTAATCATGCCTGAAGTCACATGGTGTGATGGAAGGCTATCTTATTTGGAGTTAAGAGCTTACACAGAGTCTGTGATTGATTTAAGATGATCTAGATGGAGTGAACATCATCATCAAGCTCCCTAGCATTCGTTTGATTTTAGCTTTGAATTTCTAAAGGTTGACATCCTGTTTAGGGCTCAAGATCAGATGACACCAGATGAAGAAAAGCTGCAAGCAGCATCACAGGGGGAGCATTAGTAAGTTGGATCAACTAGTCGTGTTTGATGTTCAAAGGCTAGCAGTGCTCATTGAGTAAGAGTTGAGATTCTTAGGAGCACTTAGTGATCCAGATTGAGTGATTGCATATTAGAAAGGAAATTATCAATTTAAAGATAATGCAAGATGATCTCAATCATATTTGAAGAAGACTACTCTACCCACTGAATATCTAAGGAAACATTAAGGACACATCTGTCATGACAAAGGGTTTTGTGTAACAACATTTCCTAGAGTCAGTTCTTGATGAATCTGGGTAGTAGAGTAGTGATTGGTAGTGCCGTGCATGTATAAGAGTATTTCATTGGTTTTTCTAAGTGAATTCAATGAAGACTGAAGATGCACTAACTAATCAAGATTGAGTAAGGTTCGAATCAAGGAACTAACTCAATTGAACCAGAGGCAGATACACTTAGCACAAGGAATCAATCCACATGAAGACTTGGTATTGATACAGAAGCTGAAGGGTAGTTCAGAGTTTTTGAAGGTTCTACTCTGCTAGTGTCAAGACTACTGGTTTCTAGAGTGCTGAGTTTAGTGAAGCTGCTGCCAAGACCAATATCTACAAGGAAAAATTTGGGTGTTGAAGGTAATGCAGTTTCCGTCTGGATGAGCGTGGTATTGTTTCGAGGAACAATGTTAACTGGTAGCTGAAAAGTTATTCCTGTCCAAATGGAGTAAACGTTCGATCTCGAAAGGAGTAAACGTTCGATCTCTAGGGCAAAGAGGAGTAATTGTTCATTTAACGATCATACACCAGTAAAAGCTCTATTGACTAAGGTATGTCACTCTAGTCTAATATTGATTTGTTTAAATGTAATGTTTATAGAGAGTGTTCATGCTATTTAGATGTCTACGATCTCTAGGAACTGATTAATGTTTGGCTTGTGACCACCCGGGACCCATTATCATCGCTATGATCACCCGGGACCTAGGGACCTAATAATGTAGCATCTCTTTGTATAGTCAATTTATATCCAGGACCTCGTACTTTGTGCTGTCATAAGTTATTCATGCTATATGTATCAAATGTTTCAGCATAAGTATTTGTATATATTAATTAATTGTAATTTTATTTACTTCTAATTGTTTAATGCTAATATTAATGGAACCACTTAATATGTAGTTTAAGTGATGTAATTCATGTCTTTTGTAAAATCCATTAATATTAGTTGTCATTCTTTTGATATTAGTGATGCCACTTAGAATTTCTGCACTAAGTGACAAAAAGATTATTTCAAAAACACTGATATTGAAAGTAATTTACTACATCTCGAGGGGTTGTCAAAGATCATAAATTTTAGCATTAATATTTAAAGATATTTGATCTCTGATGCAATTAGTACCTCGAGCTTACATACATTCTAATTGTTAGGAATATAATAATTTGATGATGTACAAAATACTAGAACAGGATTTAGCACAGTCTATCTGCAAGAATCAATCAACGGATATCTATCTGCAAGAAGCAATCGACTGATAAATATCGATCGATAAGTCATCAACTGATAATAAGCCATCGACTGATAAAGCCAATCGAGAAGTCATCGATCGAGAACTCAAGTCATCAACTGATATTTATCAATCGAGAACTCGACAACATATATTTCCTGATCGAGAACTCATCAACGGATATATAGTCATCAACGGATATTTATTGATCAAGAAGTCATCAACGGATATTTACCAATCGAGAAGTCTCACAAGTACTCGATTGATTAGCTCACAGCCTGACTTCTCGAAGCTTAAAGGAGATGAGTATTCGGTTGATTCAAACAGCTAGTTTAAAGGAAAGTCTTCGAAGATCAAAACAAATTTATTGCAGATATGCTATGGGAAGGAAAGGGAAAATTAAGGAAACTGTCGGTCAGAGTTTACTCTATCAGAGAATACTCGATCAGAGTTTACTCTAACAGAGAATGCTCTATCAGAGATTATCAACCGACAGAGTTTATCAGAAAAGGAAACAGACAAATCAGAGTCTGATTTGGATAGTAAGAAGGAATTCAAGTGCAAGTCTAATTACCTTATTAAATCTATTCTTATCATAATCTGTTTTGTAATTGTATTTGTAGCTGTGTCTATATAAACACAGAGATAGGTTATAATTCAATGTCGAATTATATCGAATTAAGAATTTATATAAAAGCAATATCTTGTAACCTAGCAGCTCTTAAGAACTTTATATCTTGAGAGAGTTTTGTATTCAAGTTCATTATTAATACAAAACAGTATTCCATTCAACATACTTGTGTTCATAATCGATTTACAGGCACTATTACATTCAACCCCCCTTCTGTAATAGATTGATTATTCTGGGAAACAATTGGTATCAGAGCAGGCAGTAAATTTCAACTCAAAAGATCAAATAATCATGTCTGGAAGCAAGTATGAGAGCATCAGAATTCCAATATTGAAGAAGGCTGAATACCCTACATGGAGGGTGAAGATGATGATGTTCTTAGAAGCAACTAATCCTGATTACTTAGATAGAATCCATACAGGTCAGTACCTACCAACCAAACTGGTGCCTTCTACAATTGTGGAAGGAAGACAAATCCCTGAGTATTACACCCTGAAGGACAAGAAAGAATGGACTAATGAAGAAAAACAGGAAGTCTTGAAAGATGCAAAGGTAAGAAATATTCTGCATAACAGTCTTGACTCTGTAATGTCTAACAGGGTAATAGCTTGCAAAACTGCCAAAGAAATCTGGGATGCACTGGAGGTTCAATGTCAAGGAACCAAGGAGATAAAGAAAAATAGAAGATCTGTTCTAATCCAAGAGTATGAATACTTTGAGGCTAAGCAGAATGAGTCCCTCACAGATATCTATGACAGATTTCTAACTCTGTTGAACAACTTGGCTTTGGTGGATAAAGTATATGACAATGAAGATTCAAACACCAAATTTCTGAGGGCTCTTCCAGAAGAATGGGATCTGCAGACATCTTTGATTAGAGGCAGGGCTGATTTGGATGAGATGTCCTTAGATGAAGTTTATGGCAAATTGAAAACTCATGATCTGGAGTTACAGCAAAGAAGAAACAGAAAGAGTAACAAGGCAAGACCTATTGCTTTGAATGTTGAAGCAAAAATTGAAGAACCAAAGGAAAAGGTGCTTAAGACTTCAACAAGGAAAGGGAAAGAAGTAGTACTCCAAGATAGCAGTGAATCAGAGTTTGAGGCAAACTCTGATGTAAACTTTGATAATTCTTCAGACTCTGACATGATGGAGATGTTTGCTATGTTTGTCAAAAGCTTCAAGAAATACAGAAAATTTAGGAAGCAAGGAAACTATCAGAAGAAGCATAGTGAGTCAGACAAGAAAGACAGATTCAGAAGAAGAGAAGATAGAGATGGAAAATCAAAAACTCTTGATAAATCAAAAGTCAAGTGTTACAAGTGCAACAAGATGGGACATTTTGCTACTGAGTGCAGAAGCAAGGAATCTGGGAAAGCTCTCATCACATCAAAGAAAGATTGGATGGACTCCTCAGACTCTGAAGAAGAAACTAATTATGCTCTCATGGCAAACTCTGATTCTCCCATCTTAAACTCTGACAAGGTACCAAACTCTGTTTTCAATTTTGATACTGAAGATATTCATGAATTAAAGTCTTTTCTTAGAAATTTGCATGTTAGCTTTAAGTCACAGTCTCTTGAGAATGAAAGATTAAAATCTGAAATACAAACTCTGAATGCTAGGAATGACTTTCTTGAAACTGAACTTGTACACATGCTTAGCTTTAAGAAAGACTGTGAGAATGCTATACACATGCAAACTCAGTTGGAAATACAAGTCACATATTTGAAATCTGAGATAGCTAAGGAAAAAGAGACCTTCAGAGTTTGGACAAACTCTGGTAAGAAGGTCCAACAAATGCTTTCTGAAAAGAATTGGACATCTGCCCTAGGTTATGAATCTGATAAAGAAATTCACACTAATTCACACACAAAAGGAACATTGAGTGAACCTGTGAAGTTTGTTAGAGCTAGTGATAATAAGAAAACTCTCCCTGAATGCTCTAAAAACAATAGTGTGCTAGACTCTAAAAAGGTGAATGTAGGGTTACTTTCTCAGAAGCAACTTAAAGAAAAGTTGAAGGCAGTCACTAAGAAATCTAAAAAGGTGAAAAGAAATAGGAATGGTAAAGTAGGAATTACTAAGGAGAATAATTACATGAATATCCCTGATGCTCCTAGGAAAACCTATTTTACTTGTGGTAATTCTAATCACCTTGCTATTGATTGCAAACACAAGAAAAAGAAAGAACCTGAAAGACCTAGGTTTGAGGCTAGAAAACAAACAAGAAACAATCCCTGTTTTCATTGTGGTAGTTTATGGCATACCATTTATACATGCAAAGATTATCATAATTTGTATTACAATTCTTACAAACCACAGCCTCGAATAAGTAATTCTCCAAAACATACTGTCAAGCAAATATATATGATAAAGTCTGATAAAAGGAGTGTAAACTCTGACAGTACAAAATCTGTGAATGCAAACTCTGATCATGTAAACTCTGTTAACACAAACTCTGACAAAAGAACTTCTGCTGCAAAAGTTAACAAGTTTTCAAAGAAAGGACCTAAACTAGTTTGGGTCCCCATAACTACTAATTAAATTGCATTTACTGATTGCAGGGAAACAGAAAGAACATTCTAGTGATTGATAGTGGATGTTCTGCACATATGACTGGAAATAAATCCCTGCTTTCAGAGTTTGAGGAGAAGGCTGACCCAGCAGTATCTTATGGAGATGGCAACATAGGACGAACACTGGGATATGGTAACATTGTGATTGGAAATGTCATCATTGAAAAAGTAGCTCTGGTTGAAGGACTCAAACATAATCTGCTCAGTGTGAGTCAAATGATAGACAGATGTTTCTCTGTGGAATTTCATGGAACTCATTGTGAAGTGAAAAGCAAGAAGAATGGAAAAGTAGTTCTTATTGGCCACAGACATAATAACCTATTTGAAGCTAGCTTGGATGTTAATTCTAATGGTCCCTTAACCTGTCTACTTGGAAAGGCATCACCAATGGAAAGCTGGAATTGGCACAAAAAGTTGTGTCACTTGAACTTTGGAAACATTAATGAGTTAGTGAAGAAGGACCTAGTTAGAGGTCTTCCAAAAGTTCAATTTCATCCTGATGGACTCTGTGATTCATGTCAAAAGGCCAAACAAAGGAAGACATCTTTCAAGAGCAAAACTGAAAACTCTATTGATCAACCTTTTCATCTATTGCATCTTGACTTATTTGGTCCAGCTAACATCATGTCCATTGAAAAGAAGAAATACACTCTGGTAATAGTTGATGATTTCACTAGATTTACTTGGGTGTACTTTTTGCACAAGAAGGATGAAACTGCAGAAACAATCATTGATCATATTGCAATGATTGAAAATGGATCAACTCACAAAGTAAAGAATTTAAGGAGTGACAATGGAACAGAGTTTAAGAACTCAACAATGGAGGAATTCTGCTCAACAAAAGGTATTACTCAACAATTCTCAGCACCTGGCACACCTCAACAAAATGGTGTAGTTGAAAGAAAGAACAGAACTTTAATAGAAGCTGCCAGAACAATGCTAGAAGGAGCAAAACTACCTACTTATTTTTGGGCAGAAGCTGTGAACACTGCATGCATCACTCAGAATTGTTCTTTAATAAACAAACATGGAATGACTCCATATAAATCTTTGAAAGGAAGAAAGCCAAATGTCAAGTACTTTCACATCTTTGGATGCAAGTGTTTTATTCTCAAAACACATCCTGAACAATTGAAGAAGTTTGAACTTAAAGCAGATGAAGGAATTTTTATTGGATATGCAACAACTTCTAAAACCTCTTCAAGGGCATTCAAAGTATTCAACTTAAGGACAAGGACAGTCATGGAATCAATTAATGTCTCATTTGATGAAGGGAAGATAGATGGGTTACATGATAAAGATGCACAGGAAACTCTGAGATTTGAGAATGAACTGCAGAAAATAAACTCTAACGAAATAAACACTGATCAACCAAATCCTGGAGAAGCAAACTCTGATTCTTTAAACTCTGATTCAGAAATGATTGAAATAGAAATTGAAGAAACTGCACATGTTGAGGGGGAGCAACATCAATCAAATACTGACATTGGAGATTCAACTATTGAAATATCAGAGTCTGACCAAACTCTGAACAACACAAACTCTGAAACCCTAAACTCTGATCATTCAAACTCTGAGACCACAAACACTGATACCTCAATCTCTGATAATTCAAACTCTGAGTACATAAACTCTGAGACATCAAATACTGATGGAAACACATCTTCAGGGGAAGGATCATCATTTACAGAAGGATCATTCTATGAAGGCACAGATCATGGGGGAGCATCTAGTTCAAGGAACTTTCCACATCCAAGGAAATGGACCAAAGATCACACACCTGATTTAATTATAGGTGATTTGGAAAGTGGAATAAAAACAAGAAAAGCTACTCAAAATGAATGTCTATTTCATAGTTTTCTTTCACAAACAGAACCAAAGAAGGTTGAAGATGCTTTGAAAGATGCAGATTGGATTACTGCAATGCAGGAAGAATTGAATGAGTTTGAAAGGAATGAAGTTTGGACCCTAGTCCCAAGGCCAAAGAACAGATCTATTGTTGGCACAAAATGGGTATTCAGGAACAAGACAGACTCTGATGGAATAATTACAAGAAACAAGGCAAGACTGGTAGCCAAAGGTTATTCTCAACAGGAGGGGATTGATTATGATGAAACCTATGCACCTGTAGCTAGACTTGAGGCAATCAGAATTTTTCTTGCTTATGCTGCTCATAAGAAATTCAAGGTCTACCAGATGGATGTTAAAAGTGCATTTTTAAATGGTGAACTTGAAGAAGAAGTCTATGTTGAACAACCACCTGGCTTTGTCAATACAAAATATCCAAGTCATGTCTACAGACTGGATAAAGCTCTATATGGACTAAAGCAAGCACCAAGGGCCTGGTATGAAACTCTGGCTCTATTCTTACTTGAAAATGGTTTCACTAGAGGAACAATTGATAAAACCTTGTTTTACAGAACTCAAGGTAAGGATTTATTATTGGTTCAAATATATGTTGATGATATTATATTTGGTTCCACTAATGAGAAACTCTGTGAAAGATTTTCAAAGTTAATGCAGTCCAGGTATCAAATGAGCATGATGGGAGAATTGAGTTATTTTCTAGGTTTACAAGTGAAACAGACTGAGGAAGGCATTTTCATTAATCAGTCCAAATATACAAAGAATCTACTCACTAAATTTCAAATGCAAGATTCTGCATCTGCTACAACTCCCATGGCTACTGCAACAAAACTTGATCAAGACACTGGAGAACCTGTTAATATTACTGCATACAGAGGAATGATTGGTTCTCTACTTTATTTGACTGCAAGTAGACCAGACATCATGTTTGCCACATGTCTATGTGCTAGATTTCAAGCAAATCCAAGAGCACCTCATTTGATTGCTGTGAAAAGGATTTTCAGATATCTCAAGAGCACTGCTAATCTTGGCTTATGGTATCCTAGAGAATCTGATTTCAAATTAATAGGCTATTCAGATGCTGACTTTGCAGGATGCAAGATTGACAGGAAAAGCACAAGTGGCAGTTGTCAATTTTTAGGTGGAAGACTTGTGTCATGGCAAAGCAAGAAACAAAAATCGATTTCAACATCAACAGCAGAGGCTGAATATATTGCTGCTGGAAGCTGCTGTGCACAGATCTTATGGATGAGAAATCAATTGCTAGACTATGGTTTGAAATTTTCAAATATTCCTATTTATTGTGATAACCAAAGTGCTATTGCAATGACAGGAAATCCAGTTCAACATTCTCTAACAAAGCACATCGGTATCAGATATCACTTCATAAGGGAACATGTGGAGGAAGGCACAATTGAATTACATTTTGTTCCTACAGATCAACAATTAGCAGATATATTCACCAAGCCTTTGCCTGAAGCAACATTTAACAGACTGGTTTCTGAATTAGGGATGGTGACAAGTGGCTCAACTTAGCAAGTTTCAGACACTCAGAGTATATGTCAGAGTATGGGGAATACAAACAGCAAAGAAGGATATTATCTGACATTAAGAGAATTGATGACAAGAAGAAGAGTCTACCTGCCATGACATATCAACAGGTAATTCAGGTAAAACTCTCCACCTACAAACCTTCTATCTACAATGCTTCATTTTTTTTGGTGAAATGGTGCAAGAACAAGTTTTGGAGAATCCCCCTGCACCTACCCAAGTAGCCAAATCACCTTCCACTAAACAATCTAAGAAATCACTATCTAGAAAACCAACCTCTGGTGTCTCTCAAAAGGCACCAGTTGCAAAAAGAAGGAGATTGGTACAAACTAGGCTTATAGATGAGCAAAGTGATGAGAAGCTCAACCCTCTAGAGAGACAGGTTATTGAAGGACTTTCTTTGTTAAAGGAAAGTAATGATGCACCTGAATCTAACTTTCAAGCCAAGTCTGTAGACTCTCAAAAGGCTACAGACTCTGAAAAACCTAGGGAAGCACCTCAGGATTCTCATATTGAGTCTCCTGAGAAATCTTTTGCTAAGAAGTACAGAAGGTTAAGGAAGGCTTATTCTGCACACACACACAAGCCTGTTATTATTACTAACCCTGTTTTGCAGGAAACAGATGCTCCCAAAGCTCCTGCAGAGCCAGACTCTGAAATCAAGAAAACACCTGAACCAGAGTCTAATGTTGAGTCAGAGTCTAGACTGCCTTTAGACTCTGATCATGACACATTTCGGGAAGGAATGCCATTGGATGCAGCCTCAAGTCTAATTGATGAGATCATTATTCCAAGTGATGAGGTACTGCTATTCCTATATCCTTTGGTGGAATCAGTTGAAGATCCAGGGCAATATCAGACTAAATCTCAAGTCTTGGATTTTCTTACAACCTATGAAGCCCTAAGGAAGAGAATGGAACAGGAGCTACAAATGTCTGCACAGGATGTGGTCAAAAATCTATACAGCTACCTATTCAACTCTTCATTACAAGTACAAGCAGCTGGGCTCATAGAAGGCAAGACAAATGAAGTTCTCAAAGCACTAGGTGTGCCAGACTCTGAACAGCAAATTTCAAAGAAGCCTAAAAGGCTTAAGGTCCACAAAAGGAGGGAATCAGAGTATGTTGCCGAGTTAGAAACTGAGATTGAGCAACCAGTTTTTGACTATGAAGCAATTTGGGATAATGAAATTACCTACAAGACAGCCATTTAATGGATTTCTCATGTTCAACCTCTGTCAAGACAGGTGGTTGACTTTCTAGTCCACATTGTAGGAAAGGTGGCCAACGAATACATCTATACAACCTATGAAGGTAGATTGGATCAACTCAAGGGCTCATATTATTAGAAGATTGCAAGGGAACTGCAGGACTCCTTTAACATGACTCTTTCCCAGGCCATTAATGTCATCCATGCCAGGACTTTTCTAAATAAACACTTGGATGCATTGACTATGGAAGAACCACAGGAGGTAGCAGGTAGTGCAAGGTAGTTGGAGGATGGGACTAGTGCACCAGTGGTGACTAGTGATAAAGATGCTCAGTCTGCCTCACCCACACAAGAACCACCTAGTCAGAGGTTGGGTGATAGTGGGGCAGGGGAGTATGCTGTTAGGCCCTCCTTGACAACTCACCAAAAAGCTGATGAGAACCCCAATGATATGGGAGGACAAACTCTGATTGATGCTCATGAAGAAATTTCCAAATCTATTCTATCAGAGTCTATCCACCTTGAGGGGGAGTCTCATGCACCAACAGTCAGAGATGGTGACACTCAGACTCTGGTTTCTAATGAAGTCATACTGAAGCAGTCAAAGTCTAGAGTAGACCCTGAGACTGGAATACTGGAGCCAACAGACACTGAAAAGAAAGAAGATGATTGTAAGGGTTCAGACTCTGTTGCTACTCACCCCTTGGTGGAAACCCCTAGCCTTCAGACATTTGAAGGGTTTCCCCTCCATCAAGGAGGTTCAGGTATTGTAGCACATAATTCTTCTCTCAACCCCTCTTCTGTAGGATTTTTGAGTGCACCTTCCAAATTGAGTGAAAAAAATAATAATAATAATAATTGAGAGGCTGACACTGGTCCAGGCAAAAGGAGAGGTAGATACGGCTGTAGAGAAGCCTGAGTGAGAATGAGAGAGTGGGTGCCCAACCCCACTGTGAGGATGAGAGATTAGGGTATCCTGAACCTAGCTTTACTTATTGGGATCAAGATTTTCCACAGAGTTGGTCCAATGAGTTGAAGCAGGGGATGGATGAAAATTCATTTTTGTTGTTTGACAGAATTCACTCCCTTCACTTATTCACAGAAGTAGCTTTCAAGGATGCTATTGCTGATATTACTACCACTCAAGCTTCTCTCCAAACAACAGTCTCTGACTTAACCACAAAGGTTGATTCAGTAGTTGCAGCACAGTTCACTTTCTCCACAGTCTTAGCACAGATTCTTTTGGTTGTCACAGGTGGTGATGATGTCAAAAAGGGGGAGAAGAAAAGTGATTCAAGAAAGGTGATTCCTCCAGGAGAAACAAATAAGAAATGATTATTTTATACTGTTCTAGATTAATTATTTCATTTTTTAGTTTTGACATCATCAAATCTTGATTTATGCTTCATTGTTTATAAAGCATAAATAGGGGGAGATTGTTAGGAATATAATAATTTGATGATGTACAAAATACTAGAACAGGATTTAGCACAGTCTATCTGCAAGAATCAATCAACGGATATCTATCTGCAAGAAGCAATCGACTGATAAATATCGATCGATAAGTCATCAACTGATAATAAGCCATCGACTGATAAAGCCAATCGAGAAGTCATCGATCGAGAACTCAAGTCATCAACTGATATTTATCAATCGAGAACTCGACAACATATATTTCCTGATCGAGAACTCATCAACGGATATATAGTCATCAACGGATATTTATTGATCGAGAAGTCATCAACGGATATTTACCAATCGAGAAGTCTCACAAGTACTCGATTGATTAGCTCACAGCCTGACTTCTCGAAACTTAAAGGAGATGAGTATTCGGTTGATTCAAACAGCTAGTTTAAAGGAAAGTCTTCGAAGATCAAAACAAATTTATTGCAGATATGCTATGGGAAGGAAAGGGAAAATTAAGGAAGCTGTCGGTCAGAGTTTACTCTATCAGAGAATACTCGATCAGAGTTTACTCTAACAGAGAATGCTCTATCAGAGATTATCAACCGACAGAGTTTATCAGAAAAGGAAACAGACAAATCAGAGTCTGATTTGGATAGTAAGAAGGAATTCAAGTGCAAGTCTAATTACCTTATTAAATCTATTCTTATCATAATCTGTTTTGTAATTGTATTTGTAGCTGTGTCTATATAAACACAGAGATAGGTTATAATTCAATGTCGAATTATATTGAATTAAGAATTTATATAAAAGCAATATCTTGTAACCTAGCAGCTCTTAAGAACTTTATATCTTGAGAGAGTTTTGTATTCAAGTTCATTATTAATACAAAACAGTATTCCATTCAACATACTTGTGTTCATAATCGATTTACAGGCACTATTACATTCAACCCCCCTTCTGTGATAGATTGATCATTCTGGGAAACACTAATTGTCATGAGTATTTTCAATATGCTTATATGATAATTGTTGAGATGTAGTGTAAGAAGTTAAATGCTGTCATTCGGTCAATGTATGTTCAGTATTTAGCGGATGCTTATGTTTTATGCTTTACAATTACCATGATCTATATTGCAATATGTGTTTGTTTACAGCGACAAATGATAATTGTCTAGCATAATGTAAGTATCTTATGTGCTTGATTGTTTTGTAGTAAGATGCATTTTATTACAAAATGATTGAATGATGTTAGTACTTTTGAATGTCTTGTCATTCATATATTTGATAATTCATTAGTATTAACATATGTTTTTCATTCTTTAGAACTTGAATGCATAAATAAATTTCTTGTCTATTTCTTGAGGATTATCTTTCTATTTTAAAATCATATATCCTCTCTCTCTCTCTAAATGTTTTGTAATGAAAAATGTTTTCTCTCATCGATTTGTTTAAATAAAGTTACTTGATAACTTGTAAGTTAAGGTTGCATGGTATCAGGCTATTTTATTTGAGTAAATTGTTTTAATCTTGAGGTATCAACTATTGGTAAAACGTTTTTCAAAACTCTTGTTAATGTCTGTTTCACATTGACCTGTAGTATTAAAACAATGGTTGTTTGCTTTGGGATTAGTGCCTTGGACTGTATGACTAAAGCATTCATTCGATTTTTTTTAAATGATTTATGTTTTAAGTCGGAGATAATATCAGCTAAGAATGAATTGCAAAACAATTTCTGAAAACATACAGTGAGCAAGATGAAATAGATTTGAGTTATTAATCAAAATGTTTTTGTTAAAAGAGTTGAATTTCAATTGGATATTTGTCTAAGAGAAATTCAAAAGAACACTTTTGTTAATCTATTAAACTTTTTTTAAAATTGTGAGTTTATGAAATTTGGCTTAATATTCTTTTACCTATTCTTTATTAATTCCCACAATTTAGCTCTGGTGCATTGTTTCTTGAGGACACATTGCTCCGATGCTATATTTCTGAGAAGGAATAGAGAATAAGTTTAATCATACTCTACCAAATTTTATATAGCTCTGATCAACTCTATCTATTTAGCCGAAATGGCTTGGCCTTAGTGGCTATAGGGGAAGGTCTAGAAGTTGAATAATCCATCGATTTCTAACCAAGGCCTTAGTACCAAACACTATCATTCTAATTCAAACTTTCAACCCTTGGTGATATAAGGAACTTATATAGATTAGCGGTTGTTAAGGGAGAAACTGCACTTGATGCAGCAAATAAGGATGAAGTCGGAAGTGCACCCACAGCTCTACCTCTCGAGAAGGAAAGAAGTATACAAATTGAGGTATCTGTAGCTCATCTGTATTCTCTCAAAAGGATGCAGAGCTGAAAAGGCAATTCAACCGTTTCTGAATGAACTCTCTCAACAGGGTGATTTCATTTAAAATTCGCTCGTCAGCCAGAGCACCTTGTAATGAGTCAAGCACACCAAAAGCATTCACGCTGATGGTAATCCTAAAGTTTTTGCTTCTAAGGGATGTTATAGGACCTAACAGTTCTCTAGCCTCTCTTGGGACTAACTATTGTGAGGACACATTGCAAGAAGTGCACATTGTGAGGTATAGGTAAAACCCTAAACTTCTTTGTTTACCATTCATGGTGAATGAAGTTGTTGAGCCACCTTCATAGGTATTTGAGGGAAACTTGGATTTCTTGCCATATATTAGAATCCTTGTCAACCTTCCTAGGAGGAACAGTCCTAGTTCCCTAACGGGATTTCACATCCGCAGAGCAATCTGTTGATGTTGAGAGGCAATCACTAACAGTTTTCCATGACTGAAAATAGTGAGTTAATTCATCTTCACAGGTGATTGAGAGAGATGTTTGTACACGTCTACTCTCCTAGGAATTCAAATTCTGGAATACATGGATTGCTCAAAACTTAAAGGAATATCACCGTCAACGATCCAGTGCATGGATTTGCATATGGGGAGTCGGTTGATGCTTAGATAGTTGTTAGTACGCATACCACATTCAACGATCCAGTGCATGGATTTGCATATGGGGAGATTGTTGATGCTGAAAGTAGCTGAGCAACAACTCGTAGACTATGATTCAGTTGGTTTACCAATTTGATGAGTCTTTTGAGGATCAGGGTGTTGGGATTTCAGTCACTCCTGGAATGGAGGAGATTCCAATTTCAGAAGGGTTATTCCCCGACAACGAGCCACGTGTGTATGGATTTGCTCATGGTGAGTTGGGTGACGGCCTAACTGAAACCCTGTCTGAGATTCCATCTCAGAACCTAGATCTTTAGTGATCGACAACATGCTATAGTCAACGATCCACAATATCTTGGTGAGACTAGCATGGATTTACTTGCAGGTACAAATTGCTATAAATGGAATGAGTGCAAGTAAGGGAGAGAAACACTTGAGTGAAGTGAGGGAGTGATACTCTTGAGTGAGAGAAATAGGGAGAGAAATGAGTGGAACACTTACGCTTGAAAGTGTAAACACCAACAGAACGTAGTAGAAGTGAGGAAACCATAGACCAAACACTAACCTTGCTACTATGCTTGAATCCTGTTACTGAATTTTCTAGCTCTGGAATGTTGAAGAGATTCTTTTCTGGAAGACAAGCTGAAGAAGAGTCTAGCTGAAGCTTAGTGGGAATGTCCAAACTATTACCTTTGGGTCTATTAATTCATGTTGTTCTCAATCTCAAAGAGAGAGACATTAATTTTTAGGCCTAAGGAGGATTTTATGTTCAGTTGGAGGAGAGCTTCTTTTTCGATTGGATGTAGATGATACTTTTATTGTTTTAAAGGATATTCTCAACTAAGGGGGAGAATTTGGTGATACAAGAAACGAGATCTCTTGGTGATACAAGAAATGAGATCTGTCAATCTTATCTTGTGGAGGTTACTTAGAGGATATCTAAAGACACAAGGGTGGATTGGAGCTTGCATGAACTAAGGGGGAGAATTAGATAAAATTGAAACCTTAGTGATGCAATGGAGAAATTACTAAGGGGGATTTTCTTAGTAATTGGTTGGAGCCTAATTCCTAAAGGTATTGTAGATTTAACTGATTTTCCGTCTGAAGTGGAGAAGTTATTTTTTGTCAAATGGGAAGAAGTTACTTGTCGTACTAAGGGGGAGAAGTTATGGAGAATCTTAACATCTTGGTTTGCAATGCTATATCTTATTCTGAAAAGATATCTAAGGGATTTTGCTCTATTTGTTTGAAGATCTGTCCTTGGAACATTCTTAAGAGAGGTTTGGCAGAAGAATTCTTTCTAGCACGATCAATGAATGAAAATAAAGATTTCTTTGAAGAGTATCAACTCAGGGGGAGTTTTTGCTAAGTAGAAGTTTTCTGGGTAAAGCAGAATGTGAAGGAGATTTTCAAGGGGCATCTGAGAAGTGTCCAAGTGTGTTCTATTTCTTGTTTCAGTGATAGATGAAGTCAGTGGAGTAGTGCAGGGAAGAAAGAAAAATATGTTTCCTGGAAATAGAACATCCTGAAGAAAAAGAAGAAGTGACTTTCATTCCAAGAGAGAACAACCTTAAGGGGAGATTGAGTTGACCTCTTATGGGGAACATAGAGAGCTGTATGTTCTAGTTTGAATTGCAAGATGAACAAGAATGATTGTTCAGAAGTCTTTACTAATGATTTGTTTCTTTATTGAAAGAACCCCATCTTTGAAGAACATTGAAGTGGAGGAAGCTAAAGGAAAATGAAATTCAGAAATTCATCATTCATTTTCAGCAACTCAGGAAATCTGGATTTAACTGATTATATCTTTCCAGAACCTTTTGTATATTATTTTCATGTCCAGTACTTTAATTGTTTCTTGTATGTTAGTTGAGTTATCCTCTAGTAGCTAATTTTATTTAATTGCTTTTGTGGGAAATTGTAAATGGAAATAGTATTTGATTGCTATTCTATATCAACCAAATAGGGGGAGATTGAAAGGGGAGATAGGAGTGAAGGGAAGTAACTCACTGCACTTTCATGTGTACTAAGAATGCTAAATGTAATCTCTATGTAATGGTTGATGATAACTCAACAATAGAACAGGACATGTAATAATATGCAGGTGCACAGAAATCTTGGATCACAGAGTTCAGTTAAGACAAAGTATCAAAGGATCATCTACAGACTTGAAGCTCACTGGAAGAAGTTCATTAACATGTTCAGGCCTCAGTGGAGAATAAAAGATATTGACATCTATTCAAGGATGTGGAAGCTACAGAAGATTGTCTTAGTCTATGAAGATTTTAGTGCATTACAATCGAAGCTACAAGTAAGGTTTGCAAAGAAGAATGTAGAATCATGTTCGGAATCAAGAGCCCCTATCAAGACTAGTCACTTATGAACCAGACCGTTGTATAAAGTGTCAGGACATTGGAGGCAAGCTCTCGTCGGTTAATATGGTTTTAATCATTCTAAAGTTGGTTTTCTTGAGTCATGTGGAGGATCAACAAAGGTGGTAAATCAGTGTTGAAGAAATGTCAGCCTAATGGATAAGGGACTGACGGCACAACCTGATTGGATCTTACTAAAACTTCACAGATTAGAAGGCCAAATACTCGGACGTGGTGGAGTCACGTATACGGGGCCAAGTATTTGGATAAGGAAGTCTACACAAATTGAAGAGTGGACAAGATAAAGACATTCTTTATTTATATTATATATATTTATTTAAATATTACTTTTACATTAAATATTTCCAAAGGCATGTTTTGCACTTGACCTTAAAGATAAGATTTGAGTGGACAAGAGTAAAAGGTGGAAAAACAAAAAGTAACACCTTTTTCAATATATAAAGAAGAAACCCAAGTCTTAATAGGTGTGGTGAATGTGTGCATCCGGATGAGAAGAGAAAAGGGGAGAGAGAAAAAGAATTATTTTTCTCTCCCCCATGGCCAAACTAGATCTTGAATATTTTGGCGCCATAATTTTCTTTATCATACCACTCCTCTATCTTTCTATTGAAAATACTTGTTAAATCTTGTATAGAAGATAGGGTTGATTTTTGTCTCCTAGATCTACAAAATGTAATAGTTTTAGAGGAGACAAAAATCACTTCTTTGTTGTGTTCTTGAGCTTATGTTCTTGAACTTGTTTGTAGCATCTACCCCATTTCAATGAATATAAAGTTATATTCTTGGATCTTGTTGTGTTGTGTGTTTTGGATGATTTACCGTTCATTGTCTTGGTTATTTTAATGGTGTTTTTGAGGTTGAAGAAGATGATGAACAGTACCCGGGTTTGAACCAAAGTAATTTTTATGTTGTCCCAAAAATAATTAATAGTCATATTTAATTTGGGAATCGTATTCACCCCCCCCCCCCCCCTCTACGATCTCCGGGACCCAACACTATATTAACCCCTCCACAAATTGAGGACATGTTAGTAAAGGTAAGTCCCAATTTGGATGAACATTCCCAATGCAGCATTTGAAATTGGAATAATTAGGCTTAATATGATACAAGAGTTCATGTGGTGTTTTAAAACTGAGGACTGGGGTTGGCAACACATTAATAATTTGTGTAGCAGTCAAAAGACACTCACCCCAGTACTAAGGAGGTAACCCTGAATGAAACCACAAACCTCTAGCAATTTCTAACAATTGTTTATGTTTTCTCTCTACTTTGGAGTTTTGTTGAGGTGTATATGGACAAGAGATTTGATGTAAGATGCCTAAATGATGTAGGAAGGGTTTAAAAAATTGATTGATAAATTCACTCCCATTATCTGTTCTTATGTCTTTAATGGAAGTCCTGAACTGATTTTGAAAATAAGCCACAAATGACTTAAAATGAGCAAAAACATCTTGTTTGTTAGATAATAAAAAAGTCTAAATTGATTTACTGTGATCATCCACTAAAGTAAGGAAATACTTACAGCCAGTGGAAGTAGAAACATGATAAGGACCCCAAACATCCATATGTATAATATCAAAACTTTGAGATGCTAAAGAAGATTTATGTTTAGGAAAATGAAACATTATTTATTTAGCACAAGGACATACAGAACAATTAGAATTTTCAACAGATAAATTGTCAATACACTCAATATGTTTGAGAACAGAATTAGGAGCATGCCCTAATCTTATGTGCCAAATTTTAGAAATAAACACTTCAGAAGAAGAGTGCATTACATGAGAACTTGTATAAGAAACAGAATATAATTGTACATTAGACTGAGAAGAACTATGGTGTTGGACTTAAAATTCAGAGGAAGACAAGTAATGAAGTCCACCATGTTCAACACCAGTGGCCAGTGTTTTCACCTGGGTCTGGTCCTGAAAACACAAGTATTTGGAAGAAATGAGGCCACACAATTAGAATCACAAGTAAGCTTGCTTATGGATAACAAGTTACAGTTGAATTTTGGCACAAATAAAATATTCTTGAGAGTGATGTTGGAATTCAAGATGACTGAACCAATTTGTTTGACCAATACAGTATCACCGTTAAGGAGATATATGTGGAAATATTGGGTTAAGCTATGCAAATCATGCATCAATTTTGCATTACAGCACATGTGACCAGAAGCTCCAGTATCTAAAATCCACATATTTAGTATACTCTATGGTGAATATGAAAACATGGAATAAGCCAAACCTGCAATATTAGACATATGATCTTCTGGAGTTTGAGATCCTTTGTCGTCCATTAACATGGACATCATCTGACTCATGTGCATAACTTGTTGTTGCAGTTGTTCAAAAGAAATGTTCTGAGCCACACCTTGTGAAGAACCCGTAACATTAAGCTCATTAGGAACAAAGTTATTCAAAGATGTTCTAGAAGACACATGCATAGCCTGTAGATAATTCCTGAAACCAGGTGTTGGAGTAGTTCCACGTTTTCCTTTTCCTCTTCCTTTAGGATGATACCCTATAATCTTGAAACAATTCTCCTTCAAATATCCTTCTTTCTGACAATATGTGCACTTCAATTGTCTTTTGTTCCTAATAGTACTTCCAGAAGTAGGAGTGGAACTGAAATTTTCTTTTGTAGCATTGTCAACTTTGGTGTTGGCCATGAATGACATTGAAACCAAACTACCATGTCTCTGCCTTTTTTCCTATTTAACAAATGAGTAAGCCTGTGAAACTGATGGTAAGGGATCCGTCATGAGAATCTGACCTCTTGCTGCAGAGAAACTTTCATTCAACCCCATGAGAAATTGCAACAACTTCTTTCTTTGATCTCGTTCTTCTTGTAGCTTGTGAGATGCACACTTACAATTACATTTGCAAGAGATAGTAGGTTTCAAAACATCATACTCATCCCAAAAAAAATTCATCTTATGGAAATAAATCTCAACAGACTTGTCACCTTACTCAAGAGCATAAAGATCCTTAAGAATCTGATAAACTCTATGTCCATTAACACTAGAGAATTGTTCATTTAACTCTGTCCAGAATTCTTGAGCATAGTGCACAAAATCTATGCCATCACTTATCTCATTTGACACTGTATTGAGAATCCAACTTATGACCATATCATTGACTCGATCCCACTGTGCACACAATGCAGAAGTCTCTTCTGGCCTTTCTATGATACCAGTCACCATTCCTATCTTGTTCTTTGCTGACAAAGCAATAGTCATATACCTTCTCCATGGATTATAATTTTTGGTTCCAGTTAACTTTTTAGAAATCAGAATTAGTCCAGGATGATTTATGTTGGCAAGATACAATGAATGAAAATTAGATGTAACGCTAACTTCATTGTCATCAGATGTTGTTTCTTCTTCAACAATATGTTCTACATGTGAAATGTTATTAGTCTGCTTATTTGCTACTACATTTGCATACGTAGTTCTCATTATTTTCGTAATGCTTAGAAATTCAATCACAATTACACACAACAATTGTATGTAACTGTATATATCTCCAAGAATCAACAATCAAACCCTAGCTCAAGTAATACTTCAATTAAGAAACCCTAACTCAAGAAACAAGTCAATTCGATAATGAATCTTCATAGAAATACAATCCTCAATGTAATAATACTTGTATTGAAGAACAAGATGAGTAGAGATTAAAATCAAACCCTAATCAGTAAGAAAGAACAATCAAACCTTGAATTATCGGAGATAATCGTGATAGAACTATGTGGAACCTCTCGAAAGAGCTCTGATGCCATAAAGAGTTCATGTACTGAATGAATATCTTGCAGATACTCAAGGAACAAAAATACAAACTAAATAAAAATAAGCAAACGAGAGAGATGAAGGAAAGAGAGAGAGAGAAAGAGAGAAAAGTAAATCATTATTATTTTTCTTAGAAAATGATTACACCAGTTATATCTTCTATTTATACTAGCTAGTCTACTTAATCTCAGTAAGATAGAAACTGTTACAACTTGTAAGGCTCTGTTTGACTGAATGGTATAAGCAGTTTATGTTTAATAACTTTTCCATGAGTTGCATAACACTCATTATAGAGAACGACCGTTAAAATCTTTAATAGATGGCTAGCTAGCTCATGCAAGTTTCCTTAAATTTACAACTTATTAAGCATATATTTCCATAAGAATATAATATAATACAGCTCATTCAGTCATTCTAGGCCAAGGCAGTGCGGATTAACTACAAGGCAAATCATAGTGCCAACTGCCAAGGGCGATTGATTAAACAAATTCTCATATTTCAAAGTTTTATACTTTTACAGTCCAATTATTATGAAGTGTACAACCAAATTATGATATTTTAGGGTCTGTGATAAGTTTGGTAAATTGTGTTCCTCGTGATATCAAAATCTAATCCAACCTGAAATTTGTCAAATATCGATCTAATCTAAAGTATTTTACGCATCACGTACATGAAATTTGTTAAATGTTCACATAAAAACTTATATTCAACTAAAAAGCAAATATTGTTTCAGGATAAACTTGATCCGGACAGATCTAATTTGCGCATTCCTTCACACTGTAAACTTAAATTCAACTTGGTAAATTTCAACAGCTTATTATCTTTTGGGACTGGGAGGATGTGATGATTTCGTATAGACTAAAATTGATTACTTTCTGGCTTCTGATTAAGAATAAATCCAAAAAACATTTGAAGGTTTAAAATCTGACACGGTTGTTATACAAACCTCGAGTATTTTACAATCTACTATTAGATCAGGAATGCACAAGAGATTGCACTCGGAACCTTGCACATCAAATGACTGAATTTTTTTTAATATGATTTATGCAATGAGGTACAAGCCACCGAGAGGTTTGGAGATTTATACTCTACAAATAAGCAAATAAAATTAGCTGCTTCTTGTCTTTCACAAGAAAACACCTTTTAAACAAAAGTTTAAAAGTACATATTGACTTTCTAATGAAAGATGAAAACACCATAAATAATCTTACCGGGAATTACAAAGACGATAAAAACTGCAGATGCCTACATGATGTCCATACACAACAGTTTTTAAAGATTTGTAGTCATATCTCTCATACAAATAACAGCAAGTAGCAAGGAAGCAATACTTAGCACTTCCTATAGTAGCACTACATATGTACTAATTAATTTCACAACTCCCTCCACTAAATTTGGTAATTCAGCATGTTTCAAGAAACATGGACAGATACAAATCAACATTCAAATACTAAAAAAATAATAGATTGTATGATAAACTTACAACTAAAACTGGTAGATCTTAGATGACTGCAACTCCAAAGGCATTGCAGAAGTTGATATCACAGTAAAAGGAACTTTTGAATGTGCTAGCTTGGAGTTACTATCATGCAGACATTCACTGGAATTGAAGATGTGATTAGCCCCAGCAGTGAGTTTTACAGGACCTGCAAATGCAGTTCCAGACATGGCTTTGCTAGCCCTTATTTGAGTTGCATTTTGGGCTCTAATCATGCCATTTGCTACATTGCCAAACCTATGAATTCCATGTGTTTCTTTTCTTTCAAGCGCATCAATTTTTGTGTCACCAATAACCTTTGAGGTTGTCACGCCACCAATCAGATTTTCTCGTGTTAACTTGGCAAGCTCTGAAGATAGACTGATTTAGACTTCTTTTTGGTTCGCTTATAATGAGGGTCCTTAACACAAACTCTCGCCTTCATTCGTTCTTTAAACTTCAAACTATACTCGCGTTTGTTATTTGTGGTTGAAGTTGGCAAAAACCTAGGGCGGATAGGTGGAGGTCGAGCTATAGAAGCCAAATCAGGTCCATTCTGCAAAGGAGACTGGGTGGTCAAGGGATTGTGCATATAAGGAACATCTGTTGTGCAGCAAACAGGATGGAATTTCGGAAAGTTATTACTGGACATGTAAGGGTGATGACTATTAGCTGCTTCAGAATATAATTGGAATGAACCAATCATAGTTCCATTAACTTGTGTTGCCTTTAACAACGATGGGGTCATGCTCTTTAAAGAGCTCTGGCAATTATATGGCTGGGAATGCTCACCTAAATTATTGTACAAGAAAGGAAACTTCAAGGCTGAGCTTGTAGAATGAGGTTGTGACATCTTTCTAGAATTTTCAACATAGTTTGAGCTCAAGTTCTGATAAGTATCATAAGATGAGGATGCTCTTACTGGTTGATGATTGACAGGTAGAGATTCATGTTCACATACAAAAGGCTCCTGAGAGCTGGATCCCTTGTTGAAGATAGCACGTGACATATCTGGAGGAAAATAAGGACACGGCTGAGGGATAGGAACCCCCCCAAAAGCACGACAAGCATTTTCGTAAACAGCATTAGTTTGACCGCCAAGGGCTAGACTATTAAACCTGGGATCTGGGGGTATCATTTGATAAATGCTTTGTGAAAGCATATTTAATTGAATTTCTGATGAAGATGCAACCTTTTTATTTTTCCCAGTTCCTGGCCGCATCATCAGGTCTGGCTGAGAGTGTCTCCTTGAGGATTCATTATTGATAGTATCACCGTCATGATGCACCATGATCTGATTGTCCATCCAAACCTTTTCCCCCTCACATAAATTCCTGTAATTTTTACCAATAGAAAATTCTTGGCCCATCAATCGCATTGTTGGTTGAGTGCCATTTCCTAAGATGATATCAGAGTGCCTATCCTGGAACATGTTTTTATCATTAGAGTGATTCCACATATGATCATTTCTGTTCCTCTGGTTAGGGATGCTCATCAAGTCAGTACCTGATTTATGAGGATAAATGGAATGGCAGCTTCCCCTCAGAAAATCCAAGGAAACATCATTTCTACTAGTGGCGCCTAACCTAGATAATTCCATAAAATCTGGCTTATCTTTTACTTGGCCCTGGGTAGATAAAAAATGGCACTGCTTCTCTGGTGGTGGTCCATCATCATAGTTGGAAAACGATAGATGTTCTTCCTGTATACTTGGTGGTTCTGAACAAAATGCCATGGTTCTCGATGAATCTGTGAATATTGCTGGCCCCATCATCTGGTAAAGCTCACCTTTGCCACCCGATTGCAGCCGAATATATTCTCCATGTGAATTTAGAGGCAACCCGATACAATCTTCATTTTTGGACCTACCAAAATGCATCAGACCCCTTTGTTCCATCTCAGGCGGAGAACATATACTACGCATCAGTTCCTTTGGAGAATGATGTGGGATAGGGTGGTATTTCAAAATTTGGCCAGTGTACTTCTCCGAGGTCGATTCAGGAGGAATCTGAAGCCCCCCATACCCATTCCAGTTTTCTTTACTAACATGAGAAGATGAAGATGCCTGAGGAAATGGGATCACATAATCTTTACAACATGTTCCATCGAGTCTAGGACCATCCCCATAGTGAGAAATCACATTTGCTTTAGATGTAGAGGACATTGACATATTTTCAACTGCCCGAGTGGTTATGCTAGGTCTGTATGATATCTTTCTCATTGGAAAAAAGTCAGGTGGGCAAGCATATGAGGAATCAGGTGGAGCAACTTTATAACCACGGTCAAGCCAATGCAGATTTTCACTACAGTATGCAACTTGGTTTGAACTTGCAGGTCTGTGTAATATATGTTCTTGAGTAACAAGAGGCCTCGGAAAGTTGAGCTTTTCTACACATAAACACTTATCAGGCATCTGTTTTTCAGTAATAGAAGAAACATCATTTTCGTTCTCCCTGTTGATAGAAGAAGTGCTTAGAATTTTGTTAAAATTTACAGGAACACGTCTGTCCCTCTCTTCTGCAGAGTGATTAGTTTCTACAGAAGCTACATCACGAGGAACAGATTCGATCTTTCGTCCAAGTTTATCATCCAAACCTGAAAATCTCACATGCCTGTTTGATTGATTAATGACACAACAGTTTGCTTCACTGGAATCCTGGAAGGTGTCTATTGTTGACTTCTTTCTTGAGACAACTTTTGAATGCTTTTTCAGAATGCCACGAAAGTAGTAGACTGACTTTTGCTTTCCCAAAGTTAATTTGGAGGGCCCAGCAGCTTTTGTCCTTTTTCCCGCACTGCAACATTTCATGTTTTGGTTCTTTTGATCCGGAATAGCATACAGCAAATCTTTTGCATACCCTAGAGTATGTGATGAAGCAGTAATATTTCCCGTCGAACTAAAAGTACGCTTCTGTTTCAAAGCTAGTAATTTCTCCTGAAAAAAAGACAGAAGCACTATGTCATAATGTCACTAAAATCGAATGCATTTTAAGTATAAATTTCATTTTTTAAGGAAGTTTTTCTTTGACAAATGTAATACTTAGAATATGATAACCTGTAATTGACAATTGGCATAAAATATATTTGGAACATGGCCAGGAATACAAAATCACTTACTTCGCACAATTCAAACTAAATTTCATTCTTTTCTACCAAGTAATTGCACCTAAAATAAGAGTATACTCAAAACCTAGACTAAGCCCATGAAATCATATAAAGACATGAACTATCCATAAGCAACCAAACTAATCTAATTTTTATGTCAATTGTTAAGCCGGATAACATCAAAGGTTAAACCTCAAAGTGGCCTTAGGCCGCAGCGGGAACCATTGAGGCACTGAAAGCTTCAAGCCTTCAATGAAAAGAGAATAGTTTATCTTTTTACAAGTGTAAGTGGCAGTATATATGTGAGATGATAGGAGCAGTAATTTGACTTTACATTGTTACAATATGGCTTGGTGAGGCAAAAAAGCTATACTTTGAATACACAAGTAGGTTCCAGAAACTATGGGGAAAATGAAAGAGAAATTTCCGGATAATATCATATATATAATACCATGTAGATGTTTTGTGCATATATTTACTAAGAAGTAAAAAATAACGTCATTAGATAAAAGTAGACAGCTACAGCCAGATAATTCTCAGGAAAACTGCAGCATTCTACCATTAATCTTAATCTAGATGAGGATAATATGTAAACCTTATAACATACTATAAGAAGATTCTACAATTATAAAAGAACTTATAAAGTAAATATCCATTTACGAAGCAAGTTATTTGACAACAAATAGCCCCAGTTGGAGAACATATATTCCAATTTCCACATATTTTTAAGGGGTGGGACTTCTTTAATATAAATACAAATGTACATTCCACTACCTTTCATACATAACTGTATGCTACCAAGTTATCTTGTAATTCACTTTCAACTTATAAAATTGTTCTGATGAGGTTTGATAAAAATAATTTAGGCTCTAAGTATTCAATCTAATAGAATTGCAGTTTGTTTTTTTTAGAATTGCATTTAACTTGTACCTTTTTACCATCAGTATACCTGCAAACTGCAAATAAGGTTCGCCATATTTCCAATAATAAGAAGCATCTCATTCTAGCATAAGACTATTTACCAAGTATGTCAAGTCAAAAGCCTAAATGTTTCAAGAAGATAGCATCATAGATATTAGATAGTAAAAAAAATAGCATAGGGGGTGGTCCAGTGATGCATAATAATAATGCATGAATAGTTCAATAACAACATGATAAAGTTCCCTCTTAATTGCTGCAAGTCCCACCAATAAACTCCAATACTCTCCTTCGGTATCAGTACATCTACTATCTAAGCTATCTAGCAAAAAAGAAATCACCAAATTTATAACCTACAATCAAAATCTTCAGAATGCATTTTCAAATTCTAAATGCCCTCCATTGTGCTGGCTCTCAGGAAACATAAGAAAACAGTGAAGGGACGTCCCGGTTTCAAGGGACGGACCATTTCAAAGAAGTGGCCCCTAAATTTTGCACTTTTTTGTAAAAGTAGCTAGCTACATGTTCTAAATAATTATAATATACCCGTTAGCTGCTTAAAATATATCCGTTGAACGGATAGAAAAAAATAGCCGTTAACAACAAATTTAATATAAATTGGATATATTGCTTCTTATTTTTTACAATCTTCTTCTACTATATTTTTGGAAAAAAATTTACACACAAAAAATGAATCCCAACAACTCCCTGCCTTCAAACTCACAAAATCCAAACCAAAATTCCAATTCTCAAACACCAAATACTCAATTTCCATATTCATTTCCAAATCCTTATTTTTCATATGTTCAAAATACAAATATGGATAATATTCGATTTCCACACCCACAAAATATAAATTATAATCCTCCAGCCCCGAATTCTCAATTTTCGAATCCATTTTTCTCATTTACTCAAAATTCTCAGTATCAATTTTCATACGGTCAAAATTTTCAAACTCCACAATTTGAAACCGAACAAACACCCATTAATAATCAAAGTTCTCCACAGTCAGATTTTTCAGTTTTCGATGGAACAAACATTATCGATCTCAACAGTAATTCTGATGATCTTGAAGATGTATGAGAAAGTATTGGCTAGTGGAAATCGATTGAAGATAAACTCTTAATTAGTGCATGGTTGAATGTATCTATTGATCCTATAATCGGTGCTGATAAAAAAGGGGAAGCATTCTGGGAGCGAATTCGTCAATATTGTGAGGAAAGCAATCATTGCCTTATCAAGAGAGGGCAACTAGCTATTAAGAAGCTATTAAGAAAAGGTGGCACCGGATAAATGAAGGAGCTCAACGATATGGATCATGTTATGAATAGGCAGAGCAAAGAATTGAGAGTGGTTCAAACTTGGACAATATAGTTGAGTTAGCTCATGAACTGCACAAAGCTAAATACAAGAAAAAGTCCAACTTTGATAGGCACCGGAATGAGCTTCGCAGACAGCCAAAGTGGAAAACTCCTCTGACAAATAGTGGGAGTACAAAGAGAACGAAAATAAATGAGTCTGGAGCTTATTCGTCATCGACTAATAATAACACGTCGATAGATGACAATGATGTTGCGCAATCTCCGATTCGTCCTAAAGGTACAAAAGCAGCTAAGAGAAAAGGAAAGGTAAAAAAGCTCGAAGAGATTTGAAGAAATAAAAGTTGTTGAATGCCGAAAATTGTCCTTGTTGGAAGAATTTAACAAGAATTACGAAAAGGATAACGACCTAAAGATCATTATGGCAGACATTACGGTAATGAACGAGGCTCAACTTGAAGTGCATGCATCATTGCTTCAAGAAATCAGAAGCAGGAGAACTAGCCGTTAGAAGCTATCCATTGAAATAAATTTGTCTTAGAAGTTATTCCTTGTCTTGTAGTTATTGTCAGGTAGTTTTTATCTTGTAGTCATTTGAATTTTCGTCATTGTTAGGTAGTTGTTGTCTTCTAGTCGTTGTAACCTAGTCCTTGTCAACTAGCCGTTATAAGCTAGCCGTTGGAATAAATTCGTTTCAAGTTCTATATAAGATCATCAATGTACTGATATCAATTGCACCTATCATCTACTTTCTTCATACTTTTAAAATCCTTACTAAAGTATTCATTATGGTAAATAATTCTGATGCAATGAAAGATTTCATTAAAGAGATGCTCTCCGATGACTCTCAACAAAAACGACGTCTTGAACTCGTTAATGAGCTTTATGGAGAAAGCTCTTCATCCAACCCCGTAGGATGATACATAGAGACCGTGAAGCAGGTCATGAACGTTTATTGAGAGATTATTTCGCAAAAAAATTGGTGTACACTCTGGAAACGTTCCGTCGAAGGTTTCGAATGGGACGTCATATTTTTCTTCGAATTGTAAATGCTCTCTCCGAATTTTGATCCATATTTTCAGCAGAGAGTTGATGGATTAGGAAGAAAAGGTCTCTCCCCTTTACAAAAATGCACTGCTGCTATGCGTAAGTTGGCATATGGAACAGCTGCTGATGCAGTTGATGACTATGTGCGAATCGGCGAGTCGACTGCTATTGAATGCTTGAAGAAGTTTGTCAACAATGTGATTTTGATATTCGAAAGTGAGTACTTGTAAAAACCAAACTCAGATGATGTTCAACGTCTACTAGCAATGGGGAGGCTCGCGGATTTTCCGGTATGATGGGCAGTATTGATTGTATGCATTGGCAGTGAAAAAATTGTCCAAAAGCATGGAAAGGGATGTTCTTGAGCGGTCACAAAGGCATTCCAACAATATTATTTGAAGCAGTTGCCTCGTCTGACTTATGGACATGTCATACTTTTTTTGGAATTGTTGGTTCAAACAATGACATAAATGTTTTAGACCGATCCCCATTATTCGATGAAGCGCTAGAAGGTCGTGCTCCAGATATAAATTACAATGTGAACAGTAACAATTATAACATGAGATATTATTTAACAGATGGTCTATATCCCGAATGGGCAACGTTTGTCAACACAATTTTACGCCCGCAAGGTGACAAGCGAAAGTTATTCTCCAAATATCAAGAGATATAGAACGAGCATTTGGTGTATTGCAGTCTCGCTTTGCAATTATACGTGGTCCAGCACGATTTTGGGACAAAGGAGATCTCACTAAAATAATGCGAACTTGCATCATCTTACATAACATAATTGTTGAGAATGAGAGAGACACGTGTGTCACTCCATTTGGTCCACTGCCATCTTATGACGATGTAACAAATGGAATATCGCAACCAAATATAGGAGATGAGCCTTTTGCTCCTTGTAAAAGGTATATTGCGAACAACATTCGAATTCGTGATTGGCAGAAACACCGTCAACTCCAAACCGATTTAGTGGAACATATTTCACAATTCCACGATACTCGTTGAGTTATCTGCACGTGCGGTTCTTAATTATGTAACATTTGTGTTTTAGTAATGTTTTTAATTTTGTACCATTTGTATTTTAATAAAAAATTTAATTATATAATTTTTTATTACATTTTTTAATTTTATAATCATATATATTATTTTGTCAATTTTTAATAATATTATTTTGTAATACATATTTATCAAGTAATAATATAATATATTGAATAATAAGTATCATATAATATTAAAATTGATATAAGTGGGTCTACTTGTAAGAGGAATCAGGCTCTTGGATTGGAGCAAGATGACCACTTTTGTTTAAAAGACCACTTGAAGCTTAGTTGCCATGTGAGTGGGGTCAACAAAAAGGGGAATTGGGACTCTACATTGGAGTTGCTCTTAACCCCATAGTCAGACCAATTAGTACTCTACAGCTGTAGCACCATACTCCAGTTCAAATACTGCTTAATCATGTCCAACATGAAAACCCCATCTCTTATGTTAAACTTTTTCCCTTTATACTGAACCTCATTGCTGCCTATGTCACACAACAAGCAAGTACAATGACAACCTAGCTGTATATATATATATATAATGTTTTTAAAGAAGTACAGCCTTTTAACCAGCTTTTTTCTATGCATATATATGAAGAAATTGCAATGTTATAGTAGATTTTCTAAGCATATCACTGGAAAACACTAAAACAAAAACAAAATTAAGCTATACATTAAAATGTGCTTAATTGCATAAGCACTTGCACAAACAATAATTAATCGAGAACAAACAACGGCATACCTTTGGATTAATTGATATATCAATAGTGTCCGCTTCACTTGCCTCTTCCACCCCATTCTTCCTCTTTTTTCTCAAATTCATGCTCACATTCGCCAACGTCACATCTCTTCCTTTCATTTTCCTCTTCCTTTTGTCATCTAAACGAGTTCGAACAAAAGAAGATAGCTTCATATGATCATCTTGATCACCTAAATCATCCTTCTCATCCACATCCACATCCTCATCCTCATCCTCGTACACCTTGTCAATTTGAGGTGCCACCGCAAACAGCTCAACAATCGATCTCTTCTTCGGCATCCTCGACTTTGCTCTCATCTTACTATCCTCCTTTTTCGCTAATTGAACAATGCACTTCTCGACATGACCATTCAATTCTTGCGTCGACACAGCTTTAAACACGAAGCACACCGGACAAGTGAGGTCTTCGGTGAGCTCATTTTCCAACTCATCGGTCCACCACTTGAATTTCTTAACAGTAATAGGAGGTAAAAACGCTTGCATATACTCTACATTCGTTGGATCAAACGGCCAGCATTTCAATACATCAACACTTCTCATTTGGCAAGTATACTCTCTAATAATTACACATATGACAACAAGATAAATATACATAATTAATTAATTGAACTGGATAAAATTAACTAAATAATGATAAATTAAAATTAAAATGCTTACCGGATAGAGAAGCGCTCCATGTTTTGTGACTTGCTTTACAGTAGAGAGAGAAACAAGAAGAATCACTTTTTAAGGAAAGAGAGGAGAGAGAAAGAGAGATGATATAGTGGTGTGTACTTTTCTATTATTATATATATATGGAGAGTACTGTTGACACGAGAGTTGTTACGGTCGGGTTGTTTTAGAGAGAGAAAGATAAGAGGAAAGTTAGTAAGGTGGAGAGAGAGCGAGAGGGAGAGCGAGAGAGAGAGAGGGAGAGAGGGAGAGAGATAGAGAGAGAGTTGGAGAGGAGAATGGAGGAGAAGCAGCTGAGAAGTGCAGAGAGAGATGAGTAAAATAATTTCCCGCTCGGGGGATGGGGAAGAGGAGCGTGTATTCGGGTGTGTTTGGCGTAGTCGGGATTTATGATTTAAAGTGATTTAAAATAATAAATTAGGAATTTAAAATATATGTTTAATTAATTTTGACTTGTACATATTTTTGAGTTTTAAAAAATGTAAAATTAAAAATAAAAGTGATTTATAAATAATTTATTACATATATATAATTTTTATTAAAAAAAAAAATTACTTTAAAAAATACATAATACATATTTTTAATTTTAAATTAATTTTCAGTTTATTTCTAACTTTAAGACAGTTTCTAACTTGTTACGAACATTTTTCCGGACTGCTTTTCGAATGCGTGCCCCCAATCCCCCCTCCTTAATGACTGACAGCGACGCCCGGGCCCGCTCCCCAAAATCCCTCTATTACTCTCTTTTTTACTTTCTAGCTTCTGCCTCCATTTCCATTCTAGTATTCTATTCTCCTCTTCATTATTGCTTCTAAGTTCTAACCCGTGTTTCTAAAATTCGATATCGTATTTAATTAACAAAATTATGTTAATTAGTTATTAAATTTTTATTCATAAAAAAATGTAAAAATAATATGAGTAGTTATGTGATCAATACATATTAAAATACGTATGAAAACAAACTGAATAAATAAATTGGTACAGAGGTAGTATACAGTATGATATTAATATTATTAATGAATAATGGATACGGAAGAAGATTATTATAATATCTCTTTTTTTAAATGGAGTATTAAAATTATAATTACAAAATTTAATCAAAATGCATCTTAATATGTTAAATTTAACGTGAAATTTAATCTAGATTTTAAAAATTAAATATAATATAAAATCCGACATATTATCTTATAGGCGTATACATTTTGTAATAATAAAATTTACATGTAATTATGTTACATATTTGGTTTAATTTATTTATAAAAAAATATAACTGTTGTTAAAATTATATGGTTCTATTTCCTGTTATATTCGGGATATTTATTTGTCTTACTACATCATCCAAAGAGGTGTTAATTTCTCTTTAAGTGCTTATTTCACATCGTAAAAAGCATTCCTCCTACCTACAGATTTTGTTAAACAGAATGAGTGTTGCAGAAGGAGGGGTTGAATGCAACTTAATAATTTATCATTTTTTGCTAACAACAAACAAAAGCAATGATATTAAGTTACAATGCAAACAAGCAAACTGAAAACACACGGTGTTTTAATTAATTTTTGTTGCTACAACTAACTGGAAGATATTTTCAGCTTCAATAGACATAATAACAAGAGACTGCTAGTGTTTCTATGCTTGAGAAAAGTTAAGCTCAGTTGCATGTGTAAGAGAAAGTGTTTGTGAGATGTGTGTATTTAAACTAAAACACATATCTCACTTACAAGTACATTTTCCCTTGTTTCCTAGACAATACTCGAAATAGAAATCTCACTCTTTCTTCTCAAGTCTTGTCTTCATTCCAAATGTAGATAAAGGTACTCTGTGAGGATTTGACATTCTTGACACCATGAGCACGCTTCACCTTTATGCTTGCTTTTTCTCAAGTTACAGTTGTAGACTTGACAGACTAGGTTGAAATGTCAAGATCAATCTGTGAATTGACTTTACCTAGTCTGCTACTTGAAACAGACTGTCAGCTTCACTGAAAGTTACTATCAACCTTTAGCTTCACTTTGGTGACAGCATCTTTGTTACCGCATACTTTATTGTCAGGCTCATGCTGTTGTCCAAAGGTACTGTCAACTATTCCACCAAACATGTTGTCGATCATTCCGCCAAACATGTTGTCAACTCTCCCCGCCAAAGCTACTGTTAGAAAACTTGTTGTCTTAATTCTTCAATCTCCGCCAAGTTTACTGTCAAGGGATAGTTGCTGTCAGTGAAACTTGCTGTCATAGAGTCTTCATTCTCCGCCAAGTTTACTGTCAAGGAATAGTTGTTGCCGTCTGTTCCAAAAGTTGTTGTCACTTGAATGTGCTGTCGTAGGCTCCAGGATGTAGAATGTTACTGTCGAAGATTTGATCTATGATGTGCATGAACACTTTGTGAACTTCTACTTCATGGATCATTTATTTCATTTACACATGACAGTAACTATTGATACTTACTGTCACCTACTTGACTATTTGTGCATTCTTATTACAAGTGTCATTGTAAACTTACTGTCAAACTGTATATGACAGTATGTTTTACTTAGTTAATAATTAATTAATCTAAGTAAATATTAGTTGATTACATTGCTCATACCACAATCCCCAATAATCTCCCCCAATTTGTTTTTATGATGAATAAAGACAAATTTAAAGAAAACTGTAGATGTTATCTCAACTAATAAAAATAGAAGTGTTTGTATAGAAAATGAAAGAAATTACAAGTACATTCATATCTCAAGTTTAGCTCATCTAGACTGAGTAAATCTTCAACTTTGACTTGAGCTTCATTTTTCACTTCTTGTCTGCTCTCATCCTTCCATACAGTCCATCAAGAGCTTTCAGTTCCTTCTTCTCTTCTTCTGTCTTGGCATGATCAGAGACACAATCTAAGACTAGTTTCACCATTTTGTGAGAAATATTCATCAACTCCTTGTAAGTGTAGTAGTTCTCAGTTGGTCCTTTAGATATGCACAAATACCTCATTCCAAACATGTCCTTGACAAATCTTTCCTTTGTAGAAGAGTAGACCTGCTTCACCCTGAGTTTGTCAATAGATTCATCATCTTCTTCTCTAGACTTAATGATCTCCCAGACAATTTTGCTTAAATCCCTTTCAAACTCCAGGAATGAGTCTGTGACCATTCTGAATATCTTCCTTAAGTTTTCATTATTGAGCACCCTGAAGTTGACAGCCTCCACTTCAATTCTATCAACAATGATTCTCAGGGGCCCAAACAGGACTGGAGAAACATAGTTGGGCTTTTTAAAGAATTGATCATTCAGCATTGCATGCTTCATGTCAATCTCAGCCTCCTTGATCCTTTTAGAAATTTGCTCCACTTTCTTCTTTGCAGCTTCAACCTCTTCTTCAAATTTCTTCCTTTTCTCATTCTCCTCCTTCCTCTTAGAGTCACATATCTCCAGTGCTCTATTCTTCAGATCAAAAACCTCATAATTAGTTATGTTGAGCAGTTTCTTCTTGATAAGCTTAATGATGTGAGGATCATTCACAGCCAGACTCTTTAACTCCTCAAATGTGATTTCTTCAGCAGAACCACCAGTATTGTAGAAGACAATTCTATCAGGATTTCTGAGAAGACATTTATGCGTCCTCTCATACTCAAACTTCTTCTCAATCTCCCTCTTCTTCTTGGCTTGAATAATTTTCATAACATTTGACATATATTTGCACTCCTCAGGATAAGGATATCTCTCCAACTGCTTCACCATCTTTTCAAGTAGATTCAGATTTTTGTCCCGAAGAGACTCTGTACTCCAAAACTCCTTGATTCCATCTTCTCCTTTAAACATCACCCCATATGAGTAGACAATTGACTCAGGTTCTTCAACATTAGTAAAATCCAAGGGGTGAGGCTTGAAAGAATCCATCAATTCCATGAGCTTCTTTATCAACATATTTCTCATCAACTGTGTCCTCATGTCTGTTCCTTGAGTTAAGAGCAGCATTTTTCTGACTAGAAAGTAATTCACCTCTTTCATCTCATAATTCAACTCTTCAACTGCTCCATTTGAATACAAGAGAATTATCTTGTTGAGAGTATTCACTTCAGACCACTAAACCTTCACCTTAACTAGGGATTCTGCCTTTGATTCTGCTATATTGTTAATTGTTGGTCTTCTAACATCTAGACAATCCTCATGATGCACCTCAAACACAAGTTTCCACCCTTTCCTGCTAGGCCTCCTGCTTGAATGTGGCTTAGGCCTTTCTGCCCTTGCCTTCATGTACTTCTTTGAAAAAGAGTTTTCTTTGACAGTAACTTTTGAGAGGTTACTGTCAAATCAGGTTCGACAGCAGGTTCTGTGACAGTATGTTTCACCTTATTACTCTTGACAGCATCTTTTTCATCATTTTCAAAACCAAGTACTATTGTCTTCATAACCTTCCCTTCAACACCATCTCTATACTCTTTCTCATCCTTCTTTTTATTTTCCTCCACCTTATTTCCAGCTCTAGATGATCCTTCACCAATATTGTGTGGGCTGGAACTACCTGCACCTCCATCAGGCTTTTCACTGTCATCTCCATCTTTTCTCTCATGGATCTTCTTCTCATTCTTCTTCAAGCCTCCTCAATTCTCCTTCCAACACCCTCAACACTTCATCCCTTTCTTCATTTCTTGGAATCTACTTGAAGTAGTCAAAGGCTTCTTTAATTGACCTTGGCCTACACATACTCACCCTTTCCAGGTTCATAGATCTGTATTTTCCATCTGTAGAGCTACTAAATTTGATGCCCAATGGATCCTGAGTTACTTCTGGCAACTTCTCCACTATCAACTTCTGCAATGTCCTCTTCACGTTCTCATTTAGCCATGACTTATCTGTTTTGATTTTGAGTTTAATTGCTTCAATAACTGCAATCTCTTGCCTGCTCAGATAAGCCATGCTCACACACCAACTGAAACCTCTTTCAGTTCTGATAGAGATTACCCATTTGTTGCTCTTTGACACCATCACAGCCGCTCCCACTATTGATTGTCTCATTGAATCAGAAAATTTTTTGGGTCTCTGTTAGATGAGGCTCTTATATCATTAATTCTCTTGTTGAACTTTGCATCCTCAAAAACTCTACTGTTCTCATTGTCATCCACCATCAGGATTGCAGCCTGCTCATCATCAAAATCTTCTCTCTCTTCAATTATCAAATCATCACTACCATCTTAAAAGAGGTTCTCTTTTCCTTTTCCTGCCACATGAACTACTGAATCCTTCTTCACAGCAGCACCCTCCTTAATCACCACACCTTTCTCCTTTGGTCTCTCCACCTTATCACCACCAAGCTTTGTAGCAATCTCAGCAGCCACACTAGACAGTAATGCTAGTTGACACTCCCCCTGAGATGCAGCTTGAGTTGTCTCCTTATAATTCCTTTTTGTAAACACTTCATCCTTATCACTTTTCTCCCCCTTAGTTGAGGTAACAATTGCAGGGTTTGAAAATTTTGCATTGAACTCCTGAAGCTTGTCAAATATGGTCTTAAACCCTTCATTCATTGTTTGCTCCAAACTGGCCATCCTATTCACCAACTTGACTTGATTCTTCCCCACAGTATCCAGATTCTTTGATAGTTTTGTGACCCTATGTGAAAGGGATTTCAACCTTTCATCAGCTTATTTGGTGAATTTGGAGGTTGTGGGGGTTCTCAAACTCTCTCATTTTTTATTTGTGATCTCATCACTCCTCACCAACTCACTCTCCAGGCCTAATCTGGCCTTGCTCATGGCCCTCTCCTTTTGCCTGGGATTTTTCCAACCCCTCATTTTTATGCTCACCTCTCTTTACTTTTATCTCTCTTTTTCTTTTCACACCCTCACTCATCCTAGGTGCAAGAGACTGAGAAGGTACATCTTGCACAAGAGTTATAGATTTTACCTTGAGTAATGAAGAGATGATAGCAGAATCATCATCACTGTTTTATTGAGAGGAGGCAGCCATTGGAGAGTTACTGTCTGGAATTGAAGTGTTGACAGCATCTTTGGAAAAGTTACTGTCATGAGGATTGACAACAACTTTGTCATTAACAGCTACTGAGGTTGTGACAGCAATCTATTCCACCCTTTAAGTAGAAGGTTCTTGTGGATTGCTATGATAGTTTCATTCAATTGTTGAAATAGTACATCAACATTTTGATCTTCAATGGTGGCAAAGTGTGATGCACTATAATTGAATGAACTGTGTTCCATATTTTCTAGCCCTATTGTGTGAATATCTTCAAGTGTGGGCTCAGGTTGAGTGAGTTCAACCCGTTGTGCAAACTTTTTACAGGGTGTCATGGGAGACTGGCCAAGTTCAATAGATGCCTCCTGTTGATAGGAGACATCTAGAGGTATGTTTTTGTCCCTTGTAAGAGATGTGCCCTTTTGAGAGGACACACCCTGGCTGACAGAGGTTGATACCCTTGCCTTCTTTCTCATAAGTTCACCAGGGCCCTCTATGGGTTCTGTGGACTGACTACCACCCTTATTTATTGCATCTAGTGCAGTTTCACCACCTACCTGTGGAAAGGTTTCTATCCTAAGTTGAGTGGTTCTCATCCTTTTAGAAGTCTGGTACTTTTAAGAGGAACCAGACCCTTGGTTAACAGATTTGGTGACTCTAGAAGGCCGGACTCCTTCAAAGGGTTTAGAGTGTGGGTTAGGAATGGAGAGGTCAACACCATTCTCATCACTCAAGGAAAATACATGGTAGTCCCCAATAATTTTTAAATGTAATCTTTTTATTGTTGCAAGCATGAAATCAGTAATAAACAGACTCAATTCAGTATTAAGTGGTTTATTGGTTAACAAAGAATGAGTATTTTTCTTTAGAGTTGGGGACTCCATGCATTGAACACTATATAAATTAATTATACCTACAACAGAATTAATTATAAGCATAAAAAATCTAGGAGTAAATTACCGGTTTCCTGGCTTCTTTCTTCCCCAGTACCAGCTTGAACAGGGGCATCAGGAGCTTCCCAACATCAATTCTATAGTTGTGCACCATGGAATGCACAATTCTCCTCATGTAGGTTGGCACTTCATTCCAGCCACTGGTCTTGCTTGACATGGACCTGGACACTGCATCTAGAATCATGCTCCATTCTTTGTTGAGGTACTTTATGTCCATGCCTCCCGAAGGATACCATTCATCATTGTTCGCATTCAGCTTGGGTCCAGCATACCCAATCATCTTGAAGAACTTGGCAAGTTGTTCTTCACTAGCAGGCTCCTCAAAAAGCGAGCCTTTTGTCTCCTCCACATGAAGAGTTCCATTGATGTGAGAAGAATCAATGGTGTAAGAGGTACCATCGATTTGAAAGGTGATAGAGTTTGCATCTTGCTCCCCATCACATACTGCAGAGGTCCAAAAATGAGAAAGTCTTGGGATTTCGAGGTGTGGACTTGCGGTTAGGGCATAGGTAAGATATGTGTTGTTCATGAAGCCAACAAAGGGTTTGAAGGCCTCACCAGCTTCACCCACTGAAGCCATGGTGGTGAAGTTGGTTTAAGCTAGGGTACAAAGAATTTGAGGTCCAGACATGGTTAATTGATGTTAAGGTTAAGAAAGAAAGAGAGGTTTAAGAATTTAAAGAACGGTTTAGAGAAAGAAGTTGCAGAGAAAATGGAGAGTTTTAAGGGTGTAGGAGAGTAGAGAAGTTATGAGAGAAATAAAGTAAAGTAAAGAATGAGAGAAATTTTAGCTGTGTTTATATATGATGTGAAAAAGGTACTGTCAAGAAAGAATTTTAAACAATTTTAAGTGACAGTTGTCTTCAAGTTCCATTCCTCGACAGTAACTCCTGCGCTAAAATGACAAACACTCTTGACAGTAACATTAGCACAAAAAATAAATGAATAAACCTAATGTTGATTGTTGACAGTATGTTATGCGGGGTTTTTAGAAAACTATGCTGTCAAAGAATACTGACAGTAAGTTTCAGAATTTGACAGTACGTTTCAATCCCGTATACTATGCTGTCATTATTTCTCACTCCTTTGACAGTAGGTTTCACAGGATTTGACAGTAAGTTTCAATCCCGCGAAACATACTGTCAAGTCTTCTCAGCCATTTGACAGTAAGTTCTACAGGGTTTGACAATAAGTTTTAATCCCGCAAACTTTACTGTCAAGACTTCTTAACCATGTGACAGTAGGTTTTCACAGATTTTGACAGTAACTTATCATTATGTGACAGTATGAATAAAATATACTGTCAAGTAACTTAACAGTGTCTTTTATTAGTCACATAGGAATTAAGTTACTTAAAAATAAATTAGTTAACCTCTCAGTTAAATATCATCTTATCTTTCCACTGTGAAAGAAATCATAACACCTCTATAGGCCATTAATTCACAGTGAAATTTAGTTAACTAAAATTTTATCAACTAAACAGAATTACATTAGCAGGTTAAATTTAAGATACCCAATTCACTCACTAGCCTGTTGAAAGTCTTTTCATCCAATGGTTTGGTGAAAATATCTGCAAGTTGCTTCTCTGTGGTCACATAGATTAGCTTGATTGTTCCTTCCTCCACATGATCTCTAATGAAATGATGCCTGATGTCAATGTACTTAGTTTTGGAATATTGAACAGAATTTTCAGAAATTGCTATGGCACTAGTGTTGTCACAGAAGATAGGAATTCCTTGCAGAGTCAACCCATAGTCCAATAGCTAGTTCCTCATCCAAAGTAACTGAGCACAGCAACTACCAGCTGCAATATATTCAGCCTCTGCAGTTGAATTTGACACTGAATGTTGTTTCTTGCTAAACCATGATACCAATCTTTTTCCCAAAAACTGACAGCTTTCGGTTGTACTTTTTCTGTCTATTCTGCATCCTGCATAGTCTGAGTCTGAGTATCCAACCAAGTCAAAACCAGATTCTTTAGGATACCAAAGGCCAAGATTTTGAGTGCCTTTTACATATCTAAGAATTCTTTTTACTGTCATTAAATGTGACTATTTGGGATTAGACTGAAACCTTGCACACAAACCTGTAGCAAACATAATGTCAGGCTTGCTAGCTGTTAGATAGAGAAGAGAGCCAATCATGCCTCTGTACATTTTGTTGTCCACCTTCTTTCCTCTTGGATCCTTGTCAAGTTGAGTTGCAGTTGAGATTGGAGTCTTTGCAGGAGATGTCTTTCATATCAAATCTTTTTAAAAGATCTTTAACATACTTAGTCTGGCAAATAAATATTCCATCTTCTTTTTGATAGACTTGAAGTCCAAGAAATAATACTAATTCACCCATCATGCTCATCTCATATTTGTTCTACATCAACTCAGAGAATTTCTTGCATAATTCTTCATTTGTTGATCCAAAGATAATGTCATCAACATACACTTGAACTAGAATGATATCCTTTCCATGCTTTTTGTAGAAAAGAGTTTTATCCACAATCCCTCTTGTGAAGTTGTTATTAAGAAGAAACTTGGAAAGAGTATCATACCAAGCTCTTGGTGCTTGTTTTAGTCTATACAATGCTTTGAGCAGTATGTACACAAAGTTTCCCATTTTTGGATCTTCAAAGCCTGGGGGCTATTCATCGTACACTTCTTCTTCCCACTCTCCATTAAGGAAAGCACTTTTGATATCCATTTGAAATACCTTGAAGTTGTTGTATGCAACAAAAACCAAAAATATTCTAATTGCCTCTAGTCTGGCAACAAGAGCAAATGTTTCTTCATAATCAATCCCTTCCTGTTGACAGTAACCTTTTGCCACCAGTCTTGCTTTGTTTCTTGTGACAGTACCACAATCATCCATCTTGTTTTTATAAACCCATTTAGTGCCTATAATGGATTTGTTCTTTGGTCTAGGCACCAACTCCCAAACACAGCTTCTTTCAAATTGATTAAGCTCTTCTTGCATGGCATTAATCCAATCTGGATCAGCCAAGGCTTCTTCAAGAGTTTTAGGTTCTGTTTGAGAGAGGAAACAAGAGTACATGCATTCATTGGCCACATTTCTTCTTATTTTGACTCCAGTTCTTAGATCACCAATGATTAAATCATTAGTGTGATCTCTGTTCCATTTAGTTCCTCTTTGAGAATCACTAGAGTCTTCAACATTTTGCTGATTGAAAGCATCTTTTGCTTTTGCACTATTGACAGTATCAATTTCCTCAAAGCCACTATTCATTGAAACATTCCTAGAAAAATCAGTTGTTTGGGCAGTTCCTTCATTTTCTCCAGACTGATTAGGAACCATTGTTGGACCCGAAATTGTGTGATCAATTCTTGGTGAATCCTCTTCTAGATAGCCTTTATTTTCAAAGGCTAAAGATTCTGTCTCTTGACTTCCTTTAATTTCAGGAAATTTAGTTTCATCAAAGGTGACATTTACACTCTCCTCCACAGTCTTGTGATCCATGATATAGACTCTGTATGCAGTCCTGTCAATTCCATATCCCATAAAAATTCCTTCAAGTGCTTTAGTATCAAACTTTCCTTTGATCTCAGTTGAATCTTTCATGATATGGAAATAATTGATAGTTGGTTTCCTTCCTGTGAGCAATTCATAGGGTGTCTTTCCATAGGCCTTGTTGACTACAGTCCTATTTTGAGTGTAACAGGCTGTATTGATTGCTTCATCCCAGAAATAGGTAGGAAGTTTTACTTCACTCAACATTATCCTTGCAGCCTTAATAAGAGTTCTGCTTTTTCTTTCAACAACACCATTTTGTTGAGGTGTCCTTGGTGCAGAGAATTGTTGAGTGATTCCATTGTCTTTGTAGAAATCATTCATGACACTGTTTTTGAACTCAGTACCATTATCACTTCTTAAAATTTGCACTTTGAACTTTGGATTCTTGTCAAGAACCCTAACCAAGTCAATAATTTTTTGTGCATCTTCATCTTTAGATGCTAGAAATCTCACCCATGTATATCTTGAAAAATCATCAACTAATACTAAAGCATATCTTTTTCTAGCCAGTGATTGCACATTCACAGGACCAAATAAGTCCATATGAATTAGTTGAAATGCCTCATTTATTGAACCACTAGGAGTGCTTTTATGAGCAGCTCTGTTTAGTTTACCTTTCTGACGATCATCACACAATCCTTCTTGACAGAATTCAAGTTGAGGCAGCCCTTTCACCAATTCTCTCTTTATCAGATGATTCATTACTTTGAAATTTAAATGAGAGAGCTTCTTGTGTCACATCCAACTTTCAGATAGAGAAGCCTTACTGTAGAAACAGTAGACTTTATCTTTCCTTACATAGTCCAAGTCAGCTATGTAGAGGCTTCCTTTCCTTACTCCTTGAAAAGCTTCTTCTCCTGTCTTGTTGACAATGGAGCATATGTCTTGATCAAAACCAACCTTGAAACCTCTTTCACAAAATTGAGTGAAACTCAACAAATTGTGCTTCAATCCATTCACTAGAGCAATTTTCTCAATCTTCAGATTTCCAACCTCCAGTATGCCATATCCCATTGTGAAACCAATGTTGTTGTCACCAAAGGTTACATAAGGGTCAACCATTTCTTTGAACTGTGATAACAGGGTTTTATCACCTGTCATGTGTCCTGAGCATCCACTGTCAATGATCCACATGATTCTTTTATTTTTTCTGTTGCCCTGCAAAGTAAAATATTTCAAGTTGCTTTTGGTACCCAATTCACATTGAGTCCATCTGGTTTAGCTTGATCACAATATGAAGTTGGATTTTTTAAATTATCTTCTCTTGCTTTTAGCAAGACTCCTGTAGCTACCCATTCTGATTTGATTACTGGTTTGGTAGCTTTTCTCTTAGGTTGCTTGTTCATACTAACTTTAGGTGGACTTGGAGTCTTTGCCTTTTCAGTTTTAGCATTCTTATGCAGACATTCTTGATTATTAGCAAAAGGCATATTAAAGCAAATACTCATCAAGTTCATTTTGCAAGAAATACAATCAAAATCACCACAGTGAATTACTTGTCTATTCTTTAAAGGCATGCTGTGTAAGTTTCTATTGCTAGAGGTAGCATTCTTAACATTAGACTTGTCCTTGTTGCAAACATGAGTTAGATGACTAGAAGACCCAAAATTGTTACACAACTTTCTAGGAACATTAGGAATATAATCATAATTGTTCTTTTTGTTTATTCCTAGTTTTCCATTTTTGTTCTTCTTGGTCTTCATGACAGTATGTTTAGAAGTTACTGTCATGCTGGTGGTGATAGTAGGTTTAGGTGGAGTAGTCTTGACAGTAAGTTTGGATATTACAGTCTTGACAGCATCTTCTGAGCTTACTGTCGAGCCAGTGTTGACAGTATCTTTCAAACAAAAGTTACTGTCATGATCAATACTAACTGTCTTGGGAATTTTGACAGTATCTTTTACCTTAAGGGATTTATTGACAGCTTCTTTGTCCTCATCATCTATCTCTTGTTTAATTATTAATGCTACCTCATCAAATTCGAATTCAGCCTTTTTGAACAATGGATTCTTCACTTTCTTTAAAATAAAAAGTTTGACAGTATGTTTTCTTGCTTCTTCTACAACATGTTTCTTTCTATTTTTCTTCTCATAGTTAAAACTTATACCTACCTTTTGATTTTCAGTGTTTTTATCATGGTAAGATTTTAACAGGGAAGAGGAATTCTTGTAGGCCTTGATTTTTAATTCATTCTCAGAGATCTGTTTCCTAAGGAATTCCTCAATTTGAGAAGCACAAATAATCTTGTTCTTAAGAATTTCATTTTCTTGTTGTAGAGACTCAAAAGCATTCATTTTTAGTTCAAGTTCATGATTCTTAAGTTTTAATGACTCATTAGTACTAGATAATCTAACTATCTTCTCATTTGCAGCTAACATGCTTGTATGAATATTAAAAATCTCTGAACTCAAACTTTCAATAGTTTTCTTATACTGAGATGTAGTCATATCAATAGTAATAAGAAAAGGTACCTAACTTGATTAAGTGGATGAACCTTCTCTAGAGCTTGCCATGAGAGCAAAATTTTCATATTCTTTTTCTTCCTCTTCATCTGAATCTTACCAGCATTTTCATTCAGCCATAAAGGCTCTTCCCTGTTGCTTTTTCAGCAAGGCTTCATACTTTGCTTTGAGTTCCTCATAGTCACTGTCATTTCTTCTCACTTGTTTTGGCTTCTTGCACTCTGTTGCAAAATGCCCCATTTCACTGCAGTTGTAACACCTTATTTTGGATCTGTCCACTATACCTGTCTTGTATCCACCTTTGCCACTTCTTCCAGGTTTTGAGATATTTGGCTTATTGAACTTGGAGCCTTGTTCTCTTGGTTTGAAGTCTTTGTTCTTCTTGAATCTCAAGTTGGAGAACTTTCTCGCCGTGTAGGCCATTGTTTTATTTTCCATGTTGTCCAGTTCTTCCAAAGTATAGAACTCATCTTCTTCACCATCCTTGAGTTCTAGAGTCACACCTTCATCTTCTTTTATAATTTCTACAATCTTGATTTGTTGTTGATGCTTTGATTCTTTGAGTTGCATCAGATGTGGATCCTGAGCCACTAGAGCATCACAAGTGTTGGCCATCTTTCCTCTTTGACCAGCTTGGATAGCTCTCTTTTGCAGCAACTCTAGCTCATAGGTTTTAAGGATGCCATACAAAGTTTCAAGAGAAACTTTTGATAAATTCATTCTTTCTCTTATGGCAGAAACCTTGTGCTCTAGGTGGTTAAGAAGTGTCAACATGAATTTCATGTTTACCTCCTTTTTATCATAAAACTTTCCATGCAGCTGCAGGTCATTGATCAGCCTATTAAATCTCTCAAACATCTCAGTCAACCCTTCACTCGGTTTAGCCATAATGGCTTCATACTGAGACACCAGAATCTGTCTTTGATTCTCTATTACTTCCTTTGTCCCTTCACAGAGTATCTCAATGGTTTTCCATATTTGCTTTGCACTAGTGCAATTGATAATGTTGTTGTACATGACATTGTCAAGTGCCTCAATGATAATAATTTGTAAGCGATCATCTAGAGATACTTTTTCCTTTTCAGTGTCAGTGTACTCTGAAACTTTTTTAGGAACCCAGTAGGCTGGTATAGTTTCACCATCTACTGTGGTTTCAGGTACATATGTTTGAGGGACAAAGGGACCATTCTCCAAGATTCCAGGGTAGAGTGGGTTGGCCATTTTTATGAACAGCGTCATCTTTCTTTTCCAGAGGTTGTAGTGTTCTTTGTTAAATGTGAGTATTTTTATGCTGCTTACTTTCTGTGCACTCATTTTTAGATCTTTTCAGATTATGTATGTCTAACCTGCTGCTCTAATACCAGTTATTAAACAGAATGAGTGTTGCAGAAGGGGGGTTTGAATGTAACTTAATAATTTATCACTTTTTGCTAACAACAAACAAAAGCAATGATATTAAGTTACAATGCAAATAACAAGCAAACTGAAGACACACTGTGTTTTACTTCAAAAATTAATTTTATTAATTTTTGTTGCTACAACTGACTGGAAGATATTTCCAGCTTCAATAGACACAATAACAAGAGACTGCTAGTGTTTCTATGCTTGAGAAAAGTTAAGCTCAGTTACATGTATAAGAGAAAGTGTTTGTGAGATGTGTGTATTTAAACTAAAACACATATCTCACTTACAAGTACACTTTCCCTTGTTTCCTGGACAATACTCGAAATAGAAATCTCACTCTTTCTTCTCAAGTCTTGTCTTCATTCCAAATATAGATAAAGGTATTCTGTGAGGATTTGACATTCTTGACACCATGAGCACGCTTCACCTTTATGTTTGCTTTTTCTCAAGTTGCAGTTGTAGACTTGACAGACTAGGTTGAAATGTCAAGATCAATATGTGAATTGACTTTACCTAGTCTGCTACTTGAAACAGACTGTCAGCTTCACTGAAAGTTACTGTCAACCTTTAGCTTCACTTTGGTGACAACATCTTTGTTACCGCATACTTTACTGTCAGGCTCATGCTGTCGTCCAAAGGTACTTTAAACTATTCCACCACATATGTTGTCGATCATTTCGCCAAACATGCTGTCAACTCTCTCCGCCAAAGCTACTTTTAGAAAACTTGTTGTCTTAATTCTTCAATCTCCGCCAAATTTACTGTCAAGGGATAGTTGCTGTCAGTGAAACTTGTTATCATAGAGTCTTCATTCTCTGCCAAGTTTACTGTCAAGGAATATTTGCTGTTGTCTGTTCCAAAAGTTGTTGTCACTTGAATATGATGTCGTAGGCTCCAGGATGTAGAATGTTACTGTCGAAGATTTGATCTATGCTGTGAATGAACACTTTATGAACTTCTACTTCTACTTCATGGATCATTTATTTTATTTACACATGACAGTAACTATTGATACTTACTGTCACCTACTTGACTATTTATGCATTCATATTACAAGTGACATTGTAAACATACTGTCAAACTGTATATGACAGTATGTTTTACTTAGTTAATAATTAATTAATCTAAGTAAATATTAGTTAATTACATTGATCATACCACAATCCCTAACAGATTTATTTTTTCTCGGGCTCACAAAGCTTTTAATTACGATCGTGGGTAATCCTTTTTCATGTGAAGTCTAGGTACGACTTCTCAGTGCTTTGACAATTTAGGGGGAGTTAATGGGATATTTTAAGCTATTTGACATGTTATTTGAGGAATGTTATTTAAGGAAATATTTCTTACGCTTAATTTTAAAATGGATGCACATCCTACGAGTGATAATGTTAAGCAATGCTTGAGGAATATTTTTATGGTCCTTTTTCTACTGCGGTTTTGACATCATCTGGTGTTGTCCCAGAAACTTTAAAGATTAGGACTTTTCTTGAAAGCATGCACTCTTATACACCACTCCCTATATTGCCTACTTCACTGAGTGACAAGATTCCTCTATCGATTAATGTTGAGACTGTTCATTATTTTATTAAATAGACTTGGCAATTCGTTTGTGTCGTATACATTTATGTTTTATATACTGAAATATTAAACTCAAACACGATCCATTTAGAGTTCATGTATTTTCGGTATTTGTGTGCTTTCGTGTTCTGTACTTTTCGTATAATATTAAATAAAAATTAATATATAAATAAATAGATAAATATATAAAAATATTATATTTTAAAGTATAATTTTACAAATATATATTTGCATTATATTTATATATAAGATTATAAAATTATGTATAATTATATAAATAAATATACATATATGTATAATAAAAATTAATATTTAAATATAAATATATTTATTTCGTGTAATTTCGTGTCGTGTACCTAAAGGATAACCCAAACACGATACTAAATATAGGTCATGTATATTCGTATTCGTGTATTTTTGTTTCGTGTACTCTAAATTGAAATACAAACACTAATTTTTTGTGTCATTTCGTGTCATGTTATTTGTGTTGTGAACCGAATTGTCGGGTCTAGTATTAAATCATTTTCAAAAGGGACTTCTTGTGGACGAGATGGGTTGAGAGCTCAACATTTGTTAGATGCTTTTTATGGTGCTGAGTCTTCTTTAGGTAAAGAGTCTCTAACAGTGCTCACTAGTGATGTTAACGAAATGAATTTGAACTGAATATCTCAATTTTCATATTCGTATTCGTTAATAATATTTATATTCGGATTTGAAAATTTTCTTATCCTAATAATTATTTGTATTCATATTCGGATTTGTTTATATTCACGAACTATTCATATTCGTTTAACTATTCGTATTCGTTTAAGAAAAAACCGTCATTTTAGTGGGAACTGATTTTAGTCCAAAATACTTGACAAATTCAAGCAAAATTAAAATATCAATATTACAGTCATCCAACAAAGAAGAAATAAAGTTTAAGTTGCAGCCAAAATTTAAGTTACATGGCTCTTAATTAACTTCAAGATTGTACAAGAGAACCTCTATTGGCTCTTCATCCTCTTGAAAAAGAAACGAGTGAGAATTTTTTGTTAAAACTAAAAGTAGTAATTTTTTATTTAACAATATATGTAGAAATATAAAAGATAGAGAAATATTTTATGAGTTTTTGGTTGTTTCTTTATTCAATAAAGATGACGAACCCAATCACCTCCACAAATTAGTACTTGTGTCATTTAACTAGATAAAGCAGCACGATATGCGTTTAAAACTTTAGTTCTCACATTAAATGTAATGTAAATTATGAAACAACATTGCTGATAGAGATAGCCAACAAATCATGAACAATTTTTGATAAAATCTTATACTTTAATTTATTGGCTTACCACCATGCTAGGGCATTAAATTAAGAATTCTCTTCTTCATTTTAGTATCTATAAATTCCTTCTTCCAAATATATATTGTTGGAGATTACGAAGCTGTATGAATAGTAATCATGATAACTCAACACTAGAACAGGACAAGTAAATAATACTACGCCTACACAGAAATCAAGAAGAAATGAAGACAAGGCAAATACAGTGAATCAAGACATTAGAAGAAGTTTTGAACTCTACTACAGGTCACTGAAAGAAGTACATTAATATGTTCATGCCTCAGTGAAGAATAAAGTGTAAAGACTTTTAGGGTTTCAGAAGTGTTAAAGATTCAGTATAGAAGTGCCACTAGAAGATTTCAGTGTACCAGCATTGATTGAAGATAGACAATGTTCGAAGCATAGGAATCTAGTAGAATTGAAGACATGGTATGTCTAAGTACCAGAAGAGATTCCAGTGAAATTACAGTGTTTATTGACAGTCAGTGTTCGAAGCAATGAAGTTGCTGCAAACTTAACAATGTACGTAAGGCGATAATACGAAGACCTGGAACGAAGTTAGTCGTCTGTGAACCAGACCAGTTGCACTAGGCGTCAGCAATCTGTGAAAGGAATCTGAGTATTAACTATAGAATAATTGTTAAGTTGAAGAACGTACTTGAAAAGAACGGTTATTTATTAAGGTACGAAAAGTAATTTGTAGAGGCTACAGCCAAACAGCTAAACAGCTAACAGCCAAACAGCTAAACAGTTCAAAGGGTGCAGGGTGCAAAGTGTCACAACCTTGGTACGAAAAGTGAAAGTTTCTGAACTACAGTCGAAGAACGGAAACAGCTCAGGGTACAGGGTGTAATGCGACAAAAATTTGGTACAAGAAATGTAAGTTGGCGAACTTCAATCAAGGAATGAAAAGAGGGTCAAAGTGCAGTGACCAAACAACACTTTGACCATGAAAGTATATTACACGCGCAACTTCACTTTCCTTTGATTAATCAACTTGAATGGCGCCACTACACTGCTCCCCTTGTTTTGGCGCAACACAAAATGGCTTCAGGAAATTCTAAGTTCATGGCGCCACTTATTCTTACACAGTGAAGGCAATGTAGCTGGCGCCACTCAACTTCACTTTGAAGCAACTTAGTTTTTAAGGCGCCACTTGAATCTACACAGGGAAGTCACTCTACAGGCGCCACTCAACCCTTAGCCAATCAAATTACAGCAGCTACTTTAATTGATTTAAAGTCTACACAAATAAAAGGAGGTCAGCCACTCATTAGAAGAGTCGTCTTCTTCAACACAAATAATATGTAGAGAGCTACTGCCATGGCCGGAGCAAGAGACTTAAATTTATACACATCCATACCTTGCTCCCGGTCAGATATTAGGACCCGGTTCTTTAACGAAAAATGCTCAGGGCTCCTAGATATCACTCCCTACGGACTCAGTTTTTCCTTGTACTAATTTAGATATATTTGTATAGGAACTGAGCCTAATATTTTTGTGTTAGTAGCAAAGAACTAATTTGTTCTTTGGAAGCCAGTTATATTTTTAACTGGGTGTAGCAACCTCAGGGATTATATACGAAAGTAATATTCCCCGAAACTTGTCTCCATAATTTACCTGCTAATTTTCTTGAACCTAATTGATTTATCCGATCTCACAGAAAATTAGTAGGCAGTTCACCTAAACACTACAAATGGCCAAACCCACTCTGAAGCAATAATTTATTTATCCGTAAATTCTGAAAAGAATTTAAATTATTGTGAATATCGTATTCAACCCCCCTTCTACGATATTTCGGGACCTAACAATTGGTATCAGAGCTTGCTGATTGATATACAAATCAGGATCCATAACCCAGTGAAGCTCATCAAGCCCAAGCTGCTTACTCAGAAGGAGGCCTTGTTAAATAAGTTTATTTATAAACTTTTATTAAGTCTATTTTATAAACTTTTATGAAATTTATTTTATAAACTTTTATTAGTTTATGTTATAAATTTTAATTAGTTTATTTTATAAACTTAATATTTAATTTATTTTATAAACAGTTATAAAATTTGTTTTATAAACTTTTATTAGTTTATGTCACAAATTTTAATTAGTTTATTTTATAAATTTGATATTAAGTTTATTTTATAAACTTTTACAAAATTTGTTTTATAAACTTTTATAAGTTTATATTATAAATCTTAATTAGTTTATTTTATAGATTTAATAAAATTTACTATTTGAATTTATTAAACAAAATTTATTGAAGTTGCTCAGCCAAGTGAAGTCTTTATGTCACGTGGGTCACGCGCCATGCCAAATTCAGTTGACCTTGCTCGAGTCACACGCGCTGAGCTCCTGAAGTGAAATGACTTGGTTTTGTTTCTAAGTCTCAAGTTGCGCTCGTACAGGGGTAACCCTGTGCGAGGCGCAACTCAAAATCGCAGCGCCACTCATGTTGTGGACTTAGCGAATTCTCTGTTATGTTGCGCTTATACAGGGTAATCCCCTGTTTAGGCGCCACTTAACACCTTAAAAGACTAGGCGCCACTCACCCAAAATATCAGTTTGGTACCCCAAGTTTTGTACCCTTTTATTTTTAATTTTTATTTTAGATTTATTTATTTTTCCAGAAAATTTAAAATTCTTGAAAACTAAAATTTTTCTTAAATATTAATTTACGATATTTTAATTTTTAAGAAAATTCGAAATTCTTGAAAATTAATTTGTTGTATATTTTTATTTTTGATTAATTTATTTTCTAAGGAAATTAAAAATTCTGTAAATTTAAATTTTTCTTAAATATTAATTTGAGGGTACTCAAGGAGCAGTAGTTGAAGATTTTTCCGGGTATTGAAGACAACAGAGATTGACTGAAGGTTATCCAATGAAGATTATTCTGGAACAGGTTGAAGAAATAGTGGTATTAATTTCCTCAGAGGTTTACTCCATAGGATCCCACTAATATTTTAGAAGCTGCAAAAGAAGAGATTAATTTGGGTACAGGTTTTGGTTAATTTGAGTTGTATTTTTGGATGAAAAATCTTAGGGGTTGAAGTAGTGAAGGAGAACAGACTGGACAACCTGGAATCTCAGTACAAGCCTTAAAGACTATTCTACAGGGAGATTATAGGAAGTTCGTGCTAACACTGCAGATCATCTGGAACACAGGATACAGCCAACAGGGATTTAAGGATACAACCACATTGTCTGTAAAAGACCTGTATGTGCTAAAGGCCTATGAACTAGAACAAGAGCTGAAGAAGATAATATTTGGTAAAGTAGGTTGTTAGCATATCCACAGTATTTGTGACCCAGGAATCAAATTTGATTGAAGTCAAGGTTGAGAACCTCTGAACAGAAATGAAATGATCCTAGAAGCTGAATTGAAGATGTTGTAGCTCGAGGTAGTGGTCAAGGTGTTGCATGTGAATTTGACACTTTAGAATAACTTGAGAACTGGACTGCAAGTCAAGCCTGCAGGGCAACAGGAAGTTCAGTGACATCAGATTCAGACGGAATCCCAATTCTAAATCTAAGGTCCTTACCTATAGATTCCATGGAGGAGATTTTCAAGACCACTTCAAGAGGCGGTTGCAAGACAGCGATGGTTGATTATAAAAGACAAGATCAGAGGTTTGCTACATAATTTGAAGAAGCCTGTACAAGCAAAAGATGATAGACACTATGTTGGGTTGAAGCAGGAATCTCAGGCATTAGTGAGGATGCAGCAAGGGAAAGCATTTGTTGATGAAGATTAAATGCAATGTTGATTTTATCAGTGACAATGATGAACCAAATGGACATCTGACATCAATGATCAACACTGGAGATGAATCACTAAGCACTTCACAGGTACAGTTTCTAACTAGTATACGTTTATCTAATTCAGAACTGTATGTTTATTAAGTTTTGAAATGTATTATATTCATGACAGCATGTTAGCATCTTAGGACTTAAATGCTTAATTGATTGCTAAGAATAAGATTGCATGCTAAGATTTATGAGTTTAATTAGTACATTTCATACTTGATTTTATATGCAGTAAAATGAAAATCCAGAATTAGATAGGGTGTTCTAGACGGTTAGGTGTATCCCTAAACATTTGCTGGAACTTGATTTAAATCTTCTGTGATTTAATACCTCTGCTAATGTTGTGAAAATTGCTAAATAGACAAACAGGTCATAGATCAGATTTTACTTATTCTCAATGACAAATGACTTGTTAATTGTTTATATGCTTATTTTCATATGATTTACTTTTACTCACTTAGTTGCACTTAAATGCTATATTATCTCATGAATTACTTGTTATGGTAAAATTGGTTAGGAGATGGTAGAATTATCTAAGTAGTCAGTAAGTCATGTAGATTCGAAGCTATATCTAAAACTGACTTAGGTAATTAGAGGTAGTTAAAAATGGTAGACAACGACAGAATGGATTAGATAGAATTAGTAATTAATTTATTAGTTCTTCTATCCTTGTGCTCTTAGAAGATTAAGTACTGAATTTTCTAATATGCATATTGAAGCTGTTGTTACCTTTGATAATATCTGTAACCCATCTGGACTCAATTAAAGTTGAGTACCAAGAAGTTTGATCATTTGTGATTGCAGAGTATGTTATGAAAGGCAAAAGTTATGAGACTTCGTGACATTTATTGTTCGAGGCATATGATTAAGATTAAAGCTCTAACATCACAATTGATTGAGAAGGCCTCCCCGATGGTAACCTTTGGAGATGACAGCAAAGGATGTACAGGGGATATGGCTATCATGTTTTAAGAACTGTCATCAGTGGAAGCATCTTTCTTGTTGAAAGAGTTAAGCACTTTTTAAAGGGCACTAGGGAATTCTTCGTCAAGGGTTTTCTGGAGAAGTGTTTGATCTCAAGCAAGAAGGTTGGAAGCTCGCTCAACTGAGAGTGAAGAAGTTTGTTCGTAGCTGACATGGAATTTGGATGCAAAGGTGAAGTCAACTTTTTAGTAAAGCTTCATCAATGAAGAGTTAGCTATGGCAAAAGAAGCTCTTACACTTGTCAGTCTACAAGGCAATGGATTCTTTGTTAAAAGATGAAATTGGTGAGAGGACTGCTTCATTTGGAATTCTATTCAGAAGGACATTTTGAAGTGTGTCACATAGGAAAGTCAATGAAAACATCACACTGAAGGAAAGTCATATGCTTAGTGGTGATTGAAATTGATAACCCTAATAACAAATTGGTGATGTTCGTGCATTCAACAGACAAAATGTCACAAATGGTGATTGATCAAATAAGGAAGATCAAGTTGGAAGCAAAGTAAGCTGTGAGAACTTTGAAGTCAGATAATGGAACTGCATTTCGCGAGTGAAGTTCTAAATGAAGTCTGTACTGAAAAAGGGATTTTGAAGCTGAAGCAATTAACACAGCATGCTGCTTTATTCAACAAGATCGTGAAAAGACATCATTTGAGTTAATGGCCAACCAGAAGCAAACACTGAAGCTCTTTCGTGTGTTTGGAGGGAATTGATCTTTAATGAAGATTTATTTGAGTAACTTGACAAGAAGTTAGGGCTCATGGAACAATTCTCCTCGGCTACTCAGAAGTGATTAAAAGTCTGAATGTAATGAATATCTACACCAAGCTCCCAAGCATTCAAGTGAACGACTATTATGAATCTTTGACAAATTCAGATACTGATGTAGAAGCTGAGATTGCAGAAGGAATTAATGTTTAGCAGCAACTCAGGGGAGCAAATAGAAGAAGGATCTACTAGTCATACTCAACAATGAAAATCAAAGGATTTCATCAAGAACATTTCTGCCAAGACAAAAGGTCTGAAGTCAAATTCAATCCTGGAGTCTCGTTCTTAGTAATCCGGATTGGTGTGTAGAGGCTAGAAGTGCTATGCAAAGTAAAGAACAACTGTTAACAACTAACAATTGATATCTAGAGAAGCACTGATTGATCCAGATTGGGTGATTGCAATGCAAGATGATCTCAATCAGTTCGAAGGCAGAAAACAACTGAAGCTGGAACCCAGACCACAGACCACTAAAGTCGAAGCTGAAATTGGTACAGTAGGGGTTCACAGAAACTGGATGACTATTGGCATTGTTATGAGGGACAAAGCCAAACTGGTTGCTACAGGTTACTTTAAAGTAGAAGGTATCGACGATGATGGAAACAGAATCTTCGGGACTTTCTAGATCAAGCAGTAAGCACCAGTGACGAGACTTGATCCTTTGGGACTCATCAATGGGGACCTAACAATTTTCAGGGACCCAACGATTAAGACCAAACAATTGGTATCCCTAGCACATGTGGAGCATTTAAGCATGAAGATCTAACAGATGAATGTGAACAAGTGCACTCCTGAATGGTGAGCTAGAAGATGAAGGTGCAGATCCATTACAATTTGTATATCATTCTCTTCCCAGGCTTTTCTATGACGGAGGTAAGGACTCAAGCAAAACGTCAAGGACATGGTATGACACTCTAACTGTTAATTACTTAAAAATGATTTTACATTAGAGTTGTTATACATATCTCTCTAGAAATGCTAGGCACACACAATGTCACATATATGTGCAAGTATACCTTAATTCTCGATATGCCTATGTGCAAGTTTCCAAGTGGAAAGTAGAGAATCGTATCTTATAGCTAAGTTATGGATTGCTAGATATCTTAGGGGATCACCAATTCTTGGAATCTGGGACCCTTAAGATAATAGGTTTAACCTAATTGGCTATATAGATATAGATAATGCAGGTTGTACGAAAGACAGGGAAGTCATTCCTAGAAGCTGTCAATTTCCAGCAACTCTGTTGAAGCTCTTAACACCACTGAAGGAACAAGTGCATGGACACCAGGTATCATTTCTTTTGAGAGCTGTCCATAGTCGAATAACTTGCAGATTTTTGCTAAATGACGTGATGAATTTATTTTATCTAAGTTGGTTAGTAAACTTGGGATATTATTAATGTGCATATTTGTTGAAAATCCCATCTGCAAGGAATTCTTAAATGAGTTCACAAGTATTACTTTTTCCCTATTCAAAGGACTTGTGAAATTATTTTAAATCCAGTACCTCATACTTTTTGCTATTAGTTTAATTATCATGCTTACATTGTTATATGCATAAGTGGTAGTTAAATTACTTAGCATAAGTTAGAAGCATAATTATTTGTATGTTTTAAATATTTGATGAGTATTAGTCAATGATATCTTGCTTAATTGCTTTGATATTTTACTCTGATATTCTTAAATATTTTATTACAAATAATTGTGATACTTTTGATATTAGTGACGGTATTTAGAATTTCTGTTCTAAATAATTAATGCATATTTCAAAACTCACTAATATTAGAAGGTGAAGTATTTTCTAAGTTATGTGTATAAAATGCTCAATATTTTATATACTTAGAAAATATTTCTAAAAATAAGTTTGTGAGCGAGGAGTTGTAAAAAGAATCACAAGTATTACATTTTCCCTATTTAAAGGACTTGTGAATTTCTTTTCAACTATAACCTCGAGCTTACGTATATCAATTAATAATTGTTATGAGCATGCTTACAATGTGCAAAGTGACAATTATTAGATATGGCGTAGGAAGTTAGATGCTAATATTCAATCCAATGAATATTTTAGTATTTAGCGAATTTATTTTATCTTATTGAAATTATGGATTGAAACAATTCAATGATTATTAGTTTCATAATTTTGATTTGATAAAATAACAGAAGCACAATTTCTTGCATCTTAAAATTATTGATAAATATCGAATAATTGATATCAGCGTGCAATTAATTGTGATATTTTTAATATTAGTGATAATACAAGTTGTTTACCTGAAATCACTAATAGTAAAAATATATATGCTTATTGTTCTACTGAATAATTGCCATGTATAGTTTATATATATGCATGTGATTGGCAATTGCTTAGTACAACATAAGTATTTAATTTATTTTGGATTATTTAAATCATGATGATATAAAACAATTCAGTGAAATATCTGTTCCATGATTTAAGTAAATTAAAATAAATTCGAAGCATAATTATTAGTGGTATAAATATTCTCTTTTATTACTTTGTGATAATTGAATAATATTTTATTACAACATAATTGTGATATATTTAGTTTTCTCTCTTTGACTGGTTCACGATCCTGAATGTATTTAAAAGAAATTTTTGTCTATTTCTTTTTCAAAATGTTTTATTCAAAGATACATTCATTTTTCTATCAGTTTTAGTTAAGAAAACTTAAGAATTCTTTTTCAAAACTTCTCTTTTGAAAAACTTCTCTTTTGAAAAACTTTCTTTTATCTCGAAATTTTATCCCCTCCCAAAAGCTTGTTTTAAATGTTTTATCTTTAAAAAGCTTTTTCTCTTTTTTGAAAATGTGTTTTAACTTCGAGGTACCAATCACTTGTAAATTGATTTGTTTTCAAATACTTGTTTCAATGTATGTTTCACATTGATTCATAGTACCAAAACAGTGGTTGTTGCTTTGAAGGCCTAGTACTGTATTGTTAAGCATTCATTTACCCCAATTGTCATGTTTTTTATTTTAAGTCGGGGATATTATCAGGCAGACGAAAATGATGTAAATCATAATTGCATTATGAGTCGGAAAATCATTGTCTTCTATCTGATAAGGATGTTTTGCAAAACTGTTTTCAAAACATACAGTGCTTAGGTTTAATGGAAAAGAGTCATGTTATTGAGATATAATTTGGTAAGAGAGTTGAAATTCTTATTTGGTGTAAATTCCCGCGTTTTATTATGGGAAGTTTGCCTCATAAGAAATTCAGAGTGATAGAATTTTTCTCTGATACTCCCGCATTTTATTATGGGATAAGTATCTTAAAGAAAATTTCTATTGATGTCATGCTCTTAAATGATAAATTTTTCAATCTGACAAAACTCTTTTATTAAAAGTGCTTTAATGCAATCATTTACCATTCCTTCTTATATTTTTCTTTCTCCTTGAGATGAGAAATATGTTTTGGAATGTTAAAGTGATTATTTGTTTATCTTTTTAATTGACCCTATCCGATTAGCCCCTAGTGGCTATAGAAGCTGGCCAGGAGGTTGAAAACCCATCAATCTCTGACCCAGGCCTTAATACCAAACACTCATTTCATCCACTTCCATATATTAACCCCTGGAGTTATAAGGAACACATGGTAGTTAGAGGTTGATAAGGGAGAAACTGCACTTGATGCAGCAAATAAGGATGAAGTCGGCAGTGCACCCACAGCTCTACCTCCAGCGAAGTAAAGAAGTATATAAACTGAGGTATCTGTAAGCTCATCTGTATCTTCTCAAAAAGATGTAGAGCTGAAAAGGCAATAAAACTGTCTCTGGAATCATTCTCTCAACAGGATGAGTCCATTGAAATTCGCTCGTCAGCCAGAGCATCTTGTAATGAGTCAAGCACACCACCGGCACTCACGCTGATGGTAAGCCTAAACAGATATATACTAGGAACCTTATATAATTTTTGGGACCTAACAATCCTAACAGTTATACTAGGGGCCTAACAATTGGACACATTGCAAAACGTGCACAGTGTGAGGTATAGGCATGTTAACAAAACACCCGTCATTGGGTTACGAGGGAAACGTAGACTCTAATTTGCCATTCATTACATTGTCTACTACGTCGCCCCTCCTGGAAGGAACATTTCCAGATCCTGAAAAGGAATGTCCACCTCCCGTTTATGGAGAAGGTGTGAGGCAACTCCTTGATAGAACAAGGCAGGATTCCCTAAGAGATTTTAAAATCTTGGGATAACCCATCTCAAAGAGGTGAGGCTCCACTAGACAGTGATTTAGCAAATGCTATTGAGTCTGGTGCTGAGACAGTGCTTATGCATGATAGATCAACTACACCTCAACGAGGCAATTCTCCACTTGATAGTGATTCATTTCATTTTGATGAATCAGGTGATAAGAATATATGAATTGACGGATTTCACTTGCAGGTACAGAAGGCTAAATTTGGAATGCTGAGTGAAAGTGAGAGAGAGAAACACTTAAGTGAAAGTGAGGGAGAGATACACTTGAGTGAGAGATAGGGAGAGAAAGAGTGAAACACTTCAAAGTGCTCGACACTTAAGTGTAAACACCAACAGAACGTAGTAGAAGTGAGGAAACCACAAGCCAAACACTTACCCTTGCTACTTCTGAAAGAAAAGTTACTATATTTTTTCCCGATCAACGTCAGACGAGAACCTTCTTTGGAAGACAAACCATTCAAAAGTGGACCTATCAATATCGTGCTATCTTTAAAAATGGGCCATTGGAGGATTCCTCAACTAAGGGGGAGAATTTATAGGGAGAAAAAGGTGAAGTTAATAAGTCTTATCTTCGTATCCTTCGGAAGAGTTAAGAGTTAATCTCCTAAAGGGGTTCGTATCCTGGACTCTTAAGGTAAGTTCCTGGATCCTGGAAGATCAATCCTGGAGATCCTTGGGAAAAGGGGTTCGTATCCTTGGGAGAAGTTAATAGCCTTAGGGGGAGATTTTAGACAAGAAGAAGAAAATCTTATCTTCTGATCCTGAGGGGAAACAATAGATATATGGGAGAATCAAGAAGCTGTATTCTATACTTGGAAGAACAGAAATGACTATTCCATTGATTTTCTAAAGGGAGAAGAAGAATAAGAAGGAGAATCACATTCGTAGGGGGAGAACATTATTTGAGCTATGTTCAGTATTCTATTGAAGACGTACCCAGGAATAATGATTCTTATGAAGCTCTGTTCATGATAAGTTCTTTAAGTTCAAACTATGAAGGATTTTGAAACAGAGGGAGCACAAACAGACAGAAATGAAGATGATACAATTTGAATATCAATTCAGTGTCAGAGGAACAAACATCATTCATTTCAGTCACACAAGAAATCTGGAAATGCAGTATCTGATCCAGAAAGACCAGTAGCATTATTTACAAGTCTCGGACGATTACTTTTTCTAGTTGTTAGTTGAGTTATCCTCCCTAGATGATTTGTTTGCTAAAGTTTAACAATCAAATAGGGGGAGATTGTTGGAGATTACGAAGCTGTATGAATAGTAATCATGATAACTCAACACTAGAACAGGACAAGTAAATAATACTACGCCTACACAGAAATCAGGAAGAAATGAAGACAAGGTAAATACAGTGAATCAAGACATTAGAAAAAGTTTTGAACTCTACTACAGGTCACTGAAAGAAGTACATTAATATGTTCATGCCTCAGTGAAGAATAAAGTGTAAAGACTTTTAGGGTTTCAGAAGTGTTAAAGATTCAGTATAGAAGTGTCACTAGAAGATTTCAGTGTACCAGCATTGATTGAAGATAGACAATGTTCGAAGCATAGGAATCTAGAAGAATTGAAGACATGGTATGTCTAAGTACCAGAAGAGATTCCAGTGAAATTACAGTGTTTATTGACAGTCAGTGTTCGAAGCAATGAAGTTGCTGCAAACTTAACAATGTACGTAAGGCGATAATACGAAGACCTGGAACGAAGTTAGTCGTCTGTGAACCAGACCAGTTGCACTAGGCGTCAGCAATCTGTGAAAGGAATCTGAGTATTAACTATAGAATAATTGTTAAGTTGAAGAACGTACTTGAAAAGAACGGTTATTTATTAAGGTACGAAAAGTAATTTGTAGAGGCTACAGCCAAACAGCTAAACAGCTAACAGCCAAACAGCTAAACAGCTCAAAGGGTGCAGGGTGCAAAGTGTCACAACCTTGGTACGAAAAGTGAAAGTTTCTGAACTACAGTCGAAGAACGGAAACAGCTCAGGGTACAGGGTGTAATGCGACAAGACTTTGGTACAAGAAATGTAAGTCGGCGAACCTCAATCAAGGAATGAAAAGAGGGTCAAAGTGCAGTGACCAAACAACACTTTGACCATGAAAGTATATTACACGCGCAACTTCACTTTCCTTTGATTAATCAACTTGAATGGCGCCACTACACTGCTCCCCTTGTGTTGGCGCAACACAAAATGGCTTCAGGAAATTCTAAGTTCATGGCGCCACTTATTCTTACACAGTGAAGGCAATGTAGCTGGCGCCACTCAACTTCACTTTGAAACAACTTAGTTTTTAAGGCGCCACTTGAATCTACACAGGGAAGTCACTCTAGAGGCGCCACTCAGCCCTTAGCCAATCAAATTATAGCAGCTACTTTAATTGATTTAAAGTCTACACAAATAAAAGGAGGTCAGCCACTCATTAGAAGAGTCGTCTTCTTAAACACAAATAATATGTAGAGAGCTACTGCCATGGTCGGAGCAAGAGACTTAAATTTATACACATCCATACCTTGCTCCCGGTCAGATATTAGGACCCGGTTCTTTAACGAAAAATGCTCAGGGCTCCTAGATATCACTCCCTACGGACTCAGTTTTTCCTTGTACTAATTTAGATATATTTGTATAGAAACTGAGCCTAATATTTTTGTGTTAGTAGCAAAGAACTAATTTGTTCTTTGGAAGCCAGTTATATTTTTAACTGGGTGTAGCAACCTCAGGGATTATATACGAAAGTAATATTCCCCGAAACTTGTCTCCATAATTTACCTGCTAATTTTCTTGAACCTAATTGATTTATCCGATCTCACAGAAAATTAGTAGGCAGTTCACCTAAACACTACAAATGGCCAAACCCACTCTGAAGCAATAATTTATTTATCCGCAAATTCTGAAAAGAATTTAAATTATTGTGAATATCGTATTCAACCCCCCTTCTACGATATTTCGGGACCTAATATATATCAAGTTCTGACTTTAACATAACACAAGTCTCAATAGAACCCAAATATTGATCAAATCTAAATAAACTAGAAGGTGTGGCCTGCTTCTTATTTGATGTCATGTGACTTTCACAACTAGGAGAGCTCATATGACTAACGTTGATATTACGAGTAAATTATAATGCATACTAGTTGAATAATTCATAAAGTGAACAGCATACATTATTTATATTAGAGCCAACATCATAATTAGCACCAAGTAAAGATTACATTCACCGTAATACTTATCAAATTTATCTTTCATCTTCTTAAAAATGGTTTGAATAAGTTCTTCTCAACTTAATTCTTTTTCATCCAACACTTCTTTAACTCTCTAAATAATTCCAAGAAAAAGATTTGAAGTAGGATAATCACCCCTTGACACGACGTGAGTTATCTCGTAAAATATTTCAAGAATCGTAATCACATTCTCAACCATTTCCCAATCATGAAAGAATGGAAAATAAAGATAAGAAGGCTATATTTATGAAAAATTGAAAATGCATCTTTTACTTTCCAAGCCGAAACTAACATGTCATATGTAGAATTCTATCGAGTTGGACAATTAATAATTAACTTTCTCACAAGAAGACCCAAATAATGAATAATTTTGAAAAATAATTCGACATTCTTTTAGAGTGGTAAATAAATCTAGCACTCTCTTTGATATCTTCAATTATATATGTGATTTGAGACAAAGCATGCATTTTGAACAGTAAGATTAAGAATATGCGACATACATCTCAAATGAAATAATTTACCATCCAAAATTAATTTCCTAATTCTTGAAAATTTCTATTTTAAAATATGAGGACCTACATCACTATTTGATGCGTTTTCAACGGACACTATAAATATTTTATTCTCAATTTCTCAATATTGATGCAATTGAATAAAACATCAGATATATCAATACTTAAAAAATATTGTTTAACAAATAATTATAAAACCAATAAGATACTACAATCAATATATAAACTAAACAATATTTAGTTACATGGGGAGGAGGGAGATCAATGAAACTAAGAACACGTTTCTGTAGTTTCCAATCTGAATCAACAAAATGTCATGTTATGCACATGTAAGATATCTTCTACACTTTTGATTTCCATATATATGTGGTAAGAAAAACCTTGTTAACTCTTTGGGGTTGTTCTTTCAGCTTCTTTTTTTTCAATCTCATAAATAGTAATTTTTTCCTCGTTTAGAAGCATGTAATCTTTTCGAATTGAGTAAGATTAGCCTTCATCATAAAAGAATATCATGTCTCTTCCACAATTTTAAATGGCTTCTCATGCATAAGAATCCAGTGGGTAACTGTTTCTCTTTGCCTTGAACTATCATACTTCTCATCTGACAAAGGGGTTATTTCCATTTACATATAGTAGGTTCAAATTGTAATCTTTTCTGATTTTATAGAGCTATCTTCTTCTTAAGACATGATTTTCCATGATTAAGATATAGAGCAGTATGTCCACCTGACTTATATGAAAGCTTAATTGAGTAATACTTACACTAAGGTTTTTGTATGCCATTTGATAGGTCAAACAACTCAAAATCTTCACTCTCTTGTTATTTTGATTTATCATTCTCATTATTTGGATCTTCATTTACACCTTTTTTTGTCATTTTATTTCTTTTATCTTCGTCAAATTATTCCCCTTCCAACTCAATAATAACATCCAAGTCAAGTGAAGAAGTGGGACAAGTCATTAGAAAATAAAAAAATGAATGAGTTTGAGAGAGATACGATCGACGACGAAACGAATAAAAGGAAAGACGAAGAGAACAAAATGAAAGAGATTGATTTCTGAAGCTGTGAAATAATTAGGGTTATAGATTATGGACTATTGGACTATTGAGGTATTGAGCTAGTTTAAGGATAAAATATATGCTAAATTTGACAAATCTGTTACCCAGATAAATAGACTATTATAAAAGGGGGAGTGGATATAATAGTATCAAAACAATCGATTATGAACACAAGTATGTAGAAGAAATATTATTTTGTATTAATTTTTGATAAACTAAATACAAAACTCTCTCAAGAAAAACAAAGTTCTTAAGAGCTGCTAGGTTATGAGAATGATATATCTTGAACTATTTACAATGTAAAACCTAATTCTGTGTTTATATAGTACATAACTACAAATCCAAATACAACAAAGATAATGAACATTAAATGTCAATATTCTATTTCCATCATTATACACTAAAATATCACTTTCATAAAGGTAATAGAATTGTATTTGAATTTCTCCTTCTTTATCCAAATCAAATTCTGATTTGTCTGTTTCCATCCTTGTCAAAATCTGATCTCACAAACTCTGTCGATTGATAATCTCTGATTGAGTATACTCTGATTGAGTAAAATTTGATTTGAGTAAACTCTGATTTGAGTAAGTTCTGTTAACAGCTTCTAAACTCTGATGACGTCAGCTTAAACTCTGATCTTCATTAAACTCTATTTGTAGTAATCTCTAACAGCATCAGTGTTTGTATTTCTAACAATCTCCCCCAATTTATGCTTTATTCAGTAAAACATAAATTCAACTTATGATGTCAGAAACCATATTGACAAATATACCAGAGTTTGAGTTTTTCTTCCTTGACTTAAATTCTCTTGTAGGAAAAATCTTCAGACAGAAACTTATCAAGTATTTTTTTTCCTGCTATCTTCAATAATTCTACCAGCTTCTCCTTCAATTCTTTCATATGGTCACTAGAATCATCAATTTGGAAAATTTCAGCTCTCAAGTTATAAATTAATGTTCTTTCCATTCTATCATCTAAAGGTATGCAACAAGCTTTTTGTCCATCAGCATTTAGTATTAGTGTTGGAATACCTAAAACCATTTTAACCTTTGCATCCCCTTTAACCATCTCCTTTTCTGTACCATCTTCAAGCATGTATCCAGGTCTGTACTCCTTAGAGTTTACCATCAAAAGTCTCTCATTCTTCTTCTTTTCCTCAATAATTCCTTCCAAAATCTTCACCCACTTAGCTGTAATCTCATTTTCATCATTTAACAGATAGAGAACATACTAAAGTTCTTTTGATGATTTATGGATTAGATTTTCTTCAGCTATCTTCATTACTCTTCCATTTTCTAGAAAATACAACAGCTTCTCTTTTGGAACAGCACCATCAAAGATATCATTTACTATATGAATAACAATTAGCTTGTCCAAATGATTTTGTGATAACTCTTCTTCAGGTTTGTTCTTCAAAGAAAAAGGATCTCTGAAAGTATTTCTCTCTCCTCTATAGACTTTAGGTTTTGAATCACCAATACCTCCCTTGTTTTTACCAAGTGGGGCATTGAGAGTCAGCGTTTTAGATTTTGTCCACAAAAGATCAAGATTTTTCTTTCTACTGAAAGTTTGCTGTTCTTCTTCCTCATCTTCAAAGCTTGTTCTCCCTGGAAGAAATGTAGTACCAAGCATAGTGAGAGGAGTTTTTGATTTTACTGGAGCTTTCTTTTGAATTGCAGGAGTTGGATTTGTTTGAGCAGGATTGGGTACAGTTGATTTTGCTTGAGCAGGCATCTTCTTCTGCACTGGAGTCTTCTTCACATATCTTCTCTTCTTTGACTGGACTTGAGCAATGTCAGTACCAGTTTTCTTTAACTCTTCTTCAATAGCAATTGGATCCATTCCTAGATTTTCTTCTTCAAATAGTTTCATTACCAGTTCTGCATCCTTCTTATTTCTTTCTTCAATCTTCTCAGGCTTTTCTTCTTCTTCAAGCCTTTTTGCCAATTCTTCATCAAGATCCATCAGAGTTTGCTTATCAGAGTTTACTCCAGATTCTGAAGGAATCAGAGTTTGGTCAGTCAGAGTTTGTTCAATCAGAGTTTGTCCACCCTTATGACTCCCTTGACTTTTGTCACTACCATTACCATCTCCATCACCTTCATATTTATCAGAGTTGAACACAACATCCACCTTGCATTTGTCTTTTGAGTACTTCCCCCTTTTTCTGACATCAGAAGAGATAGTTAGGATGTCTACAATTGTATGCAGCATGGTCTGCATGGAGGTAAAAACAGTAGAAATTTTATCAACTTTAGCCTCCAAAGCATCTTGTTTTGTAGATAAAACTTTAAGCTTAGATTCCAAAGCATGCTAAGTAGCAGAAACAGAAGTTTGAACAGAAGCACTTGTCTTGCTAACAAAGTCTTTAAGATCAGAAATTTCACTGTGAAGACCCTTTGTTAACACAATAGTTGCTTTGAGAACTGTCTTTATTTCATCAGAGTTTAATTCAGAATCAGCCTTGTGGATAAGATCATGAACATGGGGCCAAGAAATATCTTCATGAGAAAATTTCCAAGACATATCCCAGATGGATTGTCTCTTTGAGCTTAGAAAATTATCTTGTGATGGTCCACCCCTCCTGATTTCCCTCATTATGCCTTCATTATTAAGAGCATATTCTATTTCACCTTTCAACTGCTCAACAACAGAATAGTTAGGATAGTCCATCTTTAATCTATCATAGGAATCAAATGCATCATGTGGACATATATTTGAGTTGTATCTCTGAGTATATGGAATGGAAATTTCAGTAATTTCTTCATCTTCAAAAATAGGTTCCTCAGAGATTGCAACCTCGTCAGCAGAGTTTACAGCAACATGAGAGTTTGGCAACTCAGAGTTTAAAGATTGAGAAGCAGTTATATTTTGAGTACCTGCAAAAATTACAGAACATCCTAAATCACTCTTTTCTTTTAAAGTAATCTCATTACTTCTCACATCACACATCTCATGACTTTTAAGAGTCAGAGTTTGCTCACTAAAAGTAACTAACTTCTTTCACATATATACCTCTCATTTTTCCAGAACCAATGTATGCCTCTCATTTTCAATTCTATTTTTCACACATTTTACCTTAGTCTCACAAGAAAGGTTCAGATCACTATGACTTACAGAAATAAGAGGTGACTGAGAAAGGAGATCTGTGGTCACATGAATAGAGGTACCCTTTACAGGACTATCCATGGTCATCCCAGCAGTAAAAGATAGAAAAATAAATTTTGAACTTATACTATCGGAGTATGGAAATTCTGAAGAAAAGTCATAGTTTATACCTTGAGCAGTTGTAGATGTTGATGGAGTTTCCAATGGTTGTACAGAGATAGGTTGCACCAGAATAGCATCAGAGATTGCCAATGGATGATCATAAGAGTTTTTCTTCTCAGCATCAGTAACAACTATTTATATTCTGTCAGAGTTTGAGTGTTTGCATCCCAACTTTGAATGGATGGTTCTTGTGTGGCTGTGGACTTAACAACTTCTTTAACCCTTTGAGCTGAAGGTTCTTATGGGTTGTACCCCTGATCTATGTTGGCTTCATTAGCTTAAATTGTGGTTGGTTTTTAACTTTGATCAACAGGTTCTTGTGGGCCTAGCCTAGCATTGACTGCTAACTCACTTTGAGAGATAGGTTCTTGTGTGTCCTGGCCAAAATAAACTTGCTTCTTCTTCTTTTTGGTAAACAACTTAGAACTTCTAGTTGCTGGAGATGTTTGAGATTTCTTTGCAGCCATTTCCTTTCTGACTTCCTCAGCTAGCTCCCTCACTCTTTCATATGAAATCTCCTTTATTATTTGTTTTGGTAAGTGGATAGGAGAATCAGATATAATTACTGGAGAACCTTCATTTTCAGCATTGGCCAATGTATCACTTTCTTCATTATTAGCAGTATCACCATCTATATCAGAATTGATCACCACATCATCAGACTTTAGTACATCATCAGAGTTTATCAGAGCATCAGAGTTTAAGACTTGAACTAGATCAGAGTTTAGCTGGTCAGAGTTTATGATTTCAGAGTTTGATGCTTTGACCAATCTTCTCTTTTTCTTGGTAGGCTCAGTGATGGGATTGATATGGAATGGTTTCATGAATGGAGTAGGTGGAATCTCAGAAGCTTTCTTAACAGTCTTCTTCAATAGAAATACTAAACCCTCATTACTGTCATCAGAGTCTATTAGTTCATCAATCAGTCTCCTTTTCCTGTGAGAAGTCTCTGAGACAGATTTATCATTTCTTATCATGCTTTGTCCTTGCGGTTGAGAGGTTTGTTTTACAACTGCGGTCTTTTGGGAGACTACAGAGGTTGATAGTTGTGGTGTATCAGTGTTTGGTTGTTGACTTGTGTTAGAATTAGAGGGTGCTAAACTCTGATTCATAGTCACTGACAAAAAATCCCTCCCATACACAGTAGGCATTCTCTGATTTAAGAGAAGCCTGACCCATGTAGGATAAAATAAGTTTGGTAATTTACCTTCAGTGTCCTTTTTGGCATCTTTCCTTGTTAGATCAACAAAAATTCTCGTATTCATACAGAAACTAGCTAAAATCTTATCATTATCAAAATTAACATCAGGCAAGAGATAGCTAAAAATCAATTACAAAAATCTATCATAGTATATAGTGTGTGTATCATCACTAATCTTACTAGCTATTTGCCTAATCAATAAACAAGGAAAATTAAAATTTAGATTATGGGTCAGAGAATACCCAATTTGTTGTGAGAGTTGTGGAATGGCATCGAATTTGGTGCACTTAGCAGTGAATACCTTTGTGATACAATCAAAGAAGAAGCTCCACTCTCTTCTCAGATTCAACCTTGTGAGGCTTTCCAACTTGGATAGACTACCTCGATAGCCTATTTCTCTGAAAAATTCCTTGATATGTTCGTCTTCAACAATTTCATCATATGTAGCCACTTCAGGATGGTAAAGGGCTTGACGAACAACTGCAGGAGTTATGGAGTGGAGACCATTGTATTGAAAAGTAATGATAGGCTCCTCAACATCACCAACATCATTAAATTTTGCAGTTGACCATATCTTGGTCACAGTTTGTGCTGAAATCGCCTTGGGTTCTTGCAGAGCATATCCAATAATGTTGTATTGTAGAAAGTCCTGAATAACATGAAACTCTTGAGGTGCATCAGATTTAGTCAAGAGTGGAATGTAATTAGTAGCTGCAAAGTTGAAATTCTGGAAAGATAGACCTTTAGATGCCATTGATACACATAGATTTGCAGTTTGTAGATATTAGGGTTTTGAAACAATGAGAGAGAGAGATAGTAAGAATAAGATGCAGTTGTTAATTCAAAGTGAAAAATATGAATTAATCTATTCCCTCTCAATGGCATATACACTGTAGTGGGACATATGGCAAGATTTGATTAATGGAGTAATGAGTGGTGCAAGTCTCAAAATACAGCAAATATGTGTGTATCTGTGTCTAAATATGAAATGTTTTACGTGACAGACACGCGTCATGTGAGTACTCCAATCAGAGACTAACAAATATGATGTCACATAATTAAATATGATGTCATAAAAAATAATATCTCGGAGTTTAGCATGTAGACTAAGATCAGAGTTTACAGTAATCAGAGTTTGTTGTATCCTCTGACAGAGTTTACCACATACTCTGATAGAGTTTACATTAAACACTGACAGCTTGAGGCCATCAGAGATTAGATTTTCCAAGGATCGGAGTTTAATTCATTTTCTATCAGAGTTTAACACAAACTCTGACAGAATTTAATATAAACACTGATTGTATCTGCTACTTGCTATCTAGAGTTGAGCCACTTGTCACCATGCCCAATTCAGAAACCAATCTTGTAAAAGTTGCTTCACATAGAGGTTTTGTGAATATGTCTGCTAACGGTTGATCTGTGGGAATAAAATACATTTCAATTGTTCCTTCCATGACATGTTCCCTTATGAAATGGTATCTGATACTGATGTGCTTTGTCAGAGAATATTGAACTAGATTTCCTGTCATTGCAATAGCACTTTGATTATCACAATAAATAGAAATTTTTGAAAAGTTAAAACCATAGTCTAACAGTTGATTTCTCATCCATAAAATCTGAGCACAGCAGCTTCCTACAGTTGTATATCCAGTCTCTGCTGTAGATGTGGAGATTGATTTTTGCTTCTTGTTAAACCATGAGACAAGTCTTCTACCTAGAAATTGACAACTTCTACTAGTACTTTTCTTATCAATTTTACATCCTGCAAAATCAGCATCTGAATAGCCTATAAATTTAAAGTCAGACTCTCTAGGATACCATAGGCCAAGATTGATGGTGCCCTTGAGATATCTAAAAATTCTCTTAACAGCAATCAAATGTGGTTCCCTTGGATTTCCTAAAATCTAGCACATAGACAGGTTGCAAACATGATATCTGGTCTATTGGCAGTCAAATAAAGCAGTGAGCCAATCATTCCTCTGTATGTTATTATTTCTACAGGCTCACAAGTATCTTGATCAAGCTTGGTTGCAGTAACCATTGGAGTTGTAGTAGATGCAGAGTCTTGCATTTGAAAATTTGTGAGTAGATTCTTTGTATATTTGGGCTGACTTATGAAAATGCCTTCAACAGTCTGTTCACTTGCAAGCCTAAGAAATAACTCATTTCTCCCATCATGCTCATTTGATACCTGGACTGCATTAGCTTCGAAAATCTTTTTTAGAGTTTTTCATTAGTGGATCTAAATTTAATATCATCAACATATATTTGAACCAATAATAAATCCTTAACTTGATTTCTATAAAACAAGGTTTTATCAATTGTACCTCTTGTGAAATCACTTTCAAGTAGAAATTTAGCCAGTGTTTCATACCAGGATCTAGAGCTTGTTTGAGTCCATATAATACTTTATCCAACCTGTAGACATGATTTGGATATTTTGGATTCACAAAGCCAGGAGGTTGTTCAACATATACCTCCTCCTCAAGCTCACCATTCAAAAATGCACTTTTAACATCCATATGATATACTTTGAATTTCTTGTGTGCTGCATAAGAAAGAAAGATTCTGATTGCTTCAAGTTTATCTATAGGTGCAAAGGTTTCATCATAATCAATACCTTCATATTGAGAGTAGCCTTTGGCAACTAGTCTTACTTTATTTCTTGTTATGATTCCATTAGAGTCTGTCTTGTTTCTAAACACCCATTTTGTTCCAACAATGGATATGTTCCTTGGTCTTGGAACAAGAGTCCAAACCTCATTTCTTTCAAACTCATTTAATTCTTCCTGCATTACAGTAACCCAATCTGCATCCTTCAAAGCATCTTCAACTTTCTTTGGTTCTGTTTGAGAAAGAAAACTATGGTATAGACATTCATTTTGAGTAGCTTTGTCTTGACTCCACTTTCTAGATCACCAATAATTAAGTCAGGTGTGTGATCTTTGGTCCATTTCCTTGGATGTAGAAAGTTTCTTAAACTAGATGCTCCACCATGATTTGTGCCTTCATAGTATGATTTCTCAGTAAATGCTGATCATCCCTCTGAAGTTATGCTTTCATCAGTGTTTGATGGATTAGAGTTTGGGCTTTTAGAGTTTAGATCAGAGTTTGTATTTGTCAGAGATTGGTCAGACTCTGAAATTTTAATGATTGAGGTTGGTTCTTCAATATCAGTAGAAGATTGATGTTGTTCCCCCTCAACATGTGCAAAATCTTCACTTACTGTGTCAATTATGTCTGAATTAGAGTTTAAAGAATCAATGTTTAACTCATCAGAGTTTAGCTTATCAGAGTTTGTGTCTTGTAGTTCATTTTCAAAACTCAGAGATTCCTGAGCATCTTCATCATGTAACCCTGCTATTTTTCCTTCATTAAAAGAGACATTAATAGATTCCATGACTACCTTGGTTCTCAGATTAAATGCCTTGAATGCCCTTGAAGAAGTTTTAAAAGTTGTTGCATAGCCAACAAATATGCATTCATCTGCCTTGAGTTCAAACTTTTTCAACTGCTCAGGATGTGTTTTAAGAATAAAACACTTGCTTCCAAATATGTGAAAGTATTTCACATTTGGCTTCCTTCCTTTCATCATCTCATATGGAGTCATTCTATGCTTATTTATCAAAGTACAATTCTGAGTAATGCATGCAGTATTCACAGCTTCTGCCCAAAAGTAAGTAGGAAGTTTTGCTCATTCTAACATTGTTATAGCAGCTTCAGTGAGAGTTTTGTTCTTTCTCTCAACTACACCATTTTATTGAGTTATACCAGGTGTTGAGAATTGTTGAATGATTTCTTTTATTAAGCAGAATTCATCCATTGCAAAGTTCTTAAACTTTGTTCCATTGTCACTCCTTAAATTCTTTACCTTGTGTAGTGATCCATTTTCAATCATAACAATATGATTAAAATTTATCTCAGTTGTTTCATCCTTTTTGTGTAAAAAGTACACCCAGGTAAATCTTGTGTAGTCATCTACTATCACCAGAGTATATTTCTTCTTTCCAATGGTCATTATGTTGACAGTGCCAAACAAATCAAGATGCAATAGATGAAAAGGTTGATCAATAGAATTTTCAGTTTTGCTCTTGAAAGATGTTTTCTTTTGTTTTGCCTTTTGACATGAATCACAGAGTCCATCATGATGAAATTGAACTTTTGGAAGACCTCTTACCATATTATTTTTCACCAATTCATTTATATTTCCAAAGTTCAAGTGACACAACTTTTTGTGACAATTCCAGCTTTCCAAAGATGATGCCTCTCCAAGTAAACAAGTTAAGGGACCATCAGAGTTTACCTCTAAGCTAGCTTCAAATAGATTTTTATGTTTGTGACCAATGAGAACCACTTTGCCAGCCTTTTTGCTTTTGACTTCATAATATGTTTCATGAAATTCCACAGAATAACCTATGTCTATCATTTGACTCACACTTAACAGATTATGCTTGAGTCCTTCAACCATAGCTACATTTTCAATAATGGAATTTCTAATAACAATATTTTCATATCCCAGTGTTCTTCTTATGTTGTCATCTCCATAAGATACCATTGGGCCAGCCTTCTCCTCAAACTCTGAAAGCAGGGATTTATTTCCAATTATTTTTGTGCAGAACATCCACTATCAATTGCTAGGATGTTTTTCATATTTCCCTACAATCATTTAATGCGAATTAATTAGTAGTTTTGAGGACCCAAACAAGTTTGGATCCTTTCTTTTAAAAATTGTTAACTTTTGCAGCAGAAGTATCTTTATCAGAGTTGAAGTTAACAGAGTTTGCATTATCAGAGTTTATGTTTCTTCTGTCAGCTTTTACCATATATTGTTGTTTAACAGAATAGTTAGAAGAAACAGGAGTTTTATACAAATGAGGCAAAAGTTCATAATAATTGAAATACAGACTATGATATTCTTTACATGTGTAAATTGAATGTCATAAACTACCACAGTGAAAACAAGGATTTTGTGATTTATATCTAGTCTGTTTCTTATCCTCTGATCTAGGTCTCTCAGTTTCTTTCTTTTTATTTTGCCTGCAGTCAATAGCAAGATGATTAGAATTTCCACATGTGTAACATGTTTTTCTAGGAACATCAGGGATATTCTTATAGTCATTCTCCTTAGAAATTCCTACTTTACCCTTTCTATTCCTCTTGACCTTTTTAGGCTTATTTTTATTGGTGACTGTTTTCAACTTTTCTTTAAGTTGCTTCTGTGAGAGTAACCCAATATTTACTGGTTTATTCTCTGACACATTATTTTCTTTGGCTTTGTGATTATTAGAGCATTCATTAGAAGTATTCTTTTCATTAATAACTCTAACAAAATTTACAGGTTCACTCAATTTTCCTTTTGTGTTTGTCTTAGTATGTGTCTCCTTATCAGATTCATAGCCTAAAACAGATGTCCAATTCTTGTCAGAAAGCATTTGTTAGACTTTCTTGCCAGAGTTTGTCCAAACTCTGAAAGTCTCATGTTCTTTAGCTATCTCAGCTTTTAAATATTCAACATGTATCTCTAGCTGAGTTTGCATGTGAATAGCATTCTCACCGTCTTTCTTAATGCTAAGCATGTGTGCAAGTTCAGATTCAAGAAAATCATTCTTAGCAGACACAGTTTGAATTTCAGATTTTAATCTTTCATTCTCAAGTGACTGTGATTTAAAACTAACATGCAAGGTTCTATGGCAAGACTTTAATTCATGGATATTTTCAGTATTAATATTGAAGACAGAGTCTGGTACCTTGTCAAAGTTTAGAATGGGAGCATCAGTGTTTGCCATTAGAGCATAATTTGTTTCCTCTTTAGAGTCTGAGAAATCCATCCAATCTTTCTTTGAAGTAATGAGAGCTTTTCCATATTCCTTGCTTCTGCACTCAATGGCAAAGTGCCCTATCTTGTTACATTTGTAACACTTGACCTCTGTTTTGTCAAGTGTCTTGGACTTCCCATCTTTGTCTTCTTTTCTCTTGAATCTTTATTTATTCTCTGACTCTCCATGCTTCTTTTGGAAGTTTCGTTACTTTCTATACTTCCTATACTTCATCTTCTTGAAGCCTTTAACAATCATAGCAACCATCTCCATCATGTCAGAGTCTGTGGAGTCATCAGAGATTACATCAGAGTTTGCCTCAAACTCTGATTCACTGCTTTCCTTAATCATCACAACTTTTCCTTTTCTTGTTGAGATTTTTAAAACCTTTTCTTTTGGTTCTTCAACCTTGGTCTCAATATTCAAGGCAATAGACTTTGCCTTGCTACTTTTCCTGTTCTTCCTTTATTGTAACTCCAAGTCATGAGTTTTTAGCCTTCCATACACTTCATCTAGGGACATCTCATCCAAATCTGCCCTGTCTCTTATCAAGGATGTTTGTAAATCTCATTCTTCAGGAAGAGCCCTAAGAAACTTGGTGTTTGAATCATCATTATCATACACCTTATCTACTGAAGCTAAGTTATTCAACAAAGTAAGGAATTTGTCATAGATATCTGTGAGAGACTCATTCTTCTTAACCTCAAAGTATTCATATTCTTGAATTAAAACATATCTTCTATTCTTCTTTATCTCCTTGGTTCCTTGGTATTGAACCTCTAGTGCATCCCAGATTTCTTTAGCAGTTTTACATGCAATTACCCTGTTAGACATCACAGAGTCAAGACTGTTATGTAGAATATTTCTTACTTTTGCATCTTTGAGGACTTCTTGCTTTTCTTCATTGGTCCATTCTTTCTTGTCCTTCAAAGTATAATATTCATGAACATGTCTTCCTTCCATAATTGTTGATGAAACTAGCTTAGTTGGAAGATACTGACCTTCATTGATCATGTCTAGATAATCAGGATTTGTGGCTTCCAAGAACATCATCATCTTTACCCTCCATGTAGGGTATTCAGCCTTCTTCAAGATAGGGATTCTAATACTTTCATACTTGTTTCCAGACATTGTTTTGAGATCTTTAAGTTGTAATTAACTGTCTGCTCTGATACCAATTGTTACCCAGATAAATAGACTATTATAGAAGGGGGGTTAAATATAATAGTATCAAAACAATTGATTATGAACACAAGTATGTAGAAGAAATACTGTTTTGTATTAACTTTTGATAAACTGAATAAAAAACTCTCTCAAGAAAAACAAAGTTCTTAAGAGCTGATAGGTTATGAGAATGATATATCTTGAACTATTACAATGTAAAACCTAATTCTGTGTTTATATAGTACACATGTACAAATCCAAATACAACAAAGATAATGAACATTAAATGTCAATATTTTATTTCCATCATTATCCTCTAAAAGATCACTTTCATAAAGGTAATAGAATTGTATTTGAATTCCCCCTTCTTTATCTAAATCAAATTCTGATTTGTCTGTTTCCATCATTGTCAAACTCTGATCTCACAAACTCTGTCGGTTGATAATCTCTGATTGAATATACTCTGATTGAGTAAACTCTTATTTGAGTAAACTCTAATTTAAGTAAACTCTGTCGACAACTTCTAAACTCTAATGACGTCAGCTTAAACTCTGATCTTCATTAAACTCTGTTTGTAGTAATCTCTGACATCATTAGTGTTTGTATTTCTAACAAATTCCATAATCTAGATTATGGACGAGTTGGGTTCAATGCAGACCTGTGATTAATTGGAGACTCGAAGACAAAATATTAATCATTGGATTGATATAATATAAATTGTTCAGATTGTATTAGACTTCCTTCTCTCTTACTTAATACAACTTATTTAATACAGACATTAATTATACATTCATATCTCTTACTTAATATAGACATTAATTACAATTATATAAATTCCCATGAATGTTTATATATACATAATTTTATTACATAATATTATACGTCAAATTCAATCATGAATTATATTTTCTTAATTCCATCTTCTAATTAATTAATCGTTGCGGTGTGTGAGTGATGATCAGAGATAATGTAAAAAATATATTTTATTCTGCAGTTGAACAATACTTGTTCTATAGTTCTGCACTAATTTGTTTAACAATTCTGCACATTCTGCAGAACAAGGTGTTGAACTATAAATTAAAATTATATTACATATTGTTCTATAAGCTGAACAAAGTATTTTTTAGATGAAGAATGTGCAGAACAAAATATTTTTCAGATGAAGAATATGCAGAATTGTTAAACAAATTAATGCAGAACTGCAGAACAAGTAGTGTTCAACTTCATAATAAAATAATTTTTTTACATTTACCTCTAATCATCTCTCACACACCACAACTATTAAATAATTATAAATTTTGATGGTATTAGAAAAATATAATTCATGATTAAAATTGACATATAATATTATGTATAGTACAATTATATATATAAATATTCATGAGTATTTATATGATTGTAATTAATGTCTATATTAAATAGAGATGAACATGTAATTAATGTCCCTATAATAAGTAAGAGAGATGAAAGTCTGGTATAATCTAGATCATCTATATTATACTAATCTAATGGTTACCCTCTCGTATTTGAGTCTCCAATTAAAAATTGGTCTCAACTGAACTTTTTCCTTCATATTAATATATTATCTACATATTATAAATTATAATATATGTAAAGTATTAAAGTATTTTAAGGTTTAAAAAAAATTATTTCCACAACTTACTTTTTCAATTTTCTTTTTGTGAATAAAAATTTAAATTGTATATTTTTATTCAAAAAAAATATTGAAAAAATGAGTTGTGTAAATAACTTCTTTTTACACTTTACGTACAAAAGCAACAGTGACACTTATTTTGAAATAGAGGGACTACCAATTTTTTTCTCAAATGACATGACATATGACTTATTTTAATTTGTGGGCGCATATGTATGCACGAGGGGTCTCATATTATTACAGGAAAATTATCAATTACATACATGATAACTCAACATTTGAGATAATTTTTGGGATACCTAGTATTTCTGAAAAATTCCCCCATAATCTTTATCCCACTATTATAAAATCATTCGATACCCAAATAATGTTCTAAAAAATTCTACCCCTCTCTACATTCAACAATAGTCCATTATATAATAAAATAATGGTTCGCACGGCTGTAATTCGAGTGGAGCTTTTTTGAACTCGACTCGAGTTCGGCTCGATTAATCTGGCTTGACTCGGCTCAAACTCGTTATCGATTCGGGCTCAACTCGATAAGGCTTGAACTCGAACTCGGCTCGGCTCGAACTCGATTTTTTTTAAAATTTTATATATTTTTAATATATATATTATATTTAATTTTAAAATATATATTGCGTAAATTTTTATATAGAGAAAATTTTTAACATCAATTTTTGCAGCTCCTTCCTGTAATCACATTTATAGACATGTAACATATTCTAATACAAAATATTATAAATAATTCTGTAAACAAAAAAATTTTCATGAATTAACATGTCTAATATCCTTCACAATATTATATTAAAATATTGGATTAAAATTATCCTATTTTTAATTTTATGATAAATATGATATATATATATATATATGATTTTTTATAAACTTAAAAAAAAATTAATTTACAAGTGTATATACTAACATCACATAATATTAATTACATATTGACATACTTATAGTAACGTGTTAAAAAATTTTCGATGCAAGTGATTAATTCTCATAAGATATTTTAGTGGCTAATTATTATAAATTTTTCTTTAAAAGCGTATTGTAAAACAAATACAGGTACAGTTAATATAATTTAATTATTATTATTTGTTATCAAGATACACAACTTATAAAAATAGAGTGACATTAATATGAATAGACGAGAATACGAGATCAAAAAATTATTTAAAATATTTTGAAAAGTTAACTATCAATACTAGTGACATTAAGTGACAAGTGCCATCAAATTATACTTGAATATATGACATTTCACATAACATAAGTGTGTTATTTTAAAAGTTTATTTGTCAGTTTTAATAGAAATAAAAAAAATATTTTTAGATTAGAGTTAGAAAATAATAATAATTAGATAATTTTTTTGAATATCAAGCTAAAACTCAATAGGCTTGATAAGAATCCGAAAACTCGATAAACTCGACAACTCATTAAAACTCGAAAACTCATGAACCACTCGAACTCGACTCGTATATTACACGAGACGAGTCGAACATACATTTCAAGCTCGGTTATTTTTAGACTCGACTCGACTCATTAAAAAAAACCTCAATTATGAAAAAATTGAACTCGGCTCGACTCGAATTACAGCTCTACCCGCAATCATATATTTTTAAACCGATTTTTTTTAAAAATACAAACTCTTCCACAATTGATATTTGATACAATTATCGATAGTAAAATAAATTTACCTTTATAAATATGCTCGAGATTTTATTCTTCATTTACGAATTTACTTCTTGATTCTTTTCCTTTTCCATAACTTAACACAAATTATACAATTAAAATAATTTACAACAAATGCAATACATTTTGTTTCATCAATAATTTTATGACATAAAATTAATAATTTTCAGTAATAATAAATAAATAAAAAGAAAAATTTATCTCCATTTTTTTTTGTATTTTAATATATCCTTTATTTAGTGGGTGGTGAATAATGTGAAGTTGTTTCATCCCAACACACAGACGAGACTTTCCTTTTGACAAACTTCAAACTTAGGGCTTGTGGTGGAACGACGCCGTAGCTTCATCTCGTTGCCGGCAACACCAGGTATCTTATATCTTTTTTTAATTTTCTAATTAATAATAACATTAATCTGTCTTTAATTTTATTTAATCTTTCACATGATTTCTCTTAATTTCTTTCCTCGTTTCTGTTTTGCCCTAACAATTTCCCCTCTATCCCATAACCAAGATCAAACCCTTTTATTTTTATTTAATCTTTTGCATATGTGCGTGTGTGCGTGTGTGTGTGTGTTTGCTTGAGGCTTTATGTAATTTGTCTGTTTGATTTACTAGGATATATTTATGTATGTATGTATGTATGTATGTATCAAGAAATGATATCTGCTGGTTAGATGTTATGTAAATGTTTTATGGGGAATGCTATTTATGTATGTATGTAACTGATTTTATTACGATTTACGAACACCTAAATTGCATTGTGAAAATGGTATTGAGGTAGAATTTACGGTTAGAAGGGGGATGCTTTGGCCTTTTAAGTTTTGAGTTTTGAATTTTAAATTTTATGGCATTGTGGTTTGCTGTAGCTGTTTATATGTTGTTTGACTCGGAACCAAAACAAGTGGTTCGTATATTCTTATACGATATGTAGGTACTAAACAATATTGATTAAATTGGCGTAAGGCGTTTGGGAGGATAAAATGGTGTTGTTTTACTCAAACAATTTTTATGTGTCACTTGTGCTATCCAGTTTAAATTATATGAGATGATGGAAATGTATGGGAGCAATCCAGGATGTAGTCCTGGACCGATTGATGATTCTGTACTGCACGATCAAGATAAGCATGTCTCGTCAGCAGTGTGGGAGGGGCAGGTACGTTGAAACAAGTTCTATCCTTTTTACATTGTAATATTTTGTAGAATCGTTGTGATATTGTTCAGTTCACTGATAGTGTCCAAACTATATATTGATGCAATATAGTTGACTGATATGATGGCAGGAGCGTGGTGCACTAAGATGTCATGAACACACTTCGAAGCTTGATCAGTGGAGACTCACTCCAAAACAGATTGAGTTAATTACTAATGCTGGATTTGGCTACTTGAGATTGATACCAGCAATTAGTTTGGATAACCCTCTCATATCTGCTTTAGTTGAGAGATGGAGGAGGGAAACAAACACTTTCCATTTTACTGTTGGAGAAATGACTGTGACACTAGAAGATGTTGGTTTCTTACTTGGGTTACCGATTGATGGAGACCCTGTTATAGGTGTAACTTATACAAGCTGTGACGCAGTATGTATGAAGTATTTAGGTAGAGCACCAGACTCTGGTTCCACGAGTGGCGGGATGGTGAAGCTTAGTTGGTTAAAAGAGACCTTCTTCCGGTGTCCCGAGGATGCACATATTGAAGATATTGAGCGACATACACGCGCCTACCTTCTTTACCTTGTTGGTAGTACAATCTTTTCTACTACGACCGGTAATAAAGTACCTGTCATGTACCTTCCACTGTTTGAAAATTTTAAGTTGGCTGGGAAGTATGCATGGGGTGCAGCAGCATTGTCATTCTTGTATAGAGCCCTGGGTAATGCATCTTTAAAGTCTCAGAGCACTATTAGTGGCTGTTTAACAATGCTACAGGTCATCTTCGCTGCTATATCATTTTTTTTATTCTTCCTGTATTCTGTTGAAAAATCTACTATAATTTAGAAGAATCTTCGCTGCTATATTATGTTTTTATTAGTAAATTAGAAGAAGAAAGTGCAGCCTATTTATTATATTTATTTTGTAGTGCTGGAGCTATTACCGTCTAAGTGTTGGCCGCCCAAAGCTTAAGCAAGAACCAAAGCATGATTGCTTTCCATTTGTACTTAGGTGGAAAGGAAAACAATGTGGTGCCACCAACCGTGATGTGGCTTTCTACCGTAAGGCTTTAGATTCTTTAAAGCCATCTGATGTAAGTTGCATTTTATGAAGAGCTATGATGCCAAGACATTCTTTTGGAACACAAATAATTTAACTATATTCGTTTATAATATACAGGTTGAGTGGTGCCCGTACTCGAATATAAGTCTTATGGCTATACCACAAGACATAAGAAACAATCTAATTCTGGGGAGATCAAATACAATGTTAATGTGCTTTGACAAGGCAGAAAGGCACCTCCCAGATCGCTGCTTAAGGCAATTTGGCATGCAACAACCAATACCACAAGATGTGCAGAGGTGGGAGAGGAAGAGTCGGGGAGTGGATGGCGGAGTGGACTTGGCAGGGAAGATGGAGTCAGAACTAACAGAATGGATAGATCGTCATCTTCGAGTTGTGGACATTGATGAAGACGTGGATGAGAATGACTATATGCCTTGGTATTTGAATATCACTCGGAAATTAGTTGGGAGGCCTGTACCAATGTCATCTGAATTTCAAAGAATGGTATACCCTCTTTTCATTTGGTAACTACAGTAAAGCCTGCCAAATATTCATTTTGTACCGGTTGATATTTACCATGTGTTATCTGACTATTAAAAAAGAAACTTACAGTGTTTACAATTTTTCATTGTGACTCTGAACTGTTATTGTAGAACGTTGCATTGAGGGACATTGCACATGTGGTAGATATGCTTTCGACACAGGGGATGGATGATCAACAAATAAATGCAGTGGCAAGGATTAGGTATCTTGCTCATGAGTGCTTGAGGGACCACGGAGGAAGTCTAATTGTAGAAGTTGCCAACCCGCAAGATGATATTGTAAAAAGAATTAGAGGAAAGGAGAGGGTAAGAAGGAAAAGTTTGGGAAAACGGAAGCGGAAAGAACACATAGGGCACTCCCATGTAGATACTGAGGATGTCCAGTCAGACTTGTGTATAGTGCAGATGGAGGCGGATCAGTCACCATTATATCATCATTTAAATAATGAGTTGGATCATTCACAGCTATGTCTTCCTGCTAGCGAGGGTGAAGATGCAGAATTGTGTTATTTGCCTAATAAGGTTGTGGAAACTCAAGGTTGTCTCGAGAATCAAGTTGATGGCGCACACTTCACGCATGCAGCTGAGGCAATTCGTGAGACTCGGTACCCTCATATGATCAGTGTCAATACTTCAGTGCCATCGAATGAAGATATCGATATTGTTTCGCAGTCCTCCCTAGAATCTATTAAGGATGTTGAACAACAAAATGACTATAGTGTTCTTGTATAGAGAACCAAAGACATTGCCATTTGATTTGTTCACTTCATTTTTGCTTCCAAGTATAGCAGGCAAGTCCTCTTAAATTATTGATAGATTAGATGATCTCCATATGCAGGCAGTCATGACTTGCAAAGTGCTCCTTTTGTTGCCGACATTACCAGAAAAACTAGAAAATTTGAAGCTACGTTCTTCCTAGCCTGTAATATCAGCTTTCTGAGTTCTACATATTTTCTGCTTCCATCAGCCAAGTTGTTTTGTTGTATATGCAATATATTTTATATAAATAGTTGTAGTTTTCCATATTTTTTTAATAGGATGTTGCTTTTAGTTTTTATTTATCCTGACCTTCTTTAATCTTCTTCTACCATGCTTGGTTTACATCTTTTAAATAAATATCCTCTTGGTTTATATTTTCTATGAACTTAATCTTAATTGTTCATAATTTTGTGATATGATTTAGGGCGGGGTACGGTCATTTTGGGCAATGTAGAAGCTCAAGACCAAATCAAATTGAAATTTTTATTCAAACTGAAACTGTCCCACTAAATTAAAGTTAATTGGTTCGAACAGTTTATAACAAAAGTATAAACATGACGAGTGTAATACTAATAATTTTAAGGAACAAGTTGAGTTCATAAGTGCATAAATTTAAACTAAAAATTAAGATTTTTTTTATCCACCATAAATTAAGAAAACAAATTCATAGTAACAAAAAATTAAACTAAAAATGATTAGAAACAGTAATAATCTTTTTCGTGCTTGTAAACCTTCAAGTTTTGCTCTCTCTATTTAATCTTGTTAGGTCTTTTTCATATTATATACCATTCTGATTCCAAAATTTAGCACCAAGTCAGGAAATTATACTAGCTCAACGCTTGATGAAAAAATTTAAATATATATTTGGTGTCGGGTTCCGCTTGAAATTTTTTAAAATAATGCAAAATCGACCAAATCAAGTCGAATTTTAATAAATTAAAACCAAAACTTCTTAAACCGCGCGATGGACCGATTAATTTAGTTTGATTTGGGCAGTCCGGACGGTTTGTAACGTGTGGCTGCTGTCTATGTTACAGGAGAGCTAACTTTGGAACAGGCAGAAAGTTGGGTCATCTATTAATCAGTTTACTGGCTTTTAGCTTAGCTTTTGCCAAATGTGGCATTAGGCTAGTTTAAAGTACTGTTTTCCCAAGTCATGAAACTAACACTTTTATTTCCTTTTTTTTTCTGTCAAGGTACCGGGTGTTTCCCCCCTTAAATTATGAAAATACGTACTTATTTCCAGAAAAAAGTAAGTAGAAGTCTACTTTTTTGAAAATAAATTTAATATTTAGTTTAATTTTCAAAAATAAGTACTTATTTCCAGAAAAAAGTAGATAAATGTGTACTTTTTTTTGAAAATAAATACTTAATTTTAGAAAATAAGTTTAGCCAAACGGAGGAATAGTAAGTTAAAATTTGTGTTACTTTTAACATTTATGTCACTGCAGCAGATCTAATACTAATCCCATCTCTTTAAGATCAATTAGATCACAGTAGTGCTCTGAAATAGCAAAAGTTTTATGGTAATAAAATAATGAAATGGCAATCAAGATTCTAAATTCAACAGTTGCATCTCTTTCCTCTTCTTGCATGTTGCTCTTTTCATTGCCAAGTAGAAGTAAAAACATAAACATGACATGTTTCCCAACCACTTTTTCCTCCTGTTTCTGTGAAAAAAAGGTTTCATTGTTTTTAAATTATGGTACTTTCTGGCTTTATGTTATTTCTCAGTTTCATGACTTTATCCATCATCTAACTTAATATATCAGTTTACTTTAATATATATATTGTAAAAAAAAACACTTGTAAAGTTGTAAAGCAATTCCTAAGCTGTGTTTGTTACAACTTATCAGACACCACATTGCTCACACAATGCACTGTTCATTTTCTCTCACTCTCCTACTCCTCATGCTCTTCCTTTCATTTCCTTCCATATCTTCCACCAATCAACAACATGCAAAGAAAATTCTGCAACCAAACAGCATGGAACCATCTGAACTAGAGATTCTGTTCAAGATCATGGATAGCATGTCCTCTGATCAAACCTGGAGAATCTCCTATCCAAACCCTTGTAAGCCTGGCTCGACCTGGATGGGGATAGAATGCAAAGCTGGAAATGACAGTCACCTTCATGTCACTAGACTTGACTTTGGGTCACCACCAAATCCATCGTGCAAGAGCAAATCAATATTTCCTTCACAAATATTTGATCTTCCTTATCTTCAGTCTGCTATCTTCTCCCAGTGTTTCACTCACACAAAAACCACACTCACTATCTCACAAAACAAATTCTTCAACTCAAAACTACAGCAGCTCAGCTTGCGCTCTAATCCGGCTTTAATTGGCTCTATCCCACCTCAGATATCTACCTTAAAGTCTCTTGAAACCCTCACATTGTCGCAGAATCGCCTCACTGGGCCAATTCCTAAAGAAATTTGCAGCTTAACTTCTCTCGAACACCTTGATTTGAGCTATAACTTGCTGTCCGGGATAATACCAAACCAGTTGGGAAGTCTTAAAAACCTTGTAGTTCTTGATTTGAGCTACAACTCACTCACTAAACTGATCCCAGACACAATTGGCCAAATGGGCTTGCTCCAGAAGCTAGACTTGAGCTCAAACTTACTCACAGGAAGCCTCCCAAACAGCATAGAAAAGCTCAATTCACTAGTTTTTATGGCATTGAGCAACAACAGATTGAAGGGAAACATCCCAAAAGGCTTAGCAAAGTTGCAAAGCTTACAGTACTTCATAATGGATGACAATCCAATGTTCATACCACTACCAGCAGAGTTTGGTCAATTACATAAACTACAAGAACTTAGGCTTGCCAATTCTGGTTATTCAGGAATCATACCACCAATATATTCACAGCTCCTAAATTTAAGCACTCTATCACTGCAAAACAACCGATTAATCGGCGCAATACCAGTTGGTTTTGGCAATCTTTCTCATATATATCACTTGAATTTAAGCAGAAACTTATTAGGTGGTGAGGTTCCTTTTACATCAACATTCTTTCAAAGATTGGGTAAGAATTTGGATCTTAGTGGCAATCCAGGGCTGTGTCTGAGTCCAGCTGAAGCATATGGTGTCAAGAAACTTGGGGTCAATATTTGTGGATTCAACAAAACTACTTCTTTGATCAAGCCATTGAAGCATTCTAAAGCTCCCTCACTTGACTTCACCAAATTATTCTTTCTTGTTAATGTTTCCTTTCTTTTGTCTTTGCACCAGATATTATTTTAAATTCGAGATTCCACTTGATTATCTCTTAATATTTTGCATTGTCATTTGTGACCACTTATTTTCTTGTCTCCAGCATTTTCAGCCTTCTTGTCAGTTTGATCAAACAGATCATACCATTTTGTGGACTCCAACAAGTAAGATGTTTTTTAAGTAGATCAACAATTAGTATATAGTAGTAACAAAATATTTAATTAACAAAATAACACAATAAATCATAATGCTCTGTTTGATTGATGATTTGATAGTCAATTGATTAAAGAAGAAATTATTTGAAGATAAAAGAGTGCTTTTATTTGATTCTTTTCTGTGCTTTACTGGGATTAGGCAGCAAGCTCAGGTGTTGTCTTTGTAACTTATGGTAGGGACTAGGTCTGAGGAAATGTAACATCTGTAACTAACTACCACTTGGGCAACATTAACATATACACATCTTGTGTCTTCCTATATTTTGTTACTTGTAGGAGTAATATACAATGCAATTTATGAAGCTTCATGGCTACAAGGCTTTTCCCCCCCAAAGTTACTTACATTATGATATAAATTAATAAAAGCTAATTGCTTTTATTACTCCCTTCGTACCATGTAATTTTCAGTCAAAAATTTGTCAATTTGTCCGTAAAACATTCAAACATGACAGTTAAACGAGACCGGTATTTAAAATTTTTTTTTAATTAGAATAGTAGAAACAGAATAAGAAATTGAAAATCCGTATATCAGGCTAATGCAGACTATGCAGTGACAGTGTTGAAGACTTATCTGTCTAATTAATACTACTAGTAAAAGCTTTGTGAAAACTATATATTTATGCCATTGCATGGTTGTCAACAATGCATATGAAATTATGAAGATCTTGATTAGGTTTTTACAATTTCAAAGAAAACTGATTAAACAACCAAAGAAATATTCTTATATCATGTCTGAAGATTAAAATACCAGTACAATTTTTTTTTTTGAAGTTTCGAGTCCTCCAGTCGTACATTATTTTGTCATTTTTAACATGAATAATTTAAATATTTTACTGAATTATGCACTCGGAGCCAGCTAGAGTATTCATTCTTTTTTAACTTTATGAAGTAAATATCTTTCATAAGAATCTCTCCTATTTTCTTAGCATTATATATTTACATTATTGTAAGGAACCTGCAAGAAGTACAACTTTAGTCACAATCAATTACTTACAAGCTTAAGACAAATCACACCAGTTTATTCCTCTTAAGCAAATCTGTAAATGGAACCCTCAAATTTAGATAGAAATACTTCGTTCCAAAATTTTATAAATTATTCATAAACTAAGGTCTAAGAAATTCGGATTCGCCTTATAAAAAATTCGGATTTACCTGCGAAAAAATCGGGGCTCAATTACCAAGAGAGGAGGTATTCACTAGAGTAAAAGGTGTACATTTTGCTATAAATAAGATGGAAATAACAGTTGATAAAATTTAAAAGTGTCATAAAACATGTTCAAATTTGAAAACAAAAAAGAAACAGTGTACAAACAGAAGGCCGTTTGTTTTACAATCTTAACTGGATCCCAATGACTGTTTAGAATGGCAGTGTGTGTATAAGAATTAGAAATATAAAAGAAATATAAGTGGGGTTAAGTTAGTAGAAAGCAGTACTGCTCCACATGAAGAAACAACACCTCCAAACCCTCCAGAAAACTGAACACAAGGACACTTATTTTGTAAGATACTCAACCATTGGATCCCACATTTCAAAGTCACATTCAATCACCCTTTCCAACTTTACCAAATAGTTTTTAAATGCACCACTATTGTGATTTTTCTTATCTTTTCAACTTTACCCCTCTCGTTTATTTCAAGTTATCTTTCAAGTTTTATTGTTTATCGTATCCGTTATTCTGTATAGTCAGGTGACTCGGGCAGATAATAATATTACTGGGACTACTTATCACTGCTTGTAAATTGCATACCACAGTGTTCTTGTGCTCTGAACGTTGCATATCTGCACATTTTCCTGTTTTTCGGGCCTCATTAAACTGTTGCATTATGTGTTTTAAACATTGTATTTGGTCGAACGTATCCCAATTGTAGAAAATCTTTCGTTTTAATACAATTCCGTGACTTATAAAAAAATGGAGGGAGTGCATACGTGCTCTAATGTATCGGCATTAAAAGTCCTATCGAACTATAAAACACATGATTCGAAGTGGATTTATCATTTGAGATCATTAAAGTTAATTGACCAATATTAACTTTTTATTTAATATATAAATATTAATTTCTTATACTTAAAAAATAATTAATAAATTATAATGAAATTATATTTATGTATTCTTATATATTTTAAATATTACTTTTTTCTAATTTTATATCAATTTAATTTATTATAAACTGTAAAAGAATTTATTTACAAATTTTAAATTTTTTTGCAAAAAATTATTAAATATGTATATATAATTTAGTATGTACGTTTTTTCAAATTCCAGGGTGCAAGAGTCATGGGACCATGCAGGGATGACTCCGATTACTACACCAATGATTTAAAAAAATATTTTCAGCATAAAATCATAATTTCGTTTTAAACACTAAAAAAAAGGCTAAACTGATCGAAAAAAGTCGTCGGTTATGACCCCGCTTTTTCGAGCGGTCGGTTTTATGCCATGAGTTCTAACTGATTTTTTTTCTTGTAATAAAGTGAAAAAAAGGTGTGTGAAAAGAACACTGATGATACAAATATGATAGGCTGAGTTATGGTAGACAAAATTACACAGTGTATAATTATACTTGATTTATAACTAAATATAGAATTAAGTTTCTGAAAGTATTTATTTTAATGCATAATTATACTTGATGTTAAATGTATAAATGAATAATTTTATGTATAAATTGATAGTTAATTTTATATTTAAAGCAAACTATTTATTTATACATACAAGTATAACTATATATTGGAGTGAGTATTTTATAAATTTAATTCTATATTTTAACTATAATCCTATTTATAATCATAATTATATTTATCACATCATTGATTAAAAATTATTTAAGTTCATTTTGAATAAGTTGGCTTATTTATAAAATCAAGTTTTGAAGTATAGATTTTATTTTAGTACAAAAATTAACTTTTTAGTTCCAAAATATAGCCATATTTGACTTGTTCTATGAAAAATGTTAGAATTATAAAATTATGTAAAAAATATTTTTTAAATGTCACATGACGCATTCATATTGGTTATAATTTTATTAAATAGAATAGAATATTCACATAAATCTCAATAATGGTACGTAAATGTTACATACGTGCGGTTTGCGCAAGATGGTACTCCTGTAGATAACTACTCCATATATAAGTATAGGAATCTTGGTGACCGTTTCAGCAACTGCTGATATATTATGGTGACTTCCCTAATTGTGGGTTCTGGTGATGTGATCTACCATCTATGCGCAAGTTCGAAGTAATATTACGGTTTTACTTCATTTTTTATAATGAAGCCCTTGAATTTATTTATCATGATCAGTTCAGATTCTTGTACGTTCCTTCCGCCCTCTATAAAATAAAATGTTTAGCCTCAAAAAAAACAAAAGCAAAAATAATATTGTGATGAAAAGCATGAAGTTGGTTCCTGAAAATTTGATTTTTGATAATCATTTATGTGTTATAATTTTTTACGGATGGGTGAAGGTTCTAAAACAATTCCATACGCGGGATCATAAATCTCAACTTTATGATGGATAGATGATGTGAACTTCCTATATTCAAAGAAAGTACTAAATTTATTCAAAAAAATTATAATGGTAAAAATAGCATGTCAGGCATCCTAAAACTAATAGTAGAGTCGGAGTAATTCCAATCCAAAAACATCTTACCTATATTTGTCCTAGGTGTATATATTTGTTCTAGGTATACATAATTTAGGTGTTAAGTTTTAAAATTCATCCTATAATTTTTAGTAATTTTTAGGGGAGAGAAAACACAACCTCTATCTCCTCTAACTCGTCTATTTCTCTTTTTTTTCATCTTTCTCTCTCTTTTTCAATTCTTCACGATAATTAAATATTATCTTTTAATATATATGGTACAAATATAGAGAATACTGTTGGAGCAAAATAACTTCTTGGTTTCTTATATTCTAGGTAACAATTATTTTAAAATATTTTAGAAAATTAAAATAGGGTTACATTAGAGTTGCTCTTACATCACCATTAACAAGTACTGTAATAAACAAGAATGCATGTGAGTAAAAGCTATGTAGCAGTAAAGTCAAGCAACAGTAAATAAGACCATGCTTGTCATCAAAGAAGGTGGATAATTCATTGATGCTTATAAGTAAATTTAAAATTTAATAATGAAAGACTGAGATTGACAAAACTCGAAAGTGCATGTATTAATAAAATCGACAAACACGAAACCATCTGACATAAAATACAAAACTAATATACTACAATGCGAGTCATAAATCATGACATATTAACATGCATGATAGAGATAGACCCCTCCTCTTTCTCTTTCGTTCCCTCTCTCTCACACACACACTGGGGGGCACACAGAATAGGAAACACAGGGCATGTAATGTAATGGCACCATGAAAATAAAATTGCAGAGGCCTCACGTGGGCAGGGACAGTCCTTCTTCTTCAAACACCATCAATGTCTTATAGCGACCATACCCCATGCTGCAACCACACTAGCTTGGTCTATTCATACTACCCTTTTAAGTCTTTGTATACATATATATTAAGTCCTGTTTCTATTCATATCTGTACCATTTGACCCACATAAATATTTCTGCTTACGCTCAAATAAGAGAAAATCTGCTCACCAATTAAAAATGAGGTTTTTTGGTGTCGTATAAGAAAACTAGGACTTGGACAACGATTTAATTGTTGCAAAGTACTGTATACTAATAGAGTGCTGAACAAGGATCTAAATTTCGTATGTGGGAGCTGCCTAAAATCAGTGCTATAAAAATAGGAGTCGAACTTAATTAATTGATAAAAAATATATGTCTGCCCTGAGGGCAAGTAACCATTGCATGGGCATCATCATCGGAGGGCAATTTTTTTTAAAAAAATTTAGGGAATAACTTGAAAATTAAAAAAAAGCAAAACTTAAGCCGATTATTGAAAGTTAAAAGTCAAAGAAGGCAAATTAGCAAATAAAAAATGAGGCATATTTTCTGTCCATCCTTTAAAAAAATTAGGCCTATACAACTGTATTTTTAATAAATTAAATTATGTAAATGTCATATTCTGACAAGATTGATTGAATGAGTTGGTTATGTTATCAATGTAAATGTTAACAAACTCAAATTTTAAAGGCTCGATTAATTATTTTGCTAGAAAAAATACCTAATATAATTTCTAAAATCATGAGAGCATAGTATCCCGTAATAATGAGTTTCTTGATTTTGTTATGAGTCTTTTGGCATGTGGGCAATTTTTTTTGAAGTGGTATAGACATTATAAAACATAGGGTTGACCCTGAAAATATAGTTACTGAAATAATAATCAAAAGCAATTTGGTAATAATAATAATATAATGAATATATATATATATATATATATATATATATATATATATATATATTATAAATTGTTGGATAACCTTGTTCCTTACATTTAGTATCCATATTTAGGTTTGAATGAAATTTATAATTTTAGTTTGATCATTGGATAATCCATTTTATGTTCGGACAAAATCCATATTATTAATTAACCCATTTTAATAATTACCATTAATGTGATATTTAATATTTATGGAAATCTTAATTTATCAAAAATTGAAATATTATGGCAATTTTTTAACGTAAATTATATCGTATAATATATATAAGTTTGAAATCCATATATATGTTAGAATTTAGTATCTAATGCTTATATCAAATATTGATATAACATAATACATATTTTTACGTAAAAATTGATATACACATAATTAAATAATAAATTTTAAATATAATTGATATTTTTTTCTAACTAAATATAATTGATATTTAAACGTAAAGAAATAATATAATATGAGTAAATTATTAAAAAGAGATGTATACAATATTATAAGTAGTTTAAAAAAGTAATTTTTAATAAAATTTAAGATATAAAGAATTTAAAATAAAAATTATTTAAGAATTACTATACATAAAATATTATTCTAAAAATAAATCCTAAATAAAAATTAATACATATAAATATTATAAATAATAAAAAAGAAGAAATTAAAATAAAAAAAATTCAATTTATTATATTAAAGTTTTAAATTTAAAAATATTTAAAATAATTATTTATATATAATTATTATATTACATTATTATAATAATATTTATTAATATATAAATTACTCGTGTGCGTAGCACGAACAAATAATCTAGTATTAATAAATAACTGAAATATTTATACTTTCAATTTATGGTTACCTTATTTTAAAAAATATTATATTATACCTAAATTATATTATAATTATTTTATAATTATATTTAAATATCGCTTTTATTTTATTAATTTCCAAAATAATATACTAAATTTTTTATAATTGTTGGTTGAGTTGACCCAATTTTTGGTCACTCTATTTTATAAAATATTATATTATATTGAAATTATATTTTATGCATCATACAATCAGATTAATTATATATAGTTTAGTGTTATAAGAATATTAAATTTTATCTATATTAAACTTTAAAATATTATATAATTTTAAAATACTATTAAAAACTGAAAAAGATATTTTTGTAATCTAGAATTCAGTTTTAATTTTTTGTTAACCTAATATTTTATAAAATATTATATATAACATAAAATTATATTTTAAGTAGTAAATATTAATTATTATTTAATAACTTAAAATTTTCAAATTTTTTATTATGATAGAAGAATCATATCATAATTAAAATTAATTATTTACCTTACTTTCATCAAAAAATAAAGTTTGAGACGAGTGTCTAGGTGTGACTTGTAAGTCTAATCGTGATCAAATTGTAATTAAAATTAATGATGATAATCGGGTGAAAGTCCCTAATAACCAAATTTTAAATTATATTGCCCAAAATAATCAGGGAGGAGATTGGTGCCCTAAATAACCACAAACATATGGCATGGTATCACTTCACAAATGGCATTTGTAGTGTCATTTCACTTATTATATATGTGTTGGAACAAATCAAACATATTCTATTCTATGTAATTATTTGTCTTGTTGTTACATATTTAGAACCTCTGTTTTAGATTAATGACTTGGATACTTCAATGTATTATTGCATTTAGAAGTGTGATCAAATTATAATTCCAAGTTGTAATTAAAGTCAAAGAATAAAGTCTGTTAGAAGATTAAAGTTGAATCATGCAACTAGACAAAGAAGGCTACTTAAAGAATAAGTAATGCAATCCGAGAATTCTTCTAAGGCAAACATCACATTCGAGAAGTCACTACAACCGAGAAGTCAGAAATATGCAACTGATCGAGAAGTCTCAAAACACTCATTGACTCAGTATTCGATCGAGAAGTGTTCATTCTTTGGAAGTCAAGGAATTAAAGTCAATCGAGTAGTGTGTAAATGCCATACATTCGAGAAGTCCAGAATAAATAATTCGAGAAGCTAGCAAAAGGAGCAATCGAGAAGTCATAGGGCTGAAACAATCGAGAAGTCTGAGTTTCAAGCAACTGATCGATAAGTCTAATCATATAACTGATCGAGAAGTCTCAACATGTAACCAATCGAGAAGTCTAAGTTTCAAGCAACTAATCGAGAAGTCTAATCATATAACTGATCGAGAAGTCTCAACATGTAACCAATCGAGAAGTCTCAACATGTAACCAATCGAGAAGTCTTAGCATGAACCTATTCGAGAAGTCAATCACCTTGACTTCTCGAAGCAAAATCAACAGAGTACTCGACTATTTCAAAGAGCTTGTTTCAAGGAAAATTACAGAAGATCAAGACAAATAATGTGTAGCTTTGTCATCACAGGATCAGTCAAACCTGTGAAGATAGAGACAAGTCTACAATAAAGCTTGGAAGATAAACAAGACAATGACATAAGAGATAAGACAGAATGCTACAGACTGTCAACAGAAGGGGTTAACTAGAAATAGATAGTAGTCAAATGTAAAGTGTTTCTTGTCTATTTCTAGTTTCAGCTTAATTGACTAGTGAGAGTATGTGACAAAAGACATGTTATTTATATAGCCTTTGCACTGTCTCATTAGTTAGTATCTTTGAACATTATCAAGTGTATTATTACCTTGTATCTTTTAAGAACAAGAAGCTGAAATTCACACTGAATTTCAGATTGTAGCAAAGATCAATTCTAATACAAATTAGATTGAAAGTTAATTTTTGTGTTTACTTTATTTTCTGCTTTATGTTTTGGTAAACACTTAAATTACTAAAGCTATTTACTCAAACAAACATTTCATCAAATTTAAAAAGTGCAAGAAGAATTTGAAGTTATACATTCACCCCCTCCCCTCTGTAAACTTCTGTTAACTCTAATTCCTAACAAGTGGTATTAGAGCTCAGGTTGTTAACATATATACAGTTTGAAGATCAAAATGAGTTCTCAGAAGCTGAGCTGTATATAGATTCCTCCTTTTGACAGAGAAAACTACAACTTATGGAAAAGAAAAATGTTGATGTTCATAAAGGCTGCTAACTCCATGTATCCAGAAATCTTGAAGAATGGTCCCTTTATGCCAGTAACACTGGTTTCTGAAACTACCAGTGGCTCTGAGGGAATTCCTGTAACATGGATACCCAAAGATCCATCTTAGTAAACAGACACAGAGAAAGAGAAGGTGTCACTTGACAATTGTCTAATGCTCATACTCATAGAATCTCTAGACATTGTTATGTATAACAATATTTTCAACTGCACCTCTGCAAAACATATATGGGAAACCATAGAGATTCTGTGTGAAGGAACTGAAGAGGTAAGGGGCAACCAAAGGCAACTCCTTGTCTCACAATATGAGGATTTCATGTCAAAACAAAATGAAAGCATAACTGAAGTGTTTGAAAGATTTAACAAACTCATCAATGACCTTCAACTCCTGGAAATTACTATGAAACAAAGGAGAAGAACATGAAGTTTTTGTTGACTCTCCCAGAACATTTGGAACACAAAATCTATGTAATTAGAGAAGGGAGAGATCTAACAAAACTTTCACTTGAAACCCTCTATAGAATTTTAAAGACATGTGAACTGGAGTTCTACCAAAAGAAGTCCATTTTAGCAAATAGAGGAAAGATGGAAAATGTTTCAAATGCTTTGGTTGCAAATGAACCATCAAGAACTGAGAAGACTGGTACAAGTAAGAAAGTGAAGATTGAAGAACTTGAAAAATAGGAACAAGAAGAAAAGGACTCTATCAAGAGTGAATCAGGTGAAGAAGAATTCTACACTATTGAAGAACTTGAAGGAATGGACAACAAAACCACGGCTTTCATGGCAAAGAAATTTGGAAACTTATGATTCAAGAAAAACAAAAGTTTTAAACCAAAACCAAATTTCAAGTCCTCAAGCAAAGGAAAGACTCCAAAAAGAAGCAACACTAATAGAGGGTATAAAACTGGAACAGTTGATAGATCTAAAATATGATACTATAACTGCAATGAGCTTGGACACTTTGCAACAGAGTGTAGAAAACCTAAAGAAATCAAGAAGGACAAAGATTACTTGGAATTGGAAGCCAAGTATGAGGCACTCCTCAAAAAGTAGTCATGAATGGCTTACATAGTTGAAGGAAAATACTGGGATGACACAGATGAAGATGAGGAAGATGAATATGGGAATCTGGCACTTATGGCTAACTCACATGATGGAGCATCATCCTCAAACACTCAGGTACCCTCATTAGTCTCACTTGACATGTCAAATTCTCAGTTTAAGAAAACTGTTGAAGAATTGAGCATTGAAATATTTAATATTCACACCAGTATGACTAATTCATATGAGAAAATTGCTAGATTGCTAAAAGCTAATGATGAATTGACTACTAAGAATGAAGCTTTAGAGTTGTTTTTGATAACTCTGGAAAACTTGAAACAAGAGAATGAGTATCTCAAAAACAAAGTTATTTGCTCTGAGCAAATTGAAAATTTTCTTAAAGAACAATTTTCTGAAAATGAATTGAAAACAAAATCTTATCAAAACTCATCCACTATTGTTCAAGAATTCCATGAGAAGCATCAAGAAAATTCTAGGAATGGTTTTGATTATGACACTCTCAAGAAAAAGAAATCTGTTTCAACAAAAGGCAAGAAAATTGAGATTCTTGGAAACCCTCACATTTTGAAAAATGTTAATGCACCAATTTTTAAGAAAGTAACTGTTGAACTTGATGAAGTCAGTATGGTCATCAAACAACAATTGAATGATGAAGATGAGATAACAACTAAAAGTGATGTGCCTTCTGTTGAAAAAAAGAACCAATAGTCAAGATCAAGACCATTCCTGTTAAAATAGAATCAAAACAAAATGTCCAGAAAAATGACACCATGCATGCTAAGAAGAAAAAGGCAAATAGAAATGGCAATGTAGGTATTAACAAACACAATAACTATGCACCTGTTCACAAATCACCTTATACGTGTGTGCAAGAAACCTGTTATTAATAATGCTGAATTTGTTTGTGGATATGTGAAACCATTGATGCATGATAATCATAAATTCTGAGACAAATTTGATTGTATGCCATATAACATGAATATCATGAACACTTGCTTTAGGCTTAGAAAACAGTTTGTTGATGGATGCAAAAGTCAAAACTTAAACATCAACACCTCTAGGCCTAAGACTGCTAGTCTTGTTAAACTAAGAAAACACTTCATGTCACCTAAACATGCATCTAGCTCTGGAAGTACTAATCAAGCTAAAAGTCAAAACTAGAAAAATAAAAGTATGCATAATCAAGTGACTAAGACTGTTAAGAACATGAATGACATTCATGTATCTAATAATAAAGGACCCAATCTTGTTTGGGTACTAAAGAAAACTTGATTTGTTTGTGTTTGCAGGGCACATGTAAAAAGAAGGTCATATGGATCTTGGATAGTGGATGTTCAAGGCATATGAATGGTGACAAAGCTCTGCTGTCACAATTCAAAAATGAGCTTGGCCCAATGGTAACCTTTGGAGATAACAGCATTGGTTTCACCATGGGATATGGCAAATTGATTCATTGAAATATTGTCATTGAAGATGTAGCTTCGGTCAGTGATTTGAAGCATAATCTACTCAGCATCATTCAATTCTGCATTAAAAATTTAAAGGTGGAGTTTGACAAAGAATTGTGTCTCATATCACATAGAAAGACCAAAGAGGTTGCTCTACAAGGAGTAAGAAAAGGAAGCCTGTTTGTAGCGGATTTAGACTCTGCAAACAAAGAGAAAAATTGTTGTTTCTACACCAAGATCTCAAAAAATGAAAGCTGGCTTTGGCACAAGAGACTGTCTCATTTAAATTTCAAGAACATTAATTCTTTAGTCAAAAGAGAATTAGTGAAGGACCTGCCCTTACTTGAATTCTGCATAGAAGGATTGTGTGAGGCATGTCAAAAATGGAAAATGAATAGATCAAGTCACATGAGTAAGGAATTTACATCAATCAGCAAACCACTACAATTGATTCATATGGAACTCTTTGGACTAGTAAATGTCATGTCCATATCCAAGAAAAGATATGCACTAGTTATGGTTGATGACTTCTCCAAATATACCTGGGTGGAATTCTTTCATTCAAAATATGAAGCTCCTGGAGTTATTATTGAAAATTTGAGGAGATTGGACAAAGGCCCTATACCTGTTGTAGCCATAAGAGGTGATAATAAAACAGAATTCAAAAATGATATACTAAATGAATTCTGCAAAGAAAATGGAATCACTCACCAATTCTCAGCTCCAATAAATCGACAACAAAATGGAGTTGTTGAGAGAAAGAATAGAATCCTTATTGAAGCTGCAAGAACCATGTTAGTATAAATAAATCTTCCAACAAGTTTTTGGGCTGAAGCTGTCAGGACTGCATGTTATACTCAAAACAGAACACTCATCACAAAACCAATTGGAAAGACTCCTTACTAAATCATGACAAATAGAAGACCATCTGTGCAATACATGCATGTGTTTGGAACAAAATACTTTGTTATCAAGGATGATGCTGATAACCTTGAGAATTTTGAAGCCAAGGCATATGAAGGAATATTTGTGGGATACTTTTTAGACAAAACTGTCTATAGAGTATATGTGATCGATCAACAAAAAGTAATGGAAAGCACAAATGTGACATTTGATGATTTCAAGTTTCCTGCAATTAATCTAGAAGGTGAAAACTGTGACACTTTGAGATTTGAAAATGAAATGGAGCCTGAGTCATTTACAACTGAAAAGGTTATCAATACTCATGAAGACTCACATGTAGACATCTCATATGGAACAAATGACGAAAGAGAAAATGATGATTTCAGTCATATTCAGCTTGAGAATTCTCCATACAACCCTAGCATCAACTCAGAGGAGCTTCTCAAGGGTCTGCAACAAATGGGACCAACTTCATTTAGGAGGAAATATGTTCAAGTGATAGAGATGTAGCTCATCAAATCAAATGGAATAGAGCTCATACAGTTGATCAAATCATTGAACATCCTGATGAAGGGTGTAAGGACAAGGAGATCAACTATGAATGAATGTTTGCTTGCTTGCTTTCTGTCTCAAGTTGAGCCAAAATGAGTTGAAGAAGTCATGTTGGATCCAGACTGGATAATTGTCATGCAAGAGAAATTGAATTAATTTGTGAAAAATAATGTTTGGGAATTAGTGCCACATCTAAAGGATAGATCAGTAATTGGCACTAAGTGGGTCTACAGGAACAAAATGGATGAACTTGAAATTGTGATAAGAAACAAAGCAAGGTCGGTTGTAAAAGGCTATTCACAAGAAGAAGGCATTGATTATGATGAGACTTTTGCTCCTGTTGCAATACTAGAAGCCATTAGAATTTTTCTAGGCTTTGCAGCATACTTCAACTTCAAAGTCTATCAAATGGATGTCAAAAGTGCATTTCTTAATGGCGAATTAGAAGAAGAAGTATATGTGCAGCAACCACCTGGCTTTGAGGATCAAAATTTTCCAAATTTTGTTTACAGACTCATCAAGACATTGTATGGACTCAAACAAGCCCCTAGATCATGGTATGACACTTTGTCAAAATTTCTTCTAAAAAAACAATTCACTAAAGGAACAATTGACAAAATTCTTTTCTACAAGAAACATGGTGATGATATCATAATGGTTCAAATTTATGTGAATGATATCATTTTTGGGTCTATAAATGAGAAATTATGTCAAAGGTTCTCTAAGCTAATGCAAAATGAATATGAAATGTGCATGATGGGAGAGTTCAATTATTTTCTAGGCCTTCAAATAAGCCAAAGAACATATGACATTTTCATAAGTCAAACTAAGTACATCAATGACTTACTCAAAAGGTTTGACATGCAAGATTGATCACCTGCCAAAACTCCAATGTCTACAGCTACAAAACTTGATGAAGATAAGAAAGGAAAAAGTGTATACATGAAGACCTATAGAGGAATGATTGGATCTCTTCTCTATCTCACAGCTAGTAGACCTGACATTATGTTCTTTACCTGTCTATGTGCAAGATTTCAGGCAAATCCCAAGGAATCTCATCTCATTATTGTCAAAAGGATTTTGAGATACCTCAAAGGAACACATTTCATGGGGTTATGGTACCCTAAAGAAATAGGATTCAACGTAGTTGGATATTCAAATGCTGATTTTACTGGATGCAGAGTGGATAGGAAAATCACCTCAGGAAGTTGTCAATTTCTTGGACAGATGCTGGAGTCTTGGTTTAGCAAGAAGCAACAATCAGTTTCTACTTCCACAGCTGAGGCTGAATACATTGCTGCTAGAAGCTGTTGTGCTCAAGTGCTTTGGATCAGGAATCAACTAAGGGACTATGAACTAATGTTGAAAGAATTTCTATCATGTGTGACAATACTAGTGCCATCTCAATTGTTGCCAATCCAGTCAACCATTTCAAGACAAAGCATATTGATGTAAGGTACCATTTCATAAGGGAACATACAGAAAATGGAGTGATTGAATTATTTTATGTTCCTACACAAAAACAGTTGGCTGATATATTTTGTAAACCACTTGATGAAGCCACCTTAAACAGGTTGGTTAGCGAAACTTGAATGCTAAATTCTTTAGGATAAGTGGCCAAATAAATATATCCTCACAACTGTTACAATAATTGTTTCATAGACATGAAACTAAATGATTTATCTAAGAGAAACAAAATTGGTGTATATTTATAAATATATCAGTTATATTGTTGTACATTGTTGTGCTTCAAAATATTTTTTTTAACTTGGAACTATTTCTTTGTTATAAGGAAGTCTGAAGAAAATTATTATGCTTGTGCATTGTTAAATAACAAGTGTAATAATTAAAATTTCAGGAATATTGATCAAACACATTTCTTACTTTAAGTATGAATAAATAAATTTTATTTATTTAAGAAATGAGGTTTGTAAATATTATTTTGTTTTCCAAGAGAAAATAAAATAATCCTTCAAAACTGGAGTTTGTGATCAAGTTGTCATCCTTTCTGACTTCTCGACTATGTATAATTTTTGAGTTCTCCGTTAATGATTTAGTGAGTTGTCAAATCATTTGGGTTCTCGAATAGTTCATTTACAGAGTTCTCGACTACCGTTTCTGGGTGAGTTCTCGATTGACTTAGTTCTCGAATTATAATTTAGAGAGTTCTCGATCAGTATGTTAGTTGAGTTCTCGATCACTAGATTTCTCGATTTCTTTGAGTTCTCGAATGATTTAGTTCTCTAATGGTTTAACTTAGCTTTACTGAGTTCTCGATTGATACACTTCTTAAACAAATATACACAATTTGAGTTCTCGACCAAAATTAAACAGTTCTCTACTAAAAGTAACTTTACTCTTTTCTGAGTTCTCGATCACTAAAATCGATTGCAATTCTAGTCGAGTTGTCTGAGTCATATAAATAGCAAAGTAGATCTAAGACTTCATTTCTACACTTAATCGCAAACACAAAGAACCCTTGCACTCAACAGTAACATTCAAACTCTTACTTCTATTTTCTCTAAGATTTTCGTTTCTTCGTTTCACCCTTTCTATACACTACTCAATGGCATCTCCTGGTTCTACTTCTGTACCCGAAACTTGTGTAATCCCTGAAACAAACTTCCTAGCTATTGTAAGAGATGCAGTTGCAAAGGAGCAGTACAAGTGCTTCACTAGGTTTCTCATTGATTCCTACTTAAAAGAAGCATTGTTGGCCAACCCCACTCTTTACATTGATATATTGGAGCAGTTCTGGAACACTGTAACTTGGGAATACATAGCTTTGAAAGATGGTACCTCAATGATTGTGGTGACTTGAAAAATCCAAAAGGAGGACATAATCTTTAATGAAAATGATGTGAACAATAGTTTGTTGTTGCCAACTGAGAAGTTTGATGTAGAACCATCTGAGAGTGATCTTTTAGACTTCCTAGAGTTCATTAGGTACTCAGACACTGTGGAGAAAGGAACTGAGAAGTACAGGCTGGGCAAAATAAATAAGAAGTACATGAGAAATGAGTGGTCATTCCTGTTGGACACCATACTTAAAGTGTTCACCTGTAAAAAAAAACAGGGCTTGACCAGATCAGTAGTATTGCCTTGAAGTTGGCCTACTCATTGGCTTACAACAAGAAGCTCAATGTTGGGAAGTTGATTCTTAGGGAGCTCACAACAAGGATTCTTAAGAGAGGTAATGAAATTTTCTTCCCTCGCTTTATTCAATCAATACTCAATTATAAAAATCCTACTTTGATTGAACTGCCTGGGATGAATAAAAATAGAATTGGCTACTCCAAATCCATGTCAAAAATTATTGCTACATTGGATAGAAGAACCACAGTGAATGTACCTCTTCAAATCACACCTTATATGAGGAGTGTATTTGAAGGGTATCCACTAGTGCAGCCCACATATGGTTACCTTGAAATAGTAGGAGGTCCTAAGGCTGCAGAAGAAACAAATGCACCTAACTCAAGGACCTCTAACCCAAATGTAGACCCTTCTTCAAAATCCATAGATGTTAGTGAGCCAACCTCTACATCCTCCCAACAGGATGTAGTTGAAAAGAAGAAAATGAGTAACTTGCTCCAAAGAAGAAGTTAGAAGTAGTTTTAGAAAATGTAGAAGAACCTGAGTCACCTGTGGAACCTCTAAAGAGGAGGAGAAAAAATAAAGAGGCCACACAAAGCCACTATACAACCTCCCAACATGATGCATAGATTAATAAGGGAATAAACTTATTACTAGATTCATTCTCCCAATAAAATGCATCTATTGAAACTAGGAGTCATCCCACTTCACTCTATAAAGAGTCTGCACCATCACAGGAACACATTCCTGTTGATGATATGTGTGAAGTTGAAAAGGAAACACAGGTGCACATGGGACAAACTATTGAAACTTCCCCATTTTCTCAGGGGGAGTTGCCAACACTCAATTTTACACACTATACTTCTCCCATTACTCAAATTTCTTCTCAAACAAATGTGTCAAGCCAAACACATGAGGTTATTGATCATCAGGATTTCCATTTCCCTGGTGAGCCAAATTCAAGTGACATAGTGCATGACACTATGCTCACCACTAAGGACATATATCTAGATGGTGAGGGAATTCATGCGGAGGCATATCCTGATAACACGATCAGAGCCACAAAGGTTTCAGGAGTTTTTACTTCAGACTCTGTGGTGGCTAAGGAGTTTGAGCAACAAGGGTCTTCACAGACATTGGGTAATCTAGGGGACCTCCACACCATGCAAATGACATCCCTTGGACACTTCCCAGTCATTCAAAGACTGTTTCCTTAAGAGAAATCACATATCCATTAGTATAAAAGGATTCATTTGAGCAATTGGATGATGAATTTGATGCTGAGGGGACTACTGTAACAAGTGGCCCTAGCTCTAACTTCATATCACAATGGATGAAACCTGTGAAACATGACAGGGAATCAGGACCCTCATCTAATGGTGGGTCACTATCTTATGAACAATTAAAGGAGATTTATGGTGATCAATTGGATGGTTGGTACCATATAGCACAACTTCTCACTTCACATCTGCCCAACAAGGATTATACTGCAATTATGTTGGAATATGCAAAAGACCAGGAGGAACTTCAAAATAAAACTGTTGAAATGGTTGAAGATGGAGAATCCAATGTGGATGCTTGGTTGGACACCAAGAACACTGTGAGCATGGATGAGATCCTACAGTGGATGAGACAAAAATATTTGACATCTCTTGGATCTTGTGAGAAGACATTCACTCCAACTGCCATATATGATGCCATACATGAGGCAGCCAAAGCCCAACTTGAATCCAATCACTATCTTGCAAGGGGCTTACAATCAGAAATTGTAGAGCATAAAGCTAAAATTGAGAGATTCCTGAAAGCTATTGAAGACAAATTAAATCATGGAGGACTTTATGCTCATGCTACCTCTAGATCAGATTCTTCATTTTCCAGACATTAGAAATGAATGACAAATTGGAGAAGATGGAGAAAACTTTTCAAGAAATGATTGATGTACGAACAACAACTCAACAGAAACAGGCCAAAATCAACATCTTGAGGTTCTGTACAAAAAGAGGCATGAAGATAGGCTGTCTGAAGATGTTCAAATTTATGACTTGGCTCTATTGCAAGTAGATCTCTTTTATCAATCAAAAGCCAAGGCAGAAAAGGATGAAGCTGTCACCAGAAAAGGTGGACACATTGACAGATGTTCAATCAACACTCTCAACTACAGTCTCAGAAGTGGTGGCCAATGTTAACTCTCTCAAGAAAGATTTTGAAACTTCTAGCTCTACTCAAGGCACTACAGTTCAACAAATCTCAACTCAACTTGCCTCAATTCAAGCTCTTCTCTCAATAGTGAATGTGTCTGGTCAAGCACCTCAGGTTTAAGTTCCTACTCAACTCCAGCCTACTTACTCTTCATTCTTACCCCTGCACCAAGATATCAACCCTAAGGTGGAGAAGATAAGGGAGGAGATTGAAAGACAAAGGGATGGGATAGAAGTTGAGAGACAAAAAGATGTAATGACAATATTAAGGGAGGAGGCCAGAAAGCCACTTACAGACAAGGAGTTTATGCTGAATTTTAGAGCAATTAAAGCAAATGTAAAGGACAATCACTGGAATTAGAGGAGAATGTTGTAAAATATATCTACATGGTGAGAGGTGTGAAGATTCAAGTGAATGATGAAGAGGTCAAAGTGCCAGTAGTGCATATGGAATCTGGCTAGTACAGGGTATCTCTAGGACTGTTTCATGGACTATCTTATACAGAACTAGAGTGCCTGAACAAAGCAATAGAGAATGTGACAAAGGAAGACAATGAATTGAAGAACATGTTAGGCATTTTGTTGCCCAAAGTACTTCCTGAAGCCTACTGCAACCCTGATGGGATTCTTTACATGGCCAAAATAAACACTCTCTTTCACTTCAGAATTCTTTAACATCTGAATCCTGACAATAGAAGCCAAATCATCAGTATGTTAGATCTGTAAAAGAAGAAGCCAGTTATTAGAGAAGAAAACAAGGTAATTATGGAAAATTTGAGAAGATTTATCAATGTTCAAGTATCAACTTTTACAAATGATGAGTTGAAGAAGAAAAGAAAGGATGATGAAGACAAGGGACAGGGAAAGGGAGATAAGAAATCTGATTACAGGAGTGATAAGGATGGTAAGAAAGATGAAAAGAAGAAAAAAGGTGATGACAAGAAAAAGAGATATGCCTCAGAAAAAGAAAAGACATATGAAAGGAAGAAGCCTTCACAACAGCAAGCAGTTGGTAGTCACACTAGTACACCTACCAAAATTCAGGGTGCTAGTATGATTCCAACAGTTTCTGAAACTACTATGATCCCAAAATCCAAAGAGCCAAAAAGATGTCTAGTCAATGTGACTGCCCATGGAGTTATAAGGAAGGAAGTGAAAAAGAACCAAATCAAGAAATTGAATCCATGTCAACAGATCAAGGTCAACTCTGTTACAACAACAAGATTCAAGAAATCTACTAATTCATTGCTAGTTAGATGTCCTAAATGGAGAAAGCAACTCATTGTTCCTGACAAAGGTTTATAAGTTAAACTCATCCAAGAAATTGCTGAAGTTAATAAAGTAAAGATCAAGCAATGAAAAGTATATAGAAATAGCAAGGTTGAAATTAGGGACAAGAGAATGTTTATGACTACTGTTGATGGGTAAAAAAGAGCTTTTCATCATGACAACTCAACTTCAACCACCGATGACATTAAAAGAGTGATTAGTCTTTTTGACAAGATGTGCATGATAAATAAATTGAAAATGATGGAAATGACTAAGTACTTGGCTAGGAAGTACCAAAAGAAAATTGATAAAGTCAAGTACTTGAAGGAGATGGTGGAAAAGAAGAATGAAGATGAAGAAATAGAAAGATTGTCTGAAGAACTGAGAAGAAAGGGAATGTGCAGAGTATTCAAAGATCCTGATAGAGTTGAGTTATGCTGAGAAATGGAGTGACAACCAAAATCAGACTCAAGTTTATCCTTGATTACCCTGTGCAAACTCTCAAAATTGTTGTTGACATGTTAGATGGTACAATTCTAATTGAAGAAGTCCTGGCCAGACAACAAATCCTACATGCTATTGAAGAAATCAATTCAAGGAAAGAGAAAGAAAAGAAAGAAAGATATGATCAAGTCAGACAACAACAACAACAACAACAAAATAGGTAGGCTTGATATCTTGTATTAATTTGTGAAATTTGTCTTTTTCCAAATTGAGGGAGATTGTTGGATCAAATCAAGCCTACTCTATGTAATTATTTGTCTTGATGTAATATATGTAGAATCTCTGTTTTAGATTAATGACTTAGATACTTCAATGTATTATTGCAATTAAAAGTGTGATCAAATTGTAACTCCAAGTTGTAATTAAAGTCAAAGAATAAATTATGTTAGAAGATTCAAGATGAATTATGCAACTAGACAAAGAAGGCTACTTAAAGAATAAGGAATGCAATCTGAGAATTCTTCTAAGGCAAACATCACATTCGAGAAGTCACTACAACCGAGAAGTCAGAAATATGCAATTGGCCGAGAAGTCTCAAAAAACTCATTGGCTCAGTATTCGATCGAGAAGTGTTCATTCGAGAAGTCAATGAATTAAAGCCAATCGAGCAGTGTGAAAATGACATACATTCGAGAAGTCCAGAATAAACAATTCGAGAAGTTAGAAAAAGGAGCAATTGAGAAGTCATAGGGCTGAACCAATCGAGAAGTCTGAGTTTCAAGCAACTGATCGAGAAGTCTAATCATATAACTGATCGAGAAGTCTCAACATGTAATCAATCAAGAAGTTTGAGTTTCAAGCAATTGATCGAGAAGTCTAATCATACAACTGATCGAGAAGTCTCAACATGTAACCAATCGAGAAGTCTCGGCATGAACCTATTCGAGAAGTCAATCCCCATGACTTCTAGAAGCAAAATCAACAGAGTACTCGATTGTTTCAAAGAGCCAGTTTCAAGGAAAATTGCAGAAGATCAAGACAAATAATGTGCATCTTTGTCAACACAGGATCAGTCAAACCTGTGAAGAAAGAGACAAGTCTATAATGAAACTTGGAAGATAAACAAGACAATGATAGAAAAGATAAGGTAGAATGCTATAGACTGTCAATAGAAGGTGTTAGCTAGAAATAGATAGTAGTCAAATGTAAAGTGTTTCTTGTCTATTTCTAGTTTCAGCTTTACTAACTAGTGATAGCATGTGCCAAAAGACATGTTGTCTATATAGCCTTTGCACCGTCTCATTAGTCAGTATCTTTGAACATTATCAAGTTTATTCTTACCTTGTTGTTGGTCCCTGATATTGTAGAAGGGGGGTTGAATACAATATCAATAAATTATCGCGGAATATTAGATTTAAAAATATTATTTTAAATTCACACGAGATATTAATTGTTATGAAATACTGTTCAAGTAGAAGATATAATTTTAACTTGAAAAATATTACAAAATTAATAAGTAGAAAGTTTATATAACTGTTTAAAAGCTTAGAACGATTTTCACATGAATTGTTCGAGTTTAACAATTATATTTCAAAATTACACATAAATCTGTGAATATTACTATGCAGAAAAATTTCTGAATTTGAACTGTTTTTTCTAACTCTGAATAATGAAGCCAAAACCTCATATTTATAGAGGTTGAAAAGCTAGCATGACTATTCTAATATGACTCTTGAAAGATTAGAAATAACCCTTGTATGACTTAGAAAAAGACTGGGCATGACTTATAAAATTCGGTATGACTCTTTGTAAGTCATATTCGAATTTTCTTTAATTAAAATAAATCAGAATGACTTATTTTAAAGGAAAGAAACTCGGTATGACTTAACTGAATTGCTCGGTATGACTCTTTATGTTTAAGCTCGGTATGACTTATTACTTAATTAACTAAAAATCATTTTTGTATGACTTTTAATCAAAAAAAATCGGTATGACTTATTTTGTATAATTCGGTATGACTTAATAAATAGTCATTTGAATTATATAAAAAGTCATATTAAGTCATATCTTTTATAATAAATTAATTCTACTTAATTTAATTAGTTAATCTATAAATTAAATTAAATTCAACTTGAATTAATTTAATTAGATAAATTAAATAATCAATTAATCTTTGATAGTAGAATTAAAATACTATCTCTGTCATTTATTACATAGTAGTCAGCTTTGAAGTCTTCCCATTTCTTCGTCTTCTGTCATAAACCACTTGAGCTCGATGTTGAATAATTATTAATTTAGTTGACACACAAATGTATTGTCTGGTTCATTTGTGTCATACTATAATAATATTCTCCATCTATAACATATAAGTTGTGGCCTTCTGTCATTCTTTCGCTTTATTGTCTTTCCTCTCCTTCTGGAATCTTTCTGTAGTAACCACTTGAAATCTTTTATATCTTCTGTATTCTTTAGAAGTACTACCACTTTATTTTTCATTGACGCTTGAACATATTAATGAACTTCTTCCAGTGTTGAGTAGTAATCCCATAAAATACTTCTGATACTTAGATCCTTTGTGATTAGTTGACTGTCTTCATCTTGATTCCTGTTTGGTGTTTATTATTTACTTCTCTTTATTAGCTAGAGTTGAGTTGTCATCTAATTATTACAAATAGGCCTAGTCATATGTCTTTCAATCTCCCCCTATTTGTTGTTAAACATTTTAACACACAAATTCCTAGAGGATAACTCAACTATCAACTAAGAAAGTAGTACGACATGTAATGACTGTAAATAATAAACAAAAGTTCTGGTATTATATTTAACAATTTTCCATATTCATTTATGAAAGATAAATACAAGATAGTTGTTCCTCAAGTACTGAACAAATATTACAAAGTTTCTATCTTGTTCTATCTTTGTCTTCAGTCTTCAGATGTATCAACTTCATCTTCTTCTAGGATTGAACCTTTATGAACTGGTGTCCTCGGTACTTCTTTAGATACTGATTGATCTGTTGTAGTGAATTCTCCATACAACCTCCTTTGTTCAGCTCTTGTTAACTGCCACAATACTTCCTGCTCAACAGGATCTACTATCTCTTCTTCTACATCATATGGCTGAGTTGAGTCTATCTTTGGCATTTGCCTGATGTACGAAGGAATTTTCTTTGACAGACAGTAGTTTCTGATCTTTTCTACAACATCCAACTTAGCTTGGGATCTGAATCCTTTCGACCTTAGCATCCTTTCAACTTGAATCGTGTACTTAACTGTGTAGCCCTTTAATGACTCCTCATTTAACTGCATGATTTGATATAACTTGTTTGAGAAGAATCTTACTCGTGAGGATCAAATAAGATCTGAGGACTAACAGCTTATGCGAAGTCTCTGAGCCTGTCTCTTAGCAGCTCATTCTCTTCTGAACTTCTCTTTACTTTATTCAGTAACGTCCATATCACTGATAAACTTCTTTGCCTGAAAAACTCCAAGGAAATTCTGAATGTACCATTTTTGTGAGTGTAGACTAAAATCTGTCAGTCTTCAAGAATGTGATCCACTAGGATAGTGATATAGTCCACTTCCTCTTTCAGAGCTTTCATAAAGTTGTCAATGCTGTCATTTGACTTTTCTAGACGCTCAATTATTGATTTCAGATGCTTGTCTTCAAATGGACCCTTCTGTTGTTTGTCTATTATTTCTCTTGCAGTGTCCCATTTCTTTCCAATCTTGAGTTGTACATCTCTCTTCTTTTCTCTGACTGCAATGGCCCAGAGATTCTACTTTTCTAGGTTTGCTTCTTTTTCAGCCTTTGTTCTTTCCACGATTAGAGCTTTCAGTTTCTCAGTCTTTGCATGACTTGCCTTGATGTCTTCTTTTAGTTTCTTCATTGCCTCTTCATAGGTTGGATCAACTTCTTTTTCTTTTGGAAACAAAAATTCTTCATCAAATGCAGTCTCTTCCTCATCTCTGCAGTAGTCAAGAATGTATGATTCATTATGAGCACTGTCATCAATGAATTGCTCTAGAGCATAATACTGTTCTTCTGGTTCTGGATCATACGATTGAAATTGTTCTTCAGAATACAGCTTAGCTTTCCCTTTGTCTTGAGTAGTAGCCCCTTCATCTACAGCTACTTTCTCCTTTGTTTTCTCCCCCTTAGTTGAGGGATCCTCTTGAGATTTTGAGGCTTCAAAAGATGTCATCAGTTTTTGCATAGTCAGATAGACTTGCTTCATGCCTTCATTCAGATGAGTCATTCCATCATCCAGTTTGCTGAATCGTTGTGTTGATATCCTTTCATTCTCAATTATTGTTAAGGTCAAGCTTTTCTCAACTTCATCAATTCTTTCATGTAATTTGGTCACTTCTTTCATGTCCTCAGCAATGAGACTCTGAACATTCTGGATATCTTTTGTTTTTAGAAGTATGAAGGATTTGACATCATCAACATCTTTGCGCACCATTGTCAGCTATTGAGTTACAGAGGCAGATGTAGACTTCTCTTCTGCTTGTGCTTTAACCTTTACCAACTCAGCTTGTACAATCTGCATTTCCTTCTGGAGAGCTTCCATTTTAGATAGCAGTTCACTGTGTGTGTGTGCACTCATCTCACTTGCACTCCTGTTTAAATTTACTATCATTCTGTGCATGTGTTTCACTCTGTGTTTGCCTCACATCACTAGTGTTTAGCTCCTTTCCAGATCCAGATGTTGTACCTGTATATAAAATAATAGCTTTTGAAGAGTCGAAATGCTCTTTTGATGCCTATGAAGGCGCGTCCTCCACAAGATTATCTTGCATTGGCTCCGCTACTGACGTAGCTACTCCGTGAATGGAGTCCCAACTCCCTCTAAAGAGTGGTTGCCTCTCAAATCCACTAGTGGATTCGAGAACTTCCTTTAAGGAACCTGGATGTAAGAAATCCAGGGGGTCACCACCTTAGACAATGTAGTGAGTGGCTCGTTAGAGTCTGTGGTGCCCCTTAATACCTCTGATGGTATGTGATGCTGCACTGCATCAAAAAAGTCTTGGTCCACTGAAAATGTGGCATCCGTCCAGTTTGTTTTAAAAACATTTTCTTCATTTCTAGATGTGCCCTCATCTGATTGTGTTTCTTCAAGTGGAGGTCCTGCTAGTGTGAGCATTAGCAGTGTGCGTGACTCTTCACAAGATTCCGCGGCCGGATGGTGAATTTCAATAGAATCACCCGTTTGATCAAGTGAGTCCAGTGACTGTTGAATTGCCTTTTCAAATTCCATATCCCACTGAGAGGATAAGAACGGGTCTGCAGTTGTCTCAGGTTCAATTCTCGATCTTTTTTTTGTGGAGACAGAGTTGCGGGTTCATTCACAGAAACACTTCTACCTCTTACTTTCCTAACAGGTTTCTTCCTTTTTCTGATAAGACTCAATGAAGTTGAAGAAGGAGAAACTGTTTGGGGCTCTATATCAGCTTGGGATTGAACCTGTGTGTTGTCAGGTTCATAGCCGAAGTCCTGAAGTGTAAGACCACAATCATAGTCCGCCACAGATTAATCTAAAGTAGTATTACTTATATTTATATGTAGGAATTTGGAAGCAAAAGTGTGAGTTATTACCTGTTGTACCTCTGCCTCATGTTCTGCATGTTGAGAAGCTTCAAGTAAAAGTTCTGCAGAGGTTTCAACTTCCCTTGGTACTTCATCTAGAAATTGCTCTGGTTCTTGCTGATGCGGTTGAGCCTGTGCAGGATTTACAATTTGATATAAGATCTGACCCATGTACTCTGTTCTTACCACTGGCACAGCTTGAAACTTTGGATTGTTGTTAAGCCTTGAGAATATTTGTCTCTGAGAAGTTGAAGATGCTTCTACCGGACTATTCTGGAATAGTTCTTTATCCTCATCTATCAAGAGATCATTCATGAACAGCATTAGGAACCTTGGATAGTAGACTTGCACATCGTGTTCCCTGATTTTTGGCGTTCCCATCTTCTTTATAATTTCTTTTAGAATCAACTTCCCGAAATTAATCCTCCGGTTATGGGCCACAGAATACCCAATAATCTGAAGCAGTGCAGAAATATTGTTGAAGTTGTTCTTGGTAATGGGTGCAAACACTTGTGCTAGTGTGTGAAAGAAGTAGTCCCACTCGCTCTCCAACTTGGCTTTAGTCAGCCTTACTAGATTGATTTCACCTTGATACTGAATAGCATGGAAGAATTCAAGTATCTCTGGAACAGTTGGAGGATCAACAAAATCTCTGTCTGGAAACCCTAGAATCCTGTTCACATCATCTTCAGTCACCATGTATTCATGTTCTCCTTTGGTGAATGAGAATTGTACTCTGTCTTCAACAGTCTTGTTCCTTGATGTTGAGTACAATGCCTTAAGTGCTAACACTTGTAACGGGACGTCCAATGAAATTGCAGTTCTTATTAGTGACTGTTCGTTTAAAAATATGATCTAAGGTCGAAACCTCTCGACTGAACAATTCACCGGATTAAAATATCCAACAAAACTAGTCTTCACTAATTCACAATATTCAGCCATCTTAATTTAAACTATTACAATTGATAAATTACAAAGGTACAATAAAACAGTAAAATAAAAATTACAAGTCCAGAAATTCGAAAATTACACAGAAAAATTAAGAACCCTAAGATCTATTAATCTACCCAGTCAATTTTAATCAGTCAAAAATACTCCACACCAGTCCTTTAATCAGTACAAACACAGATAGCTTCGATTTTGTCCAAAAACATGAACAGTCAATTCGTTTTTCACGAAAATCGGGCAGTAATTCGTTGCTCTAAACGATTTTATCAGTTATAAGCAAGCAAAGCTTGTAATCAATCAAGAACATCAACTGATGCAGTTGTTTTATGATTTTAAACGATCGATTTTCAAGAAATCTGATGAACAGTTGTGTGTATATGCGTGTATAGCTAATAAAAACTTAGTACGACTGATTTTAATTTGAATATGACTTTTAAGTAGTGAAAAGACTCGGTATGACTTGTTAAAGAGTCATACCGAAGAAAGAAAAAAATAAAATAAAATAACGGTTAGTCGGTATGACTTATGTTAACATAAGTCGGTATTACTTAAAAAAAATTATTTTGCCGGTATGACTTATTTAACAATCACTTGGTATGACTTATTAATAAGTCATTCCGAGAGATTTGTTTAAAAAGTCATGCCGATAAATAACAATAAAAATTAAACTTAATTATGTATATTTACATATATTAATTATTTCTAACATCGAAATAATACATTGAAAATCTTATTCGACTTTTAGATTTAATTAATAAAATAGTAAAGTAAAGAAAAAAAATGAAATAATAATAAAAAATATACAAGCAATAATTTACAAACAACTAAATTATTAAGGACATATAATAATTATTTATATTATTAACTGTTATAATTAATTTATGAATTAAATTAACTCAAACTTGAATTAATTTAATAAATTAATTAATTAATAACATAATTATTATTAATGTACAATAATAATTAGAAAAATAGATAAATAAATACAAACATAAAACTGCTTAAATTAAATTAAAGTACTAGGATCATGTTGATTCGAACTTCATAAATTCTTTAAATATTAACATTTAATATCTATGAGCTCAAATCAACTCCTAGCTATCAAAAATTAGTCATTGTTTAACATCCTTAATTCACTAACCAGCTTAGAGAAAGTGGATTCATCAAGTGGTTTCGTGAAGATGTCGGCTATTTGATCTTCTGTGGGTACAAAGTGTAACACCACAGTTCCATTCATGACATGCTCTCGGATAAAATGATACTTTATGTCAATATGCTTGGTTCGCGAATGTTGTACAGGATTATTGGAAATAGCTATAGCAATTGTGTTGTCGCAAAAAATAGGAATTTTGTTCAACGCAAGTCCATAGTCATTTAGCTGATTCCTTATCCATAAGATCTGAGCACAACAGCTACCTGCCACAATGTATTCTGCTTCGGCTGTCGAGGTAGACACTGAGTGCTGTTTCTTGCTGTACCAGGAGATCAATCGTCTTTCTAGAAACTGACAGCTTTCAGAAGTACTTTTCATGTCCATCCTGCACCCTGCATAATCTGAGTCTGTATAGCCTATTAGGTCAAAACCTGTATCTTTAGGGTACCAAATTCCAAGATTTGGTGTACCCCTTTAGATATCTAAAAATTCGTTTAACAGCTATAAGATGAGATTCCCTAGGGTCAGATTGAAACCTTGCACATAAGCATGTTGCAATCATTATATCGGGTCTAATAGCAGTTAAGTATAATAATGAGCATATCATACCTCTATAGCTTGTGATGTCAACTTTCTTACCAGTTTCATCTTTATCAAGCTTGGTGGCTGTTGGCATTGGGGTTTTTGCCGGTGAAGAATATTCTAGACTGTATTTTCTCAGAAGATCCCTTACGTACTTTGATTGGCAAATAAAAATCCCATCTTCCTTTTGCTTTACTTGTAATCCAAGGAAGAATGACAGCTCATCCATCATGCTCATTTCATACCTGCTCTGCATTAACTTAGCAAATATTTTGCACAAGTTTTCGTTAGTAGAACCAAATATAATATCGTCAACATAAACTTTGACAAATATCATATCTTTTTCATGCAGTTTATAAAAGAGAGTTTTATCTATGACACCTCTAATGAAACCATTTTCAAGTAGAAACACAGAGAGAATGTCATACCATGTCATTGGTGTTTGCTTGAGTCCATAGAGAGCTTTGAATAGGAAATACACAAAGTCAGAAAATTTTGGATTTTCAAAGCCAGTGGGCTGTTCCACATATACTTCATCTTCTAACTCTCCATTCAGAAATGCACTCTTCACATCCATTTGAAAAACTTTAAAATTGGAATGTGTTGCGAATGCCAGAAATATCCTGATGGCTTCAAGTCTTGCAACTGGTGCGTAGGTCTCGTCATAATCAATTTCCTCTTCCTGAGAGTAACCCTTTGCAACCAGTCTGGCTTTGTTCCTTGTAACAATGTCATCACCGTCTAACTTGTTCCTGTATACCCATTTCGTACCAATAACTGATCTATCTTTAGGCCTGGGTACCAGTGTCCAGACTTCTTCTCTCTCGAACTGATTGAGCTCTTCTTACATGGCAAGAACCCAATCTGGATCAATTAATGCATCTTCAATCTTCTTTGGTTCTTCTTGAGACAGAAAAACTGAAAATAAACATTCATTTGAAGTTGCACTTCTGGTTCTAACTCCAACATCTGGATCACCTATGATCAATTCAAAAGGATGATCTCTGTTCCATATTCTTTCCCTAGGTAGGTTTGATCTAGATGATTCGCCTCGAAATTCATTGTGATGTTGTGTTCTACCAGTTGATCCTTCATCTCCCCCTGAGTTGCTGCCAGGATGACTTGTTGATCCACCACTGATATTAGTAGAATTTCCAGTGTTATCATTGTTTTCACCACTATTACCTGGATCATCATTATTATTGTTATCATCAATTCCTGTTACAACCTCAGGTTCTTCTTCGTCATTAGAATGTGAGTCGGGATAATTTTCAAATTTTAATGACTCGGAAGAATCTTCAGTTTGGATACTTGGGAGTTTAGTGTCATCAAAAATAACATTGACACTTTCTTTTACTTGATGTTGATCAATTATGTACACCTTATATGCTCTTCTTGAATATCCGACAAAAATAGCTTCATGTGCCTTGGCCTCGAACTTGCCATGATGTTCATCTCCATCATTTAACAGATAGCATTTAGCTCTAAATACATGAAAGTACTTTAGAGTTGGTTTCTTGCCAGCCATTAATTCATAGGGAGTCTTCATATGATCTTTGTTGATCAGAGTTCGATTCTGAGTATAACAAGTTGTATTTACTGCCTCATCCCAGAAGTAGATAGGTAACATTGATTCACTTAGCATATTCCTTGCAGCTTCAATCAGGGTTCTATTTTTCCTTTCTACAACTCCATTCTGTTGCGGAGTTCTTGGCGCTGAATATTGTCTTGTTATCCCCTTGTCTGAGCAGAAGCTATTGAGAACTTCATTTCTGAATTCTGTTCCATTGTCTGATCTGATTGCCCTGACAGGTAACTTTGAATCTAACTCAATCAACTTTACATGATCAATCACCAATTATGGAGTTTCATCCTTAGAGTTCAAGAATAAAACCCACGTATACTTTGTGAAGTCATCCACAATCACCAAGGCATATTTCTTTCTTGACATAGACATAATATTTACTGGACGAAATAAATCCATGTGAAGGAGTTGAAGTGGTTTAGTGATGATTGAAGTGTCCGTGCCTCTGTGACTTGCTTTCTTCGACTTCCCTTTTTGACATGCCTCACACAAACCTTCTTGTGTAAATTCCATCGGAGGCAGTCCTCTCACCAAATCTCTCTTGACTAAAGAGTTCATTGTTTTGAAGTTTAGATGTGAGAGTTTCTTATGCCATAGCCAGCTTTCTTCTGATGAAGCCTTTGAATAAAAACAGTTTGCTTCATCTTCAGTTCCGGAGTTGAGATCGGCTACGTACAAGTTTCTTTTCCTTATTCCACGCAAGGCCAGTTTGTCATCTTTAGAATGAGCTATTAAGCATTTCTCCTTGATAAAGTTTACTTTGTACCCTTTATCACAAAATTGAATGACGCTGAGTAGATTGTGCTTAAGTCCTTCAACTAAAGAGACGTTTTCAATGATAACATTCCCAGTATTTAACTTGCCATATCCCGCAGTCATTCCTTTGTTGTTATCTTCAAAGGTGACGATTGGGCCGGCTCTTTCAACCACGTTTGATAACAGGGCTCTATCTCTGGTCATATGCCTTGAAGATCCACTGTCCAGGATCCATATAACTCAGTTTACCTGTTTAACTCCCTGCACATACCAAATGGATTAATTCGTCTTGGGAGCCCAAAATTGATTGGGTCCGGCATACTTAAAGAATTGACCTTTGTCCGCTTTGACAACATATCCTTTTCGAATAACAGCATCATCTTCCTTGACTATTCCTACCTTCCTATACACAGTCTTAACAACTTTCTGTTTAGACTTAGGAATATATTCTTCCTTCTTAGCAGGTGAAGGAGTTGTAGTCTTGGATTTAGCAAATTTATTATTGATGCATTTTCTAGGTGTCATGTTATCTTTCTTAGCTATCATGCGTTTAAAATAAGCAGTCATAACATTAAAATCACATAACATACAATTCAATATACCACAAGGTTTATGGAAAGCATCAATAATAGGCATGTTATTCAAAACAGTAGGTGACTTAACAGATTTTACTTCAAGTTTATCAGCAGATTTGAAGTTTTCAGTAGAATGAAATTTGTTGTTACTATCCTTACTGTTAACAAACGTGTTTGGTCTGTTCATTTTATTCTTTAAGTCTTTTGCACCTATACCAGGATTGGGAGACTTAGAAGTTCCATCATCTTTCACTAGTGTCTCTGGTGCACTCTTCTCTTTCTGGACATTAACTCTTTTTATGTCCTTAACCTGTTCTCCTCTCTTCTTCTCTTCCTCGAGATCCTCTAACTGCATTTCATATGCAATCAGTATAGAGCTCTCAAGGATGGGTTCAGCTATTGGTGTTATGAAGAGAGGTTTCGGTGTGTCTTTAACAACATGTGGGATCCCCCTTTCTTCAGCACTTTTTCTGAAAGGAGTTATGTTGCTTGGCTTTCCTATAGATTTATTATACTCGAAGCCTATTACAACTTTACGACTTATTTCTTGTTGGTCAATTATGTTCTTTACAATATACGAGGAATTCTTATATGCAAGACATTTTTTCTTTTCTTCTTCTATCTGGTTTCTGTGATTGGTTTCAACTAAAACATGACAACTGACTTTACTGACTTGAACAGCTAAGTCTTCAGTCAACTTGATAGTCAACTTGTCATGATTTCTTTTTAACTGTTTAAGAACTTCAGTCTCATCAATTAATTCTTTGACTTTGAGTCTAAGTTTCTTAACCTTATCTCTTTTGCCATCTAGTTCTTTTCTTAGCAATGCAAACATTTTAGGGCAAGAAGGATTTACCTCTATTCCTCCTTGACGGGTGGGAGATAGTGATTCCTCGGATGAAGCCATAAGAGAAAGATTTCCCAGCTCTTCCTCATCATCATTATCTGAGTCGTCCCAGCTTTTGCCTTCTGCTAGATAGGACTTTCCTTGATGCTTTTTCACGAGCGCATCATACTTCTCCTTGAGTTCTTCGTAAGACTCTCTCTTTTTCCCTTGCTTAGGCTTCTTGCATTCAGTTGCGAAGTGGCCTAGCTCATTACAGTTGAAGCAACGAAACTTGCTTCTATCAACTAAGCCGCTCTTTGATACTGCTGTTGAAGAACCTCCTTTTTGGAATCTTCCAAAATTAGGCTTTACTCTGTAGGAGGAGTTTCTTCGTAATCTCATGTTGCCAAACCTCCTGGCAACCATTGTTAGAGATTCATCTTCCAGCTGATCTAGTTCTTCCAGCGAGTAGAACTCACCATCTTCTTGTTTGTCAGAAGTATGTCTAAATTCTGGAACCACATACTCTGTTGAAATGTTAGAAGGTGCAACTGCCTTCACTTCTTCTTTCTCTGGTGCTTCTACCATTAATGCCTTGGAGGAACTCAGTACTTTACCTCTCCCATACATCTATCTGGTTTGGATATGTTCCAATTCATAAGTCTTTAGCACTCCGTAGAGTCTTTCTAGGGTTATCTCTTTCATATCCCTAGACTCCCGGATAGTTGCGATCCTGTGTTCCAAGTGCTCGGGTAAGGTCAGCAGAAACTTCCTGTTCACCTCCTGATTCTGATAAAACTTTCCATTCATATTGAGCTCATTTATCAGTTTGTTTAGTCTCTGAAATACCTCAGAGATACCCTCACCAGGGTTGGATCTAAACTGCTCATATTGGGAGGTCAGGATTTTTAGTCTATTTTCTTTCACTTCCTCAGTCCCCTCATTGATAATCTCTATTGTTTCCCAGATCTGCTTTGCATTCTTGCAGTTGACTAAATGATTGTACATGACGTAGTCTAGAGATTCAATCATTATTAATTTGAGGTTGTTGTCCAAGGACACAGCTTCTGCTTCCTCATCTGTATAGTCGACTAGACTTTTCAGAAACTGTCTGTGGGGGGATTACGACCCCATCTACCTCATGTTTGAGAATAACTGATATAGGGGGCTCAACACCTTTGGCCAAAACTAATGCGTACTTGGGATTGACAATCCCAATGAACAGTAGCATTTTGTGTTTCCACAAGTTGTAGTGCTCTTTGTCGAACTGTGGAATTTTGATGCTAGTTACTTTCTGGGTACACATCTTTAATAAGATTAAAAATTAAGTGTTTAAAAAAAATATTTTAATTTTTGACTGAAAACAATTTTTGATCAAAAATAATTTTTAGAGAAAAAAATTATTTTGAATAAAAAATTATTTTGAATTAAAATAATTTTTGAGATCTGTATATGAGTTGCGGAATTTTTGGTTCGGATCTGATATTTAAAAATATCAACCAGCTCTGATACCAATTGTTGGTCCCTGATATTGTAGAAGGGGGGGTTGAATACAATATCAATAAATTATCGCGGAATATTAGAACAATTTTGACATGAATTGTTCGAGTTTAACAATTATATTCCAAACTTGCACAGAAATCTGTGAATATTACAATGCAGACAAATTTTTGAATTTGAACTGTTTTTTCTAACTCTGAATAATGAAGTCAAAACCTCATATTTATAAAGGTTGAAAAGCTAGCATGACTCTTCTAATATGACTCTTGAAAGATTAGAAATAACCCTTGTATGACTTAGAAAAAGACTGAGCATGACTTATAAAATTCGGTATGACTTATTGTAAGCTCGGTATGACTCTTTGTAAGTCATATTCAAATTTTCTTTAATTAAAATAAATCAGAATGACTTATTTTAAAGGAAAGAAACTCGGTATGACTTAACTGAATTGCTCGGTATGACTCTTTTAGAGTCAAAATTCGGTATGACTCTTTATGTTTAAGCTCGGTATGACTTATTACTTAATTAACTAAAAATCATTTTTGTATGACTTTTAATCAAAAAAAATCGGTATGACTTATTTTGTATAATTCGGTATGACTTAATAAATAGTCATTTGAATTATATAAAAAGTCATATTAAGTCATATCTTTTATAATCAATTAATTCTACTTAATTTAATTAGTTAATTTATAAATTAAATTAAATTCAACTTGAATTAATTTAATTAGTTAAATTAAATAATCAATTAATCTTTGATAGTAGAATTAAAATACTATCTCTGTCATTTATTACATAGTAGTCAGCTTTGAAGTCTTCCCTTTACTTCGTCTTCTGTCATAAACCACTTGAGCTCCATGTTGAATAATTATTAATTTAGTTGGCACACAAATGTACTGTCTGGTTCATTTGTGTCATACTATAATAATTATTCTCCATCTATAACATATAAGTTGTGGCCTTCTGTCATTCTTCTGCTTTATTGTCTTTCCTCTCCTTCTGGAATCTTTCTGTAGTAACCACTTGAAATCTTTTATATCTTCTGTATTCTTTAGAAGTACTACCACTTTATTTTTCACTGACGCTTGAACATATTAATGAACTTCTTCTAGTGTTGAGTAGTAATCCCATAAAATACTTCTGATACTTAGATCTTTTGTGATTAGTTGACTGTCTTCATCTTGATTCTTGTTTGGTATTTATTATTTACTTCTCTTTATTAGCTAGAGTTGAGTTGTCATTTAATTATTACAAATAGGCCTAGTCATATGCCTTTCACTTGTATCTTCTAAGAACAAGAAGTTGAAATTCACACTAAATTTCATATTGTAGCAAAGATCAATTCTAATACAAATTAGATTGAAAGTTAATTTATGTGTTTACTTTATTTTTTGCTTTATGTTTTAATAAACACTTAAATTACTAAAGCTACTTACTCAACAAACAGTTCATCAAATTTTAAAAGTCCAAGAAGAATTTGAAGTTATACATTCACTCCCCTCTGTAAACTTCTGTTAACTCTAATTCCTAACAATATGTCCATCTATGGATCACTTTATATATGGCATCTATGGTATCACTTCACAAATGGTCTCCGCACCATCATATCACTTATTATATGTCTATCACGGGTCACTTTACTATTAAATACCTGAAAAATCATCTCTACATACATCTATACGAGATCACTTCACAAATGACCTTCACGAGATCATTTAAAATATAATTTATATAAGGTCATTCACATATGACCATTACCGGATTACCTCACATATGACCTCGACCTCTGTGGGATCACTTCACTTATAATTTTTGGGGATCAATCACTTCACATATGACCTCGACGAGGTCACTTCAAATATGATCTCCGCAAGATCACTTCACTTCACATATAACTAATCTACGTGAAGTCATTTCACTATTAGATCTCTCCAGGATTATAGTTTTATGAGATCATTTCACATATGATCGATTTTTGCGAGATCACTTTTCATGTAGCTCTTTACGAAATATTTTTTTCTTCACAATTTTAGAACGGGCTCACAGTTCTTCGGATTCGGGCCATAATTGTTACGGGCTTCTAAACGTTGGCCCCTAACGTCTTTCTGATTTGGGTTTCGGCCATAATTGTTACGGGCTTCTAAACGTTAGTCCATGACTTCATGTTGATTGGGTTTTATGGATCGGACAAAACACTGGTGCATCTACTTGTACTTTAAAAACTATGTGTGTAATATCCCGTATTTTTTATAATATATTTAGTTATATTATTTAATATTATGAATAATATTATGGAGTTATTACTGATATTATTATTTGAATATGTATATATTTATTTTATAATAGGATATTATTATAGGCTATTTTTAGTTCAGAGAAAAAAAAGGGAAAAAGAAAAGAAACAATAAAGATTAAAATTAGTGTGACTGTTAGGGTTTTGTAAGTTATGTAAGTATTATAGGAGTATCCATAGATAAGAAAGAAAAAGAGAAAGAGAAAGATGAGAAGAAGAAAAAGGTTTAAGAGGAAGACTGATAAACTAGGGTTCTTATTATTAGGGCATCTGAATTTCTTGAGCATCATTCATATTCTTTGAGTTTTAAGGTACAAATATTTCTACACACTCTCTCTTTGTTCTCGTATTGTTAATGTATGGATATCTTCGATACACTCTCTTTATATTCATAACACTTCTTTTGTTCTCGTATTGTTATTCAAAATTGTATGTATATTGTGTATAGTTTGTATCCATTCTGATTCTTGTAAAATTCGTATCTCATTCGTTTATTATCGGATTGTTGTGATTTTATACTACCTAGAATGGTATTTCAATTATCTACAACTTTCATTGTTTACGTTTTCTGAAATGTGATTCATAAGTATGTCAAAATCTGTCTTTTGTGCAATATGATGGTTTAATTCAAGTTGATGTGCTGTAACTTCTGAAATTCATAGTACATTGAATATTTGTTCAATAATTATGTGTAATATCATTCTGAAAAGGTATTTTCTAGATCTTTATCTTTTGTTTACATTCCGTTATCAGATTTTATGGTTTCGATGCCTTAAATCTCAAAATACTAGTGTGATCAGGTGCTGATTTTGTTCTAACAGCCCATATTTGTTTGTTTTCTGCATTTGTTTCTAATCCGATTTTGACGAGTCTTACCATTCTGGAAAGGTCTCGAAATTACCTACAAGTTTTTTGTTTTGTGATTTGTCATTCGAGTTCATATTTATAGAGTAAATTGTCAGTTTTCTGGACCAATCAATTCTGATTTTATTTGTAATATTCTATATTATATGATATTTGGCGTGTGTGATATTTTGATTTAGATATTTTCAGTTTATTTATGATGTTATTTTGAGATGGGAGATTTTGTAAGACCTCCGTCATGAGTGGATAATCTCATGTTTTGTACCATCTATACGGTGTATTTAAATAGTAAGGGTGTATCGCTGGAGTTATGAGACATGTAGTGTCATGACTATTGTGTATGCATGTTTGGTCAGTTGGTTAGTATTGTGCTTTGTGTCGTGCAAGCCCCTGTAAGATTTTGGTTAGTATTTGATTTGTTCTATGCAAACCCTTATAAGTTTTGATGACTACATATTCTAGAAAACTGAAATGTAGGACATCTTCTATGTGTAAGATTCTCTCTCATATCAATAAGGAAATTTGCATTTCAGTATTTGGTCCTTATAATATGTGATCAGTAAGAGTATGTGTAAGAGTAAGAATATCTGTGTTTTAAAAAGTATGTAAGTTAATTTTATAAGATAAATATATATCTTATCTTTTTATTTTTTTGTTACTTGTTTATATTGTGAGTCAAGTATCTAGTATCTTTTGTCTCTTTCGGTTTGTTTCATCGTTCTTTATTCAGATATTTTATTTGTTCATATTGTCATCGTTCTAACCCTTGTACTATTTGCATAATTTTATATTAGTATATGAGTTTTTCGCTCACTGCCGGTTTATATTTTTTTGATTTCTCCCGGCAGTTATTCATTATTAGGTGGACTACCTTTTGGGAAGAGTTCGAGTCGCTGACTTTGAGTAGTTATAACATTTATATTTAAATTTGAATTTATATAATTAAGTTGTACTTTTTATTTTTGGATTGTAAATTATTGAATATTGAAGAGTTGTAATAATTTATTGGAAATTTGAAAAAAATTATGTAAACGAATAAATTCGGCTTAAATTCGGGATTTTAAAAGGTGTAACTTAACACCCCTATAAATAGGGTAGAGGGGCTGTGACATTGATAATTTGCAGTAAAAAAGACAAGATACTCTATATGCCATTAATCATTATACAAAATTAGTTACGAATCATCACTTTTCGTTCCGTATTGTTCGCGTTTTTTTATTAAAACAACTACAACTACTCAAATAAAAATTAAAACAACTACAAATTTAGGTATATTGTCCTGTGATTGCAGCAACATTCGTTTTTACTATTATACCCATTTCTCGTTATAACATGATTTATTTTCTTTCCGGGTTAATATCATAATTTACTTAGAAAAAATATCGGCTCTTTAACTTATAAATATATTTTTTCTTGAGTTAATATTATTATTTGTTTATAAAAATAATTGGTTTTCTAAAAAATTTAGAATCCGAATTGAATCAATATTTAAATTTCCTTTTCCAATTTATATATTTTTTCCTTTCCTTTTTTACCATCTTTAGAAAGAATAAATATAATAAAATAAAATAATGAGGTTGACCCGGGTGCAGTACTATCTTGAAAAAATAAAAATGAAATCAAAAAAATTAATGAGCTTGAGAAGCCACGTAGGAGGAGTGTGAAGGGCAGTGTTGTCAGGATTTTATCTGATCTCCAAGCTTAGGTCATCCCTTTAGATTGAGCTTCCCAAGGCTGAACCGCTTTAAAGGGACATGGATTACTCTTCTAGATTTACCAAATCTTCACAATAATAAAAATATCTCTTTTTCACACTAAATAATAATATAATATTTATTTTCAATTTTTTAAACTATTTTTATTAATAAGATATGTGTGTTTATTTAAATATTCTAAATTGTTCTCTTCAAAAAATATATTTTCAAAACAAAAATTTTAATTTTTAATTTTTTTTAAAGGTGATATAAATCTTAAAATTTTATATAATATTATATTTGAATGACTCATTCTCAAAATGTGTATCTCTTAGATATTATTATTTTTATTTTTCCTACCAAGTATTCATTTATTATATACATATTAATGATATTCAGATGAAAAAATATGTATTATATAAATATTTTTAATTACAATATTAGTTTCAATAAAAAATTAAATATTTTTAGATCACACTATTCCCAACCTTAACATCTTTGAAAAAACACATAATAAAAAGTATTTTTATAAATTTTAAAAAAGATGAGAATTATTTCTTTACTCTTTGGAATAAAAATATTTAAGTATCCCCTTCACAGTTAAAATTAATATTTTTATTTTTGACAAATAAATATATTTAATTAATATTTTCATTTATAAAAGATAATCCCCCCATCCCCTTTTATTTGACCATTTTGAAAAACAAATTTGCCCTTAAATAGTTGTCTATATCTCATTTCAATATATCTTTTTACATATTTTTTCAAGATTATCATTTACTCTTATTTCTCATGTTTGACTTTACAACTCATTTTCAAATTTATTTCACTATTCGAGTCAGTGATTAGGGGCAAATATAGAAACAAATTATATAATTAAATTTTTTCTTAACATATGTGTTTTTTCAAAAGGATTGAGTAAAGGGGGATGGAGGGAGTATAAAATAACAATTTTAATCAAGTATGATAATTATTTATTATCAATGAAGAGGAATAAATAAGTAATAATAATTTCTCAAATATCGAGGAAGAAGTCAAGAAAAAGATGATATTCCCGGCAAGTGACTAAAAATCGGGTGTTGACCCTATATGTCACATTAGTAATAAGAAATGCCCAAAATGATACATATCAGATAAATGACCCTAAATGTCACTCTAAAACGTTATGTAGCGTTTTGAGCAATTTTTTTTTAATTTTTAAAGTTTAAAACGCAAGATGAAGTAGAGTTTAAGGGCAAAATGCAAGATGAAATAGAGTTTTAGTGTAAAACGCTACTTTAAGTTGGATTTTGCATAATTATTTTTTTTAATATTTGTAAAATGAAAAACAATACTTAGAGTAACTCCAACAGAGTCCTAATTCATTCTTTAAATTTAATATAAAACTTTGAATCTTAGTAATTTATGATATAAATAGGAAACTTGAACTCCAACAATATTACTTATATTCCTTCTTCATCTTATATTTTATTATTAAAAATATTTTTCATCATTAAAGATGTACTATATAATAGAAAGAGACAGATAGTGTTTATAATATTTTATTATAAAATATAAGTTAGGACATGCTTAGGAATAAGGTGTGGTTACCTATTTATAAGTGGATCATAGTGATATAATGAATCACTAGAACACTGTTGGAACCCATATTTCCATCTCATTCCTTAAATTTTAGCTTAGGAATTTAAATAAGCGTTTCCCGATAAATAGATTATTATAGAAAGGGTTGAATATAATAGTACCAAACAATCGATTCTAGAAAACAAGTATAAGAAAGAAATACTGTTTGTATTAATTTTGACAAACTTAATACAAAACTCTCTCAAGAAGCCAGATGTTCTTAAGATCTGTTAGGTTATAAGAATAATATGTATTGAACGATACATCAATATAAACCTAATTCTGTGTTTATATAGTAAACAAATACATATCTAAATAATGAAAAGATAATGACTAATTAATACAGAGATACGATTTCAATCATTATCTTCGGAATAGATAGCTTCAAGAATGCAGTTGTTATTCACTGAAACACTTCCATCTTTATCTCCAATCAAGTCCTGATTTTTCGAATAATATCAATTATCAAACTCTAATAAGTGTAAACTCCGTGGGTTACTAAACTCTGATGACGTCACTTAAATTCTGATCAGCTTCTGTAAATTATGTTTGACATTCTCTGACAACATCATTTCTTCATATCTAACAATAAGAAAGTTGTTGGAGATGCTCTTAACTTTTAATTTAAGTTTAATATTTTTAAAATTCAATTAGGGAATTGATGAACCCTAAAATATTAAAAACAATTAAATTAGGGTCCTAATTAAAGACCCTAAAGTCTAAACCCTAAATCGTTGAATATTCTATAACAGACTTGTAAATTCAAATACTTAATTTTTAATTTAAGTTTAAAATCCAATTAGGGAATTGATAAACTCTAAAATATTAAAAACGGTTAAATTATGTGTGTTTAGTTTTGGAGGTTATGTTTTAGTTTTATTTTACTATTAAATACATTATATTAAATGTTGATTAAAAAAGAAATACATAAGAAAATATGATGGTGATAAAAATCAAAAACGAAAAACATGAAACTAAGTTGCGTTTTGTATGAAAAATCAAAAAAAATAAAACGCTACACATATATTGGATTTTGAAGTCACTTTTGTGCCGAACATTTTTTGCATACATGGCATTAGTCCCGAAAATGGTAGTTATAAATTCACACACATACACGTAGGGCTGCAAACGAACAGAGTCGAGCCGAGTTTTGCCCGAGCCGAGCCGAGTTTGACTTGTTTTTTAAACGAACCGAACCGGGCCGAGTTTGACTTTTTTTTAAAACGAACCGAGTCGAGCCGAGTTTCCTAATAAACGAGTCGAACACGAGTTGTTCGCGAACAAATCGCGAAAAATAAAAAATTAATTTGGTTGAAAATTCTAGTATATCATTACTATATTGACTAGTACTCGTAACTAGTGTTTTGTCACGAATTGTTGTTTCTATTTTTCTAAAAATATTTCTCGACAATCCAACCATATGAATGTCAAGATATATATAATATAATGATATCTCCAAATTTTAAAAAAATAAAAAATTAATTTGGTTGGAGATCTTAGTATATCACTATTATATTGACTAGTACTCGTAACTAGTGCATTGTCACGAATTATTGTTTCTATTCTTTTAAAATATTTCTCGACAATCCAACCGTACGGATGTCAAGATATATCTAATATAATGATATTTCCAAATTTTAAAAAAATTGATTTGGTTGGAGATCTTAGTATATCACTACTATATTGACTAGAATTCGTAACTAGTGTTTTGTCACGAATTGTTCTTTCCATTTTTTTAAAAATATTTCTCGACGATCCAACCGTACAGATGTCAAGATATATTTAATTTAATGATATTCCCAAATTTAATGTATTATATTTATTAATATATATATATATATATATTATGTATAATAATACAAATATAACATATTTAATTATGGTCAATTTATTAACAAATGTAAAATTCTTGATGTTGAATTCGAAATTTCATATTTGTGTTGTGACTATATATATATATATATATATATATATATATATATATATATATATATATAACATACATAATTTTATAACATATGAAATTTAATATATATAACATATTAAATACATATGATTTAATATTTAATTAAATTATATATATTAAATTATATGACATATAATTTTGTGTTGTGACTATATATAACATATTAAATACATATGATTTAATATTTAATTAAATTATATATATTAAATTATATGAAATTTTGTGTTGTGACTATATATATTAAATTTAATTTTATAACATATAATTTTATTTGAATCATATGTATTTAATATTTAATATATTAAATATGATTCAAATAATCAAATGTAAATACATTATAATATATGTGTGTGTATATATTTATACATATCATAATAAAAACATAATATAAAATTTGAATTTGTGTTAATTATTATATTTAGAGATTTTAAAAATAAAATATTCAAGAAGTAAGACACATCAGTACATCACAGATTCAAAATTTGGGAATTGGGAGGCAAATGCCTGAATCTGATTCTTAGCATCTGTAAAACAAATAAAAACCACATGTATAGTATACACTTATTCTTTTTTTAACAATATATATATAATATGAATAACTTCATATAAACATTAATATATTAAATATGATATAAATATTTAAATTATTCATAATATTTTTTATTTATAATATATATAAATTTCATCCGAGCCGAGCTCGAGCCGAACTCGAGCCGATCCCGAGCTAAACGAGCCGAGCTCGAGCCGAACAGGCATAAAGCTCGGCTCGGGTTCATTTACTAACCGAGCGGATTTTTATGTTCAAGATCAGGTTCTTTTAATAAACGAACAGAATCGAGCTCACTTAAACGAGCCGAGCTCGAGTTTTGTTCACGAACAGCTCTGTTCATTTGCAGCCCTACGTACACGCACATGAATACATACACAACACTATTTCATTCCAAGACAAAGCTAAACAATCGTATCTTGTGCGAGGGTTTGAGATAAAATGAAAAGCATAGACAAATCTCGTTCAGCACTAGCGGCTCAAGCACGTCTAGCGGTGATCTCATCTCACTTATTCGCCAACAATTCTTCTTCCGATTCGATTCTCGAAGCTTCCACCGTTTCGGCCGTGCCACCACCGCCTAACGTTAAGGGGAATTTGACGATTATCGATGAACGAACCGGTAAAAAGTACTCGGTTCAGGTCTCTGATCATGGGACTATCAAAGCTACAGACCTCAAAAAGGTGCGCAATTATTAGCTTGTGTAAATATAAAGTTTTAATTGGAGCTTTTCTCGATAAATTAATCGATTGTGTATAGACATTTTTTTTATTTGATTTGATTAAGTGATGTTGAATTGCTGGTTTTGGTTTTGGTGTGTATGATTTCTGATTCTTTACTTGCCTACTTATATGTGTACTTCCTCCTTGCCTTGTGATTGTTGGACACGGAGGTTAAGAAATGAGTGAAAAGTGCATAAAATTGTGGTCCAATCAATGTTAAAACTTTACTATTTTTAGAGAGTTGGAACTCTAAAGAATCGAGCCATAGAAAATGTAAAGAATTGGGAGGGAGGTGGTATATTAGAACTAGATTAAAAATGAAAACATGGATCAAACTACTTGGAATAAATCACTTATACTTTGGTGATATATAAACATGTACTTGGTGAATTGCTTTGATTTCTACTGATTTGAGCATTTGCCTATATATTGATATAATTAAATAAACTAGAAATTTAATCTTAAAATTGAATAAAATATATATAAGCTTACATATAAAGTGAACCATATCACATATGGGATATTATCAGTAATTTTAAAAAATTGAATTTGTAATAGAATAAAAAAAATTGAATGTAATTCTTATATATGAATTAATAGATATAGAATGCTACAAAATGAGTAAATATCAAATAGAAAAGAACATATATTAAATATTATAAGTAATCATAAATAAGAAGTAATATGATTAAAATTAGAAGTAACATAAATTAAATTTTAAATGGATAAAAAGTGTATCTTAAATACTAATTGACATGTATAAAATATTATATTATCTAAGATTTTATTATAAAAAAATCATGTTTTTAGCATTTTAATTTTGGTAAGAAAAATAACTCATACTCCATCCGTCCCATTTTAACTGCTTTTTTAGAAAATAGTTTTTGTTCCAAAATAGCAGATGCTTTCTTGGTTTACTACTAAAAAGTGATTGATTTTTAATTATTTCCTCATTAATGACACTTATAATTCTCAATGCAATTGATAGTACCTCGTGCAATATTCATTTTTTATTCAATTTAAATAGAGATACTCCTCACATTAGTGTGTTTGATTATTGTGCTTGACTACTCTTATAAATATTTCACTAAACACCAAACATTAAAACTCTTTAAAACTCTCTAATAAATGTAAAATTTGATCTGTGTCCAAATGTCTAAAAAAACAGTTAAAATGAGACAGAGGGAGTATATATTATTGAAATATAATAACTTATTTTAAAATTGACTTGAAAATTAAATAATATGAGCCAAAAGAATAGTGAACCAAAATAATAGCTCATCTATACAATGTAATCTAACATCTTACTTAAAAAAATCAATTAACTATTATTCCGAGGGTCTCTGATAAAAAATTGTTCTATATTGAATAATAAATAAATTAAAAAAAATGTTTGTATCAATAATTACAAATTTATTTATTACATAAATATTTTATCTAGATTGATAAAAATGTTTGTATTGTAACAACAATATTATCTATACATTTTCTTTTTAAGATTTTTGGTGAACTCAACTGTGATTTTTGTGCATCACTATTGGTAAATTCTGGAGGTTTGCAGATCAAAAGATATGAAATCAACAACTAACCGAAAATCTCTTGTTCTTTTTCGGCCGGGCTTGTTAAATCAGCTTGATAGTTACATAGGGAATTGGAACTTCCAATCTAACTAAGTTACAACACAAGACTACAAGGTAATTGAAATAATGAATTGTATATGTTTGGTTCATTACTATGTAACTAAAAGTTACATGGTTGTTTTTAAGAAAAAGTTACATATTTAAATTTCATAAATTATTAATTTTATATATTGGATGCAGCGGTGGAACCCCAAAAAAGTAGGGGGGGTCAATATTTACATTCAAAATTTTTTAGGTACAAACAAATTTAAAATAAAAATAATTTAATATATAACAGTTGATAATGTTATTATTTTGATACATAATAGTTGATTTAACAATGTTTTTAACCCTATCATATACAAAATTGCAAATAAATTTAATTAGACATTATTTTAAAAAATTAATTCTATTTTCTTTGTAATGAAACTCCCTTTCTGTTGTTTATAAAAGGACTAATTGCGGAACCAGAAAAAAGTAAGGAGGAGGGGGGGGGGAAATATTTACGTTCAAATTTTTTTATGTACAGACAAATTTAAAATAAAAATAATTTAATATATATGAATTGATAATGTTATTATTTTGATACATAATAGTTGATTTAGCGTTTTTAACCCTATCAGATACAAAAGTACAAATAAATTTAATTAGACATTATTTTTAAAAATTAATTCTATTTTATTTGTAATAAAACCCCCCTTCTGATGTTTGTAAAAGCACTAATTGCGCAAAATTTTAAGATATGTAATTAATTTTTTGAATGAACAAAATGATGAAACTAGAGAAAATTATACATGTAACGCAAAATATTAAGCAAGCTTGGAGGGACAATGGACCATGATGGAGTTAGTTAACTAAGTTCCCAATGTTTTGTGAAGTTCCCCTGTCTAGTTTGAAATTCAATGAACCAAATGCAAAACAATAGCCATTAACAATAGTGTTGAAATATATTGTGGCTCATGTAAGAAGTAAATTTTACATTCGTGATTTGCCACAAAAGGAAGTCGGAAAAAGTCATGTATACTTGGTTTGAATTTACAAAGTGGCGTATGTCCTTATCTTGTCACATTCTAATTCTAAGATTTTATGGGACACTTTGATGTTTGATAGAGACTATGTTTTGCAATGCGGCTGAATTTGTTATATTTGGTTGATATGTTTTATTTGAAGTCAAGCTAATAATTGTATGCACACAGATTACAACTGGAAAAAATGACAAAGGACTCAAACTCTATGACCCAGGTTACATTAATACAGCACCTGTTAGATCCTCGATTTGCTACATTGATGGTGATGAGGGGATCCTTAGATACAGAGGCTATCCTATTGAACAGTTGGCCGAGGGCAGTTCCTTTGTGGAAGTTGCATATCTATTAAGTAAGACTTCCTACAGAACAATACGTTATTATTCATTTTCAGTTAAAGTAACTCAATCATGAAGACATATTAATCTGTATGTAATTTCTGTTTTTCGGAATCATGAAAGTCATAGTTGGTTAACTACACTGTACAATTATCTTACGTATATTGGTTTGTAACTCGAAAGTTTATGTTTCTTTCTCTCTAATGTTCGTATGTATTAATGATCTTTTATTTGTAGTGTATGGGAACTTACCATCTGGAAATCAGTTAGCTGATTGGGAATTTGCTATTTCACAGCATTCAGCCGTACCACAAGGAATCTTGGTATGCCTGTAATTATCTTTTTTTCATCATGATAAATACACCGTTGTTTAAATCATAATACTTAATTTCACACAATTATAAAACTTATTATTGCTCAAGATATAATGACATTAATTCGTCAAGGGCTTGTGGATAAAGCTTCTCCGTGCTTGATTATATTAGCATATAAAATTTGTAATTGAGGTCTCCGCAGTTGTTCTTATATGTTTTCATGGTGCATCTTTATCTATTACTTATGGATACGCAACAGAAAATCCAATTTCTTCTGATTCAAAGACTAGTAAAAAGTAAATATAAATCTATATTGCAATTTGCAGGATATCATACAAGCTATGCCACATGATGCACATCCGATGGGTGTTCTTGTCAGTGCAATGAGTACTCTTTCAATTTTTCACCCTGATGCTAATCCTGCTCTTAGGGTAAGAATCTCATTTGTCAAGATCTTCTCATCCTTTTTCTTCTTAGTATTGGAGATACACTTATATGTCAATGTCGACTTTGGTATCTCGATTTTTAGATGAACACATGAGACTATAATATGTTTAGTACTAGAGTGATTGTTGACCAGCTTCATAACCAATAATGGTTTTTGTACTGAAGTATCACCCTGGTATTGTACTGGCTCTTATCTCCCAACAGAAATCGTACTTTCCTGTTTTCTTGACCCAAAATTTAAGAACATGAACATGTTTTTTAGGGGACTGGTTATTTGTTCAACACATGTGTGTCAATGTATTTTTTTAATACATTTTTACTTCCTAATACTGATGCTACTTCCATGTGAATCTTTTAACATATATTCTTTGATGCCATAGGGCCAGGATTTGTACAACTCTAAACAAGTTAGAGATAAGCAAATAGTGCGAATTTTGGGGAAGGTTCGGTTGCTTGATCTTCTTTTGCATATTTTATTCGTCTGTATGGTAAAACTATGTGATTGATGTACAGTTTAACTTTTGTTCATGACTGTTATTATATTGTCAGGCACCAACCATTGCTGCTGCAGCTTATTTGAGAATGGCAGGGAGGCCACCTGTTCTTCCCTCCAATAATCTCTCTTATTCTGAGAATTTCTTATACATGCTAGATTCATTGTACGACATCCTCTGTCAATCTCTTTACGAATGGCTTTATTGATTGAAATTCTGAGTATTATTCATCACCGTTCCTTAATGAATTGCATCAAACAACAGCCTTCTTTTCATCCTTCTGTTCACCAGCAAATAATAAAACAAAACCATGCATAATTGGATATTAACTTCAGCATCAGAAGTTCAGAATAGATAAAGCATACACATATCTATGATTCTGTAGTCAATTTCTTCGGAAATCTTTCGGGCCTGCTAAGCAGCCATGAACTTGGGATTTATGGTGGATCGAAAAATCGATAGTTGTCTGGTCAATCAAACTTGCCCTATATTCTTTTTTTTGGTGTATGATGTATTGTTTTGGGGTTTATACTTTATACATATTAAAACCGATAAAAGTTTAATAGTTTTCTGAAATATGGTTTCAAATCTAAATTCTGTAACTGATTCAAATCTTCATTCATACCCTCACACTTCCTCTGTTATGCATTATCTTCCTCTTATACCATTATATATATAAAAAATGCTATACTGCATATATTTTATATTCAAGAATTATGTTTTCATGAATCATAGTTGTGCTTTTATAAAGCCTATTAGGAGCTAATCAAATTCATGTTTTATTATCATAATTAAATCCAAATTCTCTCATAATAATATCAATGTTGAAAATTGTCTCCAAATTTGGATTGGAGCCGCTGCACATTGAACCCTGTTAATAATTTTTGTAGTAGCAATGTTTCTCTAATCTTTTTGTGATTACTTCCAGGGGTAATAGGTCTTACAAGCCAAATCCACGGTTAGCTCGTGTTCTAGACATTCTCTTTATATTGCACGCAGAGCATGAGATGAATTGCTCCACTGCTGCTGCCAGGCATCTTGCATCAAGGTGTGCATCTTATATGTTATATGTAAACAAGAAGCATTCCCAAAATCTTGCATCACTCATGTCTCTGCAATTTCAGTGGTGTTGATGTATACACAGCTCTTGCTGGCGCTGTGGGAGCACTATATGGTCCACTTCATGGGGGAGCTAACGAGGTATGTAAAGCTCTCAGAATGTGAGATGAAGTACACTGTCTGACTATTAGTTCAGATAAAGTTGAACTATTTGCATTAAGCCTTTAACTCCTCTAAGGATCAAGTCTGATGATCCCGTAATAATATATTCTGTATCTTTTCTTTTGTCTCTTGTTCTGGCAATTTCAGGCTGTACTTAAGATGCTCAGTGATATTGGAACCCTTGAAAAAATTCCAGAGTTCATCGAGGGTGTGAAAAACAGGTAAGATCATAAGGTATCTCTATTGTCACAGTTTCAAGGCCAATTTGTGCATGTATTAATGTATGTTTCATCATTCTCTCGTTAAATCTTAACTTTACAGGAAGAGGAAAATGTCAGGTTTCGGCCATCGTGTGTACAAAAATTATGATCCGAGAGCAAAAGTTATAAAGAAGTTGGCAGAGGAGGTTTTTTCTATTGTTGGCCGGGATCCTCTCATTGAGGTAGGTTTTCATTGCGGACTATATTGTACAGAGTATAAATTATTTAGGAAATAGTTGCACTAAGAAAAGTGAAGGCCATGAATTCAATAGCAACTGATGATTGATGATCCATTAATTTGTTTCTACTGCTTAATATATTGAAAATTTCAAATCTAAGGTATAATAAGATGCAAGTACAAGTGTAAATATTCAGATTTAGGCCTGTTTTATTGCATTCTTCTTTAAGTTTAATCATCCGAGTAACTGCCAATGTCATGCTACTGTACCAGGTAGCTATTGCTTTGGAGAAAGCGGCACTATCAGATGAGTATTTTGTCAAACGGAAATTGTATCCAAATGTTGATTTCTACTCTGGCTTAATTTATAGGTATACACATTATCAATCGTTGTATTTCATTCAACTCGTTATTGTAAAAGTGAATGCTAACATTATTAAAATCAGGGCAATGGGTTTTCCGACGGAATTCTTTCCTGTTTTATTTGCGATTCCGCGAATGGCTGGTTACTTATCACATTGGAAAGAATCCCTGGATGATCCTGACACAAAGATAATGAGACCTGCTCAGGTTAGTTCTATACTTGCACCTCCAGTTTTCTATTTCCATCTGAGAGCTGGTATATGTCGCACCATTCTTACTTTGTAGTTTGTCCTAAATATCAAATTCCTGGAGGACTAAAAATAATTATAAATTTGAATAAGAAGATCATAATGGTTGATGAATCTGCCATCTAAAGTAAATACTTGCTTTATAAATTCTGATATATATCTGTCCTATGTTATGTTCACTTTATAGGATGTCTTCTCTATTGTCTTTTATTGAATTTCATACTAGATACTTTGGATATCCGTTGAGTCAGTTTGAGTTGGTAATTTTTGTCAGACCATTGGTTCTATTTTTTTTTATAACTATTTAAACAGTATGAAGTCAAGATTTTAGTTTGCTGTGCTGCTGCTTGTAATTATTTATTTGGAAAGTTAGTAGGATGGCGTCACAGGGTATTCTTCTAATGTTGAAATTATATAATCAGAAGGCCTAAGCACACTTTCTTATGTTACAAATTTACAGTAGGGGTAGGTTCAACTATTAGTTGAAGATTACATCGTGTTCAAGTAGTGGACCTCCATGATAAATTCTTATTTAGCAAAAAAAAAAAGAAAGAGAAACTGTTATTCTTTTATATCGCCTAGATCGATTAGTGCACCAATTTTTTCTCCAGTGCTAGTTTTTCCTCTTTGCTGGTCTTGCTGGAAACTTCTTTTAAATGCGATGTAGGATATTAATTTTTATATGATCTTTAGCTAACAGTGTCTATAAAACATTTGATCATGCAGGTTTATACTGGTGTTTGGCTGCGCCCTTACATGCCACAGCGTGAAAGAATGGTACCGACTGAAACAGATAAGCTTGGTAAGGTTTCTGTATCGAATGCAACCAGGCGGCGCCTAGCTGGTTCAGGGGTTTAGGCATCATTTGTTTACGAAAACAATATTTGTGATTGCAAATTTAGTTGGCCTTTTCTCTATGGTCATGACAAAAGGCCAAGGGGCCTTCAAAATAACTGCTGTAACTACTTTTAACTGTATTGCAGCATAGATCAGGTATACAGCACAGTGCAGCAGGCTTCACAATATCTTTCCCTTAGTCAAATAAAATGGAAAGGTGCATCTATACTTTGTGATCGAGGGTTTGATCTGATATAGTAGGCGAAATAATTTTTAGTGTTTCCAATAATTGATATAAATGCAATTTTAACTGTCTAATTCTTAATAACCAAGTTCTTTTATTCATGCTTTCTTTTCCTATCCAACCATTTTGCTGTGTGTCATGACAGTGTTTCTAACTAGTCATAAGTCCTTTCCTGTTGCTTATATAGGTTTGTACTTAAATTAAAATTAACTTCAAGATGAGAACTGAAATTTAATTAATAATTTGTATAAATAAAATATGATTTGGATGCAAATCTAGTGAATATTTAAGTACAAATTGTAGAGCGATTATTCTTTGGATGCAAATCTAGTGAATATTTTAGTACAAATTGTAGAGTGATTATTCTATGTAAAACATGAACCATATACATTAGTGGCAGCCATTTTGTTGTGCAACACCTTGTTTGTGACCGCTGCCTTGGCTCGTCCTGTTGATACTAAACAACAGGAAATTGAAGTGCACAAAGTACAGCCTGATTTCTTTTTCAGAGGGTTTTAACCGTTTTTTCCATAATGGTTATGTATCCCCCATCGCAGATCAGGCTCCTCATCAGCCCCACATCGTGCACCGCACTTCCCCAAGGCCATGGGCTCATCTTCCATTTCCCCACTTTTCATATTCCTAAGAAACTCCTGTTGAACCAGAAGCCATATAATGGTTCTCTTTAACACATCTTTAACTAACATCATCTTCACAAGTACAGCCATATGATGGTTCACTAACATATCTTTAGTTTCCTTAAGTTTCTATGTTATCCACTTATCGCCATGTACCATGACCTCACTAACCATTTCCTCAAAAACCTTTCACCAGTCAATCCGCGGCTACTTCTGGATTTAAAGCAGCTATTGCTGCTGCTCGCAGACGGCAGACACCTTTGGCTGCCGCAGATAATTGTGTCAATGACATAATATCTGCCTTTACTTACTTCTGGAATTATGGAGTTCACTTCAATGAACCTATACTAGTACTAGTCTAATAGAAGAAGCCTGATTGTTCATGGATCAATTGCTCCAGACCCATCCCGACCAGCTTATTCTGTGAGGATTGCATCCACTATAGATTCACGTTAATCAAACACAATAACAAGTACGAAAGTAAAGAACACAACAGTGAAAACCCCTAAAACCACCAATTCATTAAATATGAAAGTAACACAAGAATGAAGTCGCTCTCTCACTCAACACTTGAATACAATCACCTCATCTTGACGCAAAATATCTCTTATATATCTCTCCCCCTCTCTAAAAACCCCTACAAATATTTAGTCGTGTAGTGTTTGTGTTTAATTCATAGGTATATATTGTATATGATGATTGAAGGTACTGAAACATGGAGGTAGTTGTACTCTCTGTGATAATTGGAATATCATTAGGTACAATGGAGCCTCTTGTGGCTGCACTTACATTCCATCAATTTTTTGAAGGTATGGCTGTTGGTGGATGCAGTAGTACAAAATTGCCGAGTCTACTCATGAGGCAGCTCAAAGTCATTAATGTATTTTTTTTGAAATTCTCAAAGTCATTAACTTAAACAGTGTCATTACCTGTTATTTTGAAGCAGAACAACGCAACAAGAGCCAACCTAAATATAAGATAGTTGCTATAATATCAATTGCCGTAGTCAGGTGCGGACCCAACACGGTGAACTCACCCGGGCCGAAAATTTTAACATGTAACTCAATATGTGGTTGTTTTTTTATTTAAATTAAAAATGGTCAAAATAAATAATTTCATTACTAATGTATAGATTTTAAATAATAAAATATATGATATAATTTTTTTGTTGATATATTCAACTACTTAAATTGACAGGTTGTATGAACACATGATTTTATTTAATTATTCATTTTAAAATATATTTAAATATATAGTAATGTACAACATTTTTTATATGCTTAATTACAAATGAAATACCAGCAAAATGAAACTAAAAATAAAATAATATTAAATATAAGTACAATCTTTGAAACAATTTAAATTTTAAAGTTAATAAAATTAATAAAGTAATTATTTATATTTGTAATTTAAGTATTTAGGAAGAAAATTAGAATGAATGGTACATTTAATTATGGAATATATGATAAAAATATATGAATTAGTAAATAATAACATACAAAATTGTGCATAATATACTTAATAATCTATTTATATTTTAGTTTATAAATTAATACGACCAATAATAATAATTAATTAACAAGTTTGTTTACATTATACGAGAGATAAGAGAACTTGGGCTATTAATTTTTCCACCCGGAATAAACCTAAATACAATAAGCATAATACTTAATATAATACTAGTAACTTCAAAAAACCTGCTTTCGACATAATATGATTGCAAATGTTAGGTTGACGTATGTGCAATTTGAATAGTCCTTACGGTGATGTTATGGCCCCGTTTGTCTTAACTTATAAGCAGCTTATAAGCTGAAAAAGTTGGTATATATGTACTTTTTCTGAAAATAAGTAACTTATTTTCAAATTTGGAAATAAGATTTGGTCTTAAATTTCTAAAATAAATATTAATTTTTTTAAAAAAAATATAAAAATACTTTTAAAAAAAAGTAACTTATTACTTATAAGTTAAGCCAAACACCCCCTATATATAGAGAGGGAGATAGATTGTTAGATATGCAAAGATTATTGCTGGTAGAATTAATTTGTTAAGCAGGTAGACAGGTAAGTAAGATCGCAAGAGCAACTTAAAGGTTGGACATGCAAAATGTATTCGTGATATCGTAATTAATTTGTTTACAGGTGGCCAGGTAGGTAAGAGCATCTTTAATTGGTTTAATTACATGCAAATTGTGTTGACCATCTATTTAATTAGGTATTTTATTATCGACTAATGCTAGGTCCACATTAATGATATCGGGAATACATTTCGCATGAGCATGACTAAACATAAAAATACCTTACACTCCCTCGATATCAAATTAAATGCCCCCTTAACTTTTGATACATATGTTAAAGTATATTGACCCGATTGATTATCAGAAAAAATATTAGACAAAAAATTAGGATACATTCTCGAAAAGTCAAACTTCCATCGAAGAGAAGCAAATGAATGGTTTTCATATGAAGAGAAGCAAACTCTTCTTATTGTTTGTCCCATGTAAATTGGAATACTTGAATGAATGATCAATTTTTTTTTACTGAGAGGTGCCTTTGGAAACGCGGACACACGTGGTGCATGGTTATTGTCATCTCGTGCATAAGGTGTTGGATTATTTGGTTCATGGCACATGATTAATTTTTATGAGTCTTTTTTCTACAAATTACTTAATATAAATTGACATATATATTCATTAATAGTTGAGTTCCTTAAATTATTTTTTTGTAAATAGAAATTTAAGTATCAAATTTTTATTTACAAAAAAAAACTTTTTAAAAATAATTTAAAGAATTACATGATCAATGTATCTTAACACATGTGCTAAAAGTTAAGGGACATCCAAGTATCACCGCTACATTTTGCATGTCTAACCTACTAAGCTACTATCTTTCTCTTTGCATATCTAACCAACCTACTAGGCTTCTATCTTTCTCTATATATAACATCACCGACACACGTTGCGAATGAAGTACAATGCCCATATTTTTCATTTTATACATTCTCCATTACATTACTGATATTTACTATACACATGTAGTAAGTAATAAGGCTATCAGTATGCCTAAACCTACGTTCCGAAGAACAGTACCACTAGCAGGTATATTTATATCAGAAAGAGGGGGTACATTAGTACAGGCAGAATCGAGCCTTTCAAATTGCACGCATGTCATCCTAATATTAGCCCTCATTATATCAAATTATCAATTTCCTCAAAACCTTAAAATGTTATATTCTAGCTCAAGATTTGTATTTGTTACTAACTCAATGTCTATTTGCATCAGATTACCAGATACTTAACAAATTCCTCCCATCACTATATAATGAGTATCACATTTGTAAGCTTATTCGAAATGCACCCTTCTTGTTTCACCGCCTTTTTTTATGTTGTTTTCTCTTGTGTTGCTTTTGATTCCTAATTTAATATTTGCTGAATGTACTTGTGATTCTCAAGCAGAGGAGCTCGAGAGCCAAGCATTGAAATATAAGATTGTTTCTATAATTTCAATTCTCGTAAGAAGTGCAATCGGTGTTTGTATCCCGTTTTTAGGGAAGATAATTCCGGCTGAAGAATTTATTTTTTCTTGTCAAAGCTTTTGCTGCGGGTGTTATTTTAGCAACAGGATTTATACATGTTCTTCCTGATGCATTTGAAAATTTAACATCTCCGTGTTTGAATGAGAATCCCTGCGGAAAATTTCCATTTACGGGATTTATTGCTTTGCTAAAATAACACCCGCAGAAAAAGCTTTGACAAGAAAAAGCAAATTCTTCTCAGGATTCAAAACCGGAATTATCTTCCCTAAAAACAGGATACAAACACCGATTGCACTTCTTACGAGAATTGAAATTATAGCAACAATCTTATATTTCAATGCTTGGCTCTTGTCGCGCTCCTCTGCTTCATAATCACAAGTACAATCAGCTAATATTAAATTAGGAATCAGAAGCAACACAAGAGAAAACAACATAAATTGATGAGGTGACATGATGATAAATATTTGTTACAACAAAAGGCGGTGAAACAAGAAGGGTGCACTTGGAACAAGCTTACAAATGTGATAGTTATTATACAGTGATGGGAGGAATTTGTTAAGTTTCTGGTAAAATCTTTTAATCAACATAATGAGCTCATGAGAGTAGATATTAAGTTGATAACAAATACAAATCTTGCCTCCCTGTCTCGAATACTGTTTTTTCCTAAAATTTCTTAATTTTTACATTGAGTTGGGAGTAGAAATTACTCTGTTCGTGACAAAATGTCGACATATTTCTTAATTTTCACTTGGTATTTGATTTGATTACTTAAAATTAAACCAACGTACTATACTCTCTGTCTCTGTTAGTCACATTCTATGTCTATGTCACAATTCACTCTTTTCGTTTGTTTTCTTGGTCTCCGCGTCAAAATTATTTAGTTATATAATTTAAATTATTACTTTTAATAAATATTTTTTTTAATATTCTAATTTATAAAAATAGAAATAAAAATTATAATCACTTGGCCAAATCTCGTTATGTTATATGCAAATTTTTTTTTTAGAAAGTGAGATGCTTTTTTTATAATTATTTAACGTTTGATTTTTTGATACATATTTTGATTTTTGAATTAAAATAATAATTATTAAAATCCTTTTGTATATAAAAATATGTAATTAACCTTTTATATTGATTAAAATATGTGATACATATACAAAGAACATAAAATATGTATTAATTTATATTAAATAAAATATGTACATATTTTATGTGTTCTACTTGTAATACATGTTTTATGTTCTTTGTATATGTACAAATAAATTATTTAATTTTAAGAATATATATTGAATAAATCAATTATATTTCCAACAAATTATATCAGAGTTAAAATTATGTTTAAGGCTTATAAACGAAAAAAAAGTAGAGGAAAAAATAAAAAACCAAAAAAAGAAGAAGAAAAATGACGAATATGATTCAATAACAAATATCAAACATGATTTTCACATATTATGAGAACTAGCGTATTCAAATGAAGGTATTATCCGGTTCATGTGATAATTAGGATATAGTCGAAAATGGATACTAACGAGCCCGAAGATGCTGCTGTTTCAGATCTTCCAAATATTGAGAAGACTATCTTAAACGAATTTTTTAAAAAAAATTGAAAAATCTTTATTCACCATTTTTGAAGGTATGAATGAATCGACCTTTAAAAAAATTCGAGAGCCAAAACATTAAAAATGCACGAGAGATTCTGCAAAAATCTTTGACATCTATCTTGTTTGACCTTCCTTCAGTGGCCTATTCTTTTTGTTGGGTAGATTCATTACTTGTTCATTTTATTTTTATTTTCATTAACATCCTTTGATTTAGACTTTTTGAATGTACCTTTCTTCCTCTTCACGCTCTTGGAACCTTAGTTTTCTTAGACTTCTTTATCAACAATTCTTTGACTTCTTCCTTGTTGCGAAATGAATGTCCTATCAAGTTCTAACTAAACCTTTGGTCTTTCATGTCTTAGACCTTTGGTTTTTCATGTCTAAAATTTTAGAATTTTGACATTTTGTATATATGAGACTTTTGGCTTTTTAGATACTTGTAACTTACAACTTGTAAGCCTATAAATATGCATCATATGTGAACCTGTAAACTCACTTAAAGGAATACAATATTCTCTTCTTCATCTTTCTTTCTCACATATCTATTATAATATACTTATAACACATTATCCGCACGACTTGCTTTTCCGTTCTGGTAGTATGATGGTGCATCTTGTATTCAAGAAGATAAGACTTTAAGATTTCATAATCACACTTTCAGATTTCGAGGTACACATCTGTTAAGTAAGATAAGTGTTGCAGAAGTGGGGGGGGGGGGGGGGTTGAATGCAACTTGATTAATTATAATTTTTTTTGCTAACAACAAACAAGAATTACAATTAACAAGTTTAGGATGCAAACAACAAAAGAAGATAAAAAAGATAGTGTTTTTAAATTTTAAAATAATTTTATTATTTTTGGTTTGCTGCAACTGACTGAAAATGAATTTCAACTTCAATAAAAACAATAACAATAAATTTGCTAATGTTTCTATACTTGAGAGAAAATTTAGTTCAATTGCATAAGCAAAAGTACTTGTGAAATATGTGCATTTATACTGAAACACATATATCACACTTACATGTGCACTTTTCCTTGGTCCTAGAACAAAGCTTGAAATAGAAATTTTGTTTTTCTCGTTCAACATTGTCTTCATTCCATTTGTAGATAAAGCAGCTTTGAGATATGCAGGAATCTTTGACTCCTTGAGCACGCTTTATCTTTTGTTTGTCTTCTCCCAAGTTGCAGTAGTAGACTTGACAGACTAGATAGACATGTCCAAATCATTCATTGTATTTTCACTATCTAGTCTGCTACTTGGAACATATTGTTAGCTTCATTAAAAGTGTACTGTCAACTTCTAGCTCCACCCTGATGACAATATCTATGGCTCTGCATACTTTGTTGTCAAGTCTTGATAGTTCATTGAAATATACTGTCTCCAAAGCTGCTGTCAACTATCCCCGCCAATGATGTTGTCAGTAATACTTGTTGTCTTCAAGTCTTCATTCTCCGTCAAGTTTATTGTCGAAGGAATAGTTGATGTCATATGTTCCTTTGTTCTGTCACTTGAATATGTTATTATAGGCTTGAGTGTCGAATGTTATTGTCGTGAGTATGACACATGTTGTGCATGAATACTTTGTGAACTTTTACTTCATGGATCATGTTATAACATTTGTACAAGATGATAACTATTAAACTTACTGTCACCTACTTATGCTATGTTAAACATACTATTTCAAGTGATTGTCTAAACATAATGTCAATATATATGACAGTACATTTTACTTAGTTTATTATAAATTAATATTAAGTAACATTAGTAACACTACAATCTATGAAGAGGTTCTTGAGTTTGTTTCATTGAATTTAGCGGCCTCAAAGTCCTTTGTAGCTTCAACAATTTTATTCTTGATATTCTCAACATCTCTCTGAGCTTTAACAATTTCTTCTCTCCTAGCTTTGTCCTCCTTATCTCTCCTTTGCTTCTCAGCTTCATCTTCTTTATCTTCTTAAAAGTAACTAAGAGCTTTTCTTTTAAGATCAAAGACTTTAAAGTTAGTTACCTTGAATAATTGTACTTTGACTAACTCTGCAATCTTTGACTCTTTCTTCACTAACACTTTGGGCTCTTAAAAGTGATTGTCTCAGCAGTTCCACCTGTGTTGTAGAATATGATTCTATCAGAATTTCTGAGAAGGAATTTATGAGTTCTTTCATAATCAACTTTTCTTTCACATTTCTAATTCTTCTTTGAAATGATTATTTCTTGGATGTTTGGAATGAGTGTTTGCTCTTCAGGATAAGGGTATTCCTTTAGTTGCTCCACCAGCTTCAATAGAAGATCAATATTTTTGTTTTGCAAGGAATCCATGCTCCAGAATTCTTTGACACCATCATCATTAGTAAACATCACTCCATCTGAGTAAACTACAAGCTCAGGTTCTTCAACATCAGTAAGATCCAAGGGATGAGATTTGAAAGAATCTATGATCTCTAAGAGTTTCATGATCAATAGCCCTCTAAATACCAGAGTTTTTATGTCTGAGCCCTTGATGAATAACAACATCCTTCTAATCATAAAGTAGTTTACCTCCTTTAATTCATATCCCATTACTTCAATGTCTCTAGTAGAATAGAAGACATTTACCTTACTCATGGAATTGAACCCAGTCCACTCAACAACTGTTAGTATTGGTGTCCTAGAGACAATACTTTTAATATTTTATTGAAAACAATTAAGGATTATGTTTTATGTGATTATTTAATTAATATTTATTATGTCTTTATTTACTGCGTCATAAATTGAAAGAATAATAAATGTCCTTGGAATATTAATACGTAATATATATCTTTAAGTATGTGACTTAAAAATGAGATTATATGAATAGTATTTTATTCCTAAAATTTTCTAGTCAAGTATTATTATTTAAGGACAGTAATAATGCAATAAGACTAGTATGTTTGTTGACAGATGACCACATCTCATTGGTCATAGGTATGGTGATACTAAAGTCAAGAACATAAGTGTATGTATCAATACATGACACTGGAAAGACCCGCCGTGAGATTCTACATGTTAATAAGTGTTATAAGAAATCTCACAGTGATAATGATGTAATGATCCTCTGACTTGAAATCATTATATTTCTATACGAGAATTAATATACTTTGATTACACTCAAAGTTACCTTTAATCGGGTAATGATAAAGGTGGACATTTGGTATGCTATGAATCGTATGGGGAATATGAATGATAGATATAGGATTTAACCCTCCAATTCTAGGAGTGATATTATTGGCCTCTTGATTGAGTGAGACTATGAAATGCATGGCCATGCTCAAATATTGATTTGTTTAAATAGTCTACTCATTGATCAAGGAAACCAAGATTAAACGTTGAAGAGGATGACACTATACATGCCTCGAGTTTTATCTATAATATAAGGTTAAAGGGATTATATTACATTGCACATTATTCACGAAATATTTAATTGAATCACCAATTATTATTGTTACTTGGGTAGCAATGATGTATTACTAGATGCCACTCATTGTTTATAATTTTATTATTAGATAATAAAATTATTACCAACGTAATAATAACCTAAAGGGTCACACACAAAGAACGTCAAAACGGAGGTTTATTTAAATTACGAATTTAAATATATTATTGTTTATTCGAATTTAATTATTAAATTAATTAAGTGGGACTTGATTAATTATATTAGAATTCGGATTTAATAAGTATTATTATTATTCGAATTTAATTATTAAATTAATTAAGTGAGACTTGATTAATTATATTAGAATTCAGATTTAATAATAATAATAACCCAAAGTCATAATGGGTTTTGGAAATCACATGGATTAGGGTTAGGCCCAAAATCTCTCTGTCCCCTATATATACATAATGATGTATAGTATTATGGTTTAATCATCAAATTTCGTTTTAGAGAAAAACCCTAGCTGCTCAACATCAAGAGAGGCTAGAGAAAGAGAGAGAGAGAGACAAACAATTCGGCTAGTACCGACTCCGGTGATCGTAGGACGATCGGGCGTTCGTGTGGACTTCTTTAGAGAGCAAATCTTTGCAACAAAGGACTGCTGTGATTCATCTTTCTGGACCTCCATTAAACAACATACGAAAGCTTTGTTAAGGTACAAACTTTTTCACCATAATCATCCAACGTTATACATAGATCCTGCGATTGGGTTTCAATTTTTTTTTTTAACGTTAATTCCGCTGCGTTTTCATGCCCGAAACCCTTCAATGGCATCAGAGCTACGTGTATAATGAGATGATTTGGTTATGTGTTTAACAGTTTTTCAATGTATGTAAGCATATATATGATATGTCATGACTATATATTGATATATATGTTTTATATGATTTTGAATATATGATATTCATGTGTTGTATAATCATGGGATGATTGTGTGTATTGCTGTATGTATATGATACATGTTTGTTCTTGTTATGGAAATCGTATTCGATACGAATTCTGAAACGGCTTCGGTAGATTTTCTGAAATCTGTGTCCAGTGTCCGAATTTCGCAAATGATATGTGTTTTCTGACTGAAATCATGTCACTGAGCAATACTGACAAAGTCAGCGTTACGTCTGTAAGCCGTTTGACAACGTTACAGGCCCCGAAACGGCGATTTATTATTTTCTGAAATTTATTTGATTTTCTGAAATTTCAAAATTTATTATATATGATTATATGATATGTTTATATAATATGAGATATATTACATGTGTTATGTGATAACATGGTGGATGGTTATGGTCTAAAGACTCATAGGATAGTGGTTTTGTTTTATGGTTTTGGTTTCTAAATACGACTTGCATGTCGTTTATTCATTATAATTGTTAATCTCGAATGTAACTCGAGTTCTTCTTGTAATTTCATTAGAATAGATTTATTTATTATTCAATGTAATTGTTCAATGGAGACTTGAAAGCAAGGAAGCTAGGAGGCAATCCAGATGATGGAGCAATGAAGAAGATAAAGACATGTAATAGTGTAGTATTTGAAACCACCATAGATTGACCTTGATAATTCCATTAGCTTGGAAATATCACATAGGATGGGGCCATAACCAAACACGTTTAATTTATGCACAATACATATATGTATATGAATGCATGTGTAGATATGTATGTGTTGGAATGATGTATGTATTAGATACGACACCCATGCCATGTCTGCTTAAGAAAGATAAAATATGTAATGATTCAAGATTTTAAAATTAACAAACGATCATGAGATTATTGTGTTTATGAAATATGGATTTTAAAACACGGAATTAAATATGGATTTTGATATCTATAACTGGGATTTTCTGACAAAAGCGGATATGCGTATTCGTAAGGTTGATGGGTTTTAAGTGTGACCATTGGTATCCCCCATCTACCTGGGAAATGAACAATTTAAATGTCAATTTGAAATATTTGGTTCAAGGAAAAATTGAGGATCTCTTTATGATGTGATCATGATTGTTATAAATTTTCTAAACCTCTTAACAAAATATTAAGTTTTACTCGGATGCTTTCCAATGAATGAACACTCATCGAATCCTAGATCGATTAGGGGAAGGACTGTCAGTGGCAGGGGACTCCTATCTATCGTGGTGAGATGCGACGAATATAAACGGTTATATTCGGCCGTTGTATCATTGTGTCTAACTTAACTGAGTCGTCATAATAAGGTGAAAATAAAAGGTTATATTCAACCATTATGAACTTAGAAGCATAGAGTTTGGTTAAAAGTCTATTAGATAGATAAGATCAATCGTTATTCACCAAAATATCCAAGAATTATATATGATATAATTGACAACTGTTGTCTACCTAAATAATCATTTTTTAAGGACTTCCAGTGGTTGACTTAGGATATGACGAAATATGGATCTTGGCTCACTAGAAAGAATTATGAGATATACTTTCCAAATTAATAGTAAGGGCTATTAATTTGATAAAAATAGTGGGAGATATATTATGAATATATCATAATCATTTGAACATAATAAATAACTCAGACAATCTAATGTTTATTTTATGCATTTTTGTTGGAGATTACGAAGCTATATAAATAGTAATCGTGATAACTCAACACTAGAACAGGACAAGTAAATAATACTACGCCTACACAGAAATCAGCATGACATGAAGACAAGGCAGATACAGCGAATCAAGACATTAGAAGAAGTTTTGGAGTCTACTATAGGTCACTGAAAGAAGTTCATTTATATGTTCATGCCTCAGTGAAGAACAATGTTTAAAGACTTTCAGGGTTTCAGATAAGTGTTGAAGATTCAGTATTGCAGTGCCACTAACAGATTTCAGTGTAGTAGCATTGATTGAAGACAGACAGTGTTCGAAGCATAGGAATCCAGAAGGGTGAAGACAAAGGTTAAAGAAGACAGCTGCAGTCTTGAACAGGATTGTAGTAATGAAGACGTTGTCCAAGTACCAGAAAAGATTCCAGTGAAATAGCAGTGTCTATCAACAGTCAGTGTTTGAAGCAATGCAACAGTCCTAGCTTACTCAGCTGAAACAGAAAAGAAATCAAGGGAACTCAATTCAGTGTTAGTCGTTTGTGAACCAGACCAGTGCACTAAGCGTCAGCACAACAAGAAGAGAATTACCTTGATTAATCATAAGAAAATCAGTTGATCAAGCCAAGCCAAGGAGTGAAATAAAGTGGTAAATACTTCAAGCATTTCAAAGAAATATGCTAAGGCAAGTATTACTACATAAGGTGGATTAATACTCTTGAAGCAATGGAGAGGCGCAACACATATATTTCCAGGTGCAAGAAAATGTCAAGGAAATGTTAAGTGGCGCCTACACAGTGAAGCAAGAGTGCAGGCGCAACTAATATATCCAAAGCTCAGGAAATATGTTGAACTTAGAATCTATATCATGAGTGGCGCCTATACAGGGGAAGCAGTGTATAGGCGCAACATATCTTGTCCAAGGCACAAAAGATTCTAAGGCATGAGTGGCGCCATCACAGTGATAACAGAGTAGAGGCGCAACTCAGCTGCTCTAAAGTTTCTAAGGCAAAGACAGTGTATGAGTGGCGCCTACACAGTGCAACAAGAGTGTAGGCGCAACTCACATACTAGGCGCAACATGCTGTGAAGTTTCTAAGGCATGAGTGGCGCCTATACAGGGTAACCACTGTATAGGCGCAACTCACATTCAAGGCGCAACTCAAAGTCACAGGCGCAACTCAGCTTCCATACACCACTCACACTCTTAAGGCGCAACTCAGGGACTTAAGCAATTGTGAAGCAAATCAATTCTATTGATTTGAAAAGTCTACACTATATTAAATAAAATGAATTATTCATTTTGTTTAATACGGTTGGTGGAGACACAACCAATCAAGAGAGAGGCAGTGAGATATTTAGAAGCCGGAGAAGAAGAAGTCACCATGCTAAATCTATACCTTCTTCACTGGGTTTTACAAATTAGCCGGTCCTTCATGTCACAAATACTTAGGGCTATTGTAAAACACTCACTGTTAGCTTGATTCCAGTTACTACTAAATACTGTCAAACATTGTAATAGGGATCTAGCTTTATCTCTCTAGAAGCAAAGAACGAATCAGTTCTTTGGAAGCCAGTTATTAATTTAACTGGGTGTAGCAAAACCTCAGGGATTAATACGAAAGTACTATTCCCCGAAATCTGTCTCGCATTTAATTACTTGCTAATTTTCTAGATCATTATTGTTTAAATCCTAAACACAGAAAATTAGTAAGCCAGCCTCCTAAACACTCCTAAACACGAACCACTGACCGAACTCTAAATCACATATCCGCAAAAGATTCGAAAGAATTTTTTTGATTTAGTGAGTATCGTATTCAACCCCCCTTCTACGATACTTTCGGGACCTAACAATTGGTATCAGAGCAGACTGATTGAAGTTACAAATCAAGATCCGTATCTCAGTGAAGCTCGCCGTGCCGAAGCTGTCTGGACTCAGAATGGAGGCCGAGTTAAATAAATTTAATTTCAAACTTTTTAAAATAAAATTTATTTTATAAACTTTTATAAAATTTATTTTGTAAACTTTTATTAGTTTATGTTATAAATTTTAATTAGTTTATTTTATAAATTTTAGATAAAATTTATTTTATAAACTTTTATAAAATTTGTTTAACAAACTTTTATTAGTTAATATTATAAATTTTAATTAGTTTACTTTATAAATTTTAGATAAAATTTATTTTATAAACTTTTATAAAATTTGTTTAACAAACTTTTATTAGTTGATATTATAAATTTTTAATTAGTTTACTTTATAAATTTTAAGTTAGAATTTATTTGATAAACTTTCATAAAATTTATTTTATAAACTTTCATTAGTTTATGATTTAAATTTTAATTAGTTTATCTCATAAATTTTAAATAAAATTTATTTTGAAAACTCTTATAAAATTTATCTTAGAAACTGCTATTAGTTTGATTTATAAATTTTAATTAGTTTATCTCTTAAATTTTAAAATAGAATTTATTTTGTGAACTCTTATGAAATTTATCTTATAAACTTTTATTAGTTTGATTTATAAATTTTAATTAGTTTATTTCTTAAATTTTAGATAAAATTTATTTTATGAACTCTTATGAAATTTATTTTATAAACTTTTAATAAGTTTGTGTTATAAATTTTAATTAGTTTATTTTATAATTTTTAAATATTAAAGTTTATCACTTAAATTTATTAAACATAAATGGCTCATCTATCAAGGAAGCAGCAGGTCATGGTTATTGATTCGAAGGTGCTCAAGGAGGAGTAGATGAAGATTTTTCAGGGCATTTGAAGACAACGAAGATTGACTGAAGATTATCTGATGAAGTTGATTATGGAGCAGCTGAAGAAATAGTGGTTCTAATTTCCTTAGAGGTTTACTCAACAGGATCCCACTATATATTTTGGAAGCTGCAAAATAAGAGATTATTTGGGTACAGTTTTTGGTTGACTCAAGTTGAATTTTTAGATGAAAAATCTTGGAGTTAAAAGTTGTGAAGGAGAACAGACTGGACTACCTGGCATCTCCATCAAGCGTTGAAGTTTTCTTTAGGGAGATTACAGGAAGTTCGTGCTAACACTGCAGATCATCTGGTAAACAGGGTTACAGCCATAGGGAATCTAAGGATACAACCACATTATCTTTAGATGAACTATTTGTGTGCTGAAGGCCTATGAACTAGAACAAGAGCTGAAGCAGAAAATATTTGGTAAAGCAGGTTGTTAGCATATCCACTGTTTTTGTGACCCAGGAACCAAGTTGATTGAAGTCAAGGTTGAGAACCTCTGAATAGAAACGAATTGATCCTAGAAGCTGAATTGAAGATGTTGAAGCTCAAGGTAGTGGTCAAGGTGTTATATGCAAATTTAGCACTTTGTAATAACCTGAGAACTGGACGACTAGTCGAGACTGCAGATCAACTGGGTGTTTAGTAACATCAGATTCAGATGGAATCCCAATTCTATATCTAAGGTCTTTACCTATAGATTCCATTAAAGAGATTTTCAAGATCAGTTCAAGAGGTGGTTGCAAGACAGGGATGGTTTTTTGTTGGCAGACAAGTTTTGGGTTTGCTACACAGTTTGAAGAAGCCTGTACAAGCAAAAGATGACAGACACTATGTTGGGTTGTAGTAGGAATCTCAAGCATTGGCGAGGATGCAGCAAGGGAAAGCATATGTTGATGAAGTTAAATGCAAGGATGATTCTATCAGTGAAAGTGATGAACCAAATGGATATCTGGCATCAATGACCAACACTGGAGATGAATCACTAAGCACTTCACAGGTACACTTTCTAACTAGTATACGTTTATCTAATTCAGAACTGTATGTTTATTAAGTTTTGAAATGTATTATATTCATGTCAGCATGTTAGCATCTTAGGACTTAAATGCTTAATTGATTGCTAAGAATGAGATTGCATGCTAGGATTCATGAGTTTAATTAGTACATTTCATACTTGATTTTATTTACAGTAAAATGAATATCTGGAGAATTAGATAGGGTGTTCTAGACGGTTGGGTGTATCCCTTAAAACATTTGCTGGAACTTGATTTAAATCTTCTGTGATTTAATACCTCTGCTAATGTTGTGAAAATTGCTAATAGACAAACAGGTCATAAATCAGATTTTATTTGTTCTTCATGACAAATGACTTGTTAATTGTTTATGTGCTTATTTTCATATGATTTTGCTTTTACTCACATGGTTGCACTTAAATGTCATATCATATCATGTATTGCTTGTTAGGAATAAATGGTTAAAAGATGGTAGAATTATCTAAGTAGTCAGTAAGTCATGTAGATTCGAAGCTTAATCTAAAACTGACTTAGGTAATTAGAGATAGTTAAAAATGTTAGACAACGACAGAATGGATTAGAAAGAATTAGTAATTAATTTGTTAGTTCTTCTATCCATGTGCTATTAGGAAATTAAGTACTGAATTTTCTAATATGCATGTTGAAGCTGTTGTTACTTTTGATAATATCTCTAACCCATCTGGACTCAATTAAAGTTGAGTACCAAGAAGCTTAATCATTTGTGATTGCAGAGTATGTAACTAAAGGCAAAAGTTATGTGACTTCGTGACATTTACTGTTCGAGGCATATGATTAAGATTAAAGCTCTAATATCATAATTGGTTGAGAAGGCCTCCCCGATGGTAACCTTTGGAGATGACAGCAAAGGATGTACAAGGGATTTGGCTATCATGTTTTAAGAACTGTCATCAGTGGAAGCATATTTCTTGTGGAAGGAGTTAAGCACTTTTTAAAGGGCATTAGGGAATTCTTCGTCAAGGGTTTTCTGGAGAAGTGTTTGATCTCAAACAAGAAGGTTGGAAGCTCGCTTAACTGAGAGTGAGGAAGTTTGTTCGTAGCTGACATGGTATTTCGATGCAAAGATGAAGTCAACTTATCAGTGAAGCTTCATCAATGAAGAGTTAGCTATGGCAAAGGAAGCTCTCTTACTTGTTAGTCAGCAAGGCAATGGATTCTGATAAAGATGAAATTGGTGAGAGGACTGCTTCATATGGAATTCTTTCAAGAAGGACATTTTGAAGTGTGTCACATAGGGAAGTCAATGAAAACATCACACTGAAGGAAAGTCATATGCTTAGTGGTGATTGAAATTGATAACCCTAATAACAAATTGGTGATGTTCGTGCATTCAACAGACAAAATGTCACAAATGGTGATTGATCAAATAAGGAAGATCAAGTTGGAAGCAAAGTAAGCTGTGAGAACTTTGAAGTAAGATATTGGAACTGCATTTCGCGAGTGAAGTTCTAAATGAAGTCTGCACTGAAAAGGTATTTGGAAGCTGAAGCAATTAACACAGCATGCTGCTTTAATCAACAAGATCGTGAAAAGACATCATTTGAGTTAATGGTCAACCAGAAGCAAACACTGAAGCTCTTTCATGTGTTTGGAGGGAATTGATTTTTAATGAAGATTTATTTGAGTAACTTGACAAGAAGTTAAGGCTCATGGAACAATTCTCCTCGGCTACTCATAGGTGATCAAATGTCTGAATGTATCGTTCAACTACACCAAGCTCCCAGGCATTCAAGTAAACGACAATTCTGAATCTTTGACAAATTCAGATACTGATGTAGAAGCTGAGGTTGCAGAAGGAATCAATGACAATGATGATGATTCAGATCCTGTTAGTGGAAATCCGCTATATAAGGTGAAGGATCTTCAACACATCCTAGCAGCAACTCAGGGGGAGCAAATAAAAGAAGGATCTACTAGTCGTACTCAACAATGAAGATCAAAGGATTTCATTAAGAACATTTCTGCCAAGACAAAAGGGTTGAAGTCAAATTCTATCCTGGAGTCTCGTTCTTAGTGATCCGGATTCTTGTGCAGAGGCTAGGAGTGCTAATCAAAATGATCATATATTCTTCGGGACCAAGTTGGGAAAGAGAAATTGTCAACTTATAATTGGTATCAACAATTGGTATCACCCATCATATGGAATCCCAAAGAATACTGAAGTTGCACAGATTGATCCAGATTGAGTGATTGCCATCCAAGATGATCTCAATCAGATCGAAGGCAGAAAACAATGAAGCTGGAACCCAGACCACAGACCACTAAAGTTGAAGCTGAAATTGGTACAGTAAGGGTTCACAGAAACTGGTTGCTACAGGACTTTAAAGCAGAAGGTATCGACGATGATGGAAACAGAATCTTCGGGACTTTCAAGATCAAGCAGTAAGCACCAGTGACGAGACTTGATCCTTTGGGACTCATTAATGGGGACCTAACAATTTTCAGGGACCCAACGATTAGGACCAAACAATTGGTATCCCTAGCACATGTGGAGCATTCAAGCATAAAGATCTAACAGATGAATGTGAACAAGTGCACTCCTGAATGGTGAGCTAGAAGATGAAGGTACAGATCCGTTACAATTTGTATATCATTCTCTTCGCAAGCTTTTCTATGACGGAGGTAAAGGATTCAAGCAGAACGTCAAGGACATGGTATGACACTCTAACTATTAATTACTTAAAAGTGATTTTATATTAGAGCTGTTATGCATAAATCTCTCTAGAAATGCAAGGCACACACAATGACATATATGTGCAAGTATACCTTAGTTCTCGATATGCCTATGTGCAAGTTTCCAAGTGGAATCTAGAGAATCGTATCTTATAGCTAAGTTATGAATTGCTAGATATCTTAGGGGATCACCAATTCTTGGAATCTGGGACCCTTAAGATAATAAGTTTAACCTAATTGGCTATATAGATATAGATAATGCAGGTTGTAAGAAAGACAGGGAAGTCATTCCTAGAAGCTGTCAATTTCTAGCAACACTGTTGATCTCTTCACACCACTGAAGGAACAAGCTCATAGACACCAGGTATCATATCTTTTGAGAGTTGTTCTTAGTCGAATAACTTGCAGATATTTGCTAAATAACTTGATGAATTTATTTTATCTAAGTTGGTTAGTAAACTTGGGATATTATTAATATGCATATTTATTGAAAATCCCATCTGCAAGGAATTCTCAAATGAGTTCACAAGTATTACTTTTTCCCGATCCAAAGGACTTGTGAATTTATTTTAAATCCAGATCCTCATACTTTTTGCTATTAGTTTAATTATCATGTTTACATTGTTATATGCATGAGTGGTAGTTAAATTACTTAGCATAAGTAAGAAGCATAATTATTTGTATGTTTTAAATATTTGATGAGTATTAGTCAATGATATCTTGCTTAATTGCTCTGATATTCTTAAATATTTTATTACAAATAATTGTGATACTTTTGATATTAGTGACGGTATTTAGAATTTTTGTTCTAAATAATTAATGCATATTTTAAAACTCACTAATATTGAAAGAAGAAGTATTTTCTAAAGTTATGTGTATAAAATTCTCAATGTTTTATATACTTAGAAAATATTTCTAAAATTGAGTTTATTGCGAGGAGTTGGAATTAGAATCACAAGTATTACTTTTTCCCTATATAAAGGACTTGTGAATTTCTTTTCAACTAAATCCTCGAGCTTACGTATATCAGTTAATAATTGTTATGAGCATGCTTACAATGTGCAAAGTGACAATTATTAGATATGGCGTAGGAAGTTAAATGCTAATATTCAATCTAATGAATATTTTAGTATTTAGCGAATTTATTTTATCTTATTGAAATTATGAATTGAAGCAATTCAATGATCATTAGTTTCATAATTTTAATTTGATAAAATAACAGAAGCATAGTTTCTTGCATCCGTGCAATTAACTGTGATATTTTTAATATTAGTGATAATACAACTTAATGTTTATTTAAAATCACTAATAATAAAAATATAGTAAAATGCTTATTGTTCTACTGAATAATTACCATGTATAGTTTATATAAATGCATGTGATTGGCAATTGCTTAGTACAGTATAAGTATTTAATTTATTTTGATTTATTTAAATCATGAAGATATATAACAATTCAGTGATATATTAGTTCCATGATTTAAATAAATTAAAATAAATAAGAAGCATAATTATTAGTAGTATAAATATTCTCTTTTATTACTTTGTGATAATTGAATAATATTTTATTACAAAATAATTGTGATATATTGATACTAATGGATTTACTTAGTTTTTATTTTTAGAAACAATTGGTATCAATATATTTAGTTTTCTTTCTTTGACTGGTTTACAATCCTGAATGTATTTAAAAGAAATTTTTGTCTATTTCTTTTTCAAAATGTTGTATTCAAAGATACATTCATTTGCCTATCAGTTTAAGTTAAGAAAACTTAACAATTCTTTTTCAAAACTTCTCTTTTGAAAAACTTCTCTTTAGGATAATCTTTCTTTTTCTCTCGAAATTTTATCCTCTCCCAAAAGCTTGTTTTAAAAGTTTTATCTTTAAAAGCTTTTTCTCTATTTGTTTTAACTTCGAGGTACCAATCACTTGTAAAATGATTTGTTTTTAAACTCTAGTTTCAATGTATGTTTCACATTGATTCATAGTACTAAAACAGTGATTGTTGCTTTGAGGGCCTAGTACTGTATTGTTAAGCATTCATTCAACCCCAATTGTCATGTTTTTATTTAAACTCGGGGATACTATCAGGCAGACGAAAATGATGTAAATCATAATTGAATTATGAGTCGGAAAATCATTATCTTCTATCTGATAAGGATGTTTTGCAAAATTGTTTTCAAAACATACAGTGCTTAGGTTTAATGGAAAAGAGTCATTTTTATTGAGATAAAATTTGGTAGAAGAGTAGAGTTTCTTATTTGTTGTAAATTCCCTCGTTTTATTATGGGAAGTTTGACTTATAAGAAATTCATCAAGAAATAGAGACTTTTTCTCTGATACTCCCGCGTTTTATTATGGGATAAGTATCTTAAGGAAAATTTCTATTGGTGTCATGCTCTTAAATGATTAATTCTTCGATCTGACAAAACTCTTTTATTAAAAGGACATAAATGCAATCATTTACTATTCCTTCTTATATTTTTCTTTCTCCTTGAGATGAAAAATATGTTTTGGAATGTTAAACTGATTATCTTTTTATCTTCTTTAAATGATTTTATCCGTTTAGCCCTCAGTGGCTACATAAGCTGGCCAGGAGGTTGAAAACCCATCAATCTCTGACCCAGGCCTTGATACCAAACACTCTTTCATACACTTCCATATATTAACCCTTGGAGTTATAAGGAACACTTGTTATTTAGAGGTTGATAAGGGAGAAACTGCACTTGATGCAGCAAATAAGGATGAAGTTGGCAGTGCACCCACAGCTCTACCTCCAGCGAAGTAAAGAAGTATATAAACTGAGGTAACTGTAAGCTCATCTGTATCTTCTCAAAAGGATGCAGAGCTGAAAAGGCAATAAAACTGTCTCTGGAATCATTCTCTCAACAGGATGAGTCCATTGAAATTCGCTCGTCAGCCAGAGCATCTTGTAATGAGTCAAGCACACCACCGGCACTCACGCTGATGGTAAGCCTAAACAGATATATACTAGGAACCTTATATAATTTTTAGGACCTAACAATCCTAACAGTAATACTAGGGGCCTAACAATTGGACACATTGCAAGGCGTGCACAGTGTGAGGTATAGGCATGTTAACAAACACCCGTCATTGGGTTACGAGGGAAACGTAGACTCTAATTTGCCATTCATTACATTGTCTACTACGTCGCCCCTCCTGGAAGGAACATTTCCAGATCCTGAAAAGGAATGTCCACCTCCCGTTTACGGAGAAGGTGTGAGGCAACTCCTTGATAGAACAAGGCAGGATTCCCAAAAAGATTTTAAAATCTTGGGATAACCCATCTCAAAGAGGTGAGGCTCCACTAGACAGTGATTTAGCAATTGCTATTGAGTCTGGTGTGGGACAGTGCTTATGCATGATAGATCAAGAACACCTCTACGAGGCAATTCCCCACTTGATAGTGATTCAGTTCATTCTGATGAATCAGGTGTTGGGAATGTATGAATTGACGGATTTCACTAGCAGGTACAGAAGGCTAAATTTGGAATGCAGAGTGAAAGTGAGAGAGAGAAACACTTGAGTGAAAGTGAGGGAGAGATATACTTGAGTGAGAGATAGGGAGAGAAAGAGTGAAACACTTCTAAGTGCTCGACACTTGAGTGTAAACACCAACAGAACGTAGTAGAAGTGAGGAAACCACAAGCCAAACACATACCCTTGCTATATGCTACTTCTGAAAGAAAAGTTACTATATTTTTTCCCGATCAACGTCAAACGAGAACCTTCTTTGGAAGACAAACCATTCAAGAGTGGGCCATTGGAGGATTCCTCAACTAAGGGGGAGAATTTATAGTGTTATAGTTATAACAAGAAAAAGGATAAGGGGGAGAAGTTATAATGTTATAGCTATACCAAGAAAAAGGTGAAGTTACAAGTCTTATCTTCATAACCTTCGGAAAAGCTAATATCCTAAAGGGGTCGTATGATTCTAAGAGAAGAGGCCATTGGAGGATTCTAAGGGAAGATCCTTAAAGAAAGGGGTTCGTATCCTTAGGGGGAGATTTTAGACTGGAAAAAGAAGAAAATCTTATCTTCTGATCCTGAAGGGAAACAACAGAAATATGGGAGAATCAAGAAGCTGTCTTCTATTCTTGGAAGAACAGAAATGACTATTCCATTTATTTTCTAAAGGGAAAAGAAGAATAAGAAGGAGAATCACATTCGTAGGGGGAGAACATTATTTGAGCTATGTTCAGTATTGGTTGAAGACATACCCAGGAATTTATTCTTATGAAGCTCTGTTCATGATAAGTTCTTTAAGTTCAAACAATGAAGGATTTTGAAACGGAGAAAGCTCAAACAGACAGAAATGAAGATGATACAATTTGAATATCAGTTCAGGTGCCAGAGGAACAAGCATCATTCATTTCAGTCACACAAGAATTCTGGAAATGCAATATCTGATCCAGAAAAACCAGTAGCATTATTTACAAGTCTCGGGCGATTACTTTTTCTAGTTGTTAGTTGAGTTATCCTCCCTAGGTGATTTGTTTGCTAAAGTTTAACAATCAAATAGGGGGAGATTGTTGGAGATTACGAAGCTATATAAATAGTAATCGTGATAACTCAACACTAGAACAGGACAAGTAAATAATACTACGCCTACACAGAAATCAGCATGACATGAAGACAAGGCAGATACAGCGAATCAAGACATTAGAAGAAGTTTTGGAGTCTACTACAGGTCACTGAAAGAAGTTCATTTATATGTTCATGCCTCAGTGAAGAACAATGTTTAAAGACTTTCAGGGTTTCAGATAAGTGTTGAAGATTCAGTATTGCAGTGCCACTAACAGATTTCAGTGTAGTAGCATTGATTGAAGACAGACAGTGTTCGAAGCATAGGAATCCAGAAGGGTGAAGACAAAGGTTAAAGAAGACAGCTGCAGTCTTGAACAGGATTGTAGTAATGAAGACGTTGTCCAAGTACCAGAAAAGATTCCAGTGAAATAACAGTGTCTATCAACAGTCAGTGTTTGAAGCAATGCAACAGTCCTAGCTTACTCAGCTGAAACAGAAAAGAAATCAAGGGAACTCAATTCAGTGTTAGTCGTTTGTGAACCAGACCAGTGCACTAAGCGTCAGCACAACAAGAAGAGAATTACCTTGATTAATCATAAGAAAATCAGTTGATCAAGCCAAGCCAAGGAGTGAAATAAAGTGGTAAATACTTCAAGCATTTCAAAGAAATATGCTAAGGCAAGTATTACTACATAAGGTGGATTAATACTCTTGAAGCAATGGAGAGGCGCAACACATATATTTCCAGGTGCAAGAAAATGTCAAGGAAATGTTAAGTGGCGCCTACACAGTGAAGCAAGAGTGCAGGCGCAACTAATATATCCAAAGCTCAGGAAATATGTTGAACTTAGAATCTATATCATGAGTGGCGCCTATACAGGGGAAGCAGTGTATAGGCGCAACATATCTTGTCCAAGGCACAAAAGATTCTAAGGCATGAGTGGCGCCATCACAGTGATAACAGAGTAGAGGCGCAACTCAGCTGCTCTAAAGTTTCTAAGGCAAAGACAGTGTATGAGTGGCGCCTACACAGTGCAACAAGAGTGTAGGCGCAACTCACATACTAGGCGCAACATGCTGTGAAGTTTCTAAGGCATGAGTGGCGCCTATACAGGGTAACCACTGTATAGGCGCAACTCACATTCAAGGCGCAACTCAAAGTCACAGGCGCAACTCAGCTTCCATACACCACTCACACTCTTAAGGCGCAACTCAGGGACTTAAGCAATTGTGAAGCAAATCAATTCTATTGATTTGAAAAGTCTACACTATATTAAATAAAATGAATTATTCATTTTGTTTAATACGGTTGGTGGAGACACAGCCAATCAAGAGAGAGGCAGTGAGATATTTAGAAGCCGGAGAAGAAGAAGTCACCATGCTAAATCTATACCTTCTTCACTGGGTTTTACAAATTAGCCGGTCCTTCATGTCACAAATACTTAGGGCTATTGTAAAACACTCACTGTTAGCTTGATTCCAGTTACTACTAAATACTGTCAAACATTGTAATAGGGATCTAGCTTTATCTCTCTAGAAGCAAAGAACGAATCAGTTCTTTGGAAGCCAGTTATTAATTTAACTGGGTGTAGCAAAACCTCAGGGATTAATACGAAAGTACTATTCCCCGAAATCTGTCTCGCATTTAATTACTTGCTAATTTTCTAGATCATTATTGTTTAAATCCTAAACACAGAAAATTAGTAAGCCAGCCTCCTAAACACTCCTAAACACGAACCACTGACCGAACTCTAAATCACATATCCGCAAAAGATTCGAAAGAATTTTTTTGATTTAGTGAGTATCGTATTCAACCCCCCTTCTACGATACTTTCGGGACCTAACAATTTTAAACATTGTAGATATTTAAATGGCAAACAATACAAATACTTTCTCCGTACGAGCAACCCTTGAGAAGGACAAGCTGACAGGAACTAACTTCCTGGATTGGTATAGGAATTTGAGGATTGTCCTCAGGCAAGAGCGTAAGCTCCATGTCATTGAAATTCCTTCACCTTCTCCTCCTGCTGAGAATGCAACTCGCGTTCAGCAAAATGCTTATCAGAAGCATATTGATGATGTGAATGATATTGCATGTCTCATGCTGGCAACCATGAGTGCTGAGCTTCAAAAACAACATGAGCATATGGATGCTTATGAGATGATTGAACACCTTCAAAGAATGTTTGAGGGACAAGATCGTCAAGAAAGGTTCGACACGAGCAAAACACTGTATGCTTGCAAACAGAGAGAGCGTGAACCTGTTCAACCAAATGTTCTGAAGATGATATGTTATATTGAGTATCTTGATACTTTGGGTTTCCCGATTGGTTTGGAAGCTCAGATTGACTTAATATTGCAATCTTTGAACCGCAACTATACTCATTTTGTTATGAACTACAATATGAATGAGATAGACAAAACACCCACTAAATTGTTGGCCATGTTACGAACTACTGAAACCAACATGAAAAGGCTGAAGCTGCTGCCATGTTGATGGTAGATAACAAAGGTAAGGCTAATAGGAAAGGCAAATGGAAGGGAAATAAGAAGATTGGATCTGCTTCTGGTCCCAAGCCAAAGGCTAATCTCAAACAGGCTTTAAAGCCTAAGGTTGTTGTTGCAAAGGGTGATTGTCACTACTATGGTAAACCAGGTCATTGGAAGAGAAACTGTCATGCTTATTTGGAGGATCTGAAGAAGAAGAAGGCTGGTCAAGCTTCTGATTCAGGTATTTATGTTATAGAGGTCAATTTGTCAACTTCTACATCATGGGTATTGGATACTGGATGTGGTTCTCACATTTATATAAATGTACATGAACTACAAAGGAGTAGGACTTTGGCTAAAGGAGAGGTCGACCTACGAGTTGGCAATGGAGCAAAGGTTGCTGTTTTAGCTGTAGGGACTTATTATTTATCATTGCCCACTGGGCTTATTTTAGAACTTGAGAACTGTTTTTTACGTGCTTGCAATTTGCAGAAACTTATTTCAGTTTCTTGTTTAGACAAGAAAGGTTTTGCATTTTTAATTTAGAACAATAGTTGTTCCTTTTCTTTGAATAATGTTACCTATGGGGTTGCACGTTTATTTAACGGTTTATATGTTCTTGATTTAGACACTCCTATCTATAATGTGAATAACAAACGTCTTAAAATAAATGACTCAAATCAAACATACCTCTGGCACTGTCGTTTAGGCCATATAAATGAGAAGCGCATTTCCAAGTTACATAAGGATGGATACTTGGATAAGTTTGACTTTGAATTATACGAAGCATGCGAACCTTGTCTCATTGGAAAAATGACTAAATCTCCTTTTACTGGACAAAGTGAAAGGGCCACTGAACGATTAGAACTTATACATAGTGATGTATGTGGTCCTATGCGTACTATGACAAGAGGTGGCTTTTACTACTTTATCACATTTACTGATAATTTCAGTAGATATGTGTATCTTATGAAGAACAAATCCGATTCTTTTGAAAAGTTCAAAGAATACAAAGCTGAAGTAGAAAAGCAAACTGGCGGAAGTATTAAGACTCTACGATCTGATCGTGGAGGTGAATACTTAAGCCATGAATTTAAGAGTTTATTAAAAGAGTGTGGTATTGTATCACAACTCACTCCTCCCGGAACACCACAATGGAATGGAGTTTCTGAAAGGAGGAATCGTACTTTGTTGGACATGGTACGATCGATGATGAGTCATGCAGATCTTCCAATTAGTTTCTGGGGCTACGCCCTGGAGACGGCTGCTTATACACTTAACCGAGTTCCTACTAAAACGGTTCAGAAGATTCCATATGAGATATGGACTAAGAAACGTCATAGCATGCCATTTATGAAAATATGGGGATGTGAAGTGTTTGTGAAACGTTTAACTTCTGACAAGCTAGGACCTAAATCAGACAAATATAATTTTATGGGATACCCAATTGAAACAAAGTGTTATTCATTCTATAATCCTTCCGAGAACAAAGTGTTTGTTGCTCGAACTACAGTTTTTCTTGAAAGAGAAATGCTTTCGAAGAAAAACAGTGGGAGGATAATAGATCTCGATGAAGTTCGAGGCCCACAAGATAACATTGAACCAATGGAGGAACTTGAGCAAGATGTACAAGACCACAACACTGCTCAAGAAACACAGGTTATTCGTAGGTCTAGTAGGATTCGCCATGAGCCTGAGAGATATTATGGATTTCTCTTAACTCAAGATGGTGATGTGATGCTTATCGACGAAGATGAGCCTCTCACCTACTAAGATGCTATGAACACTCCAGAATCCAAGAGATGGTTGGATGCCATGAAATCTGAGATGGAATCCATGTATACTAATCAAGTATGGACTTTGGTTGATCCACCTAAAAGGGTAAAACCTATAGGGTACAAGTGGGTTTTCAAGAAGAAGACCGGCATGGATGGTAATGTACAGACCTATAAGGCACGATTGGTGGCAAAAGGTTTCAAGCAAATTTATGGTATTGACTATGATGAGACTTTTTCACCAGTGGCTATGGTCAAGTCCATCAGGATTTTGCTTGCTATAGCTGCTTACTATGATTATGAAATCTGACAGATGGATGTCAAAACCGCTTTCTTAAATGGGAGCCTTGAAGAAGATATGGATGTGTATATGACACAACCTGAAGGTTTTGTTGATCCAAAGAATGCTGTAAAGGTATGTAAGCTGCGTTGATCCATTTATGGATTGAAACAAGCCTCAAGGAGATGGAACATTCGTTTTGATGAAACTGTCAAAGAGTTTGGGTTTATTCAAAATGAAGATGAACCATGTGTTTACAAGAAGGTAAGTGGGAGCAATGTGGCATTCCTATAATTATATATTGATGATATATTAATAATAGAGAATGACATTCCTTCTTTACAGGCTGTTAAGACTTGGTTGAGTAAGAATTTCTCAATGAAAGACTTAGGCGAAGCGACCTATATTTTAGGTATCAAGATCTATAGAGATAGATCAAGAAGAATGATCGGCCTAAGTCAGAGTAGATACTAGTCTAATCCAGGTGAAGGTCACTGGACAGCAGTCAATAATATTCTTAAGTACTTGAAGATGACTAAAGATTAATTCTTGGTATATGGAGGAGAAGATAAGCTGGTTGTAAAAGGTTATACCGACGCTAGTTTCTAGACAGACAAAGATGAATCGATTTCTCAGTCTGGATTTGTGTTCTGTCTAAATGGAGATATTGTATGCTGGAATGGTTCACAGCAGAGACAGTTATTGATTCTACAATAGAGCCTGAGTATATTGATGCTTATGAAGCAGCCAAGGAGATTGTTTGGGGATGTACTTAGGAGATATCACCTAATTAATGAGATTAATGATCAAGGAGATATACATATATGTAAAGTGCATACTAATAAGAATAATGCAGACCCACTGACTAAGGCTTTGTCGCAGCAGAAGCACGAAGGTCATACTAGTTCCATGGGTATTACATACATGAGAGATTGACTCTAGTACAAGTGGGAGATTGTTAGTATTGGTGTCCTAGAGACAATACTTTTAATGTTTTATTGAAAACAATTAAGGATTATGTTTTATGTGATTATTTAATTAATATTTATTATGTCTTTATTTACTGCGTCATAAATTGAAAGAATAATAAATGTCCTCGGAATATTAATACGTAATATATATCTTTAAGTATGTGACTTAAAAATGAGATTATATGAATAGTATTTTATTCCTAAAATTTCCTAGTCAAGTATTATTATTTAAGGACAGTAATAATGCAATAAGACTAGTATGTTTGTTGACAGATGACCACATCTCATTGGTCATAGGTATGGTGATACTAAAGTCAAGAACATAAGTGTATGTATCAATACATGACACTGGAAAGACCCGCCGTGAGATTCTACATGTTAATAAGTGTCATAAGAAATCTCATAGTGATAATGATGTAATGATCCTCTGACTTGAAATCATTATATTTCTATACGAGAATTAATATACTTTGATTACACTCAAAGTTACCTTTAACCGGGTAATGATAAAGGTGGACATTGGGTATGCTATGAATCGTATGGGGAATATGAATGATAGATATAGGATTTAACCCTCCAATTCTAGGAGTGATATTATTGGCCTCTTGATTGAGTGAGACTATGAAATGCATGGCCATGCTCAAATATTGATTTGTTTAAATAGTCTACTCATTGATCAAGGAAACCAAGATTAAACGTTGAAGAGGATGACACTATACATGCCTCGAGTTTTATCTATAATATAAGGTTAAAGGGATTATATTACATTGCACATTATTCACGAAATGTTTAATTGAATCACCAATTATTATTGTTACTTGGGTAGCAATGATGTATTACTAGATGCCGCTCATTGTTTATAATTTTATTATTAGATAATAAAATTATTACCAACGTAATAATAACCTAAAGGGTCACACACAAAGAACGTCAAAACGGAGGTTTATTTAAATTACGAATTTAAATATATTATTGTTTATTCGAATTTAATTATTAAATTAATTAAGTGGGACTTGAATAATTATATTAGAATTCGGATTTAATAAGTATTATTATTATTCGAATTTAATTATTAAATTAATTAAGTGGGACTTGATTAATTATATTAGAATTCAGATTTAATAATAATAATAACCCAAAGTCATAATGGGTTTTGGAAATCACATGGATTAGGGTTAGGCCCAAAATCTCTCTGTCCCCTATATATACATAATGATGTATAGTATTAGGGTTTAATCATCAAATTTCGTTTTAGAGAAAAACCCTAGCTGCTCAACATCAAGAGAGGCTAGAGAAAGAGAGAGAGAGAGAGAGAGGCAAACAATTAGGGTAGTACCGACTCCGGTGATCGTAGGACGATCGGACGTTCGTGTGGACTTCTTTAGAGAGCAAATCTTTGCAACAAAGGACTGCTGTGATTAATCTTTCTGGACCTCCATTAAACAGCATACGAAAGCTTTGTTAAGGTACAGACTTTTTCACCATAATCATCCAACGTTATACATGGATCCTGCGATTAGGTTTCGATTTTTTAATATTATTTTTATGTTAATTCTGCTGCATTTTCATGCCCGAAACCCTTCAACAACAACCTTGGTGATTGATTCTGCCTTTGATTAGGCCAAATTGTTGATTGTTGGTCTACTGACATCTAGACAATCTTCTTTGATTTTCTCTATCACAAGCCTACATTACTTCATGTTCGGTTTTTTGCTGGAATGTGGCTTTGGTCTTTCAGCCTTTTATTTCCTATATTTCTTGGTGATAGAGATTTTTCTCGACAGTAACTATTTCCTTACTTCTTCTGGGAATGTTTTTGAAGTTACTGTCAATTCAGGTTTGATAATAGGTTTAGGCTCCTTGACAGCAAGTTCAGGTTCTGTGATAGTATGCTCCACCTTATTACTCCTAACAGTATCTTGTATGACAGCATCTTTCTTGCCAGCTTCAAAACCCAGAACCACCAGCTTCATTACTCCACCTTCAATTTCATCTATAAACTTGTTTTCAACCTTAATTTCTTCTCCAACCTTATTCCCAGGCCTAGAGGTCCCTTCATCACCATTATTGTTGGACTTATAGCTACATGCACCTCTATCAGGCTTTCCATCATCATTATCATCATCTCTTCTTCTTTGATCTTTTCTTCCTGATCTCTTAGCTTTCTTTTCATCATACTTTCTTATCTCCTTCTCCAACACCCTTATAACTTCAATTCTTACTTTAGAAGTTAGAAGCTACTTGAAGTAGTTAAAGACTTCTCTTATAGACCTTGGTCAACACAATCCAACCCTCTCTAGATTCATTGATCTATACTTTTCATTTATAGAGCTGCTAAACTTTATGCAGAGTGGATTGTGATTTATTTCAGGCAACTTTTCAACTATTAGTTTCTGTAGAGTTCTTTTCAAATTTTCATTCAACTAGGATTTGTCTATTTTGATCTTGAGTTTAATGTCTTCAATAACAGTTATTTCTTGTCTACCCAAGTACCCCATACTCATGTACCAACTGAATCCACATTCAGTCCTAACATAGATCACCCATTTGTTGCTTTTTGGGACCATCACAACAACTCCAACTATTGACTGTCTCATGGCTTCAGAAAATTTCTTGGGATCTTTGTTTGAGGAAATTCTTAGATCATTAATTCTTTAATTGAAACTAGCATCCTGAAATACTCTATTATTCTCATTCTAATCCACCACCAACACAGAGGCTTATTCATCATTCAAATCCTCATTCTCTTCAACAATGAAGTCATTAGTATCAACATTAAACAATTTATCCTTGCCTTTGCCAGCTACATGAACATGGGCCTTCACTACACCCTCCATGATAATAATTCATTTCTCCTTAGACTTCTGCACCTTATCACCTCCAAGATTTTCAGCCATCTCAGTAGTCACCTTGGAAAACAATTCCAATTGACTCTCCCCTTGAGATGCAGCTTGTGTCTCCTTATCACTCTTTGCTTCCTTACTTGCATCATCAACCACCTTATCACTCCCAACAATCTCAGTACTTACAAACACAGTATCCTTCTCCCCCTTAATTGAGTTGGCAGCTGCAGGGATTATGAATTTTGTATCAAACTCCTTCATTCTATCAAAGACAGCCTGGAAACCTTCATTCATTGATTTTTCAAAACTTTCCATTTTTTCTACTAGCTTTATTTGATTCATCCCTACAGTTGCCACCTTTTTTAATAATTTGAACACTTTCTTTGAAAGAGATTTCAACCTTCCATCAACTTGTTTAGTTGCATATTTGGATTTTGGGGCTTTTAGGGTTCTTACACTCTCTTATTTTTTCTGGATGATCACATCATCCCTCAAATTCTCACTCTCAAGGCCTAATGCCTTAGATGATGTGGTTCTCTCTTTTATTTTTTCTTGGTCATGCTCAAGGCCCTCTCCTTTTGCCATGGTCTTTCTCCGCCTCTCAATATTTTTATGCTCACTTCTCTCTTTTCTTTTTCTTTTATTTTTCTCAACCTCACTCAACCTAGGTGCAAGGGACTGAACAGGTACACTTTACATGTTTGATTTAGATTTTACTTTGTAAACTGTGGAGAGAGGGATATAATCATTTCTTTGTGCCTCATCCATTTATTGAGTTGCAGGAGTATGAGAGGTGTTGTCTTGATTTAGAGTATTGACAGTATCCTGAGCTTGAAAGTTACTATCAAGAGGAGTGACATCAACTGTGTCATTAACAGTAACTAAGGTTGTGACATATTTCTTTAAAAGAATGTTACTTTTAATTGTGACAACAACTTTTCATGTGTCCTTAATAGCAACTGAGGTTGTGACAGCATCATTGACCATTGGAGGGACAATTTCTTCCACCTTTTGAGTAGAAGGTTCTTGTGTACTTCCAAAGAGTGACTCCATGGTAGGGTGCTCCCCAAATCAAAATGAGAGGTGTAATAATAAAATGAGGATTCCTCCATATACTCAAAGTCAAAAGAGTATGTATCTTCAAGTGTGGATTCATGTTGAGTGAATTCAACATGTGGTGCTGACTCTTTACAGGGTGCCATGGGTGACTTGCCAAGTTCAATAGATTCCCCCTGTTGAGAGGAGACACCTAGAAATGTTCTATTTTCCCTGTTAAGTTCTGTGTCCTTTTGGGAGGACACAGACTGGCTTTTGGAGGTTGATATCCTTGCCTTCTTCTTCTTAGGTATTGTAGGGACCTCCAAGGGTTCATTGACATTTCCTTCATTATTTGATGCAACTAGTGCATTTTCTCCCTCAACATCATCAGAGACAGTCTCTAGCCTAGGGGTTTGAGTTCTCTTTCTTTTAGGAACCTGGTCCTTTTGAGAGGAACTAGGCTCTTGGCTAGCAACCTTAGACAATCCGGAGGCTCTAATAAACTTAAAAGGTTGTGAATGGGGGTTAGAAATGGAGAGGTCAATTTCATTCTCATCACTCAAAGAAAACACATTAAAATTACCAAAAATACTCAAGTTAAGTAATTTTATTGTAGAATGCATATCATCTATGATAAAAAGTCCCAACTCTGAATTTAGAGGCTTGCTGGTTAAAATAATGTAGGTGATTTTCTTCAAGGTGGGGGACTCCATGCATTATAGATCATCAAGATTAATTATGCCTACTACAGAGTTAATAATAAGCATAAAGTATCTGGGATATTAGAATGCATATAATCTGTGATAAACATTCCCAACTCTGAATTTAGAGGCTTGCTGGTTAAAATAAAGTGGGTGTTTTACTTCAAGGTGGGGTACTTCATGCATTATACATCATCAAGATTAATTATGCCTACTATAGAGTTAATAATAAGCATAAAGAATCTGTGATAGTAGATTACCGTCTTCCCGATATCCTTCTTGCCAAGCACCGGTTTGAATATATGCATCAGGATCTTGCCCAAGTCAATTCTGTAGTTGTGCACCATGGAATGCACAATCCTCCTGATGTAGGTTGGGACCTCATTCCGACCACTAACCTCGCTTGACATAGCTCGAGTGACATCATCCAGAATCATGCTCCACTCCTTCACTAGGTACTTGTCTTGGGTCTTGTGTACCCAACCATTTTAAAGATGGATAACAGACCTTAGTGTCTGGGCTTGTCTTGGGTCTTGTGTACCCAACCATTTTAAAGAACTATATAAGTTGAGTGTCACTTGTAGACTCCTGAAAAAATGAGCCTTCTTCAGCTTCTATGCGGAGAGCATCATTGATGTGTGATGAGTTAACGGTGTAAGAAGTGTTGTTGATTTAAGTGATAGTGCTTGCATCCTGCTCCCCCTCACAAGTTGCAGAGGTCCATAACTGTGACAACATGTTCATCTCCAACACAGGGCTTTGATTTAGTGCATACGAGAGGTAGAAGTTATTTATGAAGCCAAAAAAGGGTTTGAAGGCTTCACCAGCTTCACCCATAGAAGCCATGGTGGTGAAGTTAGTTTGGGCAAGAGCGGTCCAGACATGGTTGCAGAGAAAAAAAAGGTTAAGAAATTTAAAGAGAGAGAATTAGAGGTTTTAGAAAGTTTAAGCGTAAAAGAGTTTTAGAGGAAGTAAAGAGTGAGATGAATTTAATGTTTGTATTTATATGAAATGAAAAAGAAACTTTCAAGGAAGAATTTCAATCGATTGAATTGACAGTTGTATGATGGATCTATTCCCTTTAGACAGTAACTCCTGCGCTAGAAATCATAAACACTCTTGACAATAAAATTAGCGGTTAGAGAATAAATAAATAAACAACAAACCCTTAATTTATTTGTTGACAATATGTTATACATGGATTTAATAAACTGTATTGTCAATGAATACTGACAGTATGCTATTGACAGTAAGTTTCAGTCCCGCTTACTATGCTGTCAATACCTCTTAAGTGATCGACAATAACTTATCACGATATGACAGTATAGATAAAATATACTGTCAAGACACTTGACAGTAATTTTTATTGACATCATATGAACTAAGTTACTAAAAATAAATTAGTTAACCTCTCAGTGAAATTTCATCATGTGTATCCACTATGACAAAAATCAAAACACCTTAACATGCCATTAATTCACAGTGAATTTCAGTTAACTAATGTTTTGATCACTAAATCAACTTGCTAAAAAATTACATTAACAGGGTAAATTTAACATACCCAATTCACTTACTAGCCTGTTGAAAGTCTTTTCATCTAATGGTTTGGTGAAAATGTCTGCATGTTGCTTCTCTATGGGTACGTATATTAGCTTGATTGTGCCTTATTCCACATGCTCTCTAATGAAATGATGTCTGATGTCAATGTTCTTAGTCTTGTAGTGTTGAACATGATTTGCAGAAGTGGTTATTGCACTTGCGTTTTCACAAAAGATGGGAATTTCTTGCAATACTAAGCCATAGTCCGACAGTTGATTCATCATCCAAATTAACTGAGCACAACAACTACCAGCTGCAATGTATTCAGCCTTTGCAGTTGAATATGACACAGATTCTTTAGGATATCAAATGCCTAAATCTTGAGTGCCTTTTAAGTATCTAAAGATTCTTTTAACTGCCATCAAATGTGACTCTTTTGGATTATACCAAACCTTGCACACAGACCTCTTGCAAACATGATGACAGGCCTGCTAGCAGTTAAATAGAGGAGATAACCAATCATTTCTCTATACATCTTGTTATCCACTGAAAGTCACATGATTAGCCCTATTTGTAATTATGAGATGACAACTCAACTCAGACTAGAATGGAAGTAAATAATAATTATTGAAAAAGGAATCAAGACGAAGAATGTCAATTAGACACGAAGAATTAGAATACCAGAAGTATTCTAACAAGACTACTACTCAACACTAGAAGACGTTCATTTATATGTTCAAGTATCGGTGTAAAATAAAAGAGTAGTATCTCAATAAATTCAGAAGATACAGAAGGTTTTAAGTGCCTACTACAGAAATATTCCAGAAGAAGAAAATTATAGAGGAAAAATAAAAAGAAGACAAGACATGATAAGACAAGATATAAAGACCACTACAGTAGAAATGAGAATCAACATTGTAGTTAGTCATCCGTGAACTAGACCAGTGCACAGGGTGTCAACAATATCAGTGAAGATTCGACATCAAAAAGTTCAAGTGGTTAGAAAAGTTATTGTTGAAGAACAGAAGAGTTTGATCTACATCAACAATGGTATTACAATCAAGACTTTAATTTAATTCTCTATTAATTAATTAAATTAATTAGTTAATTTAATTAGTAAATAAATTCACTTAGAATTAATTTATTTCTTAAATTAATTAAAAGATTAATTAATTTAGAATTATTTCAAAATGAAGAAGAACAGAAGACAGAGTAAAGACAGAAAGATTTTGGTGCTAACAACAAGGTTATACAAGTCAATATAGTATTTTAATTCTACTATAAAAAATAAATTAATTATTTAATTTATTTAATTAAATTAATTCAAGTTGAATTTAATTTAATTTATAAATTATTTAATTAAATTAAGTAGAATTAATTTATTATAAAAGATATGACTTGGTATGACTTTTAATAAGTCTTTTTAGATTTTATTAAAAAGTCATACCGAATTTTGATTAAAAAGTCATACAAAGCCAAGTTCAAAAGTCATACAAAGCCAAGATCAAAGGTCACACCGAACAGTGAAGGAAAAGTCATACAAGGCTATTAAAAAAAGTCACACCTAGCCATTAAAGAAAGTCATACTGATCAAGTGAAGAAAATTCATACCGAAGCTATTCAAAATGTCATACCGAGCCATTCAAATGTCACACAGACTTTTGAAAAGTCATACAAGTGTTATTTGAAAAGTCATACAAGAGCAAAAATATAATATAAGGCTTATAAAGAGTCTGAAAAATGTCCTGATTTAAAAAGTCATACAAGCTTTACTGCCTTTATAAATATGAGGCCTCAGCTTCATATTTCCGAGTTGAAAAACTATTCAAATTCAGTAATTTGTCTTCTTGTTATATTCACAGACTCTCTGTACTGATTTGAATTTAATTTCTTAAGTAGAACAGTTCATATCAAATTTATTCTAGGAATTAAGAAATATTCTACGGAATATTGTAACACCCTTTCAAGTTTAATATACGTATTCAACTTGAATCTTATTTAAATAATTTTAATTATTCTTGATAATTAAAATATTATTTTAAATCATAATAATCCGCGAGAAATACATATAATTGTATTCAACCCCCCCTTCTACAATCTTATATAGGGACCAACATCCACCTTCTTTCCTTTTGGATCATTGTCAAGTTGAGTTGCTATTAAGATTGGAGTCTTTACAGGTGATGAGTCTTCCATATCAAATGTTTTCAAAAAATCTTTGACATATTTGGTTTGGCAAATGACTATTCCATCTTCTTTTTGATAGACTTGAAGTTCAAGAAAGAATACGAATCCACCCATCATGTTCATCTCATACTTATTCTGCATTAACTCAGAGAATTTCTTACACATTTCTTAATTTATTGAGCCAAAAATGATGTCATCAACATAGACTTGAACTAAAATGATATCATTTACATGCTTTGTAGAAAAGAGTCTTATCCACAATCCATCTTGTGAAGTTATTCTCAAGGAGAAACTTGGAAAGGGTGTCATACCAGGCCCTCGGTGTTTTCTTTAAACCATATAGTGCTTTGAGAAGTCTATAAACAAAATTTTGCATTTTTGGATTTTCAAAGCCTGGGGGTTGTTTAACATAAACTTCTTCTTCTAGTTCTCCATTTAGAAAAGCACTTTTAACATCCATTTGAAATACTTTGAAGTTGTTGAATGCAACAAAAGCTAAAAAAATTCTTATTGCTTCGAGTCTGGCAACATGTGCAAATGTTTCATCATAATCAATTCCTTCATGTTGATAGTAACCTTTTGCTACCAGCCTTGCTTTATTTCTGGTAACAATTCCACTGTCATCCATCTTGTTCTGTAGACCCATTTGGTACCAATCACAGACTTGTTATTTGATCTAGGTACAAATTCTCAGACACAGCTTCTCTCAAACTGGTTGAGTTCTTCTTGCATAATATTTATCCAATCTGGATCAAGTAGTGCTTCATCCATAGTTTTAGACTCAACTTGAGATAGGAAGCAGGAGTACATGCATTCATTTATAACATTTCTTCTAGTCTTGACTCCTGTTCCTCGATCACTAATTATTAAATCATTTGTGTGATCCATGTTCTAATTTATTTCTCTAAGTGAATCACTTGAGTCTTATGCACTTTGTTAGTTGACAACATCTTTTACTCTTGTACTGTTAACAACATCAATTTTTTCAAGTCCAATATTCATGGGAAAATTTCTAGAGAAATCTATTGTTTGAGCAGTTCCTTCATTCTCTACAGATTGATTAGGAACCATAGTTGAACCAGAAATTGTGTGTTCAACTCTTGGTGATTCTCCATCAATCTCTTCCAAATAGCCTTTAATTTCAAAGGCTAAAGACTCTGAATCTTGACTTCCTTCAAAACTGGGAAACTTGGTTTCATCAAAAGTGACATTTACACTTTCATCCATAATCTTGTGATAACAGGGTTTTATCACCTGTCATGTATCCTGAGCATCCACTGTCAATAATTTATATGATTCTTTTATTTTTCCTGTTGCCCTGCAAAATAAAACTTTCAAGTTACTTTCGGTACCCAATTTTCATTGGGTCCATCTGGCTTAGCTTTATCACAGTTTAAGATAAAATCAATTGATTTGCTTTCTTTAGCTTTGAGCATGACTCCTGTGGCCACCCATTTAGATTTGATAATTGGTTTTGGATTCTTGTTCCTGGGTGGCTTGCCCATTCTAAGTTTAGGAGGGCTTGAAGTCTTTGCCTTCTCAGTTTTGACAAATTTATGTAGGCATACATTGTTGGAAGAAATAGGTATGTTAAGCCAGATACTTAGCATGTCCAATTTACATGGCATGTAATCAATATTTCCACAATGAGATACTTGATTGTCTATCAAGGGAGTACTATGCAAGTTTCCATTAACAGATATAACATGTTTCACTTCAAGCTTACTCTTGGTACAATCATGAGTTAAATGACTAGAAGACCCACAGTTGTTACATAATTTTCTATGAGTAATAGAAATGTAACAATAATTATTCTTTTTGCTTATGCCTAACTTTCCATTTATGTTCTTCTTGGTCTTCATGATAGCAGGTTTAAAAGTTACTGCCTTACTATTGTTGAAAGTAAGTTTAGATGGAATTTTCTTAACAGTATGATTTGATCTTACTATCCTGACATCAGCTTATGAAATTACTATCTCGCTAGTACTGATAGCATCTTCTAAAACCTGAGTACTGTCAAGAGCAAAAATAATCGCCTTTGGGCTTTTGACAGTATCTTTTGACCTAATGGTTTTAGTGACAATATCATTGTCCTCATCATCTAGTTATTGCTTAAAAATTAGATATTCCTCATCAAATTCAAACTCATCCTTTCTAAACATTGGATTTTTGACTTTTTTTTGTATATAGGGTCTGATAGTAGGTTTGTCAATTTTAGTGTCTTCCTCAATCGCATGTTTCTTACCATTTTTCTTCTCATATTTAAATCCTATACCTACCTTTTGATTTTCAGTATTATCAACATGGTAAGATTTTAACAATGAAGAAGAATTTTTGTAAGCCTTAATTTTAAGCTCATTCTCAGTAATCTGTTTTCTGAGAAATTCCTCAATCTGAGATGCACATACTACCTTGTTATTAAGAATCTCATATTCTTGTTGTAAGGACTCAAAAGCATTCTGTCTAAGTTCTAGTTCTTCATTCTTGCATTTTAATGATTCATTAGCATTAGTCAGTTTGATAATTTCTTCATTAGCAGCTAGCATGCTTGTATGAATATTAAAGATTTCAGAACTTAGACTTTCAACAATTTTCTTATATTGAGATGCAGTCATATCAACAGTAGTAAGAAAAGGTACCTGACTTGATGAAGGTGGTGACTCTTCTCTAGAGTTTGCCATGAGAGTTAGATTTTCATACTCTTCTTCTTCATCATCATTAGATTCAACTACAAATGCCCTTCTTTGTTGCTTTTTGAGCAAGGCATCATACTTTTCCTTGAGTTCCTCATAGTCAGTGTCAATTCTTCTCACTTATTTTGGTTTTTTTAATTCAGTTGTAAAATTTCCCATCTTATCTTAGATTTGTTTATCATTCATGTCTTGTATCCACCTTTTCCATTTCCTCCAAGTTTTGATGTGTTTCCTTTGTTGAACCTGAAACCTTGTCCTTTGGGCTTGAAAGACTTGTTATTCTAGAATATCAGGTTTGAGAATTTGTTGCCATGTAGGCCATAGTTTTATTTTCCATGTTGTCAAGTTCATCCAAGGTGTAGAACTCATCTTCATCAACTTCTTTGAGTTCAAGTGTAACACTATCATCTTCATCAGTAACCTCTTCAATCTTGATTTGTTGATGTTGAGACTCTTATAACTGCATCATCTTTGGATCTTGAGCTACTAGAGCATTTGATATGTTGACCATCTTTCCTCTTTGTCTAGACTGGATAGCTCTCTTTTGTAAAAAATCTAGCTCATAGATTTTGAGAATGCCATACAGAGTTTCAAGAGATAATTTTGACATATCTCTTCCTTATCTTATAACAGTTACCTTGTGCTCCAAATGGTCAGGAAGTGTTAAAATGAATTTCATGTTTACTTCTTTTTTGTCATAAAACTTTATATGCAGCTGCAAGTCATTTATCAACTTGTGAACCTCTCAAACATCTCAGTCAACCCTTCACTTGATTTGGCCATAAAGGCCTCATATTGAGACACCAGGATTTGTCTTCGGTTGTCTTTCACCTCTTTTGTACCTTTATAGAGTATCTCAATGATTTCCTATATTTGTTTGACACTTGTGCAGTTGACAATGTTGTTGTACATAACATTGTCAAGTGCTTCAATGATTATGAACTACAAACAATCATTCATGGCTACCTTTTCTTTTTCTGTATCATTTTACTCTGAAACCTTTTTAGGAACCCAGTATGCATGTATTGTCTCACCTTCTACTGTGATTTCAGGTACATACGATTGAGGAATAAAATGACCATTTTTTAGAATATAAGGATAAAATGGGTTGATTGTTTTTATGAACAACATCATTTTTTTCCAAAGGTTGTAATGTTCTTTGTCAAATGTGGGTATTTTTATATTACTTACTTTTTGTGCATTCATCTTCGATCTTTTTAGGTTATATATGTTAAATATCCTGCTCTGATATCAGTTGTTAAGTAAGATAAGTGTTGCAGAAGGGGGGTTGAATGCAACTTGATTAATTATAATTATTTCTTGCTAACAACAAACAAGAATTACAATTAAAATGTTTAGGATGCAAACAACAAAAACAGATAAAGAAAACAGTGTTTTTAAACTTCAAAAATAATTTTATTATTTTTGATTTGCTACAATAAATGGAAATGAATTCCAGCTTCAATAAAAACAATAATAATGAATTTGCTAATGTTTCTATACTTGAGAGAAAATCTAGCCCAGTTTCCTAAGCAAAAAGTACTTGTGAGATATGTGTATTTATACTGAAACACATATCCTACTTACATGTGTACTTTTCCTTAGTCCTAGAACAAAGCTTGAAATAGAAACTATTCTTTTCTCGTTCAACCTTGTCTTCATTCCATTGTAGATAAAGTAGCTCTGAGATATGCAGAAATCTTTGACTCCTTGAGCACGCTTTATCTTTTGTCTGTCTTCTCCCAAATTGCAGTAGTAGACTTGATAGACTAGATAGAAATGTCCAAATCATTCCTTGTATTTTCACCATCTAGTCTGGTACTTGGAACTGACCGTCAGCTTCACTAAAAGTGTACTGTCAACTTCTAGCTCCATCATGATGATAATATCTATGTCTCCGCATACTTTGCTACCATACCTTGATAGTACATTAAAACATACCATCTCAAAGTTGCTGTCAACTATCTCCGCCAATGATGCTGTCAATAATACTTGATGTCTTCAAGTCTTCATTTTCCACTGAGTTTACTGTCAAGGGAATAGTTACTGTCATCTATTCTTTTGTGTTATCACTTAAATATATTGTCATAAGCTTGCGTGTCGATTATTACTGTCGTGAGTATGACCTATGCTGTGCATTAACACTTTGTAAACTTCTACATCATGGATCATGTTATTACATTTGTACAAGATAGTAACTATTAAACTTATTGTTACCTACTTATGCTATGTTAAACATACTGTTTCAAGTGACTGTCTAAACATAATGTCAATATACATATGACAGAATATTTTACTTAGCTTATTATAAATCAAGACTAAGTAACTTTAGTTTATCACACTGTTAACACCACATTTCCTAACAATATCTTAATTATTATCTTCATTTTCATGATTTTATTCTAAATTTATATGTTTGAATTATGCTAGTTAACATTTCTCGTAAAAATCATATTAAATTCGTTTTACCTTGGAATTGAATGATTTTAGATTTTTCAAAAAGATATCTTAATTCTCTACAACTTTCCTAGTTTAGGAGTTTTGAGATTCTACATGTACTTTCATGAAATTCTGCCATATGTATACATTGTTGGTGTGACTTTGGAAATAAGATACTACAACTTTGAAAAATCATATAAAATTGGACATACATCTGAAAATTATGTGTAATATTAGTTCGGAAAGGTCTTTTCAAGACCTTTAAGTTATAATTATATTTTACTACCTTTTATGATGTTTATTAATTTTAAAAGGTGTAAATTAGAATCTATCCAGGAGCTTATTATTTTTCGATTATAGGAGCCCACGTTTTAATTTATTCTGGATTCGTTACTAATTCACTTTTTAAGAGGTTTAACATTCTGGAAAACTTGTTTGATTATCTATAAATTTCTTATTTTACATTCTTTAAATAAAGTTTTTACATGATACAAATTTTCTATTTTCTGAAAGGTTAATTATGAATTTTTACATATGGTTATGTTATTTTTGGAGTAAGTTTATTCTCTAAGTTTTGGATTAGTCAATATATGATCATGTTGAAATGTCCATATATGTTAATAATTTAAGTTTCATTTTATATTTGTGGCATGAATATTAAATTATTCATATTAAAACTCGTTCTTGTGTGTACCTACTATCCCTCTTTAAAATTCACGTAAATTTTTATAATTGTTGCAATAAGATTTGAGTGCATATACATAAGTGATGATATGTTACATTTATTTAATATGAGAAAATGATTATAAAAAGTTGTGTTAAAACAAGATTTATGAGAACACAATATTTAAATTAGTAAAAAATTTAGACATACTATGATTAATACTAAATGACTTGTATCGTCACACATTATGTCACTTATTTCAAGTTACCTTACTCACATATTAAAATAAATTATATATTATGCATGCTCCAAGTAATCCAAGTAAGTGAGAATTTAATATTATGAAGTTTTATATGATATTTTTGATAGATGATAATATTCAATATTATAATGTGCATCTTATAAATTATAGTTAATTTATATAATATTATTAGTATTTGTAAATGAGAACTTTTACCACTCAAATGAAATGATCTTGATATTATCGGTAATAACTATTTGACATTATTTTTGATAGAATGTTAATAAATGATTGTAATCAGAAGTTGCATGAAATAACAACCAGAAGTTGTCTCTATGCAAACAAATTTTTTTATGACACTTTTTGATATGTTTAGTTTTTGTGAAATACTTGAAAGATATAGATTAATATTTTTTTATAGATATGAACAATAGAGTAAATGTCATGCATTTAAGTACTTAATTATAATTTTTATCAAAATATTCTAGAAGAATAGTATATATGAATATAATATTTCGAATTTGAGTTCTCTTAAAAGTTATGATATCCCTAAGGGATGAATCTATATAGGAATAATATAATTTATAACATATGAATATAACAGATCTTAATAGAATGAATAAATATTATAATGATGATATGTATCCCACAGATATAGTTGAGTTACTAAAATTATGAGTTGGTATCATGACTCCATGTGTTTGATTAAATTCAAATCATAGATGAAAATGTTACGAATTGCAAATAAATGATATTGTTCCATTCCCTGAAGTAAATAAGATAGTATTAGAAATTGAAAGATATAGACCATGCCTGTAGTAATGATCTTAAAATTAACATTTGACCGTATTCTTATTAAGTGTATAAGAAACGTGTCTCTTGATTATAATAATGATAGCTAATGTAAATACTATATGAGTCATCTAGAGAGGGAGCATTATATATTGGATGACTCATCATATGTTTCTTAATATAAGTCTCATGAAGAGCATATATATTTTGTCATAGATATTATTTTACACCCCGACTACATTTTATTGTAGAAGAATATGCATATTATTGATGTAATTATATTTTCCCAAAAGATTGGAGCATTTTATTTGATATAAATGACCGCATGGAGACACTAAGTGTCTTTAAATTTTGAGTATAACCAAAGGCACTAAATGTAATTTAGAGAAATATTTCAATATCCTCCATTAGTTTATACAAAATGTAAAAATGATTGAAATTGATTTTGAAGTAAATCAGAAGTTTACTGTTGACTTCATAGTTTAATATGACTAGTTAAGTCATCTAAGTTTCATAACGATGTGAATGTTGACTAAAATTTTATATGGACTTTCGTTGAAGAACGGGAAGATTCTTCTCAATGATACATATGTTATTTATTTATAAGGCAAAATTGATCACCGACAAAAATATAATTATGATCTATCATCTTTGAAAATGAATTAATGAAGATATGACATGTGATAAAAATCTCCCAATGTAGATTACAAAGATATTTTATGAACAATATAGTTATATGCCTAGTTATTATTAATTCATTGCCTGAAGTAAGCGAGGTTGATTATTTAAATTATGCACTTACATAATGTTGGTGAATCTCTCAATGGGTATTATTTCTTCATAAAAAATTATTGAGTATTTTCTATCAAATATTAATGGATTCGCATCGGATAGATAAGTTATCATAATTTCTTTCCATTATAAAAAAATTATTGGTCAGCTCAGATTATTTCACCAAAATAATAAGATTGATTTTTGAATCGGATATATAACACATATGAGTTCATTTGGAAGTATCTATGTGTATTTATGACTCTATTTAACGAGTCTGTTTACTCAAAATCAGGGAATAACTGGTGAATATATTTATTGAAATGAATTATCATTATCTCATCTCGATCCTCATATTAAAGAATGAGAACCTCAAGTTCATAAGACGATTCATTTGAATATTTTATGCCAACATGAAATAACAAGCATATCACATATACCGGCAACAAATGCTCCAATGAAATCTAAATGTCCCAGAAGGACAACTTCAAGATGCTAATATGTCTAAAGAACGCTGAAGCGTGATAGACAAGAATGTTCTATACTGGAAAAAAAAATCGAAAGTAAATGGGAGTAATGATTGATAATGGGTAGATTGATAAGTCAATTATGAAGGATCTCCAGAAGAGTTATAGACATAGCAAAATAAAGAAGAAGTAAAGGTACCTAAAATGTTATGTCATGTTCATAATAAAATGGAACCATTAATCAAATCGACGTCGATGATATATGTTTTACATAATAATTGAGGTTATAAGTGAGAATGAGGATCCTGAATCAAACTTTATTAGAAAATGTAGACAAAATTGGCCAAAGAAAATAAGAAACATAATTGAGACAAGTACAAAGAGAAATATTTGGACCTGTAGTCCACATACCCAAAGTTGTGAAAGTAGCGCGCACTAAGAATCATTATTTCTTAAAATAGAGAAATATTTTGATACTGCAGTTCATACACCTAAAGGTGTCAAGTCAGTGGGACACGAATTACTATTTACGTGAAAATAAAATGAAGATCTAGAAATTATGAATTTAGAAGCTCATATAATTATACGATGAGCTTGTATTGGTTATGAAGAAAAATAATATTTTGTGGTGGATACAATTATTTGAGTGCTAAATAGTCTGGCAATATAGAAGGATTTAGTTTAAGTTACCCACTTGACAATGTGTCTTATAAGGATCTTAACTGCCTGAAGTAGTATAACAAATTCTCGAGAACATCGTCCTCCTCAAATTAAAAAGGGATTTGGACCAGTAGTTCGACACAATATTATTCTGGAATAAAATACCTATTATTTTTGTATATTGAATTATAGGTGACAACTCATAAAATCTCTGGCCAGAGTAGCTGGAAATTAGAATGTGTTTTTAATTAACATTGAAATGAGTTGCACCTCATAATCAAAATACATGAATTTATTTATGTTGTTTTTGTTATGTAGTGTCTTTTGGTGTATATAGTGAAATGATACTATATTCCTAAGTGAATGATATATCGTTATAGGCGAATATGAAAATCCTAGAAGGATTATAAATATACAATAGATACCTTTGTGACATCCTTTTTAATTAATATATAATTATCTAGTACAGATTGAAAAGAATATTTTTCCCGAAATAATATAATATATTGATCTTTGTGAACAGTTAAAAGCAAAGAAATTTATCGGTCCTGAAGTACCATATTTTAACTCAATAAAATATTGATTTATTTTGATAATTATATGGATCCATGCATAAATAAATCTATAGATTTATTTTACATGTTTTGAAACAGTTGCAATATGAAGGCATGAAAATAGTAAAGGTACATAAAGACGTTTTTATTTGATCTCCACTAACCTATTTGAAAGAGGATTTAAATTGATTTTGCAGAATGAATGTTTTTAATTTGATTCTCGGATCTGAGATCGTTAACTAAAGATATATCCACATATATGGAAAATGTTATTATTTTGGTATACCATGAAATTGACTATTCCAGGCACTTCTTATATTGTGATTTTGGCAACTCCGAAGATGGTCATATATGTATATGGTTAAATTGACAAGTAGAAATAACACGACATGATTGCGGTCTATTCATCGAGATGAAAGCTCTATAAACTTTATGCAATGATAGCTACACAAGTCGAAGATGGATAAATTAAAAAAAATTACTGAGGCGATCCCAATTGTTACATTTGAAAATTTTGACAATGCTGGATCTTATCAACTTTAAAATTTTATGCGATATTATCATGAGGGGGAGTATATGCGCGCTGCACTTTTTTTTCATTGACCATGATTTTTTCCCATTGGGTTTTCCTGGTAAGATTTTAATGAGGCAGCATCACGTGCGCACTATGAAATAATGTTTTTGTTCCTTCACTTGGTTTTTATCCTAAAGAATTTTTCCAGTAAGGTTTTAATGAGATATTATTTCATATAACGGACATCCAATGTGGTTTTTCCTAGAAAGATTTTAATGAGACACTGTTTTTGAAAAATAGGACATTCAAGGGAGAGTGTTGTTAAATGAATGTCCTAGAAAGTTCTAGCTAAACCTTTGGACTTTCATATCTTAAACCTTTGGCTTTTCATATTTAAAACTTTAGAATTTTGACATTTTGTATATATGAGACTTTTGGTAACTTATAACTTGTAAGCCTATAAATAGGCATCATATGTGAACTTGTAAACTCACATGAAATAATACAATATTCTCTTCTTCATCTCTCTTTCTCACATATCTATTATAATATATTTATGACATTCCTATTTTTCCTGCTGTAATATTTTTACTAATTCTTCTTCTCCTTTGGACATGCAAACATAAATTTAAGGAATTTTCGAAGATCAAAATATTGTGATTCTTCTAATTCATCAAATTTCTTATATAAACAAACAATATACAAAAGTAATGTTGATATAAAATTCAAAACTATACATATACAAAGATGTACCTATAAATAACATAAACAGGGGAACATGTAACTGAATGTAAATGAAAATCAGTGTTCATCAAGATTTTCAAATGTTTAATTCTCAATAACCATACATCTGTCGCAGCCATGTTGTGCAACACTTTGTTTGCTATCACTTCCTTGGTCTGCCTTATTAATAATGCCAAACAACAGGAAGATTCAACATCAGGTGCACAAAGTACAGCCTGATTACTTATTCAGAGCATTTTAACCATTTTTTCCGGAATGATTATTTATCCCCCATCGCAGGCCGGCTCTTCATTAGACCCACATCGTGCACCGCATTTCCCAGGGCCATGGGCTCATCCTCCATTTCCCCACTTTTCATATTCCTAAGAAATCCCCTATTGAATCAGAAGCTGCAATATTTATTTTGATTACTATATTTAACAACAAGATTTAACATCATTGCACAAATACGGCGATATTAATTATAGTTCTCTAACTGGTCTCGTCTGGTGCTGGTTTTTCCACTAATATAACCCAGGATTGTTTTAACCAGCCCCTATATAGTGCACCACATTGATTCTTTAGTTTCCCTAAGTTTCAATGTGATCCTCGTTCACCATGACCTCACTACTCATTTCCTCCAAAACCTTTTACTGGTCAATCCCCGACTACTACGCCTGGGCTTAAAGCAACTAGATGCTGCTCATGAGACACCTTAGCCTGTCAAAGATAACTATGCCAATGACATCCTATTCCTATCCGCCTTCACTTCAGGAGTTGTGGAGTTCACTTCAATGCGCCTATACTACTCTCATAATTGTTAAATCGGCCGTAGCAAGAACCACAACAAAGAAGCAAAGATGTTATTCCAGTTGCTGTTATATGACGTATATGTAGCTAGTGTTAGTGATGGGCAATTCAATCAACACAAGAGTTGGCTTGATGTATTATTACCTTCACAATCTAAGTTGAATATATTAGCATATTTTAATTTTTACAGAAAATTCATAACCAACCATAACAATATCGAGTCTGAATTACACGAAGTAAAATATTACAAAACAAAAATTTAAGCCCATTTAGCTAGAAGAGACATACAACCAGCTCCAAAAAGAAGGGAAACATTAGCTCCCAGATGAAGCCTTCCATTGTTTTGTAATTTTGGACTCATGAAATCAGCGGCAAGAAGATCAACCAGTGCCATGTATATCAATATTCCCGCCGCTGCTGAATCTAAACAGCCCTCCACAATCAAGGCTGTGGTACTGTTTTCGTCGTAACCATTAGTTATTCCTAATCCAATACAAATCCCAATCGGTGTCGTCAATGAGAAAAACAATCCCATTATTATAACTGCTCGAGACTTAAATTTTGCCTGCATAAAGTAATTTATTACCCGAGTCATTAGTATATAAAATTCAAATGACGAAACTATAATCACAAACAAGGGTAGTGTTTGGCTCCCTTATAAGGGCTTATAAATTGAAAAATACGTGCATTTTTTAACTTATAAATTATTTATAACATAATAAAACACAACAACTATATCTTAGTCATGTGGTCCTTTGATTTAGCTAAAGTAGAATAATACAAGTCTCCATTTTTTTTTTTGAAAGGCCAAAAGCAAATGGGAATACCAAAAGGTCACATATAGGCCATAGACTCTACGTACATTATTTCCGAGTACTGACGAAGCTCTAAGTTGACCTTTTTAATATAAATTAAAGTACATAGATAAGCATAAGCCATTTGATTCCACACAATACAGTCATGCCCGCCGTACAGCGGGTGATTTGATTGACTAGTCTCAAAGATTTCTTCGTTCAAAGTAAAAGAAACAATCCGACCCAAGAAAGCAGAGTAGATCACCTAAGTATTAATTGTAATATTTTGAAAATCCCACAACCGATCATTTTAAATCAGAAAATATATATACTTTTCTTTTATTAAACATAATGATACTCATTAATATCTATTCAACATTAAATTCGATTCGATATATGTGAAAAAAATATATATACTTGTTTCCTTAGTTTATAAGTTGAAAAATAAATATATTTTATAAAATTATACTTATTGTTTGAACCCCAAACTATATTATCTTTATAAAGTCAATATCTCATACTTCAATAAATATCTCTTTTAATAATAAATAATTCACGCACACACTAACAAACACTTTTTTAAAACTCCAATGTTATATAATGATATATATAAAACTCAATTAATTAATAATTGATAAATTAATAATTCAACTAATATTTTCAATACAAATTTTTGATCACAACATGATAACAACAATACATTTTTTACTTCGATTAATTAATAATATTCATCTTTTAACTCAATTAATTAATAATTTTTATAAATTAATAAAATTTGTCAGTTCCGACATTAACAGAGATTTTATTGTATATGCCTGAGTTGTAAACATAAATAATTATATGCAAAGTTAATTGATTGAATTTCTTTAAATAACATTGAAATTATATATAAAAAAAAGTAATATTGTAGCATGTGCTCGGAAAACCGATGTCATTTAAAATAATCATTCCTTGAGCGTGTTACCTGAGTAATGCATCCACCAAGACTCATACCCTCAAAAAATTGATGGAATGTGAGTGCAGCCACAAGAGGTTTGATTGTCTTGGGACTCTCTGAAGCACCTAATGATATTCCAATTATCACAGAGTGTACAACTATTCCCAGTTCCAGTACCTTCGATCATCGTATACAATAGATGATGAGTAATTAATCAAACACATGTCTAGATGTAAGAACACACATGTAAATGTTTGCACGTACCTGTGACACTACACGATGTCGAATAAGCTGTTGGGATGGGTCTGAAGCAATTGATCCATGAACATGCCCATGCACGTGAGTTTCCGTTTTTTCCTCATCCCCATCAGCAACAATAGAATTCTGAGCTTTAGGTTTGCTGAAAAAAGAAGTTGCATAACTATCAATCATCAAAGTCCCGATTGCTCCGAGCATAGCAATAAATCCCGTAAAAGGAAATTTTCCCCAGGGATTCTCATTTAAACACGGAGATGTTAATTTTTCAAATGCATCAGGCAGAATATGTATAAATCCAGTTGCTAAAATAACACCGGCAGCAAAAGCTTTGATAAGAAAAAACAAATTCTTCTGAGGGTTCAAAGCCGGAATTATCTTCCCTAGAAACGGGATACAAACACCGATTGCACTCCCTACCAGAATCAAAATTATAGCAATAATCTTATATTTCAAAGCTTGGCCCTTATCGCGCTCCTCTGCTTCAGAATCACAAGTACATTCAGCCAATATTAAATTAGGAATCAGAAGTAACACAAGAGAAAACAAAATAAACTGATGAGGTGACATGATGATAAATACTACTCTAGTTAAAATAAATGGCGGTAGAACAAGAAGGGTACCCTTTGAACAGACTTACAAGTGATGTTATATATAGAGATGGAGGAATTCCTTAAGTCTTTTGTCAACTCTTTTGATCAACATAATGAACTCATTCTGTACCCTCTCCATATGTATACGAGTAGACCTTGAGTAATTAAGTACGGAATAACACATACAAATCTTGCCTGTCTCGAATCTTCTATATAATCGACCTTTAATTGTTTTCTTCTATAATTTCTTAATTTTTAAACATTTTTGTCCCAAGTGACGGGATGATATTTTTATTTTTGGACATATGTATTACATGTATTATATATTTAAGAATTTATATTATTAAAAAAATATTAAATTTATTTTAAATTATATTTTTTAATTTTTGAAATTTATAAAAAATAAATTTTAATTTGTCGTTAAAGTTTTAAGTATCAATTAAAACACACTTGTTATGAAATGGAAAAAAAACCCAATACAAATCTTGTATGTAATCGACTTGTGATTGTTTTTTTCTATAATTTCTTAATTTTTAAAATATTCTCCGAATCTTTGACAAGTACAGTGAATGAAAATTTTATATAACTTGCATTGTTTAAAATATATTTTTAAATTTTCCTTATGTATCATATTTATATCATATATATAATTACAATTTGCAATGGGTTTATGCAAAAATTTAAGTTATTTCCAAACGAAAATCCCAATCACAATCAAAATATTGATAAATGCTGGTCACTACAAATCTTATTATTAAATGTAATTCTTTTTCAAGTTCTAACTTTTGTAGATGGAAACTATTGAACTCGATTCCGTACATGACTAAATCTATGATTAAAAAAATATTACTGTATCGTACAACTATTTTACAAGTACAATAGTACATCTATATATTCTTAATAATTATTCACTTCTATTTAAGAGTTAAATTATTTAAAATATTACATGTCAAACTACTTACTATATCCATATATAAATATATTCATATAAAGAAAAAGAGTATTTAAAGTACACAATAAATAAGTTCTTTATTAGTACGACTTAAAATTTAATAAATTAATTATTATTCAAATAATTTTTTATTATTTAAAAAGTTGTATTTTAAAAAAAATCATATTTTTGAAAAAATAAATATAATTTTTTTTAAAAGCCCTAAAGTATTATATTTAAATAAAAATATCAATAAGCATGTCAATTCATATAAGATATTGGCAATTATGTATAATTATCAAAAGAAGAAACAACTTTCTTTATAAATCATAAAGAATAATATTAGAAAAAGGTTTAATATAACAATATAAAAATTTAAATCTTTTAATTATATATTATTTTAAAATTATTATTAAAGATGAAATTAAACTGCACAAAGAATAAAATAAACATATAAACAGGGAAAGAGTATAAAATCTTCATTTATGCGGTATTTAATAATCCTAAAATTTTCTTGACAGCAAAACCCCCTAATATTTTGTCACTACAAATTACTTGCCTAGGTATACTACGTATGTCCACAAAATGTCGACATACTACATGCGGTCAACTGCCCTATGTTGTACAGTAATGTTTCGCTTGGTGTTGATTACTTAAAATCAAACCAACGTACTCTTTCACACCCAAACATTTTTCGTTTCCACTCTAAAAATAATTTATTATATTATTTTTAGTAAATAAAAATACTTTTTAATATTTTAACTTATGGAAAGTAAAAATTAAAAAAAAATCACTCGGCCAAATCTCTTTAAATTATATGGAAAAAAGTCAAATAAAAATTATTTATGAAATGAGGAAATATAAAGGAATATAATAAGATTTTATTAATATTTTTTGATCAAGGACAACAGAGTATTTATTTTAGTTCATTAGAAATATTTAATTGAACGATGTTGTTGACGCAGTCGGTTCTATTCGGCTGGGAAGTTTATAAGAGCATGTCTGAGGCACTACTTAAATTGGTTAGTTAAAATAATATAATTTAATGATTATGTAAAATTTGTTGAATTAGGAGTTGTACTCCAATAAAATTAGCTATATTTCAGAAACAATATTTTTATTTCAAAAAAATCTAAAATGTAAAAATTATAATTAAAAATAAATTTTTAAGAAAAAAACTAAATTTAAATAATATTATATTATTATGAGTTGGACAATTATAGAAAACGAGATTGCTATCAAAATAAGTAGCATCAAAATTTTTGATAACTACATTTTTGCCTAACAGTAGACTGCGGTTGGAGTGATACAAATTGGTGAGGATAACTATATTTTCTAATGTTTAATGTTAACTAGACTCTTCGGGACATTTGGATTATATTGGGAAAAGGAATGGGGTTTAAAAAGAGAATTAAACAGAAGGAAAAGAATAGACTTGAATTATTTTTCTTTTTTGGTTCTAATCCGAAAATGAAATAAATAATTATTTTTAATAAATTATTTTATGTGTATTATTATTTTTGAAATTAATACAAAATATAATTATATAGATATTGGAAGTGGGTGAGTGTACGAGAGAAAAAAAGAGATAAAAGAAAGGGAAAAAAATACATTGAAAGAGGTGGAAAATGAGAGTGGAGGAGTTTTGGGTAAACCAAAACTTAAAAAAGGTGGAATAATTGTTTTTATAAAACAATAATAAAGGGAAAGAACATAGGGTTTTTTTTCCTTTTCCTCTTTACCCCCAACCAAACGACTCTTTGTACCCTTATACCTGACAAATGGGACCGTTCGAGTTGCTCTAAGTGGCCCATTTTTAAGTCGACGAACTTTGTTTACATCTAAGGCTCCGTTTGGTAGTGCTATTGAAAACTGTTGTGCTGTGAGAAAAAGTACCGGGGAAAAAGTGCTGTTAGGAAAATTAGATGACTGTTTGGTAATTTTTTGATTTATACATATTTTGAAATATAATATATAAAAATAATATTTTTGGGAAGGTTTGATGATGAAACTGATACCTACATCCTTCAAAAGCTGAAAGCCGCTTTTTCAAAAGCATGGGGGGACATGCTTTTACTAACAACAGCTTTTAAACCAAAATCGTTTCTCTAGACAGTAGCTTTTAGAATTTACCAAACACCTTTCTGACAGTTTTTCAGGAAAAAACTGTTATAACTGTCTACAACAGCAATAGCAAACGAGGCCTAAATCTGGTATATCTTTTTCGTAAATAATTTTTTTCTTAATTTATTTGAATTATTAAAAATTTGATTAAGTTTTTCGATCCTTCTGAATATTTATAGTAAAAGATTTAAGTTTAAATCAATTATATACAAATTTAATTTTCAATGATATAAAACGAAGTAATTTTAGTTATATAGCTCATTATATTGTTAATAAGTTGTTGATAAAATTGTGATGTAGAATGCATAGTGTCTATGACTTTCCCAGTTGCATCAATTGAGAACAATCTTCTTAATATAACAAATATTTTAAGTTTGCTCTAAAATTTCGTCAATCAAAGGCTAAATAATTTGTGAAAATTATCTATTTAAAAATTCATTATTATTTAATTATAATAATGTTTTGAGTTTCATCTTACAAAATTCAAATGGCGCACACATTAGATTCTGTATCTACCTCACTCTCAATCTCCACAACTTTTGCATTTCTTCTTGAATTTTATTTACTAATATACTTCTTGGGCTGGACTTCAACATTCAAGACAACAGATCTTGTTTTGTTGTGTTACCCAGTAATTAGACTATTATTGAAGAGGAGTTAAATATAATGATACCAAACAATCGAAACTAGAATACAAGTACATAAACGAAACACTGTTTATATTAACTCTGACAAACTTAATACAAAACTCTCTCAAGAAAATCAATATTTTTAAGAGCTGCCAGTTTATGAGAATAATATTTATTTTTCGATACATTAATGTAAACCTAAACTGTGTTTATATAGTACACAACTACATAGTTAAATAATGCAAATATAATGAATAATCAATACATAGATTCGATTTCCATCATTATCTTCGGAATAGATAGTTTCAAGAAGGTAATTATCTTTCATACAAAACTTCATTTTCTATCTTCAATCAGGTCCTGATTTGTCGATTTACCATCTAACAGACTCTGATCATCTTAGACTCTATTGGTTGAGTAGACTCTGATTCTGTAGACTCTGATTCTATAGATTCTAATTCTATAGACTCGGAAGACTCTGATCAGCTTCTGTAAACTTTAATTGATAGACTCTGACAACATCATTTCTTCATATCTAACAATCTCCCCCAATTTATGTTTTGTACAATAAAACATAAATTTCAATGATGATGTCAGAAACCTCATAGATAAATGCACCAGTGTTTGTTTTTCCTTGTGTCACACTCTTTTGTAGGAAAAGTCTCCAACCAAGAAATCATCAAGTAGTTTCTTTTCATCTGTCTTCAACAATCCTATCAATTCCTCTTTCAGCTCCTTCATTTGATCACTTGAGTCATCAATTTAAAAAATTGCAGCTCTCAAGTTATAGATTGATGTTCTCTACATTCTTTCATCTAAAGGAATACTGCAGATTCTTTGTCCATCAGGATTGAACATCAAGATTGGAGTATCCAACACCATTTTATCTTAGCATCTCCCTTGCTCATCTCCTTCTCAGTGTCATCCTCCATCATGTATCTTGGTCTGTATTCTTCAAAGTCTAACTTCATCAGCTTTTCATTTTTCTTAGCCCCTTCTATTACCCCTTCTAGATGTTCACCCACTTTGCAGTGGTGTCATCCTCTCCATTTAGAAAATAAAGAAAATATTCCAGTTATTTTGATTACTGGTGAATTAAATCTTCTTCAGACAACTTTAACACTCTTCCATTCTCTAGAAAGTATAGTAGTTTCTCTTTAGGTACAACACCATCAAGCACATCTTTCACCAAGTGAATAGTAATGAGTTTGTCCAAATGGTCTTGAGTTAATTGTTCTTCAAGTTTGTCCTTCAAAGAATAGGGATCTCTAAATGCATTAGTTTCACCTCTATAGACCTTGGCTTTTGAGTTACCAATTCCTCCCTTATCATTTCCATGTCTAGCATTGAGAGTTAGAGACTCAGCTTTTGTCCATAAAAGATCAGGATCCTTCTTTCTGATCAGAGTTTGTTGTTCTTCCTCTTCCTCTTCAAAACTAGTTCCTCTTGGAAGGAATGTGGTTCCTTGCATGATAAGTGGATCCTTTGGTTTTGGTGAAGCTTTTTGTTGGACTTTTGGAGATGACTGAGATGGTTGACTACTTACAACATTTGCACTTGCACCTCTAGTTAACTTGTCACAGGTATAGATGTTTGTTGAGATCTAGCAGGTTCAGATGTTGCAGGTTTTTTCTTGATCAGAATTTTCCTTTGAATAAAAGTTTGCTTTTTCTTTAACTGGACTTGAGCATTGTCAGTACCAGTATTCATTTTCTTCACTTCCTGTTTAGCAATAACTGGATCTATGTTAGGATATTCTGCTTCAAACATCTTCTTTGCCAGTTCTGCATCCTTCTCTAATTTCTCTTAAACTTTCTCTGGATTCTCTTTTTCTTGGAGTTTTCTTGCTAACACCGCATTCTTCCTGATTTGATATAATTGAGCTACAATATCTATTTCACTCAGAGATTGCTGCTTGCCTTTGTCTTGTCTAGACCCTGAAGGAATCAGAGTCTGTGAAGGAATCAGAGTTTGTATCTTCACAATTTTATCTCCCTTATGACTCCCAGAAATTGTATCATTCTTTTCACTTCCATCACCATCAAATTTATCAAGAGATTTAAGAGGAAGATCATCTTTGCATTTATCTTTTGAAGCTTTCTCCCCCCCTTTCTGACATTATGGGGAGAGAGGGGTGATCCATAATCAGAGTCAAGGAGTCCTGAATAGAAGAGACATCAGTGCTTAGGTCTCCACTTTAGTTTCCAAAGTTGTATGCTATTTAAAGAGAGTAATGAATTTCTTATTAAAGCCATGGTTGGTAAGTTGTACAACATTTTGAACTAAAGCACCCTGTTTCATAACATCCCCATGCAGAGAATTCATTTCATTGTGAAGAGCCTTAGTGAACACAGTTGTGGCCTTCAACATGATCTTCATTTCATCAGATGAGAGGTCAGATTTTGCCTTTTGAACAAGGTCATGAGCCAGAGACCAGTTGACCTTTTCATGAGAAAATTTCCAAGATGTCTTCCAGAGTCTCTGTGTAGTGTGTCTGACAACACCTTCCTTATCAAGGGCAGGTTCTATCCCATCCTTGAGTTGAGCAACAATGCAATAATCTAGATAATCCATTTGTAATCTGTCGAGAGCATCATGAGCATTGAATTGCCATCTTTTGGAGCTTTATCTCTCTTGATAGGAGATGGAAAGATCATGAGGCTCATCATCAATAAAAATGGCAGAAAGATCATCATCAGAGTCTATATCTATAGCAACTGCAACATGAGTAGGACAAGATGCATTAGAGATTGGTATTTGAGGGACATGTTGATCAGTAGAGCCTGTTTCTAGTGTACTCTGAGCACCTGTACAAGGAACAGAACAACCTAAGACACACTTTTCTTTTAAAGTAATCTCATTACTTCTCATATCATACATCTCATGACTTTCAAAAGTCAGCATTTGCTGACTAGAAGTAACTAACTTCCTTCTCATATCTAACTCTCATTTTACCAGAACCAGTGTCTGCCTTTCTATGTTATTTCTGTTTTTCTCACATTTTACCTCAAGCTCACAAGAAATGCTAAAATCACAGTGTCTTTCAGAAATAAGAGGTGGCTGGGAAGAGTTATATGTGGTCACATGAATAGAGGGTACCTTTCTGGGACTATTCATGGTCATTCCAGTAGGAAAAGAAGCATGTATAAAATCTGAACTTAAGCTACCAGAGTCTATAAATTCTGAAGAAAAGTCAGAGTTTATACCTTGAAGATGTGTAGAGGCTGATGGAGTGTCCATTGGCTGTGCAGAGAGTGGTTGGACCAGGATTGCATCAATGATTTCCAAAGGAGTAACATCATAGTTTGAGGTCTCAGCATTTGCATCATTTGAATCAGAATTTAGCTGTTGTTTCTTGTTTTGGTCTGCAATCACATTGGTGGTGATCAGTTCTTGTGGGACCAGATCCTGTGCAGTAGCTGTTTCACCACTTTGAGGTGCAGGTTCTTGTGTGATAGACTCTGCCAGTAGTTGGCCTTCAGTATCAGCAACAACATGATCTACAGTCAGAGTTTGTGTGTTTGCATCCAAACTTTGATTGGATGGTTCTTGTATATCTGGGGCCTTAATAACTTCTTCAACTCTTTGATTTGAAGGTTCTTTTGGGTTGTACCCCTGATCCAGGTTGGCTTCATCTGCTGGTAGAGTGGCTTCTATTGAACTTTGATCAACAGGTTCTTGTGTGTCTCGCCCTTTAGAGACTACTACCTCACTTTGAGAGATAGGTTCTTGTGTGTCTAGGGAAAAAGAAACTATTTGTATCTTCTTCTTCGAGAATACCATGGGATCAATCTTACTTTATTTCATGGCAACAACATCATGAGTTCTTTATGCAGCCATGTCTTTAGTTACATGAACAGCTAGTTCTCTCACCCTTTCATAAGAAAGTTCAAGTATCCTATGAGGTGGTGAGTTGGTAGGGGAATCATAGACTACCACTGGGCCTGGTGATGTAGCAAGATCAGCATTTTACTTATTAGGATTGTCATCATTATTTTTATCCCAACATTCCTCGTCAACAATTTCACTGTCATCCCCTGTTTCCTTGTTATCTTTACTTGGTACCACATTTGAAGAACCTTCAAAGGTGATTACAGGACCGGTAAAAGGATTAACATGATGAGAGAGCTTGATTTAATTTATGTCTTCACTCATGTACGATTTCTTCATGGACACTAAACTCTCATTTGCAGAAGCAACTACATCATGATTTACAGCATCAGAGTTTAGTTGTTCAGAGTTTGCAACAGCAATGAGAGAAATGTACTCTGAGATTTTGGCTTTAACTAGTCTTATCTTCTTCTTAGCAGACTCTGACATAGGATTGACATGAAATTACTTCATGAATGAAGAAGGAGAAATTTTTGAAGCAGGTTTGACATATTTCTTGATTGGAAAGACCATGCCATCAACACTGTCATCAGAGTCTGTGTGCTCATCAATCAATTTTCTTCTTCTTTGAGGAGACTGAGCCATAGAGTTAACCTTTCATTTGAGGTCTAAGCCTTGTGCCTGAGAGGTGTGTTTTGTAATTGATGCCTTTTGGGAGACACCAAAGGTTGGCAGAGTTGGTGTATCAGTGTTTGGTGGATGACATGTGTTAGAATCATAGTGGGGAATTGGTGAACTCATATCCTTAGTCACTGAGAGGAAACCACTTTCATACACAATAGGTAAAATTCTGATGAACAAACTGCCTGACTTGTGCAAGATAAAATACCTCAGATAAGGGTGCCCCTCTCTTAGCATCCTTTCTAGCCAAATCAACAAAAAGTCTTTTATTCATTTGAAAAGTAGGGATGTTAGTGTCATCAGCAAAACTAACATCTGGCAAAATATGACTAAAAATCAACTGTAAAAATCAAGCATAATATACAATATGTTTATCATCACTAATTTTACGAGCTATTAGCCTAATCAACAAACATGCAAAATCAATATTTTGAGAATGGGTCAAAGAATACCCAATTTTTTGAGAAAGTAGGGGAATAACATCAAAATTTGTGCACTTGGATGTAAAAACCCTGGTTATGCAATTAAAGAAGAAACTCCATTCTCTTCTAAGATTGGACCTTGTAAGGTTTTCTAGCTTCGATAGGCTTCCTCCATAGCCTATTTCTCGGAAAAAACTTTTGATGTCACCTACATTTGCAACATTATCAAACACTTCAAGCTCAGAAAGATGAAGAGTTTTTTAACCACCGCTAGAGTGATGGAGTGTTTACCATTGCACTCAAAAGTGATGATAGGTTCTTCAGTCTTACAAGCATTATTGAAATGAGCTGTGGACCAAATTCTTATCATGGCATGGACATATATTACATTGGGTTCCCGGAAGGCATACCCAATGCAACTTTAAGCAAGAAAATCTTGGATTATATGGAAGTTTCCACCGTCGGGTATTTTCTGGAGAAGAGCAGTGTAGTAAGTAGTAACAAAAGTATAGTTTTGGAAAGAAAATCCCTTAGAAGCCATTGAAATAGATGTTTTGGAGATGCTTAGGGTTTTGAGAGAGAATGAGAAAATATGTGATAGAATACAAATGAACTAAACGAGTCTCTCTCAATTAGCCTTGTAACCTTTTGTGGGACACGTGACAATAGTTTAGAGGATATAAAATAATTTGAACGGTTCCTAGAATACTACAATTGTGTGTATATGTGTACATGCATAATATGAATCATTGTACATGATACACACGCGCCTCAAGATTGTTCCGATCAGAGATTAACAATTATGACGTCACAAATGTAAATATGATGTCCCAGAAATAAATCAATAAAAATTAGTTATTGAAAAACAAATAACTATATAAAGTTGACTTGCTGACTATGAATTAGAGACTACAGTATCTGACGTTGGAGTCTACCACTAAAGCTGACAGAGTTTACCACATACTTTGTCAAAGTTTATCATAGACTGTGATAATTGATGACATCAGAATTTACAAGTACTGAGTCAGTCATCAGAGTGTGATAAAGGATGTGAATCTGTTTGTTGTCCTTGAAATCTTGCTACCATTCTCAACTCATTTACTAATCTCGTAAATGTTGCTTCACACAAAGGCTTTGTGAAAATGTCTGCTAGCTACTGATTAGTTGGAACAAAATGCATTTTAATTGTTCCTTCCATGACATGTTCTCTGATAAAATGATATTTGATATTGATGTGCTTTGTCATAGAGTGTTTAACTGGATTTCCTGTCATTGTAATTGCACTTTGATTATCACAATATATAAGAATTTTAGAAAAGTTCAAACCATAGTCCAACAACTGATTTTTCATCCACGGAATTTGAGCACAACAGCTTCCTGCACCAATATATTCTTCCTCTGCAGTTGATGTTGAGATGGATTTCTGTTTTTTACTAAATCAGGAAACTATTCTTTTTCCTAAAAATTGACAACTCCCACTTGTATTTTTCCTATCTATTTTGCATCCTGCAAAGTCAGCATCTAAATAACCTATAAGTTTAATCAGATTATCTAGAATACCATAAACCTAGTTTAATGGTGACTTTGAGTTATCTAAAAATCCTCTTAACAACAATCAAATGAGGTTCCCTTGGATTTGCCTGAAATCTAGTACAAAGAAAAGTTGCAAATATGATATATGGCATGCTTGCAGTCAAGTAAACTAGTGAGCCAATCATACCTCTATAGGTTGTCATATCAATAGGCTCACCAGTATCTTGATCCAACTTGGTTGTTGTGGCCATGGGAGTAGTTGTAGTAGTAGAGTCTAACATGTTGAATTTTGTCAGCAAATTTCTTTTATACTTGGACTGATTGATGAAGATTCCTTCTTCAGTTTGTTTGAGTTGTAGTCCCAAGAAGTAGCTCAACTATCCCATCATACTCATTTGGTACCTGGACTGTATTAGCTTGAAAAATCTTTCACACAATTTATCATTAGTGGATACAAAGATTATATCATCAACATATATTTGAACCAGTAACAAGTCCTTACCTTGATTCCTATAAAACAAGATTTTTATCAATTGTACCTCTCCTATTTCCGTACCAACTCAAGATATGCTTATTGAACTCTATTCTTAACGTGAATCCACTGTCCAGTTGAAATTGAGCCAGAGTTTCATACCATACCCTAGGAGCTTGTTTAAGTCCATAAAATGCCTTGTCTAACCTGTAGACATGATTTGGATATTTTAGATCTACAAATCTAGGAGGTTATTCAACATAGACGACCTCTTCAAGTTCTCCATTTAGAAATGCACTTTTAACATCCATCTGGTAGACTTTGAATTTCTTGTGTGCAGTATAAGCAAGAAAGATTATGATTTCTTCTAGTCTAGCAATAGGTGCAAAGGTCTTATCATAGTCAATGCCTTCTTATTGAGAATATCCCTTGGCAACTAATCTTGCTTTATTTCTTATAATGACTCCATCAGAGTCTGTTTTGCTCCTGAAAACCCATTTAGTGCCCACAATAGATCTGTTCTTTGGTCTTGGAACAAGAGTCCACACTTCATTCCTCTTAAATTCATATAATTCCTCTTGCATTGCAGTTACCCAATCTGCATCTTTAAGAGCATCTTCAACTTTTTTTGGTTCTATTTGTGAAAGAAAGTTATGATACAAATATTCATTCTGAGTTGATTTCCTTGTCTGAATTCCAATATTTGGATCACCAATTATCAAGTCAGGTGTATGACCCTTGGTCCATTTTCTGATGAGAGGAAGATTTCTTGAACTAGATGTTCCCCCATTATTGGCATCGTAAAATGATTCTTCAGTAAATGTTGATCTTCCCCCTAAATGTGTGCGTATTTCAGAGTTTGTATTAACAGAGTTTGGATTATCAGAGTCTATGTCTATCAGAGATTGATAAGATATTTCAATTACAAAGTTTGGTTCAGTATTCTCTGTGGAAGATTAATGTTGATCCCCTTCAACATGTGCAATATCTTCACCTGTAGTCTCTGTTTTTTCAGAGTTTTGGGAATCAGAGTTTATCTCATCAGAGTCTGTATCATCTGATTTTTCATTTTCAAATCTCAGACATTCTTGAGCTTCCTCATCGTGTAATCTTATGATCTTAGTTTCATCAAAAGAGACATTTATGGATTCTATAACTACCCTTGTTCTTAAGTTAAACACCTTGAAGGCCTTTGAAGAAGTCTTTGAGGTTATGGAGTACCCAACAAAAATATTTTCATCTGTTTTCAATTCAAACTTTTTGAGCTATTCAGGATGTGTTTTTAGAATAAAACACTTGCTTCCAGATATGTGAAAATACTTCACATTTGGATTCCTTCCTTTCATCATTTATAGGGAATTTTTCCACTTGTTGATCAATCTACAGTTTTGAGTAATACAAGCAGTGTTCACAGCTTCTGCCGAGAAGTAAGTAGAAAGTTTTGCAGCTTCCAGCTTTGTTCTAGAAGCTTCAATCAGAGTTCTATTTTTTTCTTTTAACTACACCATTTTACTGAGTACCAGGTGTTGAAAATTGTTGTTTCATCCCTTTGGTTGTACATAATTCTTCCATTCCAGAGTTCTTGAACTCTGTTCCATTGTCACTCCTTAGAATCTTCACTTTGAATGTTGATTCATTTTCAATCACGGTGATGTGGTCAAAAATGATCTCAGCTGTTTCATCCTTCTTGTGTAGAAAATACACCCAAGTGTATCTTGTAAATTCATCAACTATCACCAGAGTATACCTTTAATTTCCAATTGACAGGACCAAATAAATTAAGATGTAGCATGTGGAAGGGTTCTTCAATTGAAGATTTAGTCTTGCTTTTGAAGGATGTCTTTCTCTATTTTGCCTTTTGACATGAGTCATATAGGCCATTAGGATGGAATTGAGCTTTTGGAAGACCTATCATAAGATCCTTTCTCACTAGTTCATTTATATTTCCAAAATTCAAATGACACAACTTTTTGTGCCAATTTCAGCTTTCTATTGGAGTTGCTTTTCCAATGAGGCATGTTATTGGTCCTTCAGGATTTATTTCCAAGCCAGCTTTAAATAGGTTGTTATATCTATGACCAATGAGAAACACTTTTCCGGTCTTTTTGCTCTTGACTTCACAATGTGTTTCATGAAATTCCACAGAATAACTTTTGTCTGTCATTTAACTCACACTTAACAGGTTGTGCTTGAGTCCTTCAACCAGAGCTACGTTTTCAATGATGACATTGTCAATCACAATATTGTCATATCCTAATGTTCTTCCTATGTTGTCATCTCCATAAGATACTTCTGGGCCAGTCTTCTTCTCAAACTCTGAAAGCAGGGATTTATTTCCAGTCATGTGTGCAGAACATCCACTATCAATCACTATGATATTTTTCCAGTTTCCCTGCAATCATATTTGCAACTTAATTAAATGTTTTGAGGACCAAATTTCTTTTTAAAATTGTTAACTTTTACAACAGGAGTAACTTTATCATAGTTTAAGTTAACAGAGTTTGCATTTTAGGAGTTTGGTTTTCTTCTATCAGCTTTTATAACATACTTTTGTTTTGCAGCATACATAGATGAAATATGAGTTTTATTCAAATGAGGCAAAATTTCATAATAGTTAAAATACATATTATGATATTCTTTACAAGTGTAAATAGAATGCAATAAACTACCAGAATGAAAACAAGGATTTTATGGCCTATATCTAGTCTGTTTCCTAACTTCTGATTTAAGTCTCTCAGGTTCCTTCTTTTATTATGTCTACATTCAATAACAAGATGATTAGAATTACCACAAGTGAAACAGGTCTTTCTAGGTGCATCAGGAAAATTCTTATAATCAATCTCCTTAGATATTCATACCTTTCCATTAAGCTATTTCTTGTTGATAACAGACTTCATCTTTTCCTTAAGCTATTTCTGAGAAAGCAAACCAATATTTATTGATTTATCTTTTGACACATTACTTTCTTTATTTTTGAAAGTGTTAGAACCTTTATCAGAAATGCCTATTCCTTTACTAACCCTAAAAAAGTTCACAGGTTTAATCAAATATTCATTAACTCTTATGTGTGTCTTAGCAATTTTATTCCTCTTTTCACTATCACACTCATAACCTAAAGCAGATGTCCAGTTTTTTGTCTATTAATATTTCCTAAACCTTTTTACAAGAGTTTGTCCAAACTCTGAAGGTTTCCCTTTCTTTGGCTAATTCAGTTTTTAGATGAGTCACTTGAATTTCTAACTGAGATTGCATATGTATAACAATTTCACAATCTTTCTTAGTATTTGTCATATGCACAAGTTTATAATCAAGAAAATCATTCTTAACAGATAATTTTTGAATTTCAGATTTTAGACTTTCATTATCAAGAGATTGAGTCTTAAATTGACATGCAAGATTCTAAGAAATGATTTTAATTCATAGATATTATTAGTGTCTATGTTGAAGATTGAATCTGATACCTTATCAGAGTTTGTAGTGGAAGTCTCAGAGTTTTCCATGAGAGCATAGTTCACTTCCTCATCAGAGTCTGAGGAGTCCATCCAGTCTTTCTTGGATGTTATGAGTGCCTTTCCAGCTTCCTTGCTCCTGCACTCAGTTGCATAGTGCTTCATTTTGTTACACTTATAACACTTGACTTTTGATTTGTCAAGTGTTTTTGACTTCCTTTCTCTGTCTTCTCCCTTCCTGAACTTTTCATTGTTCTAGGATTTCTAGACCTTTTATGAAATTTGCCCTGATTTCTGAACTTCTTGTACTTCATCTTTTTGAAGCCCTTGACAATCATAACAACCATTTCCATCATGTCAGAGTTTGTGGATTCATTATTAGAGTCTTCATCAGAGTTTGTTTCAGACTCTGATTCACCACTTTCCTTTACTTTCATAGTTTTTACTTTTCCTTTTGAGACTGTAGAAATTTGTTCATTAGTTTTCACAGTTTTTGTCCCCACATTTAATGCAACTGTCTTTTCCTTGCCACTTTTTATGTTCTTCCTTTTTTGTAACTCCAAGTCATGAGTTTTTAACTTTCCATATACTTCATCTAGAGTCATATTTTTCAGGTCTGCTTTGTCTCTTATCAAGGATGTTTGCAAGTCCCATTCTTCAGGTAGAGCCCTTAAAAACTTTATGTTGGAGTCCTCATTCTCACACACCTTATCAACCAAAGCCAAGTCATTCAACAGAGTGAGAAATATGTCATATGTATCAGTTAGAGATTCATTGTGTTTTGCCTCGAAAAATTCATACTCCTGAATTAAAACAGATCTTCTATTCTTTTTGATCTCCTTAGTTCCTTGACATTGAACCTCTAGTGTATCCCAGATTTTCTTTGCAGTTTTGCAAGCAATTACTCTGTTAGATATTACAGAATCCAAACTATTGTGTAAGATATTTTTTACCTTTACATCCTTGAGAACTTCCAGTCTTTCTTCAATAGTCCACTTTTTCTTGTCCTTAAGAGTGTAATGTTCAGGAACTTGTCTTCCTTCAATTATGGTTGTTGGTACCAACTTTGTTGGTAAGTACTGACCTTCATTAATCCTGTCTAGATAATCAGGATCTGTAGCTTCCAGGAACATCATCATCTTCACCCTCCATGTAGGGTATTCAGCCTTTTTGAGAATTGAAATTCTGATGCTTTCATACTTGTTTCCAGACATTGTTTGAGATCTTTAGGGTTGTACAAAACCGCCTGCTCTACTACCAATTGTTACCCAGTAATTAGACTATTATAGAAAGGGGGGGATTGAACATAATAGTACCAAACAATCGAAACTAGAACACAAGTATATAAATGAAACACTATTTATATTAACTTTGACAAACTTAATACAAAACTCTCTAAAAAAATTAATATTCTTAAGAGCTGCTAGGTTATGAGAATAATATTTATTTTTTGATACATTAATATAAACCTAAACTGTGTTTATATAGTACACAATTACATATCTAAATAATGCAAAGATAATGAGTAATCAATACAGAGATACGATTTCCATCATTTTCTTCGGAATAGATAGTTTCAAGAAGGTAATTGTCTTTCATACAAACACTTCATTTTCTATCTTCAATCAGGTCCTGATTTGTCGAATTATCATCTAATAGACTCTGGTCATCTTAAACTCTGTCGGTTGAGTAGACTCTGATTCTGTAGACTCTAATTCTATAGACTTTGAATCTATAAAATCTGATTCTATAGACTCTGACGACATCATCTAGACTCTGATCAGCTTCTATAAACTCTAATTGATAGACTATGTTGGATAGACTCTGACATCATCATTTATTCATATCTAACATGTTGTTTTTCCTATTTTTCCTTTGTTGTAATTCAAGATCATGAGTTTTCATTCTGTCATACACTTCAGGGGACATTTCATTTAGATTTGTCCTATGTCTTATTAAGGAGGATTGAAGATCCCGTTTTTCAGGAAGAATCCTTAGATACTTGGTGTTTGAATCTTCATTGACATACACCTTATCCACTAAACTAATTCATTCAATAGAGTTATGAATGTGTCATAAATCTCAGTAAGAGATTCATTTGGCTTAGCCTCAAAATACTCATAGTCTTATATAAGCACAAATATGATATTCTTCTTTATTTCCCTCATTCCTTGACATTGAACCTCCAAGGTGTCCCATATCTCCTTAGCTGTCTTGCAAGCTATTACCCTGTTAGACATCACAGAATCAAGATTGTTATGCAAAATATTTTTTATCTTTGCATTCTTAAGTACTTCGGTCTTTTCTTCTGAAGTCCATTCTTTCTTGTCCTTCAGAGTATAGTATTCAGAAAAAGTCTGTCCATCTCTAATAGTAGTTTGGTCCCGTTTAATTAGAACATAAGGGCCATCATTAATCCTGTCAAGGTAGTCAGGATCTGTGACTTTCAAGAACATCAACATATTTACCCATGTAGGTTACTCAGTTTTTCTTCAGAATTAGAATTATGCTTTCATACTTATTTGCAGTCGACATCTTTGATCTTTTTGATATAAATTAATCATTTTGCTCTTATGCCAATTGTAGTTGCCCAGTAATTAACTATTGTAGAAGGGGAGTTGAGTACAATAGTATAGCTTTTTCGAACTTAATCAACACAAGTATGAATAAACTGCATATTTTATTAATCCTCTATAAAAAAATCTGTTACAATATTAACTCTCTCAAGAAATACAATATTCTTAAGAGTTGCTAGATTATAAGAAAATACGACTTGAACAAATACAATCAATGCAAACCTATTCTATGTTTATATAGACATAGTTTCTCTATCAATTATTAGAAAAGATAATGATTACCATTAATAAAAAAACTTTTTTTCATTATTTTTTGTTGATAGCTACAACTCTTAACTTTAAGGAACCGACACACTTATCTCCATATTTTAATTAATCTTCTGCTGATTTTTGGGGATTAGCATAAACTCTGACCGAGATGTCATAGTCTGACTGTTAAACTCTAATATGTCTACTCTGATTTCATCGTATCATTAATTCTAATAAAAGACTCAAATAATTAATTTATTAGAATTACTCTAAGTAGATATCTGATGGGATAATTCATCCTCCACAAAGATGCTCTAAGCCCATTTCGGCTTTCGCTAGAACAAAACATACAACCGGCTCCAAAAAGGAGGGAAACATTAGCTCCTAGTTGAACATTTTTATTATTTTTTCAGTTTGGACTCTGTAAAAGATCAACAAATGCTATATATATGAATGTTATTCCTCAACAATCAATGCCTCTGTACTATTCTGGTCGTAACATTCGTTATTCCTAATCGGATATAAATGCCAACCGGTGTTGTCAATGAGTAAAACAATGCCACTATCGCGACTGCCTGAGACTTGCCTTTTGCCATCGCTTAGTCATGAGTATTATTCAAATGTTGATCTGTACAGGACCATGAATATTTACAATTTTTAGAGTCGTATGGTCCGTTAATATAAAGTTGAGTTGATTACCACAGGTCAAATGCTATAGTCTAGCTAGGAAAGCAATCATGCATACACGCTAGTTGCCGAGTACTGCCGAAACTTGCAAGCTATTTCTTAGTATAAAGTTAATATGAAGATAAGCATAAGCCATTTGATTGGGCACTATGCAGGTCGTCTAGCGTGTGGTTTGAGTGATTAGTGTAAAAGATTTTTTTGGTCCAAGTACAAGAAGCAATGAACCCAAAAAGGTACAATATTCGGCAAGCATTTGGAAATTGGAATAGTTGAAAAATCTCTCAACTGATCGTAAATCATTATCAATATATTAAGAAGTCTCTTGATCTGTAATTTTCTTTGAGCTGTATTTTAAGAGTGCTGCATTCAAAAGCTACGTCAGTCGTGATCAAATAATTAATATTCCAGTATGTGTGGAGGATTTAACACCCCCTCCCGTCTATAACTTAATTGATAGTCGTCTGAGGACCGTAAAACACTTTGATCAACTTACTAATTAGTGGTATACGAGTAATATACGTACAACACATAAATACATAACCTATATGCATATTACTAGCTACAACAATTGTAGTATCGGTGACCATGCACGTGAGTCTCTAATTTTTCCTCATCATCATCAACACAGAGTTTTATTAGACATGTGTTGTTCAATGTAAAATGAAGTTGCATACTTGTTAATCATCAAAGTCCCAATTGCTGCAACCATAGCAATAAATCCTGTAAATGGAAATTCTCCACTTTCATTTAAATACCGAGATGTTAAATTATTAAATCCGGTTGTTAAAATTACACCAGCTGCAAAAGCCTTATTAAGGCTCATAGTCCAGTGCTGGATTTACACCGAGAAATGGAAATGGTTTCTATTTACTCCTTCTGTTCCATTCATTTTGTCACAAATAAAAAAAAAATATTTTAATGTTTATAAGAATTTAATATTTTAATTTTATAATACAATAAATATTTTTTATTTTAATATTTTTTAGAAAATTTATATATGTATTATATAGTATAAGTAAATTTAGTTATAAAATTGGTTTATTTAACCAAAATTTGACTAAAGGTGACAAAATGAATGAGAGGAGGGAGTATCTTGTTATTGTCGATATATTTTTTCGAATAAATTAGTTTATAGGTTTACAAATGATTATCTGTTATAATTATAACAAATTTCATGATGAGTTAGAGTCGAACCCACAATAGAGAATAAGCTTTTATTACTTAGATTATCCAAAATAACTAGATAGTTTTTACTTTCTCACATTAATAATCATCAAATATTAATATTATGATATTTTACAAAATGAAAAAGTTTCAATTATTCCTCTTATCTTATTTGTTTTTGTTAAAATAATCAATTTTTGTTCAAATAAATATAATTTTCAACTTAATAATAACAACTTTATATTAAACATATTAATTTATCCTTTCAAAATTTATAATATTACAACAGATAATTATATATCTTAAATTAAAATTCAGTTAATTTCAACAATAAAAATCAGATTTCATAAATGCGACCGCCTATTTAATTGAAGATTTAAATTTTTGCGACAGACGGAGACAATTTATAAATTATAATCATTAAAAAGATCGAAGATGTAGTTTTTGTAAATGTAATACCAAATTCTTGTCTTAACATACTAGTCATAATTAAAATTTAGGCACAACAAATTCGGAATTGAAATCTCCGCATCAGAAATGGCCCGATTTAGCTGAAGAAAAATGCTAGAGTCCCAAAATTATTTTCCAAAAACATTCCCAAAAAACATTTGTATAATTTTAATTGGTTATGAGAACAATAAATGAGATAGATCCTTGTACATTCAAATTAATACACGAATTAAAATTTTCTATTCTACCACGTCACTACTGCCACGTCATTTTGGGAAAATATTTTGAGAATTTTGTTTGGTTCCCTAACATTACTCTTAGCTGAAAACATACGATAGCTAAGAGCCTAAAGATTAGCTAGACATGCATGAAATAGTTAATAAATAGTGTATGATTTCCTAGCTAACTCTTAGTTAAAGCAAACTTTCTAGTTATTATTACACCTAACCATTCTATAAATACTTCCTTTGCATCTGCAACATCTATCATCAACGTTTTCTTATATATAGTATAGTAAGAGAAATGGCAAGGGTTGCACACTTGGCAGTGGTATTGGTGTATGCTGGTGGAGCCAGGTAAAGCTCTAATATGTGGTGAACCCGAAGAACAGAGGACAGGAGCCTTGTGCAATGTTTATACCAGAGGTGATCAACCCGAGCCATCTAATGAGTGCTGCAATATAGAGCATTACGCGCACTGGCTAAGACTCAAGCAGAAAGGAGGAAATTGTGTTCTTGTGTCCAGGAAGCAACTTCCCAAAGTAGATATAATCGCGGTGCTCCTGCTAATCCTGCTGCTCGTATTCCAAGATTTGATTCGCTCTCAGAAAAATGCGGACTTGATTTTCTGTTCTCTGCTGATCCTAAATTCGACTGCAATAAGTAAGTAACTTTGATCAGTTTAGCATTCCATCTGTTAGGGCTCTATCTAGCTTTTCATCTTTTATTTAAAGGCGAACCATGCACATTAATAAATTAACTTAATTTTTCGCTCTGGCTTTCTATTTTTTTGGGTAAACAGGACGGCACCTCGTCAAGATATATTAATTAAAAAAATATGTACAAGAGACTTATGAGAGGACTTCTCTTGAAAGAAAACATAGGCAAGCAGCCCATGGAACATACTCCACGAGTAAACCAAAACCAAAACCAAAACCAAACTTATCTCTAAGTTCAAGGAAACGACTACTAAAAAGCAAAGGAAGCAACCAAGCCGTCTTCGCACACAAGAACACCTAGTCACCAGCATCAAGTCGAAACACACCACTGCAACTTCAGCATTTGACAGGAAAAACAACCACCCAAACCAGCAATCTGCCCATACTCTGCAATGCAATATCTGGTAATGAACAGGTCTGAACCACAACCCTGGGATACCATCTACACTAGAAAAATTATTTCTTTGACCTCTATACAGATTCTGCAATTCTGTAGCAGATAGATTGCAGAATTTTGTCCGCAGGCCATCCAACTGCAGCCTGCAAATAGCTATTCTGCTACCACCTAAACAGTACTGCATATTCATCACCCAAACCTGCACCATCTTGGATGATAGGACCCCAAGCCAACTTGCAGAATCACCCAGATGAATACAGCGAAACCTGGAACGCTTCTGCATCTGCACATATTTCCTAATGCAATAACTGGCCGCAAAGACACAATGAACAGGTCTGGTCATTTCAAATTCTGAAACATCACAATCAATTTCCACATACACCATTAACCAGCATGATTTGTCAAAGAAATTATCCCCCCAGCAAAACCAGCAACACCTGGATCCAAAAAACAACCTGGACACCTCTAGAACCACTCCTGCACTGCATCCAACTAAAATATTCTCCCAGGCAGCCTGGTATCCCAATATGAGATTCCAGCGACAAATAACATTCTCTGCATCCACACAACTTTTTGATCCAGCATAAAAACCTGCCCCCACCTCATCATTTTTGCATCTGCACTCATTCTTCTTTGCATCTTCTGGCCGCAAGAGCATATTTAATCTATTCAACTCAGCTGCTACAGCTGCTACATTTACATTTTTTCCACCTGGATCCCAAATATACAGCACCCCAACTATGTACCAACTTCTGCAAAAAGATATCAGACCTGGAATTCTAAAACACCTCTGCAAATCGGTCAATACCTGCCTCATCTTTCCCAAAAAGCCTGATCTCCACCCATTAATACCGTCACCACTACATCTGCAAAATCTGAGAAAAACCATCCGCATCCTGCAAACACCACCTGAAACCTGCAACACCCACAGAAACACTTGCTCTGCAAATCTGGCCCCAATGATAATTTCTGCAGGTCTGGAGCTACATAAAATATAGCCACAATCTTGCATTGCAGGATTTGGCCGCAAATTTGCAACAGACCCCCTGCCCCCAAATCTGCAGGTCTGGAACTCCATCAGAGCGAACATTGAAACCCCAGATTTTCAAAATACAACAATTCCAATTTAAAGCCTTATAACTGAACATTGACAGGCCTGGGAATAATTTTGAATCGCCTGGTCTAAACTGCACACATAGAACAAATAATTAGATAAAAAAGACTCCGTATGCGCAGCTTTTGTCAACTCATTCTTATCATCTCTATGCTGCACCCATGTACAATAATCCCTGCTACAAGTAAAACACCACCAACTCAGTAAACAAAAAATAACACCTGGAGTCAGACACCAACCCATTTCTTGAATATGCAGCGTACATTGATCATTGATGCCACTTTCTTGCCAGGAAAGAAGTTGGAGGACCAACAATAATGCTACTGCTAATTGTATCCGTGCTTTATTCTCAACTACAAGATGATTATATGTATCTCCGTGGGCAATATTTATGCAGTTACAATCTATATCTATATAATAGTTAAGCATCAGCTAGGTGACGCGGTGGCATGATTTATCTAAGAGAATAAAGTTTCAGTGTTAACTCAACAAAATTATCTAAGATACCGGTGTTTTTTAGTATGAGTATTTTTATCATTGTATATGATTCACTATAATTACAATAATTCCGTCGTGTGTGTTTATATATATGAGAATTTTTTTAACCTCAAAAAAGTTACGTGAATTAATCTCAGGAACATTATTCTCTTTATCTAAACTCATTTTGTTATGAGAAAAAAGGAACTTGAGATTGAACTGAGAAAATTTTTCAAGGTAATAGGGCGTTTTAGTATAAATTTTTAATGACAAATTTGTAATTATACATTATATTCTGAAATTACAATAGCACCCTCGTGTTTTAATATGAAATTTGAGTATAACCTCAGGGAAATTATGCGAGGTCGATATCAGGATCTTCAATCTCTTTTGTTTTAACATGATGAATAAAAGGATCTTAGTGCTTTGAATATCAAAGTGTACCTGTGAATAATTTTGTTATATACTTTTTCCTTCGTAAATGCCATCATCACAGCCTACATCATACTTTCTGCCTAATACAGTATTTCTCTAGATGTTATATGTTAAATTTAAACATTTTTAATATATGTAGATGCACATACAATTGCAAAATTTGGTAAAGTAATTTTTTTTCCTAGTTCTCTCTTGCAAACCATAAAAGAATCACCACACTAATATGGTCCTAGAGCACAAATCACACCAAGTAGCAACATATGCCAAAATATCTGTAACAGTGTAACTTCATATCCGGTATGAATTGTAATTAGAGACCTCTAACTTTACAAAATGTTACAGGGTCAGGTTGGAAAATCATGTCTTTCTAAAATCTAAGGTGTTGTGTGAGAACTGATCGAACGGGGAGTTGTAGAGAAAAATTTAATAAATTAGGCAAAGCAACGACAATTGTGGGCAACTAGACGAAAATAGTTCAGTAAGTTGACATTGATCGTCATACATCAATGGAGTAATAAATCTCAGTGCTATGAACACAAAACTGATGAGATAAACGTGCCAAAAATTAATCTATTCAATCATACATAATAGATTCTACCTAGCAGTTGTGTCTTGTCTCTGGTAATGGGCTAAACTCCAAGTGCAAATGTCATGACTGCATAGGTCTTCCATTTTATGTATCAATTTTTCATGTGACTTTGAGAAGCTGAAAATGCAAGTATTTACATGTGTGCCCATACAGATGACGGGCTAAGGGTTGTGAATTAGAGCTGTTCTCTTATAGCCTCTGCGAATTGTAGTTATATATAATACAGCACGTAATTTAGTTTAGTGAGAATGATGCCCTTAAGTACGTATTAAAGAGGCTTACCTAAGTATAGTTATAGTGCTACGTTGTGTTGATCAGTATCACTAGTTTAGATGAAAATACGCAAAGCAAGAGACAGTTAGGAAAGTCGATAATATTGTTCACAAGTTACACATGGTAAGGCAAATCTCAGTGCTATGTATACCAGAAAACTGATAGAATAAACATACCAGATGAGACTGCCTGTTGAATAATATGATCCTGATAACAATCTCTTAACACCTTGAGGTTTTAGGAGAACCGTTAACTTAACATAATATCATAGTTCTGGTTTTAGGAGGTCTCAAGTTCGAGTCTCTCCTACCACCAATATTCTCATTGACATAGTGATTCACTCTTCGATCCATAATGGGCTTTCGAGTGAGGGGGGATATTGAATAATATGATCCTCATAAGTCAGTCTCCTAGTAATTTAACACTGCCATATGTTGTTTTGCATCTTATGAGATGAAAAAGTTTAGTTTTTCAGAAAGGCTAACAATTAACCAAACAATTAGACATAGTATTAGAGAGGCTGCTAGGCATTTTTGTGATCAAGCTACATTAGGTAACCTAACTGTTAGTTAAATTGGTAATTGCACGGTCCTTCTCCGACCTGCCTATAAATGCGTTTACCTGCATAATCTATCTTGAAACTACCTGTACACGTACAATATGTCTACATAGCACATTCCAACAAGCCTAAATTCACTGCAAGCTAAGTAAAAAATGGGAGGATTGCATACTTGATGATGGTGTTTGCAACGGTGGTAGGAACTTTTATGGGGGTGCAAGGGGAAGCTTTTAAATGTGGAACAGCATTACAAAGTGAAACCATCTGCTGATCAGTGTTGCAAAGTGACAAGAAATTCACCAAACGGCCACGACTACAAAGGAAGGAATTGTGTCGTTGCTTGCAGGGAAATGCTAAAAGTAACAAAGTTGGTCTAGATGTTCTTATTCCAAAAACGAAGTTCTGTCTGGAAAATGTGGACTTCCTTTTATATTCTCTGCTGATCGTAAATTTGACTGTAATACGTAAGTTTATATCACTGATTGTCGTTACCCTTTTTACCTTTTCAATTATCTCTTTTTTCCTTCTTTAACACCTGGGCAGCGTAAATTAAGCTGACCTTCCGGGCATGGAAAACTAGTTGGAGGAATAACCAAAACCAATAATAATGCCTTTGTAAGAAATTCCTAATTAAATGAATTACCAGTAAATGTACCTCAGATGTATTCACTGTAACTTGTGCAATTTCGTGATGTAATTGTGACTGCTTTATTGTAAAGGTTTATAACAAATTTAAAATGTAGACCCAAAATTTATTCTTGAACAGACCAAAATAATCTTACACTTTATATAACCTTTATTCAATATAATGTTTTCACCACCATTCTTATATTTGATTAAATTTTATTGTGTGTATTTCTAATCTACTATTAAATGTAATTTTAAAAAAGATTACTATATTTTATAAAAAATAATGCGTCAACTTATTTAAGTAACACCTTACATCACTCTCTTGACCCGTCGCCCCTAATATTTTCTAAAAGGAATTCGATCAATTTTTACCGGTGAAAAACCCCGATCAATTTTTACTTTTTCGTTTTTCTTCATTAATCTCTTATTTTTCTTTAATAAGCTCTCAATTTTTTTTTGAATTTTGTTAATCTATACTTGTGAGAGTTTGGTTTTGTTTTGGTAGTGTTCATGTCATGATAGATTTGCAGGATTTTCATGAGTTTCTTTTGATGGTAAAGATTTTTATGGGATCGTATATATGGTTGATTATTCAAAACAGTTGAGTCACAGTAAGTACATATATTCATATTTTCAAAAAATTGTTTAGTTGTTTCTTCAAGAAAGAATAATTCAACAGCTATATGTTTAACCGTTTGTTCAATTTCGATTGTATTTGTAGATGTCTTACAGTTTTTAATTATTGAATTGATTCCCCTTTTTCAAAAAAAAGAATCAAGAATAAATAATTTATATTAAAATGATATATATTATTATGATTATTTTTATAAATAACATTTATTCTACTAATTTTTAAGAATAAAAGCTTCGCTTATCATAAATGAAATCATTTTCAATAATTCAATTAGAAAAAATTATTCTTCTACTGAATATTTTTCCAAATTAATAATTTTAATATTGAAATATATTATAGACTTGTATAACTAAATTATTATTATTTGGAATTGAAAAAATGCATAATAATTTTATCTATTTATTGGACATGATCATATAATTATGTTTTTATTTTATAATAATAATAATAAATAAATAATTATAAGTTATGTTTTAATAATACAAAGCTAGAAAATTAATTATAAATAGATTTTATCGTAAATAGAAGAAGAAATTGTTATAATTTATTACGAGTATTTACATGATAAAGAAACTAAATAATTGATATAAGATATAATAAGGATAGTTTGGTTGAGGACATCAAAATGGTGTGTAAGAATAAATTTTGAATGTGCATATTTTTAAAATAACTATCCATACTAAATGATATACAAAGAACTTGATTACTACTTCCTTCGTTTTCAGTTTTGGTATATATATTTAGGTATTTTGACCGTATAGTAAAATTAATTATTTTTTAAATTTTTTTTAATTAAAATATATAATCAATATTTTAGTTAAAAAAAGAAAATTTTAAAAATAATTATTTTTAATATACGGTCAAAGTACCTGAACTTGTGTATCAAAAGTTAGAGCGATTTAAAAAAAATGGAGGGAGTATTATTTAAGGCGGTTTGACTTTTTATAAGTAAGTTGTAAATTAAAAAAGGCTTATTTACAATTTAAACCCTGTGTTATTAACAATATACAATTCAAACCCTCTTTTAATATAATTAGTAAATTTAACCCTATGTTTTTTAACTATTTACAATTGAAACCTTTTTTTAAAATAATACTAAAATTTTAAAATAATTAGTAAATTTAACCCTACATTTTTGAACTATATACAATTTAAACATTTTTTAAAAAATATTTAGTAAATTCGAAAATTAAAAAAATGAACTGCAATTCCACGAATTTTTACATGAAATGAAGCCCATAAACAGATAGAACAACACATGCCATTCAATTTGGTTACTCATATTAAGAAAACTAACTTCAGAATCATCTTCAAAAGTTGCTTTGATTCTCAGAACGTCTCAAAAACACCAAGAACGTTTGAGAATCAAAGCAACTTTTGAAGGTGATTCTGAACTTAATTTTCTTAATATGAGTAACCAAATTGAATGGCATGTGTTGTTCTATCTGTTTATGGGCTTCATTTCATGTAAAAATTCGTGGAATTGCAGTTCGTTTTTTTAATTTTCGAATTTACTAAATATTTTTAAAAAAGGTTTAAATTGTATATAGTTCAAAAATGTAGGGTTAAATTTACTAATTATTTTAAAAAGGTTTCAATTGTATATAGTTCAAAAACACAGGGTTAAATTTACTAAATATATTAAAAGAGGGTTTGAATTGTATATTGATGAAAACACAGGGTTAAATTTACATTTAAGCCATTAAAAAATGTATACCCAGTTTATCAAGAATTGCAAACAGTGCCTTACTATACCAGCAAGTCTGAAACTGGCCAAAATGCCTTAAAAAAACTATTCTCCAGTGTCTGATTTTTTGGCACATATGCCTACAAATAAAAATACATGATTTTAATATTGACTTTTAACTTTTATATTTAATAAATATTTAAATTCTAATTTTTTTATATGAAAAATTATAATTATTATTAAATATATATGTATTTTTTACTTCTAAACATGTGTGCTAAAAAATTAAAATAATATTATTTGAGATTAAAATACTATTATTTGAGATGAAATGGAGTATAAACTAACATAATTAAATTTAGACGGGGACGGGAATGAGAGCATGTTTGACTAAATTTAAAATTGTTATTTATGACTCTCTTATGACTTAAATTGACTTAACGTGATAAATTGGGAGCTTAAAATACATGTTTCTGCAAATTTGTATTATAAGTTACCTATGAGTTTTAAAATATATAATAATAAAAATAAAATTGACTTACAAGTAATTTATAATATATAGATAATTTTTATCAAAATAGGAAACAAAATAAGTCATTTAAAAAAGTACATAATACTTATTTATGACTTTAAGTCAATTTCTAACTTATTACACAAAAAGATATTTTTCAGTTTAAAATCAAAAAAGTTTTAAGCCCTTGAAGTTTACATTAGCCAAATAGGCTCTGAGGTTACCCTGCCCCCAACTTTCCTATTAAATATAAATTTTAAAAAATATATAAAATAATTTGTATTGTCCTCTCTAGCTATTATAAAGTGTTTAAGTTAGTATTTAATATGAAGATTGTGAAATTTTTTTACTATTAAATTTATGAAAACAAATTTCTCTAATCGAATGAAAAATAATTTTTTTTGAAATTTTCTGTCAATATATATTAGAAAAAGAATCACATAGTATATTTTTTTATTTGATCTCCCATAGTTCATATTCCTAGTTCCGCCCCTCAATTTAGAAGAAATGTAAATCGTTTTTAAGTCTAATTTTTTTTAAAAATAATTGAAGTAATTATATTTAACATTGGATCAAAATAATAGATTCTTATTATTAGTATTTTTTTATTATTTTTGAATATTAATATTAATATTATGTTCTATCTTTATCAAAATTCTGGTTTAAATTTTCTTGGGCTGGCTGAAATAAAAGAATGTATGGAAGAGGCTTCTTCTATTCCTATCGATTTGGGTTTGCAGAGATGTAGAGGTTTAAATGAACGCAAAATATAAGAAATCCGAATAGGGTGCTAAAAGAAGCGGGGGGAAATTAGATTGAAAATATCTAATAGTTTGTCATCAAACTCTTATATTCTTCAAAAATATGTAATATTATATTTAACAATGTTAATAATTCAATAATGCAAATACTTTGATAATGATATATATTGAAAAATTCTATAAAGACTATTATGAAATTTGAAAATTTAAATATTATATATGTCCTACTATTTTGCTTAATAATATCTATTTGTATTGCGAATATATATGGAAGAGCTCGGGTTCAAACCCAAAGTGTTCATACAACTCAAAAATACCTGGAACAATAAAAAAAAATAGAAATTGCATTCATATAAATGTAACTGATGTACACCTAACGTCAAAAATGACATAATAATATCTGAGACATGCAATTCATTTTAAATTATGAATTTTAAATGATATAATTTAAAATTCTTCAATTTATATTAACATTTGAATGCCTTATATTTTAAATTATATTCATATTCAAATTTTCATCCGATCAAAACTTGTTTATTAATATCTCTTCAAACGAAATTAAACTTAAATACTTAAAATATTTAACCCGACTCAAACATGAATCTGGGATTCGAAATTGCAACAAGAAATTTCCCAATCCTAGTGGCCAAAAAAATTTCCAATAATAATATAGTAGATATTTCTAGCCTCTCCTTATGGCTGCTTTACAAACAATAATAGCAAGTCAAATAAATCGACTAAGTATGAAGAAAACAAAGTCCAACGACCCGGTCTAGTCTGGCCGTTGAATATACCAAATAAAAACACAAGATTCATTATACTGCAAATTCATAACTTGTTCAGTCTTCCTTTTATATCAACTTAAAGTTCTCCATTTCAGTCCCTTGTTCTTGTGTTTATTTAGTTTCCACTAATCTATCTATTTATTAAGAACTTTTCGGGTCTTTTTTATTTGAAATATTTCGCGGTATAAAGAAGAAAAGGTGAAAATCGAACTCTAAATCTCTTTCAGGACTAGGAATACCTTTGTCATCGCTTAGTTCTCAAACTAGTATTTGTCTCACTCTCTAGGATCAAAGTTTTGATATCTTTATGAAAATGGAGGGAACACAAGGTGGTTCGAATGCACCAGCACCTTTTCTTAGCAAGACTTACGAAATGGTGGAAGATCAAATGACAGACTCTATTGTGTCTTGGAATCATAATGGACATAGCTTCATTGTCTGGAATCCACCTGAGTTTGCTCGTTTTTTGCTTCCAACTTACTTCAAGCACAACAATTTCTCCAGCTTCGTTAGACAACTCAATACATATGTAAGCACATTTACTATTGTTTTCTTTCAGAACAAACGATTGAATCGTGTCACTCGTTTTTTCAAGTGATTGATCAATATATTACTTGAATTCATTTTAGTCATGGATAGAACTGTTTATTGCCAACATTGTAGTGTTATGGTTCTCCGCCATTTTTTTCATTATCAAAGATTCTAGCCTAAGTAGATGCATGTTTGTCAATTATGATTGCCTTAAAATCATGGGTTTCTAACTTTGATGATTGTTTCTCAACCTTAATATTTTTACTTGAAACTTGTAATAGACATACTTGACTTATTGATTGTATCTGAGAATCATTGTATCATGATTGTTTATATCATCTTTTTGCTTTTCAATGATCGTGTTACAGTAATATTCTTTCGGTTAATTAAACAAAACTTTAATGGCTTTGTTCAGGGTTTTAGAAAGATCGATCCTGATCAATGGGAATTTGCAAATGAGGAATTTGTCAGAGGTCAGAGACATCTTCTACTAAAGATTCATCGTCGCAAGCCAATTCATAGCCATTCTACGCAGCCTCAGGGGAATTCTTCTAGTCAGTTGACTGATATAGAAAGGCAGGAGTTTGAGGATGAAATAGAGAGGCTAAATCGCGATAAGAGTATGCTTCAATCAGAGTTACAGAGCCATAGACAGGAGAGGCAAACATTTGATATTCAAGTGAGATCACTAGGGCAGCGTTTGAAGAACATAGAGCAGCGACAGAGAAAAGCAGCCGCCTTTTCTACCCAATTACTGCAGAAATCCACTTCTGTACACCAATTTGAAAATGGTAGTAAGAAAAGAAAATCGGAAGTATCATCATACTTGTATGATAAAGCTAATACAGGAGGGAACCAAATCTGGACATTCCCAAATGAAAATCAGAATACAATGTCAGTTTCTGATTTAAGTTCAGAGCTGATACAGAATTTGGATTCATCCTTACAAGTTTTGGAGAGATTTCTAAACGACATTGGTTCAACTTTGGGTGAAGAAGTTACTGGTTATGGTGTACATCTGAAAACTTCACCAGTTGATACAATAGAAATGAGTGCATCATCTGCTGATTCGGATCTTAATTGCTCGCCTAAGTTACCGGTGTCATCCTTTTCTCAGTTGAAGGATATATATTCATGTCCTGAGTTGGCTGCTTCTTCGGATCATGCAGACAGCTCTGCAATATCATCAATCTATTTGAATATAGAATCTAGGCCACCAAGAATTGATGTAAATGCAAATATTGCTGCTTTTCCCAGTGTAAATGCTTTAAATGAGATGGAAGAAAGGACTACAACTCAAGTTCACCCAACTGTGGTTAATGATATATTCTGGGAACAATTTTTCACAGAAACTCCACGGATTGCTTGCGCTCAAGAAGTTCAATCAGAAAGAAAGGAGACAGATGCAGCAAACGGTGAAATTTTGCTACAAGATCAACATAAATTTTAATGGAGTACAAATAATATGGGTAACCTCACGAAACAGATGGGGCATCTCTCACCAGCTGGAAGATCTTGATGTTTGATTTTTATCCGATATTTGTATCTGTGCCTAAACAATATAATTCTGAGGCATTGTTATTTTGTCAGCTAGAAATACTATTGTAAAGAACCAAATTTCCTATAATAATATAATTGAGATTTAATAGATAAAATATCATTTCGTAAAATATGATATCCCGACAACAAGCTTGTAGATTTGCCGAAAATCTAAAACATCGCTTTGCTTCTAAAATATTGGCGGATCCAACAGATTAGATATCCCAACTCTCTCCTTAATTCTTTCCTTATTTTTGCTTCAACCTTAACTGATAGTAATACTGCAATTGCAAGAGTGAGCGATTTGAATGCTGAGCGAGTAAAACTATTCAAGATAGAAAACACAAGTACAAACTGTTATGTGTACAAAGTACAAACATATTTATAAACTGTCATGTACAAAGTAACATCTTTAATTTGTTCCTGTTTGTCATCTTTAACTTGATTCTGTTTGATGACTTGATAATGATAAGGACGTAAAAGAAAAGAACATACATAAATTTTGCGGCTGTTTGTCAACTCCAAAGTGATCCATGCAGAAAAGAACAAATTATAGACGATGCAACCATTTTGGAAACAAGCAAGTTCAACAAATTTTGCGGCTGGTGGGTGGGAATTGGGATGTTCTGATAAAACTGTATATACATACATAGATACATACATACATATATACATACATACATACATAAATATATATAGGGTCCTGCTCAAATAGAAAATAGCTTAAATGAGAAATAGAAAACCTTATCATTATACCTGCCGTACCCATACACAAATTATATACACCCTCACACACACAATCTCATCTATTCTCCTCCGTTTTTAATTTGATTTTTCCCGTCAATTGACAAAGTTTTTTTCAAATCTAACTTCACCACATTTTTTTTCATCTCCCAACGATCAGTTTTCATACCATATGTGCTATATTTCGGCAAATAAAATTTACAATTAAAATAAATTCGTCACTTATCAGATTCAAACTTCAATCACTAAATAATATTACAGAAATCACTAATTTGTATTATAGAAATCACTAATTTGTATTACAGAAATCACTAAATTATATATCCTGGGTTCACAAAAAATAATGAAAATCGTCGAAAAAATAAAAGTCACCGGAATATATCACATATGGTATGCAAACTGATTGTTGGGAGATAGAGAAAAATGTGGTGAAGTTAGATTTGAAAAAAACTTCACTAATTAACGGGAAAAATCAAATTAAAAACGGAGGCATTATGTGGGATTGGGTGTATGAGGGTGTATTTGATTTGTGTGTGGATGCTCCCCTGCCATTAGATTAGATTGAATATGTGGTGTAGATCTTATTTTCTATTTTCTATTCTAAGTTATTTTCTATTTGAGCAGGACCCAATATATATATACATAAATATATATATATATATATATATATATATATATATATATATATATATATATATATATATATATATATATATATATGAAAACAAATATACAACGAGCTGCACAGGTCCGGTCTTTGCGGCCCAGACAAAATAATAAACCGGGGCCCTTTTAAAAAAATATGATAGTAATTTTATTAAAATAATTCTTTATTTCAGTGACTACAATTTTATTAATAAAATTAAAAAAATTGTACAAGCAATTTATATTCAACAATTCATAAAAAATGAGTTTTACGAGGTTTTCAAGATACAATTTTTTTAATAATAACATCAGTGCAAGGCCCAAGGACTTGCACTGGAAGATATCTAATGGAGACAACCAGATACTATCAGAATCCAGTGTATGTGAGAAATGAGGATGACACTGAAGAACTTGAAACCATTAAAGATTCTGAACCTTGCATACAAACTGAACCAAATGGAACAAAGTACTTCTTGTTCAAGAAAAATGGAGTGGAGAAGAGAAAAGAACTGTCAAAGCTGAAAAGGAACAATTCTGACATCATCAAAAAAGTCTTTTCTAGGGTTAAGAGATCCACTTTCAAATCATATAAGAAGGCTTTGAGGATCATTCAAGATGTACTGATGGAGAAAATAGCAGAAGAGTCTATGCATGACACTGATAGAGTGAAAGGCTTTCCAAAAAGAATAACAGTGTTCGTGTTTTCAAAAAGACAATCACTGGCCTTCGAGTCTATCTCAAAGATAAATTCAACTGCATTTCTCACAAAAGTCCTAAAGAAACTAGAAGATCCACCTCATGTCAACACTCTTGAAGTTGAAGCGAGGAATTTGGTAAAAGCAAGGTTAGAAGAAAAGGAAGAAGAGATGAGGAAACATTACTCCGAGACAAGATCTAAGAAGAAGCAAGACACGGTTCAAACAAGCAGAAGATCATAGAAATATATGTTCAGGCTAGAGGAACAAACTTCTCTTGTACTTGTAAAGAAATCTGGAAATGTAAAATCCAATCCAGAATGTAATTAATATTATTTCCTATCTTTCTGCACTTTACTTTTTCTTGTAAATATTAGTTGAATTATCCTCTCACAGGATTTACTTGTAAAGTATAATGTAACGTAATATGTAATAGTGATAACGATAACTCAACTAAGAAACAAAGACAGCCAAATAATACTAATATGCAGCACAGGAATCCAGAAGGACATATGAACAAGAATCATACATACATCATTGCAGAGCATTCAAGATGAAAGGCTTACTGAACGTCAGCGAGAGAAGTTCATTAATATATTCAGGCCTCGGAAACAAATAAGAGTTCAGAAGATTTCATATTAAAGACAGTGTAATGATTTGAGTATAAATGTCAAAGGGTTTCAGTGATCAGAAGCAATGCAACAGTCCAAGGTTAATCAGCTGAAAAAAAATAGAAGTCAAGGGAATTCAATTAAGTGTTAGTCGTTTGTGAACCAGACCAGTGCACTAAGCGTCAGCACAACAAAAAAAAGAATTGTGTTGATATATCAGAAGAAAATCAGTCGATCAAGTCAGAAGAGTGAAAACCAAGTGGTAAATACTTCAAGAATTCAAGATATTGTTTAAGGCAAGTATTATTACATTTGGTGGTTCCTACACTCTTGAAGCCATGTATGAAGCGCAACAAAATCATCCAAGGCGCAAGAAAACAATACTCCAAGTCTATGATATGATTTGTGGTGCCTACACTAAGCATCAAGAGTGCAGGCGCAACAAAATGAGTATGTGTGCTCTATGGCGCAACAAAGGTTAAAGAGGAAAGTTTATGGTGCCTGCACAAGGCAATAGGAGTGCAGGCGCAATAAAATCAATTCAAGGCTCAAGGAAACAAATTCATAAGATGTTAAGGGACTTGTGGCGCCTATACAAGGCATACATAATAGAGGCGCCACATAAACTCTACCTTGGCGCAACAAAAGTTATGAGGCGCAACAAAACCATTTTGTGGCTCCTACACACTACAGTCACTCTTCAAGGCGCAACAAAGGACTTGAGTAATTGTTGGAAAATCAATTCACTTGATTTTCAAAAGTCTACACAAATATATATGGGTTTAATTCAAAAGAATCAGTGTGCATCGTCTTCAGTAAACACAACAAATTTACGGGAGCTCCATTAAATCCTAGCATTAAACACGCATATGTATTGTTGTTGTATTGATTGAACCCACAGAAGCTAATCTCTTGATTAGAAGTGTAGCACCTCAAGGATTTAATAATATATCTTTATTTTCCCGAATCGTTGTGTTTCATTTACTATCATTTAAATATCTCAAAAACACAAACACTTAATCCGCAATTAAACAAAAATCTACCAACATCATATTCAACCCCCCTCTTCTATGATGATTTAGGACCTAACACAAATCTTCAACTAAGAGCAGGAAGAAGATAGGGTTTGGAGGTTTTGCAGAGTCTGATATTGATAGAACTACCACTCTAACCAGGGATCCTCAATCATTGACAGATAGGCAGTTTGAAAAGATTACACAAAAATACTGGAACAAAGTTGTATCTGTTCAAATTTTTTATAATGTCTTTGAAAGAAAGGTGCCAAGAGGTACAGAAAAGGTGAAAAATGAAATACTAGTGTACTATCTAGAAGGAGGGACTGTTAGGTGGATTAACCAATCAAACTTCATCTTCTTCAAACAAGCTGAGGAACTACAGTATATCAGATTTCTCATACAAATATCTTATGAAATAAATAGAAGTAAGGAGGAGGTCACAGACAAATAGTTTAAGGAAATTGACAGGAAGCTAACTCTGCACAAACAAGAAAATAAGAAAAGGGGTAAATTCACTTTAAAATTTGTTGATAATGATGGGAATGACCAGAGCATGCCACTGGAGGTAAAGGAGATCAAATTTACAAAAGGTGTGGGTCATTTCATTGGATTTCAGCCATTAAGTGGAAAGCCAAGTGTCTTTTTGCTGAAAGTTTGAAGGAGTAGGAGTGCAATGCAAATTATTTAAGAGCAGTTTACTGTCAAAATCAAAAGTGACACTGATGAGTTGAAGGAGGTAAAGAAGTTTATTGGAGAAGCTCTGGCCATTGTTGAAGAAAACATGTTGAATTCATTTCTGATAAACAACAAGGGCTTTGAGAAGATCAGTTAGGTAGAAATTCTTTTTCCTTTGTAATTTTTAATACTGTTCTAGAATTCAATGTTTATTCTTTAATTTTGACATCATCAAACCTTGATTTATGCTTACATTTTATAAAGCATAAATAGGGAAGATTGTTAGGAATATATTCATTTGATGATGTACAAAATACTAGAACAGAGTCTAGCACGGATATATCTGTCATAGAATAAGTCTTTCTAGTCTCTGATCCAAGTAAATGTAAATCAGAGTCTAGTTAGTCTCTGTACAGGTATCAAGAGTATTTATACTTAGAAGATTTTCTGAAGAAATAAAACCAGAGTTTGGATGCAAATCAGAGTTTAGAGTTCAATCAGAGTCTATAGACTGTCAGAGTCTATAGTCTGTCAGAGACTGAAGATCATCAGAGTCTGAAGGTTTTCAGGGTCTATAAAGCTGAAGTTGAATTTGGAAGATGATCACAATAAAGGAAAGACTTCGAAGATAAAGGCAAATATATTGCAGATATGTGATGGGAAGGAAGAAGAATTACAAAAGGAAACTGTTAGCTAATAATTAGGAATTTTATTCCTATTATAATTTGATTTTCTGCTATTAGTTGATAGGCAGCTCTCTATATAAACACTCTATGTAACTTAATTTATAAGTCAAAGTTTTTGAGAGCATAGAGATAGAGAGAGAGTTGTTATGAGAAACACAGAGAAGCTGCTAGGGTTTGTGTACACCCTAGGAGAGTTTGTATTCATATATCAATAATACAAACAGTATTCATTCATATCTTTGTGTTTGTTCTTTGTTCTTAATTCAAAGCTTTAATTTACATTAATTTGATTTTAATCAGGCGAAAAGAGCACAAAAGTATTCAACCCTCCCCCCTTCTACTTGTGTAACTGGAGTATAGATTCTTTGTAGGCTAAAAATTGTGAATTACTGATCCAGTTGGAGGAATAATTGCCCAAATATCCTTATCCTGAGGAGAAAAATCTTATTCCAACAATCTAAAGGATCATTAAATTCAAGAAGAAGCAGGAGTATGAGAAGAAGGTCGATTATGAGAGGACTCAACAATGTCTTCTCAGAAATCCTGATAGAATTATATTCTACAACACTGGTGGATCTGCTAAAGAGATCACCTAATTGAAGACTTTGGCTGAGAAGGAGCTTCATATCATTGAACTCATCAAAAGAAAATTGCTTACCATAACAAACTTTGAGATATTTATTCTCAAAAGGAAAGCATTAGAGATATGTGAATTAAATGAGAAAAAGGAGAAGGAAGGTAGGGAGAAGAAGAGTAAGTTTGATGCTGATGTTGAGGCCGCCAAGAAGGAGATAGACAGAATTAACAGACAGATCAAAAAAGTTGAGATTGATTTGAAATGTGCCAAGATAAATGATCAATTCACAAGAAAGTCTAACTATGTGTCTCATGTCTTTACAAATCCATTGAGAATCATTATTGACAGCATTGAGGTGAAGGGTGAAGATTTCAAAATTTTCAACACTGCAAATCTTAGAAGAATTTTCAGATTGACTACAGGATCTGTCTGGGAAACTGAGAGAAATGTAAGTGATGTAGTAGGGAAAATTATTGAGTCAAGGGATCAGAAAGATGATGATGTGGAAAAACTAAAGGTGAATCAAATCTACACATCTTCCAAACCCAGATTTATTATAGATGATTTTGGTGTCAAATATCTCTGCATTTCTAGAGGACCAGTGGAGAACTACTACTCTTACCAGGATCTGAAGAAGTTGTTATTCAGACTAGTGAAACTGGTACTTGACTGTGTCTCTGGTTATGCAAATTCCATTGAAGAGAAGAGAGCTCTAAGAGCCTTAGAGCTATTGTATGAAAGAATGGCTCAGGGAGAGAAAGAAAGCAAGTAAATGAAGCTCAAACCAAATTTAAAGATCTGCTCAGACTATAAGAGCATTTACCTTGAGAAATTGTTGTATTTGTACTTGTAATTTTCTGTATATTTTTTATGTACAAACACTTCAGTTTATTTTAGTTGAGTTTGCATCTGCAATTCACTTTAAATTTGTTTTTATTTTACATAAAAACAAATTGGGGGAGATTGTTAGGGATTGTGGTGTAATCAACTAATGTACTTAGTTTTAAGTTTAATTAAGCTAAGTAAAACATATTGTCATATGTATATTGACAGTATGGTCAGTAGTCACTCATATACAGTACATTTAAAAAGTAACAGTTAGGTGACAGTACATTTGAAAGTTATTATCTTGTATAAAAGAATAAAAAATGAGTCATGAAGTAGAAGTTCACTAAGTGTTAATGCACAATATGATTCAAAACTCAGACATCAACATTTCAAGTACTCAAGCCTGTGACAGTACATTACAAGTGACAGCACAATTGGAACAGATGACAGCAACTATTCCCTTAACAGTATACTTGGCAGAGAATGAAGAATTGAAGACATCAAGTATTATTGACAGCAACTTTGGCGAGGATAGTTGACAGCAGCTTTGGAGACAGTATGTTTTAATAGACTATCAAAGCTTGACAGTAAAATATGTGGAGCCGAAGATACTGTCACCATAGAGGAGCTAAAAGTTGACAGTAAACTTTTAGTGAAATTAACAGTCTATTACAGGTAGCAGATTAAGATAGTGAAATTACAAGGAATGATTTGGACATGTGTATCTAATTTATCAAGTCTACTACCGCAACTTGGGGAAGACAAACAAAAGTTAAAGCGTGCTCAAGGAGTCAAAGATTTCTGCATATCTCATAGCTGCTTTATCTACTAATGGAATGAAAACAAAGTTGAACGAGAAAAGCATAGTTTCTATTTCAAACTTTGTTCTATAACCAAGGGAAAGTATACTTGTAAGTAGGTTATGTGTTTCATTATAAATACATACATCTCACATGTACTTTCTCTTATGCAACTGAACTAGATTCTCTCTCAAGTATAGAAGCATTAGCAAATTCATTATTATTGTATCTATCGAAGCTGGAACTCATTTCCAGCCAGTTGTAGCAAAACAAAAATAATAAAATTATTTTTGAAATTTAAAAACACTGTCTTACTTATCTATTTTTATTGTTTGCATCATAAAATTTGTTAATTGTTATTTTTGTTTGTTGTTAGTAAGAATTAGATATAATTAATCAAGTTGCATTCAATCCCCATCTGCAACACTTATCTTACCTAACATCAGTAATTAATTTAATTAATGGATTAATGGATATGCGATATGAAGGATGAGGGAGTTTGTGAAGATAATTTATGTGTTTGACAATGATGGCTATGATGACCGGTTTGTTCGATAATATAAATGTTTATTATCCTAAGAGCATCTCCAATAACTTACTTATTTAAGTACATAAACTAAAATATAAGAAATGAGAATGAAATATAGGTTACGATAGTGTCATGGTGATTCCTTGTATCACTAGGATACTTCTTTCCTCACTTATAAATAAGTAATCACTCCTTCCTAAACATGTTTTAACTTATATTTTATAATAAAATATTATAAATAATATCTTTCTTTCTATTATATACTACATCTTTAATGATAAAAAAATATTTTTAATAATAAAATATGAAATGAGGAAGAGATATAATTAACATTGTTGAAGTTCAAGATACTTATCCATATCATAAATTACTAAGATTCAATATTTTATATTAAATTTAAGGAATGAACTAAGACATCGGAGTTGCTCTAAGAACCAATTCATCTGGAAACAGCATTTTACAATTTTTGCAGCGTTCAAGAATCTCAGTCTAGTTAAAACTATATAGATAATGCCGAGTTTAAATAACTCTTTTTATCTCTTTTCTGCCAATTAATATGCATTTACAAATAGTTTTCCTATAAATATTTTGTAATTTAAACACAAATACTGGTGACTGATTGATAAATTCTTCAGGAACTAAAAAATGCAAGCACGGTCCACTGTGATCCACCCAACCCTCAGATTATAGTTCTCGAAAATTATTTTTCTCTGCCCAAGTCCATGCGGTTGCAAATCTAAATTTGTATAGAAGTTGAATAAAACTTCTATCCGTGTTGAGTTGGCTCAGTGGTTTAGGTGCCCATTTTGAGATCTTGAGCCAAGGTCATTTACTATAAACAGAATAGGGAAAGGCTGCATAGATCCTACCCTCCTCTCTTCGAGCGGGATAAGAGGGTAGAACTTCTCCAGATCAAAATACTAAAAGTTAAGCAGCCACGGGACTCTTGAGTCCAAACTCTGAATGTCAATGTTCAAATTGTCAGGCACTTGGGTTGAAACTTGGCTACCCACATGGTTCATAGACTCATAGTGATCAACCATGCGCAGATAGTATCACTAGAAAGATAATAAAATTTAATGTGTTTTTCCTCCAAGCAAACAATATAGGCAAAAGTTAGTAGGGTCGGCTTCATTCTGATATTTAATATAGTAATTAATTGACTTTGTTTGTTCAACACATCATCATCTCTCGTTCATGAGCAAAGGTTGCACTTAAAGGTTAGAAGCCTGTAGTATGCTGTCTTAATCTTAATCTGGGTAATGAAGAGAAAAACTCCATCCATGTCATGGATAACGGCAAATACACAAATATTTACTTCAAATTCTCACACAACTTACCAGAAGCCTCCACAGCTGCAAGTTCCACTCCTAAAATGATGAAATCGACTGGCATCCCTTACAATTATCTCTCGCTTCTCTATCATGGAGATATATGTCAAAGCTAAATGACAATCACCACAAACCCGTAAATTCTTAGTCACAAGAATGGGTTTGCTGGGACTCAGACTAAGAATGGCAAATGCCACTGCCAACTTCTCACTGTGGTAGAGGAGAATTTGTTCCTTCTCCTCCTCTTCAACATCATGGAGGACAAAACTAGATTCTACACTATATCCCAGCTTCTTTATATCACCTAGCAGTTCCTCTAGTTTCTTGACTATTTCTTCCCAAAGCTGGTGTGACTTGTCTCCGCCAACAAAAGCATGTATTGCCCCATTTATTTCCACCCAACTGCATCCAGGCATTTTTTTATAGCCACAATCCCTCTGTAAGTTTCTAACATCAGCTGCATCATCCCATCTTCCAGCAGCACTGTAGATATTAGACAGAAGTACAAAGTTTCCGGTACTTTCAGGGCCCAGCCTCTGGATGTTCTTTGACACTTCTTCTCCTAACTCAACATTTTTATGTACTCTACAAGCAGCAAGAAGGGCACTCCAAATACGTACATCAGGCTGAATTGGCATCATTTTGATGAAATCTTGGGCTTCGTTCAGAAGTCCTGCACGGCCCAAAAGATCCACCATGCACAAATAGTGTTCTATTCTAGGAAAGATGTTGAATTCTTGAGTCATAGCAAGAAAGGAACGCTTACCTTCAGTAACCAATCCAGAATGGCTACAAGCTGATAAAAGACCGATAAAAGTCACATCATCTGGTTTCCAACCTTCAGCTAGCATCTCGTAAAACAATGAAATTGCTTCCTTACCAAGGCCATGAACTCCGTAACCAACAATCATTGCATTCCATGACACAATATCCCTTGTCTGCATCCTATCAAAAACTAGCCTAGCTATATCAACCTTTCCACACTTGCAATACATGTCAGTGAGTGCATTACAGATTGATGTATCTGTTGTAAATCCACGCACGATAGAATAACTGTGTCCACAAGCTCCATGCTGTAGAGCTGCTAAATGTGAACATGCAGGGAGCAAACTTATCATAGTCGCTACATCAGGCTTTATCTCGGATACCTGCATCCTTCGAAAAAATTTCAATGCTGCCTCCGCATAGCCATTCTGCACACACCCTGAGATAACAGCACTAAAAGAAACTGAATCTTTCCAATCCATTTCGTCCAAGAACTTTGCTGCATCTCCTATAATCCCGCACTTGGCATACATGGAAAGTAGCGTGTTTCCCACCATAAGATCCATAAGAGACCCTGCTTTAATTGTGTAAGCATGAATCTGGCTCCCTTTTCTCAAATCAATAAGCTTAGCACAAGCACGGAGCACAGTCCCAAGTGTAACAGGCGACGGATTCACAGCATTCTCGATTATCATTTGATCATACAGCATCAACGCTTCTCTTGTTGAATCACATATCACACAAGCTCCTATCATAGCACTCCAACTAACCTCATTCTTAATACCCATTGTATCAAAAATCTTCCTCGCATAATCCAACGACCCACATTTCGCATACATATCCAAAAGCCCAGTCCCCACCATCACCCCACCACAAAATCCCCTCCTGACACAATACCCATGCACAGCCTTCCCATCACTCAACACACTCCACTCTCCAATAGCAGGAAGAACCGACACAACAGTCGAAGAATTCAACCCCAATCCCGCTTCCTGCATCCTCACAACCAACTCAATCATCTCCTCATACAACCCATGAAGCGACGACCCCGAAATCATCGCATTCCAAGCAATAACATCTCTCTCACACATTCCATCAAACACCTTCCGTGCATCGCCTAAACACCCACATTTCACATAAAAATCAACCAAACCAGTCAAAACATAAACATCCTTATCAAACCCATTTCTCTCCACATGCTCATGAACCATTTTACCATACCCAACATCTTGTAAGCTAGAACAAGCTTTAAGAACAAAAGTGTAAGTATAATTACTAGGCCTAACCCCAATATCAATCATTTCATTATACAAATCAATAGCTTCATTAAAAGGGCCTTCCCAAGCATACCCTCGAATCAAATGATTCCAAATAATAACATTAGATTTCTTAACAGGCAGTGAGATGGTATTAAATAAGCGACGAGCAAGAGTGAGTTGATTACAAGTAATGTATAAACGAGTGAGCTTTTCTACAATAACAGGGTTGTTGCTAATGCTAATCAAGTTGGTTTTGAGAAATTGCTGGTGGATAGTTTTGGCAAGTGTTAGTGATTTAGTGGATATACAGTGGTGTATAAGTTGTATGTAATCGTGGGGATCAAGTAAGCAGCTTATGGTGCTGTTCATTCCCCGCCTGACCGCTGTGCATGACATGGCATCAATTTTTGTTTCTTAAAACATAACCATTGCCTAACTTTTATATATATATATATATATATATACATGGTAAGCGATTAACTATCTCTATGCTATAATTTACGCGAACAGAAAATACCCTGAAAGCGCGGTGGTCATTCACAAAAATTTCCCGCATTAAACCTATCTGCAGGAACAACTTAATATTTTTTACTGGGCATTGATTAAAAAAATTACTGAAATTGCAAATGAAATCGTGTTCAATCCTAAAAGCCTTTCCTTTCAAAAGATTTCAACTACAAAATGGTTCTTTCCTCGATACATGTTTATATATAACATGCTTCATTGATCATAATGATACAACAAAATGTCTTTTCACAGCACAGTACTTTTTGTATACACTTCATCAATTTAATGAGAGAATAAACCAAGAATGTTAAGCAACATTCAACTACCAAGTTAACACAAAACCAACGAATTTGATAGACACCAGGCATTGTTGTTTAAACGAAATGATCTACGTGTTGGAATCCTTCAAGCTGGCTCCCTCTCATTTTCTATCACTGTACATGGATGTCACAGTTTCACAAGGTTCCTATAGGTTTGCTTTTGTATAACCCAATTGCAGCTTTTCAATGTAAATTTCTATATCTTACAGGCTTGCTGCTTTATTCTTGATTCCTTTAAAATACATCTAACCAGTGACTGGCTTCGAGTTACAATACTTGTTTCATTTTTTACCTCTATTTAACACCCAGCAGTGCATGGTTATCATCACATATTCCCCCTTTCTTAAATACCCTGTACTGCAGGATTGTCTTCGCGCGGTGATTCCGCATAAACTTGGCCTTGGACTCTTCCATCTCTGAATATGGATAGAATTGAGTTGAAACTTTCAGAATATACCCCACCCAATAACCATAATAGCATAGAACTAAATGAGTTCATAGCCCCAGGGTTGGTACCATTTTCTTCTTGCCGGAGGCCAGTTTGCCCCTCAGTTCCAGGAGAATGACCTAAGCCATCCGAGTTTAAATTCTCAGTATGCTGATGCAATTCCGGAAGGACTAATGTACCATTTTCTGGCATTGCAGGTTCAGGCACCCCTCGTGGTCCCGGTCCAGAAGACTGATTAGCAGGGCCAGGGTTCCTATTATTCACTCTTGTGATGTGCAAAGTCGAGGCAAGTATAGTAGATGATGTTATGTGAAAATCTGGAAGCTGCTGAAAGTTTGATCGCCGGTTCAGCATAAACCTCTGAAGAGCTGGAATCTGAAATCATTAAAGCAGAAAAAGGTGCTGGAAATGAGGAGCACACACACACACACCAGAACAGTAAATTTTTTGGGTTGCCAATGACAGTCTTGCAGGTTGACCTCCCCGCAAATTATTTAATACTTTGGACTCCAGAGAAATGATTAGAACCAACCAGGATTTAACCGAGGTAAAATTCTTTACTATTTTGGACTGCCAGGCGTCATAGACCTTTCTGTTCTGTTTCTTATTTAGAATATTAACAGTTTTTATTGTACAACTCCCTGTAAACATGTCATCCAATGATTAAACTGATTTAAACCTCCGGAAAAATTAAATCACTGTTTAAAAAAAATCTTAAAATTGTAAAGTTGACTAACATATACACCAACTGAATTTTTTTTTACATTGTGTTTTAACTAATATAAATATGGTTGTCTCTCTTTGTTTATAGGTCCAGAAAAGGTGAGCAAAAAATTTTGGGTAGGGGGTGAAGAGAAAGAGGGACGAAATATCCTGATATGTGTAAATTTGCTCATGTGAGATGTCTCGTATGCTTATTAGAGCCCAGCAACAATCAATGTTCAGTTGAGGAACACAGGCATGTCCATGGCTCAATGCTAAAAATATGCAACACAAAAAGAGAAAATGACTACAGCCACAGAAAGAAGAAAGTAAAATGTTACCTCAAACCGATTCCAAAAGTAGAGGATAAGATGTTGCATAAATGCTGCAGTCGTAGAAAGAGCCAGATAGGAAAATCCTGATAAAGTTACTACAGCATGAGTACAAGCAAAAGATGATGTCAGAGTTATGAATTTAAGAATGAAGAGGGATTGACTAATACCATAGGCATATGAAAAGAAGTAGATATGGAACACCAAAAAATAGAGTAAAAAGAAGCGCGGAAAGAACTTCATTGATATCGGAGTTCGAACACTGCAAATAAAATATGAGCACAAGTTACTAAAAGGAACAGCATATGTCAGTAGTAAATAGTAGGTAATACTTGATGGAAACAAAACTTTAACAATCATCATCAAATAAAATTTATTTCTCAGTAAGACCCATCACCTCTCAGTCCTAGATCCCTTTTGGTGTACCTTGGAAAAGGTTTATAAGTAACTTTTTTGTTTGCAAGTTATTATCTATTTGGATAGTACAATTGATAATGTATCCATGATAAGTTACCAAAACTTGTAAAAAAGGATAAAGAAAAAAAAAGGTAGTAAGAGTAAGATAGATTTTTGCCTCGGTCAAATTACAAACTCGACATATGTCACTAATATGTCATCCATTTTATCTTCATAACTTTTTAAGTCATAAGTTGTTATTTAACAACTAAACCAATTAAATTTGACTTGAATGTTGCAGAGCCAAACACAGGAGGAGGGGGGTGGGACTGGTCTTCGCATGATCTCATTTAAGTTGATACCACAAAAATTAGATATCTCAAATCAACCTTCAGAATCACATGAAGTCTATTCAACTGTTGCTAGTCAAATGTAAACGATCATTTGGAGCTAAATCAATTTGAAGCTTCTGAAGAGTCACTACAGAAGATAATAGCAGATACAGTCTATCTTGTATCTATTGTTATTTAGACTATCGCAGTTTCTTGCCCATTCTAGAACTAGAGTCTACAACAAAAAAGGAGTTAATATTTCCGAAGGATCTCTCCAACGATGTATGCATACAGGAAACTTATGGTGCTTTGGACTCTTAACAAGCGGGGCTAAATCTTATTTAGATAGTAATATTAACAATTAATTTAAATGCAGTAGCATTATCTTTAAAAGAAAACACAATTAATATATAATAATTTCAAGTTACTACATCAGAGCACAGACCCAAGCAGAAGGTTGCATATGGAAAAAATTGGATTTATTATGATGCATTGTTCAATTCAATTGAAGCATTCTTTTATGTTATATACTTGGCAATGCTCGACTGAAAAATACTATTCTCCTCAAAATCATAGAGATGTAAAAAGTTATTTCTCGGATGTGTTCTAAGTTTTATTCATTTTTCCTCCTTTCAGAGAGAGAGAGAACCTTATCAGTGTGAATAGTTCACATAGCCAGACAAGGATCAACACCATGAAAGCCAATAGCTGGTCATCATAAAACTCGAAGAGAAAAAACAGGATCCCAATCATAATCTGCAGTGTTTAAGAACTAAATTAGAGAACTATTGTGTAGATCTAGCAGATAATTGAGATGACAAGAAACAACAATAATGAATATCATATAAAATCAATCAGAAAGAAGTTTATGATAAACTCCTCTGGGCATGCCATCTTAGCATCAAATTGACGAAATGAGACAGGCTTACAGGTACAAATACAAGAGATTCAATCACATGCACAAAGATCAATTGGAATGTCGGAAGCTGATGACGAGCATGGTGCTGAAGCTGCACTGCAATAATTTGGGCAAAAAAGAGGCCTAAATTAACACAGTTGAACAAGTAATTATAGATGTAGTGGGTCCTTAACAGTCAATACATGACCAAACAATAATCCAGACTATTCTCATAAGACAAAAATCATAAAGCCAGATATATTAATATATCTCTATGTGTGTGTTCCCGTGTATGTGCAGTACTACTTTGGGTAAAATCATCCTGTAGTAACCAAATGTTGACAGATTATTAAGTTGCAATATAATCATAATTCATGCTAATAGATCATAAATAATCAAAAATTCAAAGTTAAGAATTCCTAAGAGCATGTCCAATCCAATGCTATAAAAGATGCTATATCTATAATATAGCATTAATAATAGAACACACCCCTTCAATGCAATGCTATACTTGGTTCTAATACAGAAAAATGCTATACTTGGTTTTATAGATGTTGTTATAATTGTCGCGAAGGCAAGCAAGTGGGAAAATGGATGAAAATGAATAATTAAAGCAATAGTGACAAATTTAATTGTGCATTTAAAAGTAAGGTGATTGAAAAGGTAGTTCAATATTATCTATTTGGTGCCATTTTGAAACCACGCATTGGACTACAAGTTCTATTTTAACATCAAAAATCACTTTTTAGTTTTCATACTATAGCAATAGCTATAGGTATTTTAGAACTATCATTGGACATGCTCTAAAAGGTAAAACATCTGTTACAGGCCCTTTTACTTCATACCCAGGACATAATGAGTAAAGAAAAATATTACAAAACAAACCTGTGAATTTCAGCATACGGGTTTGGGTTTCTCTCAAGGTAAATGAAACAGACATTGTGGTTGTGAAGAAAACAAACATCGACATTATAAGCACACCACACTTGGTTGCAAGGAAGTCTGCAAAAGATAGGAAGATGCAGTTAACGACAATAAACATAATTGGTATTAAAAGTAAAACAAGGAAAAATGGATCAAGGATCGAGGAGCGCAATCTTGCAACAACAAAGACGATAATGAGCTTTTTGTAAAGACCTAGCACTATGCTAATGACATCGAGGGAAAGTATTTATAGAATCTTAACAGTCAAAATTGGCAAACTAAATTGTGATCTCTTTCAAACCATAGCTCCCACATCTGACAAAAACATTTGATATGATACAGCCGATGCAAGACTAGATAAATTGCAAGAGAAGTAAAAGGAACTTTTTTAGCCTTAGATCACCTCGTTATATCTCCTAAATGCAAGACAAATACCTTGTAGTTGTAGCATAACAAAGATCACTACTTCAGCCATCAGCATCAGGGTTTCAACCATACATGTTAAATTTATCCCAACCAAAGTCAATGATCAAGGCTATTTGATGAATACAACCAATATACCTAATTCTAAAGTTCTCTGAGGACTATGTAACACCAGTGGTGCAGCAAACTTTATTTTGGCATTAAACCACCACTATGGATCATACTTGGAAATAGAAATTTCAGATACTTCATATAACTTACAAACCTCCAAATCTGAGAGAAACTTCAGGTTGCTCATGCGCATGTGTAAGATTATAGAACTCCCTTGTTTGGTAATTATAGAGATAACCTGCACAAAATTCATACAAATCCTCAAAAATATATATTTGGTACAAGATTATGACCACTGCAGTTACCTTTTCTCAACTTTCTCTCAGTAATAGTAGATTATTCTAAACTCATATGAAAACTATTCTTTTGTAAACTTAAAAACACCATAAAGTATCGAATGAATTGTAGCAAAACTACAATTAGCATTCAGGTTTCAGAATAGCTAGGCAGGTAGCCAAGTAATTTCGGGATTTAGAAGAAAAAGGCCATGAGAATCTGCACAAACTATTTACTGAGAAAAAACAAAATTTTATATTATTGATGTCTGATGATACCTTTAAGAAAATCTTTTTAATAACTGATGAGTTCGCCAACAGAGGACATGTACTAAAATTGTGAACCCAACATTATGAAGTTACTGTTAATCAATACAAACTAAATTAAATATTTAAGAAGCAGAACAGAGACTGCCTGTTTCTTCAATATCTTGCAACAAGATTAAAGAGGTAAAAAAAACAATTTCATGGTTCATATAATACCTTGACCAGAAAAATTCAAAAAACTATTCATTAAAATTGTATCATATCCTACGAGCCGGTTTATCAGTAGTTGTTGCCACCTACACAGAACAAAATATAATTCTGAAACATGTCAGGTTATGTCATTGACAAAAAAATTGCAACAAACAAAGTTCTAGATTTATGATAGAACTTCAATATCTTCAGTATGCTACTATTTTAAGCCCCCGAAATTTCTCTAGAAAATTACATACTCACTTGAACACTAATAAAGAATCTAAAATAGCTAACACGTAAAACTATCTTCTTTTTTAGAATTAAGAATTATTTACTAGTCAAACAACACATAATAATAATTTCGATATCTACAAAATAGCATAAAAAATGAGAATAGTAGTGACATAACCTGTTACCAAAGCAGGAATGCTGAGCAGAAATGCTAATATTGATTGTACGAATATTATGACGTAACTTAGCTTCCTCGGGTAGTAAGAAGTAACCCTATATAACATGTTCATGAGATATATTGGTAAGGATCAGCTTAGAAAAATCACTGCTGCCACAGAAAAACAACTTTACCTTTTCCATGGTGTATAAATAAGTCGGTTCAAATGCTTTGCTTCTCTTTTCAAGCCACTGTACTGAAAGATCAAATGCAACAGAAATCATTCTTTTAATAATATACATTTCAGCAACTATGTAGGCATTCGTTGCCTGTACATGTACTAAAGTATTTACTTTTGAATTCAGATATCTTGCAACCACATGACAAAGAAATATGAGTATGTAGTTAACAAAGTTTGTATGACTGAAGAATATAAAATTCAGTCATACAACTTTAAATTAAAGAGCAAACATTGGAATATGGGGGTCACCGCAAAAAGGAATCACGAAAGGCAGTGCAGCCAATAAAAATAGAGTACCAATTAAATTGTTGATAAATTACACTTCCACAACTACCAAAAAGAACATAGTAACACTTCCTATACATAGATGAATTTTGGGTTTGACATAAGGAAGCTCGATCTCTTCATAATACTGAAAGCAAAATATCAAATGGAACCACCTAATAATCGGTCAATTTATACCTCAATAAGGCGAAATAATACAATGTTAAAATCATTTTGACCCCAAAGACCATGAATTCATATAAGTACTAAGAAATTACACTTACAGTATCTGCAAGAATTACCTGCAAGTGAGTTCAGATGGTCCAGGTGAAGTATTCGTAGCCACTTTGGAACGTCTAGGTTCAAATGTATACCAGCAATATCCTGCAATTTTACAATTCATTAAACAAATAGTGTTTTACCTTCAGAAGCAGAGTCCACAAATCCACAGCTAGTGCAAGAATTTTATTGGACTGCAGTACTGGGACTCCAATACACAGATTCTGTGGCTCAGGTGTCGACTGTAACAATTAGATACAGTAGTTCTGCGACTTTGAAACTAGGGACATTTCAACTCTATGAATGCAAAGTTGGTGGTAATGGTAAGAGATTCCTACGCCTCTTGGGATAAATATCAATAGATAACTATCACATGCATCACAATAACGAGTCCACAATCCTTGATGTCACCATTTTGTAGGTGAATCATAAACCTCATTTGTTTCCACATAACCCAACGACGCAACTACAAGTTCCTTGGAACTGAAAAAAGTTACTTTATTTGGTTGCATGATTTTAGAATTGAGCAAAGTAACTCGTGGTTCTAAGGTACCTATTTGCTCCAAATCAAAGGAACCTGTTTACCTTGTCTACCCATGGTAACCACAAGTTACTTAATCAATATAATTGTAAATTTAATATAATTTACCATATTTAACTATGTAAGTTCTAGTTGCACAGTAATGAACCAAACACACACATTTTATTTATGTAGGAACTACACTATAATGTAACTTAGTACAAAGGAAGTTCTAGTTACTATAGTAACCATAAAGTTGATGAAACAAACGAGGCCATAGAAATATATAGAATGGGGCAATACCCACATTATGTGCATAAGACTTATTGATTCAGAGGATAGACATCTTAAACATCTGATGATTTAGTACTGCATATCATCTTTTCTGTTAAAATTTTAATCAAGTGATCCAAATTTTCCTGATCTACTCACCCAAAAAACTCCTAGAAATCTCTTTGCATGTCTCCAGAAGAAGGATAAGCGCCCATACCACTTTCTGCCGATGTGAACCACTGCTGTTCTGAATGTTTCCTTGGTTAATAAAGGGAATCTATTATGAGATTCATCTTTATTGACTTTATTTACGTCATCATCTACTGGCTTCGAGCCTTCACTGCTAGTATAAGTTTCTGGCTGAGATTCGAACATTTCATTATTGGACTTCCACATCTTTAATGCTGATTTGCTCCTCCTAGCACCTGAGATAATCCAGTTCAACCAAAACCTAACGTCCAAAAAATCGAGCCTGTATTTATCCACATCTGACACTTGAATTGTTTCAACTCCGATGGCAGGAGCATCCAACATATTATTTTCAGATTCATTATGTGACCACAATCTAACACTGGTAATCTGCACCAATATTAGATGAAAGTGCCATAAAATTACAAAACTAACTGTAAGGTTTATTATTTGGTCACAAGCCATCACTTGTTTATGAAGCAGTTAAAGCTGACAATATCCAGTAATGCCTATTACGTCCTTGTAGATAGTTATACAGGAAAAATATTTGAGTTATCCACTACATAAATATTTAAGAAGTAGGACATCAAGAGAATCCAGCAAATGAAAGAATATTATAACGAGTGAGATCAATATTTACCTTTCTGCCATGTTTTCATGTACTCGCATTTCTTCTCGATGTAACTTATATTAAAACTAATATTTACAAAAGGACAAAATATTGGTTGCAAAAGTATCCCATAAACACGTGCAACCTTATACCATCCGAGAGTTAATATTCGGAAAATGTGTTTCAAAGGCCAGCGACCTCATCAAAGCATTTCAACAGAGGTACATCAAGCATCTTAAGAGCGTAAAACTCTATGACCACAGCTAATGAAAGTCTTCTAATGTTTCAAATAACTTCCTGCTCACGTTATTATAGTTCATATGAATAAAATTAACTGAAAAGACATAATTTGGGCTTAACAGTTGACTCTGTAATGTGGTAAATTCAAACTATTTACAATATTCAGGACCGTGGTATGTTTGATAGTTTGTCTCCCCTTAAACTAATTCGTTGACTTATGTACGGCTTAAAACAAAACACATATGCCACTACAGTCAATAAGTGACACCAATGACTTTAAAAAATAAAAAACATATACATGGATACTAGAATTTTGTAATTACTAAATTCATTCAGGATTATCCATTTGTGATGCGAATAATAAATATATGCCATCCTGATTCTCAAACTACAAGTAACAAATATCAACCAAAGTAAACAATTATCAATAATGATTAATGAACAGGAATGATCAACAAGAGACAAATACATATGTCTATATATATAAATATAAACAAAAAGCCGAAAAAGATTGCAAACCTTGATATGGATGAGCTGAGCTTCAGCAGCTTCGACACTAATGAGCTCACTTGAGCAACCAGGCTATAAATCAAGTTGTAGCAAAAATTACTTGAAGCAGAAATACACAAAAATAAAAAATAAAAACAACAAATTAGCTCTAGAAATGCCTACATCCTATTCGTAACCTAATAATCAAATCGCACCATCTATTACTCTAACCACGTCAGCAATTACCTATCCATATACTAGCATTATATAATTGAGAATCATTAAGAACATTTTACTAACACGAACATCGAAATTAATTAAAACAATAGAAATGTGTAAGAATAAAAGGCGAAATCGATAAACGATACCTGCTGAACATAATTAGCGTGCATAACAACGAGAATACAGAACAAAGTGATAGCAAGAAAAAGATAAAAATATTCGAGAGAAGCTCTAATTCTCGGTGTCAGCATCTGTGTGAACCGCTCTTGTACCCGTATAAACGTCTGCTCCGGATCCATAACTATATATAACTAACTAATTGATATGATTGTATGTTTATATTGCTATAATTGTATGTTTATTTATGACTCTGATTCGGAAGGTATACGAGTGCATCATCCACTCCACTCGGGTGTATTTTATATATGCATACACACACTGAAACAAACGGTTAATCGATGCTGGTGATTGACATGATCAAATCGACGACGAGCTGATTCCGGTGACCTAATTGGTTGTGGTACAAATTGATTGAATTACGAGATAAATGTGTGCTGGGGCGTGTTTGGCTAGAACGAATATTGACGTACACGGTTAATGTGGATGTCCTGTCGGCTGTTTTAGGAATTTTATGATAATTATTTTAAAAAATATATTTTTATTTATAAAATGATTTAATAATTATAATTTTAGTCATGGGGTTAAAGAATTTTTTATTTATCTAAAAATAAAAATTAAGAGACTTGTATTTAGAAAAAACGAGTGTAACCCTATTTCTCTTTATCGGCTCTCCTCACCACCCTCCCCTTTTTTTTCTCAAACATAGTGGTCGTCGGGTTTTCACCGGTTTTCTTCGATGAAAAGCCCCAATATTTTAGTTTATTTTCATTTTTCAATAAGAATTCTTAGATCAAAAATCATCGGAACATCCATATTTTTTGTTTTCTCCTATCAAGTGGTGATTTTTCGGTTTCGGAAGGGTACGATTTCTCTTATTTTTGTGATTTTGTTTTCTAAATCTAAAGCTTCCTTTTAGTTGTAATTTTATTTTATAATTTTCATTTTAATTTACAATTTCAGTTTGGTTGTAGTCTCTCCTTGGTGAGAATTTTGGTGTTTCTCTCCTTTATTTATGAGAGTATGATTTTTGATTTAGTAATAAATGTTTTTATAGGATTGCAATTATGGTCGATAGCTCAAACTGGATTAGCTCCAACAGGATATGGTGAAACGGGTACATGTAAATATACCATGTTTAACAAATGACATGATTGTATCTCAAAAAAGAATGGATCAATCAACTATTGTTTATGTTTTATATTTGTTCGACGCGACTATTTTTGTAGATGCCGTATGACTTTTCATTATTGAATTAATTTCTACTAAAAAAAGACTTATATTTAAAAATAGATAAAAATAATTATGTTTGTTTTTATGTAATTAATAATATATGATATTGTTAGAACATACAAGTTTATATCAATTAATTATATAAATACTTTAAATAAGATATGTAATAATATCATAATTTAGTTATTTTAATATAATTTTTATAATCAAAATTTTCTATATATTAATTAAATTAAATGTGGTTATCAAATTAAAGGATCTGAAGAAAATTAAAAAAAAATCAAATACCAGGATTAATAATACTAAGAAAATAAAAATTGTAGAAATAAAACATTTGTGTAATATCACATTATATCGAAAAGTCTAAGGGGGTGTTTGGCTTAGCTTATAAGTAATAAGTTACTTTTTTTTAAAAGTATTTTCATATTTTTTTTGAAAATTAATATTTATTTTAGAAATTTAAGACCAAATCTTATTTTCAAATTTGAAAATAAGTTACTTATTTTCAGAAAAAGTACATATATAACAACTTTTTCAGCTTATAAGCTGCTTATAAGTCCAGACAAACGGGGCCTAAATTATGATGTAAAGTGAAATTCAGAAGTGACATTATATTGAGAAGTGTAAATCTAGCTCCTGTCGAGAAGTTTAAAAATACTTGATATCATGAAGGGTAAAATTACCCTGTATCAAGAAATTTCATATAGTGAAATTTTATATAAACAATTCTCAATATGGAAATAATGTATTGACAAGTTTAAATGTCGAGAAATGTAAAAATATATCATGTCGAGAAGTCAAGATAAAAATTATATCAAGAAGTTAGAAATGCAAATGTGTTGAGAAAATTATAAAATTACATATCGAGAAGTGGTTGTATAATAAAATATATGTCGAGAAATTATAAGATGTGTAGTAAAATCGAGAAGTGCAGAAAAATATTTAGAAGTGCAGAAAAATATTATATTATATTGAGAAGTCTTAAATTATAATGTATATTATAAATGTCGAGAAGTGCAGAAAAATATTTAAATTATAAGAAGTCACGACATGGATATTTAGCTAAATTTACGGAATTTTGTAGAAATAACATACAATTACAAAAGTACGAATTACTGTTAAAGAATGATCCAATTTTAAATGAGACATGTGTGAAGTCTACAGTGGAAGCTTAAAGTGAAAAATAAAGAACAATAGAATGGACAAAGTAGAGGTACAATCATTGATTTATTTTATTTCAAGTTGTTAGTTAAAATAGTGTTGATGAAGAAAGATCGAGGTTCTTTGCCGGAAAAAGATCTAATGAGGCTGAATATCGCCAAAGTGTGGTGGTTTGTATGAGATTGGGAACTGAGATTGCTAAGTTTTAGAATAACTAGAGATTTGTGTTCTCTGGCGGCTGTGAGCTCTAATAATTCTGACCCCCGACAATGTGTCTACGTAGCTCTATTTATAGGGAAAATAGATGATCAACCTCATGTAGTTCTTGGCAAAGTAAAGGCCTGTTAGGAGAACAGAATTCTAATTTGGATCAAATTAGGTAACTGGAAAGAGGGACCTTCCTGGAAGAGGACTCTACATTCGGGCTTGTTTGGATAGGTCAAAGCCCAGTATAAGGCCTAAAGATTTCATGGATCTGACGTTGACCCGGAAACCGTGGTCTCTAGCTAGTCCACTGCAGCTATTTCTAAGGTACCTTGACTGGAGGTCAGCACTAGATCCACTGCAAATGTAGGACACGTCCTAAACCCCCAAATAAGGGCAACCCGCCTGAGTACAGGGAAAGGATCTTCCAGGGTAAGGTTAGCAGCATACCATAACTCCCCTACGAGGGCAACCCGAAGAATATGGAGTTATTGCCTTCAATTGGCATTAATGAATCAGATAAGATGGTTGTAGCACATTAAATCGAGCTGGGGAGGAAAGAGGACGCCCTCCCTTAGCCATATTAAGGGCGCGTGCCTTCATGTTAGAAAAACAGGTACAACAACTACCCCCAAAGTCTGCTAATGTATTGTAGATGCTTATGAGACTTTTTCACAATTCCTTTTTCCCATAGACAACTTCTCATAGGGCGAGACTACTTTTTCAGGGAGAGCCCACATCTCCCTCTTCCTCAGGGCGAGTCCACTTCTTCAGGGAGAACTCTCATCTCTATGGAGAGCCCTCATGACAAGGACGAGTCTTCAGACCAGAGAGATCTCATATTTTCAAGGAGATCCCTCTTCGGGGCGAACCCTCTTTCTCATACCAGGGCGAGCCCACTTCCTAACTAGGGAGAACCCTCTTCATACCAGGCCACTTTTTCAGGGAGAGCCCTCTTCAGAAAGAACTCCCATCTGCCTCTTCCCCAAGAAGAGCCTTCTTCATACCAGGGCGAGCCCTCTTCATACCAAGGCAAGCCCTCTTCCCCAGGAAGAGTCTTCTCCATACCAGGACGAGTCCTACCAGCTCAGGACATGTTAGAAGATGATGAGGAAAAGCACATGTCATATTACAGTGTTTCAACTGAAGTCTGAGACCCAATTATTGGGAAGGCTCATAACAAATATCACCCATAATAATAACCGGAGATAAGCATTACATTGATCTCACGTCTCTCACCTTCCTACCATGCCAGTGCCCGACACCTGCCTCGTTCCTAGCTGGGGCGCGCCCTACCATGCACAAGACGCGGCTGAACTAGTCTAGGAGAGGCCCGAGTCTATCCAATTTTATAAGAAATTCAATTCTATGAGGAGACCGCTCCTTTTTCCAGGAAGAGGCTGATTCCAAGATAATCTCAATATTAGGAGGAGGCCAATTCTAGGAGAAGCCCGATACTAGGAGGAGGTCGCTCCTCCTTCCAGGAAGAGGTTGATTCCAAGAGAAGCCCGATACTAGGAGAAGGTCGATTCTAGGAGAATCCCAACATTAGGAAGATGTCGATTCCATGAGAAGCCCGATACTAGGAGGAGGCCGATTCTAGGAAAATCACAACATTAGAAGGAGGCCGATTCCAAGAGAAACCCGATACTGGGAGGGGGCCGATTCTAGGAGAAGCCCGATACTGGGAGGATGCCGATTCCAGGAAAATCCCAACATTAGGAAGAGGCCGATTCTAGGAGAAACCCGATACCAGAACGAAACCCAACCTCAGGCGAAACCCAACTTCATGCGAAACCCGACTCTAGAAGAAATATGGGGTTAACAACTACCCCCAAATCCTTGAAAAATTAAAATATGAGAGAATTTCTTCATCACCATGCTCCTCCCTTTTTCAAAATAATGTGTGTCCTGTAGTTTTGGCTTGTCCATAACATTCTCCTAAAACAGTTACTTCTTCCTAAAAAATTTCTAACGGTTGCCTTTAGATTATCCTTATGCTATCTTTCTTCAAGATATGGAGATTTTCTTCCTTCAAATTTTTAGAATATGAGTCATTCACGTGACTTGAGCATCTTCCACCACTTGCATTACTTTTACCTCGGGAACACTAGGCTTTTCCTGAACTTCCAATGAAAACACCCCCCAACATGTGAAGATTCTTCTGAGAACCTAATTTGGCCAATGCATCAGCACTACTATTACTCTTCCTCGACATCTGCTGCAAGCGCACCTCCTTGAATATTTGCATAAGTCGCTGAGCACACTCCAAATACATCTCCGTCTTGGGACCCCAAGCTTGGTACCCCCCCATTCACCTGATAAACTACCAACTTAAAGCGCGGCCTAACCGGGTGCCCACCTTCAAAAATTTTACTGGGAATATCAAAGGTTTCTTCTATTGACCTCTGTTTTTTCACTACAAGAGGCATTCGAGGATCCAGATCAAAGTCAAAATTATCACCTCTCCTAGCCCCTTCTGAAGGAGCTCCCTCTTCGACCGAGGATGGAATACTAGAAATATTTTCTTCCAACTCACTAGTAGGGAGAGACTCAGGCACAACCGTTTTTCCTTTCCTTACCATATCCAAGATTTGTTCCTCAGATTCTTCATCACTGGCATCTTCTACACTATTCATTCAATAAACTCCTCCCTAGGAAATGTTCCCAACATCAAAACCTAATGACGTGACTCGTCTACAAGGAATAGTGCTTCTACCTCGAGAAGTTGTACTGTATAAAATGCATTGACTACAGCTTCCTTCCTCTCTTCCATCATATTATTTGACATCGGCTGTGTAGAATTGATATTCTTCCCAACCTCATTAATTATCATATTATAACAATCCCTCAAATCGAACATATGCATTCTTCTCTTCCTTGTATATACATATTCCTTCTAAAACTTTCATAACCTCCCACGTGGGTGCTTCCTCGACCTAGGGCACGACCTGAAGAGACTTTTTTCTCTAAAATTATCGAGGGGAAGGGACTAGGCGTCGACTCATGAAGGAGGAGTAGGCTTGGCGTCGACCCTTACCTTGAAGATGAAGTTGACGAGAGGAGGTGTTGACTCACGTAGGAGGAGTAGATGAAGTTGACAAGAGGAGACGTCAACTCACGAAGGAGGAGTAGGCATCGACCCTCGCCTTGGAGATGAAGTTGACGAGGGGAGGCGTCGACTCACGAAGGAGGAGTAGACGTCGACCCTCGCGTTGCAGATGAAGCGGACGAGGGGAGGCGTCGACTCGCGAAGGAGGAGTAGGCGTCGACCCTCGCCTTGAAGATGAAGTTGACGAGGGGAGGCGTTGACTCACGAAGGAGAAGTATGCGTCGACACTCGCCTTGGAGATGAAGTAGATGAGGGGAAAGGCCTAGGCGTCCACTCACAAAGGAGGAGGAGTCTTGGCGTCGACCCTCGACATGTCGTGTGAACATGTGTTCGAAACCTGAACTAAATGTGTTTGGTTGAAACACTTACGGAGGGGGCTGAGGCGTACCCTGAGGGAGTGGAGGCGGATGAGGGGGTTGAGGCGTGCCCTACCTAGGAGTAACTACAGACTGATTTTGAGGTATTCTCTTTCCTCTTTCCTAGGCATCGACCTGTAAAACTACTACCACGTCCTCTAAAATTATTTTACAACCTCCATCATTTTACAACCTCCATTTCTACAACCTCTGTTAGTAATTCACCCTAAAAATTTGGGGCATCGACACCCGAATACATTACCTGCAAAGGAATAGGATCGGGGGGACTTCCCATGAAAATGTGCATCTTTCAATCTCACAGAATCTTCCTCCACGACTACAACCACGGTCTTGGCCTGTCTAGAAGGCAAGTATATCTGTAAAAGATATCTATCAATTCTACCATGTACATTATCTCTTGGAGTTTGGAGAAGTTACCTGAGTACTGAAGTAGGGCGCGCCGTAAGATAGGAACGCCGCACGAGGACTGATGAAGAAGTCTACAAATTCTTTAAGATATTCATAATCTTCGAAATCTCCAAAGTCTTCAAAATCTTTAAAATCTTCAAAGTCTTTAAAGTTCAAAGTCTTCAAAGTACTTGTTTTCTCTAGAGTCATGAGCCAAGGAAGTAATATGGGCATGGGCGCTGAACTAGGGCGCGCCCTGAACTTGAGTAATGGATGTGCCTTGGGCAATGTTTGCTATATGTGTTACCAAAGTTGTGTTGAGTGAGGGCGCGCCCTGAGGCATGGGCGCAGTTTGGGTGTTTGATACTGGTGTGACTTGAGGAGTTATGGAGGGCTGAGGCGTGCCCTAATCGATGAAGGAGGGATGAGGTGTGCCTTGATCAGTTAAGGGGGGCTGAGGCCCTCCCTGAGCGGAGCTAGAGGGCTGAGGCGTGCCCTGAGGAAGATGGAGGGTTGAGGCGTGCCCTGAAGAAGAGGCTAAACCCGAATATCTGTTAGCCAACTCTGAGTGGACGTGGCGCGCCCTGACTAGAAGTAGCCACAGACTGAGTCTGAGATATTCTCTTTTCTCTTACCTGAGTGTCGACCCTCCCAAGGGGATTAGCCATGGTGCTTACGTTCTATCATAGCATTGACATTTGATGGAGTGATGTCGACCCTCCCAAGAGTGGCAGAGTAATGTTAATCCTTTCAAGGTGGTTGAGTAATGTATACCTTCCCAAGGATGGGTGCGCCCTAACGCTGTATTTCATTTGAAATTTTCATATTCACTAGGAGCGCGACCGAATATGCATCTTCGAAAGATCTTCTCTAGTGAGGGCGCACCCTTGTTATGTTCATGACATTGGGCACTTTCCTACTAGGGGCTGACGAAAATTTTCACGGAATCGAAACAACACAATCGCACTAGCCTTCCAGAGGGGGCGCCCTAACAAATTCGGTGGATGAGGATGTGTCTTCCCCTAGAATTTATACTTGGAAGATTCCCTACCTGCGTAAAACCCAATTCACAATAGAAAATATCAGAAAGTAAGGCTTACCTGGTAGGTGTGTGTGACTCATGAATCCCATAACTGCTTGATTATAGTTGTGCTGTTGTTTTGACTCCATCCTCTTCCCCGGAAGGTGCACCCCATACCCAGAATATTCATACTTGCTTCCATCTCAGAATCGCATTCAAAGTCATCTTTTATCAGATCTGTTCTTCCGGTTTTGTTGTTGTGACATCCTTTCTCCTAAGATGCAAATATTCTCTCCTTCTAGCGTCAATTTATTGATGGAGAAATATGGTAACCAACAAAGATCGAGGTTCTTTGTCAAAAAAAGATCTAACGAGGCTGAATATCGCTGGAGTGTAGTGGTTTGTATGAGATTGGGTGCTGAGATTGCTAGATTTCAGAATAACTAGAGTTTTGTGTTCTTTGGCGGCTGTGAGCTCTAATAATTCCGACCCCCAATAATGTGCCTATTTACCTTTATTTATAGAGAAAATAGAGGGTCAAGCCGACGTAGTTCTTGACAAAGCAGATGTCCGTTAGGAGAACAGAACCCTAATTTGGATCAAATTAGATAACTGGAAAAAGGAACCTTCCTGGAAGAGAACTCTACATTCGGGCTTGTTTGGATAGGTCAAATCCCAGTATAAGGCCCAAGTACTTCATGGATCCGACATTGACCGGGAAACCGTGAGGTCTAGCTGGTCCACTACAACTATTTCCAAGGTACCTTGACTGGATGCCAGCACTGATCCACCGTAAATGTAGGACACGTCCTAAACCCCCAGACAAAGGCAACCCGCCTGAGTACAGGGAAATGATCTTTCAGGGCAAGGTTAACAGTACATCATAACTTCTCTATGAGGGCAATCCGAGGAATATGGAGTTATGAACTTCAATTGACATTGACAAACATAGATGACGGAGACATTAATGAATAAGATAGATGGCTGTAGCACGTTAAATCGAGTTGGGGATGAAAGAGGACGCGGGTAAAACTGAAAAATGATTTATTTTATTTACTATTTTAATTATTGAATGCGGTAGAATATTTTTAAGTATATGTTGTTTATATATTAAATATGTGGTACTATTTAAAAATTATCAATTTTAACATGCATACCGTATTTCTCCCAAAAAATAAGAAATTAAAAATTAAATTTGATTTTTAGAATTATAGCAAACTAATCTAATACAAAAAATTAGATTAAAATTTAAAACTGTGTTCTTACATAATTGATTTATCTTATTTACATTATTACATACACTGCTACAATCGATTGTATACTAATATAAATAATCACTTAATTCAGGAATTCATCTAAGTACAAGAATTCTAAAAAAAATTAAAAAGTTAAAAATATACATTCATCACTTACATATTCTATAAGAATACTTTCACAGATTTTGAAAAATACAAATTTAAATAAAGAAATAAAAGAAAATGGAGAATAAATAACATATAAGAGCCGACTGAAAGATATACACGTAATGGATCAAGCACCACATCATTTCCTTGAAAACAAACCAACCCGCCTCTTATATATTTCTTCATTCATTCCAGAAGCAAAGTAAAACCCCATCTCCTCCCCACTCTTCAATCTCTCCAAAGGTACTCTCTTTCTTCTCATTAATCTCCTTATGCTTTGTTTCCACTTTACAATCTTACCAATCTGATCATTTCATTACGTTTCTTGATGTTTAATCACCTATTCTTTTATTTATGTTTGGTCTCTTTTATGTTCATTTTTTCTATTATTGTATTGAAACGCTTGTTATATGGTAGTTTTAGCTCATGCGCATGCCCTTTTCTTGATAATGAAGCAGGAACTTAGTTACACTTTTTATCTCAATGCTGAAATTGACATTGATGTATAATAGTAACTTAATTTTGGGAAAGTTGGAAGCTTTATGTGTTTTTAGCTCAGTGCTTTTAATTAGAATTTGGGGTTCTTGCTAATATGTGTCGGTCTTTGAGTTTTGGTTTGTTGTTGGAGTAGAATGGCCTTTGTTGTTTGCAATACATTGATTTGTTATGTGTCTATTGGTTTAGATGGCGTCGTCTTCAGCGTGTGTTGTTGGAAGTGGTATATCGACCCCTAGTACTAAAACTGTTCTGAGCAAAGAATTATATGTGAGGCATCTATTTGCGTGTTCGACCCGTCCATCACTGGTTAGGGCATCAAAATCAGTTACTATTAAAGCATCTCTGGACCAAAGGCAATATGAAGGAAGAAGAGGCTTTTTAAAGTTGTTTCTTGGAAATGTAGGACTTGCGGCTCCTGTGTTACTAGGTAATGGAAATGCTTTGGCTGACGAGCAGGGGGCGTCAAACTCAAGGATGTCTTATTCCAGGTTTTTGGAGTACTTGGATAAGGACAGAGTCACTAAAGTAGATTTGTTTGAGAATGGAACAATTGCTATTGTTGAGGCTGTTTCTCCTGAATTAGGTAATCGGGTACAGCGTGTTCGTGTACAACTCCCAGGCCTCAGCCAGGAACTTCTTCAGAAATTTAGGGAAAAGAACATCGACTTTGCTGCACATAATGCTCAAGAGGACTCGGGTTCTCTTTTATTCAACTTGATTGGAAATCTAGGTTTTCCATTGCTCTTGATTGGAGGTCTTTTTCTCCTCTCGAGAAGATCCGGAGGAGGAATGGGGGGTCCTGGTGGACCAGGTTTTCCCCTTCAGTTTGGTCAATCAAAAGCCAAGTTCCAAATGGAACCAAACACTGGTGTAACATTTGATGATGTTGCTGGAGTAGATGAAGCTAAGCAGGATTTCATGGAGGTTGTGGAGTTTCTAAAGAAGCCTGAAAGGTTCACAGCAGTGGGTGCTCGCATTCCTAAGGGAGTTCTACTTGTGGGTCCACCAGGAACTGGGAAAACTCTTCTAGCCAAGGCGATTGCTGGTGAGGCAGGTGTTCCATTTTTCTCAATTTCTGGTTCAGAGTTTGTTGAAATGTTTGTTGGTGTTGGTGCATCTCGAGTGCGTGACCTTTTTAAGAAAGCCAAAGAAAGCGCTCCCTGCATCGTATTCGTTGATGAAATTGATGCTGTTGGGAGGCAAAGAGGCACCGGAATAGGAGGAGGGAATGATGAAAGAGAACAGACCCTGAACCAGCTTCTGACAGAAATGGATGGTTTCGAAGGAAACACTGGTGTTATTGTAATTGCAGCAACTAATCGTGCTGACATTCTAGACTCAGCCCTATTGAGACCAGGTCGATTTGATAGACAGGTAATTGTGAGCCATTTGTATGTTGCTTTTCTTATATGTGGGAGTGTAATCATATATTAACTTAAATCATGGTTCCAGGTATCTGTTGATGTACCTGATGTTCGAGGAAGAACTGAGATCTTAAAGGTTCATGGTAGCAACAAGAAGTTCGATGCAGATGTATCTCTTGAGGTGGTAGCCATGAGAACACCTGGTTTTAGCGGAGCAGATCTTGCAAACCTATTAAATGAGGCTGCCATACTGGCTGGTCGACGTGGGAGGACTGGAATCTCATCCAAAGAAATTGATGATTCAATTGATAGGATAGTGGCTGGAATGGAAGGGACTGTTATGACTGATGGTAAAAGCAAGAGTTTGGTAGCATACCATGAAGTTGGACATGCCATTTGCGGGTACATCTAAATATACTTGCCTCTTCTTTTTTTTTCTTTCAAGAAATGACTTGCCTCGTATATAGATATTAATTTCAGATTTCTTCTTGCTAATGTGAAAGTTTTGAACTTTAGTTTTAAGCTATATTTTAAAGTATTAGCAATATGTCATTAATTGGCAGTTTATTGCTCACTATTATCTAATCTGCCTTCAAAACAATTAAGCAAAGATTTTGCAGATCTGTGGTATCGAAAGAAGTTTATTCGTCTTTTTTTGGTCGTATGATATTTTCTGTTTTAAATCCAGAGTATTGGATGTGACCTCAAACATGTAATTATGTACTTGTATAAAGATTCACGTGAACAGCCAGTTTCCAAAATTCATACTTCAAGTTGCCTACAGATAGATAACCAAGTTTTTTGTAGCTTAAATATCCTAGATAATTAGCACATGAACGAATACTTTTGCTGAATATGTTCTGTTGTGTTTGCCATGACGTAGAACTCTTACTCCCGGGCATGATGCTGTTCAAAAGGTCACACTAGTGCCGCGTGGTCAAGCAAGGGGTTTAACTTGGTTCATTCCTTCAGATGACCCAACATTGATCTCCAAGCAGCAACTATATGCAAGAATAGTTGGTGGACTTGGTGGAAGAGCAGCTGAGGAAGTGATATTTGGAGAGTCTGAGGTAACCACTGGTGCAGTTGGTGATTTGCAGCAGATCACTGGATTGGCCAGACAGGTAAATGTTTTGTTAAAACTTTTGGATTGTCATGAAATGAACTCGCGGCCTAGTAGACTGATATTCTTAGAAATTATTCAGAAAAAACCCTTTAGCGAAATTAATTTAAGTGAATTGTTATAAACTGTCCTTTCAAATGTTTAACATTGTTACATTGTCAGATTTCAAACAATCGTAAATGACCCTGCTCGAAAATTCCTCATTGTCTTCCATTAATTCATGTTGACGATATTAGTGAACGACATCAATTTGTTTGCAGATGGTAACTACGTTTGGGATGTCTGAAATTGGCCCATGGTCACTTATGGACTCGTCTGCCCAGAGTGATGTGATCATGAGAATGATGGCTAGGAATTCTATGTCAGAAAGGCTTGCTGAAGATATTGATAGTGCTGTAAAGAAGCTTTCTGATAGTGCATATGAAATTGCACTGAGGCATATTAGGAACAACCGTGATGCAATGGACAAGATTGTGGAGATTCTTCTTGAAAAGGAGACTATGACTGGGGATGAATTCCGAGCAATTCTTTCCGAATTTACTGAGATTCCTGTTGAAAACCGCGTTCCATCTTCCATACCAACTCCAATTGCTGCATAATATGCGTATATACACCTGAGGGCGACAACCTGTGATGTTCAGTTTCACATTCTCATTGACCAAATGTATAACGATTGTCCCTTTTCCAGTTTTCCCCCATACATACATCGGTATATACTCTGTATTTAATTGAGATTCCTGCATAAATACATGTAAGTCTGTATATTTCTATGACTTATAATAGACCAGTAGTCCAATAGCAATCGTACCAACCAAAAAGAATTCAGCTCTTGCCCCTTCTTATTGTCTGTTTTAGGTCATAGTCAAGTTTTAAAATGAAAGTGCCGTTTCTTTACTGAAACAAACAAATGAAGTAAAGAAAAACTATTAGAAAAACAAGCTTGCTTGGATAAAAAGAGATGGAACACAAATTGATACGTTCAAGAAATAAAAATTATCAAGTCATAGAGTGAACAAACATGCAAGTCATAGAGTGAACAAACATGCAAGTCACCGCACCAAACTTTAGTATCTTCCATAGTTATCAAAATATCAAACTACTATAGGTTTTTAAAGAATAAAGTGTGTACTTACACTTTAACTGACATATTATTTATAATATTATATTTTAAAAATATTATTTATAATATTAGAGTTTTATTGTAAACTGATTGTCATTTCGTCAAAATATCAAACTACTAATATTTATAATATTAGAGTTTTATTGTAAATTGATTGCCATCTAGGAGTAGAAATTCTATCTTTACATTAGTTACTTGTTCTCTTTCATTTACCAAATTCAACATTTGAAAAACTGCGACATAATATTAGAATGCGTCGACTTAAAAATATGTTGCAACAATGGATGATTAGTTTATTTCAAAGGGAGATCGTATTCTTTTTCCTTTGTCAAAATTTTTATCCTACTGAGTTTTTCTTTCATAAGATTTTAATGAGATAATCTATGATCCAAACTAAATGACAATCAAGGGGAGCGTCGTAAATTGATTGTCATTTCATGAAAACTGTAATAATATGGCTAGTATATAAAAACTTGTTCCATATCATTTGCTATAAATAGCATGTATATGTGAATGATAAATTCACACCGAGCAATTCACATTCTCCAGCTCCCTTTTCCGAGTCTTTTACTCTTTGTTTTAAGTTAGTGCAGTTTCTTTACTATTATAGCTACTATATTATAACAAGCTTACATTTATGTATATTTATAAAAAAATTGTCTACTTAAACTAACTTTTTGAGGATTTTTTATTCAAATTTTACTTCAATAAATATTTATTTGAATACAGTAAACCTATTTAATATAAATATGGTGATTTAAAAAAGTGAATTGAACTAAAATGAGATGTACGGGCAAGTCTTGTGTTAGACCCCTATATTCATTGTCACTCACCACTGCAAACTATCATTCTCTTGCAACATTCACTTCATCCTCAACACCTAAAAAAGACCAACTATCTTACTTATGTTCTAAAGGCAGACTCACTGAAGCATTCAACACCTTCACTACTTACATTTATTCTAACCCAAATCTTTTTGCTATTCTCCTTCAAGGATGTATCAAACACCATCTTTTCTCACTCACCAAACAGCTTCATTCCATTATTATCACTTCTGGTTGTTCTTCAGATAAGTTTGTTTGTAACCATTTATTGAATGTGTACTCTAAGTTTGGACAAGTGGGTATTGCAGGTGTACTGTTTGATGTAATGCCGAGGAAGAATGTTATGACCCATAATATTTTGATTGGTGGGTGTGTGCAGATTGGTGATTTGGAGAGTGCACGTAAGGTGTTTGATGAAATGCCTGAGAGAAATGTGGCGACTTGGAATGCGATGGTTACGGGGTTGATACAGTTTGAGTTTAATGAGGAGGGGTTGAGTTTGTTTTGTAGGATGTATGAGATTGGGTTTTTTCCGGATGAGTTTACGCTTGGGAGTGTGCTTAGAGGTTGTGCTGGGATGAAGGATTTGGGGATGGGTAGGCAGGTTCATGGGTATGTAGTGAAATCGGGGTTTTGGTTGAGTTTGGTTGTTGGGTGTTCGTTGTCGCATATGTATATGAAATGTGGTGATTTTGGAGAGGGAGAGAGATTGATTAATGGGATGTCAGTTCATAATGTAGTTGCTTGTAATACACTCATTGCCGGAAGAGCGCAACAAGGTTTATCTGAGGGTGCTTTGGATCAATATAATATAATGAAAGTGACTGGTTTTAGACCGGATAACATTACATTTGTTAGTGTATTGAGTTCATGCGCAGAATTAGCAACAATCGGACAAGGGCAACAGATTCATGCAGATGCATTGAAATCGGGAGCTTGTTTATCGATTTCTGTAGTAAGTACGTTAGTTAGTATGTATTCGCGTTGTGGGTGTTTGGATGACTCTATAAAAGCATTCTTAGAGACTGAGGTTGCTGATGTTGTTCTGTGGACCGCAATGATCGCAGCTTATGGGTTTCATGGGAGAGGAAAGGAAGCAATACAGCTGTTTAATCAGATGGAGCAGAAGGGATTAGAAGCAAATGATGTTACTTTCTTGAGCTTGCTTTATGCTTGCAGCCATTGTGGCATGAAGGATGATGGGGTTGCAATTTTCAATTTGATGATGGAGAAGTATGGACTAAAGCCTCGTGTAGAGCACTACACGTGCATGGTTGATCTCCTTGGAAGGTCTGGTCGTCTGGAGGAAGCAGAAGCTTTTGTTAGATCCATGCCAGTAAAGGCAGATGCAGTCATATGGAAAACTTTGTTATCGGCATGTAAAACATATAAAAATGCAGATATGGCTAAAAGGATAGCTGCAGAAGTGCTTAGCCTTGATCCTCATGACGCAGCTTCTTATGTGCTGCTTTCGAGTATTCAAGCCTCTGCTAAGAGATGGCAGGACGTGTCAGATTTGTGGAAAGCAATGAGAGATGGGAGGATGAAGAAAGAGCCTGGTATAAGTTGGTTTGAATTAAAGAATCAGGTTCACGAGTTCTGTACGGGTGACAAATCTCATCCGCGCTTGATGGAGATTGATACATACTTGAAAGAACTTATAGCAGAATTGAAGTTACGGGGGTATGTACCTGATATGAACTCTGTGCTTCATGACATGGATCTCGAAGAAAAAGAGTACCAGTTGGCACACCATAGTGAAAAGCTGGCAATTGCTTTTGCTTTAATGAGCACACCACCTGGTGTAACTATAAGGGTGATGAAGAACTTGCGGGTATGTACCGACTGCCATATTGTTATCAAGTACATATCAGAGATCAAAAACAGAGAAATTATTGTTCGAGACAGTAGTAGATTTCATCATTTTAAAAATGGACAGTGTTCTTGTGGAGATTACTGGTGAGGATACAGCATTAAGTCAGTAATGAACTTGACTTCTTTCTGGTACCTTAGGTAATATTGACCATTATTTATTTTGTAAATCACCTTTACTAGTATTGAAATAATTTTAATAATGCTATGAATTTCTCTTATCGAACATGCAGCCGATTTTTGATAATCACTCTACTCCTCTTAGGATCTAAAGCCGTGTTCTAGATTGTGCTTGTTGATTATGTTAGGTAATTAGGTTGCAGATGCAACTGGAGAGCTAATTCGAGGTTATACCTTGAATTATTGTTTATAGGATTGAGTTGGGCAGTTCACAGGTTACATCAGCTGAAGGTTAGCTTTGTATCCATTTGTTTAGGTTTAGTGTGGCAACCTGCATCCTTAGGTGGATTTCACTTTTACACTCAATGGTCATTGCTACATGGGTCTGATTAGATTAAAATAAAAATTACATCTCTTCACAAATTGCAAGTTTTCAGCTATTAAGGATGATAACAATTATCAACTGCAATATCGAGCAATTCAGGGTATCAGACTGAACAGGGGATAGAACTTATGTTACAGCACCAGCTGCGTTTCCGACCTTGTGACTGTTTGAAGTTGCGATAATGAATGAGTGCTTCTCCCGTTGCCCGCAAAATACAGCAGAACAATTTTTTCCTAATAGGAACATTTATTTACGCCCCACTTTCGAGTTTTTAAGGGTGGAAAACAAGAGAAGGTAATAAGTAATTGAACTGAAATATAATAAGTTTTATTCACTAGCTCCCGAGTTTAAAAAATATAGAATGAAATTATTTTTATTACTATGGAGTTGAAATGAAAGCATATAAGCAGTTGATATTATCAATTTATTCTTATATTTAAAAAATGATAATTGAATTAGTAACGATATATTCATAATTGTAACTTTTAAAATCTTCACCATTCACATGCTTTCTTCTACATCTTATTTTTAGAATAAAAATTTTAGGAAGAAAATTTGTGAAATATTCATTTCTCACAAGTTAATTTCTTTCATAAAAAAACGAGCATGGATAGAAATTCAAATTTTATAATTTTATTTCATTTTCATCTGGTTCCATCCTATTTAAAACTCGGGAGTAAAATGTTAGTTAGTCGATCCCCATACCGCAACCAGCTTGGCTAGATATATGATTGCACTGTAATATATAATATACACGGTTATAAAAAAAGGATAATAGTTCGGTTCTAAATAAACTACATTTTATATTTTATATATAGTGATAAAATACGTACCAATTAAAGGATAATAGTTTCCAATGTTTGATAGAAACTATGCGAATTTAATGTTCAAGAAACAGGAGGGTTCTGGTCTTGTACTGGAATCCGCATCCCAGTTTAGTCTAGTGAGAGGGAAGTACTGAAGGGTGCAAATAATACTACAATATTCTGTTGCATCAGAAAGAGGAGCACCATAGTAGGAAGAGTGTCTAGTGGAAACTATTTGCCCCAACCCTAATCGAACTTTCGACAAATGTGCACCTAATATAAATAACATCATAATTTAATTCTTACTCCTCCTCCCCGAAAATAAATACATATCAAGTACCAAATAAAAAAAAATATCTATCATCACTGTCCAACACAAACAGGGATACCCAGCTCAACCATCGTGGAAGCACAACTAGCTGGAATAACGGGGGGTTATCTTCACTCGTATGTTTCACTACATGATTGTTTGTCTCTATCTTTTTCTTTCTTTCCTATATCCCTTGTACCAGTTTCAGACACAGACATTTGACCAGACAAAAATATCGAGGCCCCAGGCCCCACACTTAAAACAACTTAGTAATCCCTTCTGAATATAACCAAACAAATAAAATCTCCTGCCACATTACATAAGAGTTGAAAACAGTAGTGGAAAATTATCAAAGATTTGGCTAGCTGCAGTATCAAATTATAAACAAAACCAAAAATTATCGAATCGTTAAAAATGGCTAGACACGTTATCGATTCCAACATTAAATGGCATAACAACCCATCAATCAAAGATACATGTGTGAAATTATTTTCAAAGCTTCTCATATCCACAATGCTTTTGTCAGGAAAAAGTCCATACCAGCATTTCCATCAAATCAATTTATCTAGCCACCCTGTACACTACCAATGGACACCAACAAACCCACAACTTTGTCTGCAAATGTGCCACTTTTAACAACCCAAGTCAACCCTCCTCGATGATTAAGTACAAATTTCCATTTCGGACACATAACAGACCATGAGATTTTGCTTCACTAACATAAACTCAGATTGATTGTTTTCTTTAAGATCCAACTACATAGGAGAAGTTAAAATCCCTGCTTCCATCTAGACATCTGAATTTAACCCTTGAATCGAACATTCGAGATGATTCCAAAAAGAACAAGAAAGAAAAACTTCAAGAAATGACAACTCCTTAAGTTTGACCTGGATATGTTCATTCAATCTCTGAGATCAATGGTATTGGCAAGCCAATTATCCAGGGCAGTGCGCATACCTTACTAGATTGAACCAACTCGTCGACATCATGATTCATCCATTTCTTAAGACCTGTTCAAGGTGGAATACAAGCAGGCAGTATTTAACCTTATGTTCTCCTTCTATTAGAAACTAAATTTGCCAAAAGAGGCCAAGTATACCGGAAAGTACCAAAAAGGAAATCAAAGGTAAACTACTAGTTCTGAACTTAAAACCTAAAATGAGCACCCAGCAAAAGAACATGCCACCAGCAGATCTGAAATATATGTTCCAGTGGAAGAAGGAACCAAAGTGAATAAAAGAACAAACCAGATAGAATATATCAAGGAGATATGTCATTCTCTGCTTCAGAGGAGGCTGGAGAATCAGTAGCTTCAGCAAGATTTTCAAGCATTATTATGACTTCACTTGTGTCATCCAGATAATATTTGGCTTTGCTAGGCTTTTGTCCGACTGTGCAGGCAAACACAGAAGTGTTGGAAGAAAGAATATTTGCTGATATTGCACTCCCAATGATTTCAAACATGTCCTCGTCAGATCGATCATCACCAATGCAAAGCACAAAATCAGCCTGCTTCCCCTTTTCAGCCATTGAAGTGAAAATCTTTTCTGCAACTAGGCCTTTGCTGACTCCCTGAGAAAAAGAGCAGGACAGGTGCAGATTCAGTCACTACTAGAACATACAAGGTCCACAATATCAACTTGCATTTATACAAAAATGGAGAAAAAAACTGATATCAATACTAGGACTCATTCTTATTCTTTTCGAAAAAATTACAGATTTAAAAACATTTCTATAGAATCTACTATATTATTCTAGAAAGTGATAAAATTTCTTAATATACTCATGTATAACCAGTACAAAAATGTCGCAGAACATCTCGAAAATTCATTGAGCATGCTTCCTCCACCTATCAAAGTTTATTCAACTTATGTTTGATGAAAAGTACTATTTATAAAATATTGTCACATGCCACTTACAAATTCCGTTTAATATTTTAAAAAATGACTAAAAGAAAGTAAGAAACAGAATCACAATTAGAAATTTAGAACTATGAAATGCAATATTGTAACAGAATTTAATAAAACGGATAGTAATATTTGCCTGAGGTTTGACTTCTACGATGAATTGACCACTCTTCACAGCAACAGGTTCATTCGCCAAAACACTCTCCAGATGATCTAACATCTCCTTCGCCTGAGAAAATCCAAACCCTGGGTCTGCATCCCTGTATTGCCATACAAGAGCACTTTCCTTTGTTTCAATAGAAGAACCATCTGTTGCCTCAGTATATAATTTCATCACAGGTTTAGCCATCTCCATCCAACCAAATTCATTACTTTGACCACAAACTTCCCATTCTTCATCATTTGACTTCCTGAAAGATTTATGATATGCAACTAAGATAATTAATCAAAAACTTGTATTCTTAAGAAGGCTCAACTTGCAAGCATTACAGTGATGCCCACAAAGAACAGCATACCAGCTCTAGGTACTTGACATTAAACTCCTGATAATCTCTGTTTTTCAAGTCTTGGTAAATGTGTTCCCATAAATAATTGGATAAGATTATTTCAACAACATTAGAAGTTTCCCATTTCCCATTTATAGAAGAGAGTTCTAAAACAGCAATTACATAGCTTACAAGACCCTACAGATTGAGCTTCTATTTTTCTCATGTCATTTTGCTGCTGACGTAAATAATACATATTTCTTATTGATCTAGAGTTATGTGAGATTCTTTCAATGAAGAGTGTTCACGCCAATGGCAGGATGAGGAAATAATGGACAGAATCCAGTTGAAGAATTTTTAGAAAAAAAAATCCCCAAATCCCCAAATTAAGAATGTATCACTATGATGTAGCCTATGTAAGTAAATATTTTAATTGTTAGTATGAAACAGAGTATCCTCCAGTTCCTCCATTGTCCACACTGTCAAGGAAGTATTGCAAAGAAGATAAATATACGTTCATTGTTAGTTAAAGGGTATTCTTCCATTTTATAGAAGATTTGAGATTCCATTAACTTGTTTGATGTGCATATTAATCAGCATCTAAGACACTAAGAGTTATATCCATCAATTTCAACTTTCAAAAGAGCATATATATGCAGTAATAATTAAAGCACTTTCCCTAATAGTGGGGAAAGGAAAAGAAATTTACCTCATAAAATAGCCATGTTCTGCCGCAATTCCAAGCTTCCCGCAGGAAGAAAAAATATTACTTAAGCTTTCCCTCCCTCGTCCACTGACAATGAAGACCGTGTTATTTGGATCCCCGCAAAGTCTATTTAGGATTGAGATAACCTTACTACTAGGAGTTTTTATAATGGAATTCTGGGGCATCACAGTACCATCATAATCCAACAGAATGGCCCTTCGCTTAGCCTTGATGTAAGCCGACACTATATCATCTATGGATAGCTTTCTAAAATTCGGATCTAGTGACACAACCCTAAACCCGAAGCCTAAACCAATTCCCCAACATCTTTTCCTAAAATGATCAGCGCAAGTTCTCTCCATATCTTGCAAGAAACTACGTGCCCAATAAGCTACATCATGTGTGCTGACGTAACGAAAATGCTTTTCATGTCGTAATTGTTTTTCTGGTTCTGCCATTGATATAGCCTCATTCATTGCCTCTGCAGTTGATTCAACATTCCATGGGTTGACACGGATTGCTCCACTCAGGGAAGGAGAACACCCTATGAATTCTGACACAACCAACATGCTCTTCTTTGGTCCACTGAGATCTGAGGATGTTTCTGCACTAGATATTCCCTGTCTACACACAATATATTCGTATGGAGTTAAATTCATTCCATCTCGAACTGCCGTGACAACAACACACTCTGCTATACTGAAATAGGCAATCTTTTCGCTCATCGATAAAGGTTTATCAATAAACACTACAGGTTCATATCCAGGCTTTCCAAATTTCGCATTGATACTCTTGCAGCTTTCCTGTATTTCAGCCTGTGTTTGCTCCAAATCTATTCCTTTACCTCTTGCAGGATTTACAATCTGTACTAGCACAGCTCTTCCTTGCCACGATGGGTGCTGCTTCAGCATCTGCTCCATTGCTAAAAGTTTCAAGTTGATACCTTTAAAAACATCCATATCATCAACGCCTAGTAATACTGACTTCCCTTCAAATTTCTGCTTGAGCTCCCCAACCCTCCACTCTTTATCAGCGAGTCTCATCACCGACTCGATCTGACCCATATGAATCCCAACTGGCATTATCTTTATTCCAACAGTCCTTCCAAAATATTCTAAACCTATGTATCCCCTCTTTGATTGGTACTCCAAACCTAACATCCGACTACAACAAGAAAGAAAATGTCTTGCATAATCGAAAGTATGAAAACCAATAAGATCAGAGTTGAGTAGAGCTTTTAGTATTTCTTCTCTAACGGGAAGTGTCCTGTAAATTTCTGAAGATGGGAAAGGACTGTGAAGGAAAAATCCCATTCTTAAACGGTTGAAGCGTCTCCGCAGAAACGTTGGGAGTACCATTAGATGATAATCATGTATCCAGACAAAATCATCCTCTGGATTTATCACCTCAATTACTTTCTGTGAAAACAGCTTATTTGCTGCCACATACGCCTCCCACAATGAACGGTCAAACCGACTCCCACGAGCAGAAGAAAATGGCAGCATATAGTGAAAAAGAGGCCAGAGTTGTCTCTTGCAGAATTTATCATAAAACTTCTCCAGCAGATTAGGCGGAAGGAAAGTAGCAGCACATTTAAATCTCTCCAACAAAATTTGGGAAACATCATCCTGCTCAATCGGGTGAACATCAACGCTCAAAGATCCAACATACAGCACTTCCATATCTTCAGGCAAACCATCCTTGAGTCTAAAAAGCAAAGAGTCCTCATCCCAACTAAAGCTCCACCCTTTATTATCCGGTCTCCGCCTTGCCTTCACCGGCAACTTATTTGCCACAATGATCATCCTATCCGAAGCAAGTGAAGAAGGATTATCAGAACAAACACTACTAGCCTGATCATCATCAAGCTCTGTAATACTCCCAGGGACAGTCATTACTCTCGAAAGACGCTTCCTCTCCTTCTCCCGACCCATCACCGGGAAATTCCCAGATGCCAAATCCAATAAATTCGTATACGATCTCGACATCATCTTTGCTAAACTTTCTTTAAACACTCTTCTCAGTAAAAACCCTAATTAACCTTAACCTCAACCCCAAACCAAAACCTATTCTCTCTAACAACCACCCCCCATTACAAATTTATCTGCATACATACACAAAACCCATCATTCTCCATAACAAACCAAACATAATCACAAAAAACAACAGTGCAAAATCAAACATACAAATACACATAATCAACAAAACAAACAGTCAAGAAACACAATACCCAGATCATTACAAGTAACAAACAACACAAAAACACAACTTTAAGATCACAATCATATACAAACACCATTATACATAAAGAACATAAAAATCAAACCTTTAGAGTACTTAATGATCTGGGTAGTTCACAGCTTGATCTGAATTGAAAGATCTAGGGTTTGTTGTTGTATATAAGTATATGTATGTATGTATGTATTGTATGCATGTATGGAGTGAGCCAATCTGTTAATAAGAATGAAACAAAGTGACGGATATGTATGAATATTCAAAGAAGAAAACAAAAGGAGCACTCAATTTATTAGATCAGATATCTATATATACACAACAGATATATCTTTTTATCCAAACGCGGCTTTAATTATTAATCAGAAATAATAGCAATAATAATAAATAAATAAATAATAAAAATAATTTAAAGATACAAACAAAAGAAACACATCCCCTAAGAGGGATTTATACGGATCGGATTGGGCGCCGAATCCAACTTAATCGGATTTGTAAATTTTTAACTCAACTCATAAAAATATAATTTGTAAATCAACCAATTTAATGTATTTCGGTTTGTATCGGTTTGAATCAGATTGCTCGAGTTAATAAATGTATATAAAATTTTTTTACCAAAAGATAATAAAATTGAAAATGAAAGTTCAAAACAAATTGGAAATAGTTTAACAAAATATTGCAATCATTAATGCAATACAAATAGTGTAAGTCTTAAATATCTGAATTTAAACACATCAAAAGAAATTGATTAACCACTACATATAGTCTTTAAATTTGAACTGTATCACAATATAGATGAATCAATCATTAATTTCAATGATGTTGATATTTTTGAACATTTTGATTATTTATTAATTATTTTATTTTTAATCAGATCAGATTGAATTAGATCAGATTTTAAAAATCAAAATTCATGTCCAACCAATTAAAATCGGGTCTATATTTTTTTAACCCAAATATATATCAGATTGGAAAAATTAGGTCCGGATCCGCTGAAAAATAAACACCCCTGCCCTTGAGCGGTAAGTACCAAACATGTAAAACGATAATCTTGCTAATTTGCATGTTTTTATGATTTCATTCTCGCACGTGCCATATTTAATTATACTGTTTTTTTTATTATTTTACGAAAATTACCTTATTTACCAAATATATTAGTTTGTCGGTTGTGTTTGAGAAAAGATTAAAAAACAAATTATTGTTATAATCATAATAAAAGTTTAAATTATATGTGTATCAAGTAAATGGATAATAAATTATGTTGTAAGATTTCGTTGAATTGAACCGGGTAGAAATGTTTTATATATTTTTCTTTTAAAAAATTTCACATGTTTGAAAAAATTAAAAGAGAAAAGAAGATCTTTATATATTTTTATCCAAAGTTTTGTTCACATTTTTGGAAAGATTAGAAATGAAAGGTAATAAATATAGTTCACTTGCTCTATTTTATTTTCATTCCTACGGCATAAATATTTCTAAAAATAACACTCAACTGCCTTCTTATAACTTGATGTGATTATTTATCCTAAGAATAATTTTAGTAATTTTCTGAGAGATGATAAATTTGTTTACAAAAAAAACTATCATCTATTGTAGAATTAACTCAAATGATAAATGATAAAAATAAATTAGGTGGTTAGTCGTACCGTCTCGGATTTAATTCTTCGTGACAACAATTCAAATTTAACTAGAATTAATTTAGATATGTGAAAATTATCGGAAACCCAATATAATAAAAGAGAAATATTCTAAAAGGTGCTTTTCATTAAATTTTTAAGTCTATAATATTATTAATTTATTATTTATCATTTTAAAATAATTTCAAATAGCAAATACAATTATATACTTTTATATTAAAAATTTATATATATCCAAGAACACTTGCTTCAAGTCACTCAAACTATTCTGTATCAATATTTCTATCAACAATTAATAAGTTTTTTTTTTATGGATAAAGGGAACCCTAAAAACCGTGTGCCTAAACTTACTAGTTACGTACTGTAAGTATCTGTTTGGCTGGCATTTAAGTCAGCTTATAAGCTGAAAAAGTTAGTATATATGTACTTTTTCTGAAAATAAGTAACTTATTTTCAAATTTGGAAATAAGATTTGGTCTTAAATTTCTAAAATAAATATTAATTTTTTAAAAAAAATATGAAAATATTTTTTTTAAAAAAGTAACTTATTATTTATAAGCTAAGCCAAACACCCCCTATACAAGTCATATTTAAGCAAAGCAAAAGTATGTTCAAAATTGACACCTCGAATATAGGAGATTAGCGGATATCTAATCACAAAAATTAGGATTAAGTTGAATGCTATTTTAACTCCTAGTGCATAATAAATTAATAATAGTGATTCACTTGGTGGTATTACACTATATACAAAAAATATGATTATATTTTTCTTGCTGCCGAGGTTCTTAAAAAAACCCTCATTCTATCGATTAAATCCTTTATTAAATTATTTCTTAAAAGTTAATTAACAGAGATGAAATCTTTTTAAATGATACATTATTAGATACATAATAACATTTTAAATAAATATAAATAATATAATTTATAATATGACATATTTATTAATTAATAATTAATAAAACAAGAATAATAAATTAAATATTATTTCAATTTATCGTCGGCATCTCAACTAATTTGTTTCAATTTCCCATTTTGCAATAATAGTGCAAAATATGAGTACATAAATTACATGATAAATGGTTGTTGCTACAGTAATACGGCGCTTGGAGTGGACCATAGGTTGTCTTTAGATTATTTTGGCATTTAACACATGCACTGGCCAGAATATGCTTACTCATATCGATTACACATCCCCACTTTAAGTTGTTGAAAATACATTTTTAAATTATCTGGCGCTTCCGAACATATGTGAGTTTATTATAAGAATATATTGTTATAATTCATGTGACACACATTTTAATATTTTATAATTTTATTAGATATTATAATAATTATATATAATTTAAATTTAAATTAATAACATATTTTATTTGTATTTGAAAAATTAATAATAATAATATTTAATATTTAATTTTAATATGTGTTTGAAGAGATTCGAACTTTGATGATTGTACTAAAATATAAATTATTATTTAATATTAAATATAACAATTCTTATATATTTATTTAAAAGAAATTAACAATTATAATATAATTGACCATATTAAGTTAATGACCAATCAAATTTTGGTCATTTTACTTTAATATAGTTTCATACTATATCTTATGAATTTCATTTAATAAAAATATTATTCAAAAATTTAAAACATTTAAGTTTGAAATAGTATATGCTTAGTTTTTTATTTTATTTTTGCGAAAATGATAAATGTTTCATTGATAAAAAATTTGAAGCCCCATATCCCAAAATATTTATGGGTTATGAGGGTTTTTTTATCCACAAAAACTTATCATCTGACCAAAACGTATGCTTAACCAAGCTTATGGGCCGTAGCCTAAATTACGAGTACCATAAAAAGGAGATTCTTCTGGAAATTTAGACAATAAAACTTTTAACATTGGATAACACCTTTAACAGAATAAATTATATATGTTACTCAATAAATAAACTATTATAGAAGGGGAGTTAAATATAATAGTATCAAACAATCGAAACTAGAACACAAGTATATTAAAATAAGTACTGTTTGTATTAACTTTGATGAACTTAATACAAACTATCTCAAGAAACCAGATGTTCTTAAGAGCTCTTAGATTATGAGAATAATGTGTTATGAACGATAGATCAATGTAAACTTATTCCTGTGTTTATATAGTACACAACTACCTATCTAAATAATGCAAAGATAATAATTAATAAATACATAGATACAATTTCCATCATTATCTTCAGAATAGATAGTTTCTACAAGGCAATTGTTATTCACTGAAACACTTCCATCTTTATCTTCCTAATCAAGTCTTGATTTGTCGATCATTAACTGTCAAACTCTGATCAGCTAAACTCTGTCGGTTAGACAAACTCTGTCACTGTAAACTCTGATGACATCATTTAGACTCTGATCATCTTCTGTAGACTCTGACTTGACTAATCTCTGACAACATCATTTCTCTATATCCAACAATCTTCCCCAATTTATACTTTGTGAAATAAAGCATAAATTCTAATGATGATGTCAGAAACTAATAGACAAATGCATCAGTGTTTAACTATTTACCTTGTATCATATCTTCTTATAAGAAAAGTCTTCAGCTATAAAATCATCAAGTAATTTTTTTCAGCAACCTTCAACAATTCTGTCAGTTTCTCCTTCATCTCCTTCATCTGATCACTTGAATCATCAATCTGAAACACATCAGCTCTCAAATTATAGATTAATGTTCTCTCATTCTTCCATCTAAAGGAATATTGCAGATCTTTTATCCATCAGGATGGAGCATCAACATTGGAGTTTCCAACACTATCTTTATCTTTGCATCTCCCTTGTTCATCTCCTTCTCAGTGTCATCATCAAGCATATATCTAAGTATGTACTCCTCATCAGAGTTTAACTTCATCAACTTTTCATTCTTTCTTGCCTCTGCTATTGCACCTTCCAGAGTTTTCATCCACTTTGCAGTAGTGTCATCTTCACCATTCAGCAAATAAAGAACATACTCCAGTTCTTTTGATAATTTATGAGCTAGATCTTCTTCAAACAACTTTATTACTTTTCCATCTTCTGGAAAGTATAATAGCTTCTCTTTAGGTACAACACCATCAAATGTATCTTTTACCAAGGGAAAAAAATAAGCTCGTCCAAATGATCCTGTGTTAGCTCCTCTTCAGGTTTGTCCTTCAAAAAATAAGGATCTCTAAAAGTATTAGTTTCTCCTGTATAGACTTTGGGCTTAGAATCACCAATTCATCATTTATCCCTTCCAAGTCTAGCATTAAGTGTTAAAGAATCAGTTCTTGTCCCCAAAAGATCAACACTCTTCTTCCTACACAAGGATTATTGTTCATCTTCAAAACTGGTTCTACCTGGAAGAAATGTGGTTCCTTGTATAATAAGTGGAGCCTTTAGTTTAGATTGAGCTCTTTGTTGAACTGTTTGAGATGACTGAGATGATTGGCTCTTTACAACATTTGTACTTGTACCTTTATTTGACCTAGTCACAGGCTTAGATATTTGTTGAGGTCTAGCAGGTTCATATGCTGCAGGTTTCTTCTTGATCAGAGTTTTATTTGGAATAGGAGTTTTCTTTTTCTTTGACTGGACTTGAGCATTGTCAGTACCAATATTCATCTTTTTCACCTCTAGTTCAGCAGCAACTGGATCAACATCTGGATATTCTTCTTCAAACATCTTCTTAGCCAGTTTTGCATCATCTTTAATCTTTTCCTCAATTTTCTCAAGCTTCTCTTCTTCTTCCAACTTCCTTGCCAAATCTGCATCCTTGTTGATTTGATCTAGCTGTGCTACAACATCTGTTTCCATCAGAGTTTGTTGTTTTCCTTGAACTTGCCCAGAGCCTGAAGGAATCAGAGTTTGTGCCTTGATACTTCCACCATCCTTACTACTCCTTTGACTTTTTTCTGGCATTCCACTTTCATCACCATCAGATTTATCAGAAGATTTCAAAGTAAGATTATACTTGCATTTGTCCTTAGAAACTTTCTCCCCCTTTATGACATCATGAGGAATAGAAAAATGCTCCAACAGAGTATTCAAGGTATCCTGAATAGAAGATACAGTTGAAGTCAGAGTGTCCACCATAGTTTCCAAAACATCTTGCTGCTTGGAAAGATCTTGAATTTTTTTTCCATATATGTCTTGGACATAGTCACAACACTATGAACAGAAGCCCCCTACTTAATGACATCCTCATGAAGAGAAGAAATTTCACTATGAAGAGCTTTGGTCATCACATTTGTAGCTTTTAACATTGTCTTCATTTCATCAGAGTTCAACTCAGAATTGGCCTTTTGCATAAGTTCATGAGCATGAGACCAATGCACCTTTTCACGGGAAAATTTCCAAGACATGTCCCAGATAATTTGCTTGTTGGAGGCCAAAAGTTCTTCATGAGAAGGATCTCCATTCCACTGTTCCTGAAAATACCTTCCTGATCAAGAATGAAAGGCATAGGTTTACTAACTTGTAACACTTAATTACTATGTAACTCAACTAAGTAAAAGATAAAACAACAGCAAAACAAGAGAAACTGAAGAAGCACATGGAATCAATCAACTGAAGAAATGGTAATGATACTTGGTAACTACAAGTAACTAATTTGGTTAATCAAGGATGCATAAGTGAGAAGAAGTTCAATCTGAGTATTGCTCATGCCCTAACTTATCTAATGGAGAATCAAATTAATGTCAAGGAAGTATCAAGAAGACCAAAGTGATTTCATGTAATGTATATCAACATCTGGATAATGCAAAGGTTAATCAACAAATGAGAACTGACATTCAGAAGCAAGAATCCCTACAAGACTAGTCACTTATGAACCAGACCATTGCATCAAGTGTCAGGACATTGGAGGCAAGTTCATGTCAGTAATAGAAGATCTCATTTGAATTGAGTGAGGAAAAGAAATTGAAGAAGCTAGGGAAACTTGCTCATAAAGGTTAATCCTCAATTGGTCACTAAAGAAGGTCAACATTGGATGTGTGCATATTTGCTAAGGCAAATGTCGATCCACAGCAGATCGAGATGCGGGTCGAGATTTACAAGTGAAGTAAAACACTGCAAAGGCAAATCTCGATCCGGGCGATAGATCGAGATCGAGATTCTCCCAGATCGAGATCGAGATCTTCACAGATCGAGATCGAGATTCTCCCAGATCGAGATCGAGATCTTCACAGATCGAGATTGAGATCTTCATAGATCGAGATCGAGATTCTCCCAGATCGAGATCGAGATTTTCACAGATCGAGATCGAGATGGGTCCAGGCGAAGATCGAGATGCGGGTAGAAATGTAACATTTAATGTTCAAGGGACAAGTGGCTTATTGTGAACGGTAGATCCAGAGTTGTTGTTAAAGTACTTTTTGTTGTCGAAATCCTGATTGGGCCACGTACACAAAAAGGACAAGATCAAGACTACATGACATTATAAAAGCAGCACTTTGTTTTTATTTTAGTAGTAACTTGTATCTCTGTATTTTGAACGATAATTTTTAAGAGAGAGCATTTACTGTAAAACAAAAAGTGAGAGAGAGGATCAGTTGAATCTAGCTTTAATTGCTGTATTTATTGTTCAACTGATCATGATGCTTTTATGAATGTTGTCGCAAATCCATCAATGAATATAATGATATATTCTTGAAATTCTGTGTCATCATTTATTACTTGCACATTGTTTATTCTCTTATTTTTTAAACAGTTGTATTCACCCCCCCCCCCCTCTACAACACTTTGGACCTAACAATTGGTATCATAGCTCCTGTTAAACACATCTAACAGAGATCCTACTGTGTTGTTTGAGTTGGTTCTTGAAAATCCCAGATCTAATTTTTTCTTGAAGTTTGTGCCGAAAGTTTTTATTTGTTTCTTCTTGAAAAAGTCGTAGATCTAAAAAGTTCTGAGTCATGGTGTAAGGAATACTTGTACAAAATTCCAAAATACTGTACTTTAGAGCTTTGTGGATTTTCTTGTGGTCAAAACTGGAATAAACTGATTGACTAAACAAAAAGGACAATTTCGAACTTCTGTCAACTAGAAAGTGGACACCTTTTTGTTTGGACTTGAAAAATTGTGGACCCTGCTACTGTTCCTGTGATTAAAACTAACTTGCTTGAATCTTAAGTGCAAAATCCGTTGGATATTAAGTGTTGGATATTTAAAGTGAGATAATTAATTTTTCAAGTAAATACAATTTATTGTAATTTGAAAAGTGTATTATCTTAATTTTAAATTTTATTAAAATGGCCGCCGCACACAGATTTAAGATACCTCCGTTTGATGCACAACATTATGACGAATGGACCGGAAGGATGAGAGCTTACCTTGAATCAATAAACAAGGTATACTTGAGAATATTGGAAAACGGTCCATACATACCCATGAGAATTGAGCCAGAGCGAATGGAAGGAGGGATACTAATTCCATCCCGGTCTGTTCCTAAAGAGGAAATGGAGTTTTCAGACGCAGATAAAGAATTGGTTGGTATGGATGCGTCGTTACGCAACGTCATAATTGAATCCCTAAACTCAGAGTACTATGTTCAAATAAAGGGATTAAAAACAGCTAAAGCCATGTGGGATAAACTGGCTGTGGTGATGGAGGGGACCGAGGAAGTTAGAGATAATCACAAACGCATTCTGATATCTGAATATGAATCGTTCAGATGCGAACGAGGAGAAAGCGTAGCGGATGTTTACAAACGTTACAGTAAATTGCTTATCGAGCTGAGTATAAGAGATAAAGTCTATCCACTAGCAGATTCAAATATCAAGTTTCTATTGAATTTGCCTAAACATCTGGAACACAGGATCACTGCCATTCGAGAGTCAAGAGACTTGAAAAATACTTCTCTCGAAAAGCTGTATGGTGTTTTGAATACCTACGAGCTGGAGCAGGAACAAAATGACAGAAGAAGATCCTACAATAGTGGAGAAAACAAAGCGGTAAGTGAGTCTGGACTTGTAGCTGAAGAGTCTGCTGTAAAGGCACTTGCAGCTGTCTCATTGAAAACTGCTAATCCTGAAAGGGTGGTATTAGACATTGAAGATCCATCCGAAGAAAGTGAGGATGAATACTATACCCTTGAAGAGCTGGACAAATTAGAAGACAAGTCGTATGCTTGTATTGCTCGAGAATTTGCTCATATCAGCTTCAGGAAGCAAAGAAGTGGTAAAGGACGATTTGGTAGTTCTTTCAGCCGAAGAGGCAGCAGTAGCGGCAGAGGCAGTAGTGTAAGTGGTCGGGGAAGTTACAGTGGCCGAGGTAGCACATCCGGTAGTGGCTACAGACCTAACCTGGTAGACAAGAACAAGTTCAGATGCTACAACTGCAATGAGTTGGGGCACTTCGCAACAGAGTGCAAGAAGCCCAAGTACGTTCATCCCAAGGAATCCTATGCTGATCTGAAAAAGAAATATGATGCCTTGGTTAGCAAGCAACAGAAGGGAAGCCGGGCGTATGTTGTGACTGAAGGGAAGGGTTGGGACGAGTCTGATGAAGATGAAGATCAGGAGCTATGCAATTTCGCTTTAATGGCAAAATCTTCAGAACAATCAGAGGTACCGATTCTAACCGTAAATGAAATGTCTATACCTGAGTACCAAAATGAATTAGCTGCCATGACTAAAGATATGTACAATCTCCAACTAAATCTAATTGCTGTTAATGAGGAAAATGCTAAACTCTCCCTTAAGAATAGACTTCTCGAGGCCAGGGTAGAGGAATTAGAATCAGGAGAAAGTAAAGAAAGGCAGTTAATGAATCAGGTAGACGTTTTAGAACACAAGCTTAAGATTAGGGAAGACCTTAACGAAGAACTTAAAAATGAATTAGCTGAGCTTAAAATAACATGTAAATCTTTTGAAGAAGCTGCTAATAAAGTTTTCGTAGAAAGGGACATGTACATGAAACTGGCAGGCAAGAGTAAAAATGAAAAAGTAAACATAGGACTTGACTACACATAGAAAAAGAAAAATAGGGCTGCTGAGTTGTTAGAGCCAGTGTTAGTCAAAGAAAATGTGCCTGAAGTTTTAATGGATGTTAGAAAACCTATCTTTAAGCAGTTTGAGCTTAGGACCATAGATCCTGTTGCTACTAAAATTGAACAAGAAATTAAAATTGAAAGAGATTCAGAAGAAAAAGTAGTAGAACCTACAACTTCTAAAAGAGCGAGTAAGATTGCTTATGCTAAGAGAGGTGTAGGAACCAAGGAGGCTAAGACGGTGTCATATAAACAATGGGTAGCAGGGTCAGACCAAATGAAAGCACCTGTAAAGGCAGTTAAAACTGAACCTGCATCTGTATCTACATCTACACGAGCTAGAAAGGCATGCTATATCTGTAATCAAACTGATCATTTGTCTTACTATTGCCCGTTCTATGTAGAGGAAGAAAAATCTGTTGGTTGTAATACCATGCCTGCAACTACTGCTTTGCCTAACATGCATGCAAATCATGCTAAATGCAATAATCCTAATTGTATGCCATGTGCTGTAAACATCATGCATGCTTATTTTAATTTAATGAATACTGCTAGTGCATCTGTTGAACATACAACTAGTAGTAGTAAGAAAAAGCATGCGGGGTCAAAGACTAAGACTTCAAGTCCTCCTAAAGTTAGGAGTGACCAGTCTACTCCCAAACCTGACAAACCAGTCAAGGTTGACAAGGGAAAAGACAAAGTCAAGATGAATGCCCCTGATGGCAACAAGGCAAAGCCTTCTGTATCTGAAAAGAAAAAGGAAATTATTGATGTCGGACCCAAACATCATTGGGTTCCGAAGAACACCTAATCTTTCTGGATTTGCAGGGCAGTGAACAGGAAAAGAGTAAAGTCATATGGGTGCTGGACAGTGGAGCATCGAGGCATATGACCGGCAATAAGTCCCTGCTAACAGATTTGGTGTTGAGAGCCGGCTCCGTGGTTACTTTTGGAGATAACAGCAAAGGTTACACCAGGGGATATGGCAAGATCGTTTGTGGAAATGTTATCATTAAGGACGTGTCTTTTGTGGAAGGATTGCGACATAATCTTCTCAGCGTTAGTCAGTTCACCGACAGGGGTTTTGACGTCAACTTTGGGAAGCATGATTGTTCGATTCGAAGCAAAAAGGATGGAAGCCTTGCTCTCAAAGGAGTAAGGAAGTCAAATTTGTTCATAGCTGACATGAATTCTGCTGATCAGTCTGAAGTCACGTGTTTCTACAGCAAGGCTTCTGCTGATGAAAGTTGGCTATGGCATAAAAGATTATCTCACCTGAACTTTAAAGCAATGAATAATCTCGTAAGGAGAGAATTGGTGAGAGGGCTGCCGCAGATGGAGTTCACCCCAGATGGACTCTGTGAAGCATGTGAGATGGGAAAATCAAAAAGAGCCTCGCATAAGGATAAACAAGTGAATAGCATTACCGAGCCCCTATAACTCCTTCACATGGATTTGTTTGGACCTGTTAATGTTATGTCAATGTCAAGGAAAAGATATGCGCTGGTAATTGTCGATGACTTTTCCAAATACACATGGGTGAAGTTTGTGACATCGAAAGATGAAGTGCCACATGAGATCATTAGACATGTACTGGAAATTGAAAATGTAGCAAGTCTGACTGTGAGGACTATCCGATCCGACAATGGGACAGAATTCAAGAACTCAGTGTTAATGGATTTCTGCATATCTAAAGGGATCAGACGACAGTATTCAGCACCGAGAACACCCCAGCAGAACGGGGTGGTAGAAAGGAAGAACAGGACACTGGTTGAAGCAGCTAGGACAATGCTGTATGAGTCAAAACTTCCTTTATATTTTTGGGCTGAAGCAGTTAGCACGGCTTGTTATACACAGAACAGAACCCTGATTATAAAGGACCATAATGAGACGCCGTATTACATGATGAATAAACGAAAACCATCTATCAAGTACTTTCACGTATTTGGTGCCAAATGCTTTGTGTTAAGAGACAATGCACAACTTGGAAAGTTTGATGCCAAAGCAGATGAAGGGGTTTTCATTGGATATTCTCTTGAAGTAGTAGCAGCGTACAGGGTGTTTGTGCTTAATGATCGCAAGGTGGTTGAAAGCCTTAATGTCACATTCGACGACTCAAAGCTCCCTTCTATACAAAAAGAAGATAGTGAGCCCACTTCCCTAAGATTTGAGAATATGGATATTGATGAAGTGGATACAGTTCCTGAGTCTGTAGTGCAGGGTAGTGATTCAACGATAAATAATGAAATTAATCAAGAGTCTAGTGTTTCGCAAATTCAAAACACTAGGGCTGAGGGATCACCTTCCGTCAGACCTGGTACTAACTCAGGGGGAGTCAGTATGCACTCAGGGGGAGCAGCTCACTCAGGGGGAGCTAGTACTAGCTCAAGAGAAGCTAGTGAAAGTGCTTCTAGACTAAGTCACCTTCACTTACAAGATCAAGCTGAATCATCAAGAACATTTGCTAGGAATCGCACTTGGAACAAGGACCATCCGTTCGAGCTAATTATTGGTGATCCAGAAGCCGGAGTGACTACTAGAGGAAAAGCTAGAGCTGAAATTGCCACTGAGAATGAATGTCTATACTCAGTGTTCCTTTCCCAGATGGAACCTAAAGTGGTGGAAGAAGCTCTAGATGACGCTGATTGGGTGATTGCTATGCAAGAGGAACTCAATCAGTTTGAAAGGCAGAAGGTGTGGAAGCTGGTACCCAGACCAAAGAATAGATCTGTTGTTGGGACAAAATGGGTATTCAGGAACAAGCTGGATGAAGACGGACGTGTAACACGAAATAAAGCTCGCCTGGTTGCTAAGGGTTATACTCAAAGAGAAGGAATTGATTATGATGAAACCTATGCACCAGTAGCAAGGCTAGAGGCAGTGAGGATGTTCTTGGCATTCGCAGCACATCTTGGTTTTAAAGTCTATCAAATGGATGTCAAGAGTGCATTCTTAAACGGTGAACTGGATGAAGAGGTGTATGTCGAGCAACCTCCCGGGTTTATCGATATCAAATATTGTGATTATGTTTATCGACTCTTCAAATCAGTATATGGCCTTAAGCAGTCTCCGCGGAAGTGGTATGAAACTCTGTCAGACTTCTTACTAGAAAGTGGTTTTACAAGAGGAGTAATCGACAAGACGCTTTTCTACAAGAAATGCAAAGATGATCTAATAATGGTGCAAGTATATGTAGATGACATTATCTTTGGGTTTGCAAATGAGAAGCTGTGTGCTAAATTCGCAAAGTTAATGCAATCAAGGTATGAGATGAGCATGATGGGAGAGTTGACGTTCTTTCTGGGCATTCAAGTTAGTCAGAAGAAGGACGGGATATTTATCTGCCAGACCAAGTACATTCATGATATATTGAAGAAGTATGGTCTCCAAGATGTATCACAAGCAAAGACTCCTATGGCAACAGCCACGAAGCTTGACGAGGACAAAGCGGGTAAACCTATAGACATCTCAAGCTATCGAGGTATGATCGGCTCACTTTTGTATTTAACTGCTAGCAGACCTGATATTATGTTCTCTACATGCTTATGTGCAAGGTTCCAAGCGGATCCTAGAGAATCACATCTCATAGCCGTAAAGCGTATTTTTAGGTATCTCAAGGGAACATCAAATCTCGGGATTTGGTACCCAAGAGATACAGGGTTTAATCTTGTTGGCTATTCGGATTCAGATTACGCAGGTTGTAGAATAGATAGGAAGAGTACTTCAGGAAGCTGTCAGTTCCTTGGAAGAAGGTTGGTGTCTTGGCAAAGCAAGAAACAACACACAGTATCTACCTCGACAGCTGAAGCAGAATATATTGCTGCTGGAAGCTGTGTGGCCCAGATACTGTGGATGAAGAACCAACTCAAGGACTACGGTGTGGAAGTATCTAAGATTCCTATCATGTGTGACAACACAAGTGCTATTGCAATGACCAACAATCCTGTGGATCACTCAAGGACCAAGCACATTGACATCAGGTATCATTTTATTAGAGAGCATGTAGAAAATGGAACTGTAGAGTTGCATTTTGTGTCTACTGAACGTCAAATAGCAGATATATTCACTAAACCTCTAGACGAATCAACATTTTCTAGATTGGTTGGTGAATTGGGGATGCTTAACACCTGCTAGTTTTGCTACCTATCTGTTATAACTCAGTTTGTGTACATATTATTGTTATTCATGAATATTCATAATTAATAATGTGTACTTAACTTCATAAATGTATGTGTTGTATATCATAAGGGGTCAGAAAGTTTCATGACATTAATCTTGTGCTGATCTATATATCGTTATGGTTAGTGCCTAAATGAAGTAATGAGAAATTTTCTATGGCAAATCTCGATCTATCCACATCGAGATCGACATCGAGATCGACATCGAGATGTAGATCGAGATGCGGATCGAGATCGACATCGAGATCGACATCGAGATGTAGATCGAGATGCGGATCGAGATCGACATCTAGATGAGGATCGAGATGCGGATCTCGAGATCGAGATGTGACTTATCTTTTCAGTCACTTCTTTTTAGGCGTGCAAGTATATATTATAGCATTAAAAAGGCTGTTCATTATTTACATTAACTTTCTTTCTCTCCAAAAGCTTAAGCTCTTCATATACACACGCGTATACATACATTACATCAAGTTTTCTTGTGATTTTCTTAAACAAAAATCACTAACTGGTACTTAAAAGCATCAATAACTAAAACGGAACTCTGCTAAAATTTTGTTTAAAACTGTTGAACTTCTTGTGTTGTTTTAACGTCATTACTGTTCTTGCAATTAGTTCTTTAGTTTTCTTCTTCATTCGAGTGAGGTTGTTTTTGTTTCGTGCTTTCTTATTCTTAAGTTCTTTTGTGTTCTTGAGCAAAATAGTTGTGAGTACTACTAGTTAATCCTTAAAGTGCAACTTTACCGCCGTGTTTGTGGCTTTCTGGAAAAATAATTTATTTTGTAACGGCTGTTCACTTTAATTTTCGAAAACTCAACTGTCAATCATTAGTGGGGAGTTATGTGGTCATTAGTGGGGAAGTTAATTTGTTTTAATTTGTGTCACTAATTACGTGGGGTAATTAGTGGGGTTCGTGTACGTTTTATTTTGTTTAAATTTAGAACTTGTTCTCTAAAAATTCCATTGCAAAACCATTTTAGAACATTTCTTTTCTCAAACACTAATTTAAAATGGCAAACCCAAATTTCACAATTCCCAAGACCAACTTTGTTAATCTCTCTGCTGATCGAGCAACTGGTAGATTTATTCACTATCAGTTCTGGATTGAATCCCTCAACAACACATCAATCATAAGTCATGCTTTAACTGCCTCTCCCATCCTGAATGTCGAAGCCCTTCAAGCTGCTTACTCTACACTAGAGATTCAGGGTGGAAAAGCCAATCCAACAGGCCTATCCTTTACTATTGGTGGTGTCAAATATGAAGTCAGTCTGAGGAAGTTCAATGAGTTACTCGGGCTTCCTACAGAAGATTATGCTCCGGAACCCACTATGGAGGATATGTTGCAATTATTCACGGAGATAGGTTGTCGCCCTCCCACGGGTCCTATCAAGGTAACAAAGGTTAACACCGGTATGCTACCAGCTGAGTGGGATTATGTAGTTCAGGCCATTCAGCGCTGCATGTTCCCAAAGGACAAAGACTACAGGCCAATGAACAACAGCTGCCGGGTAATACTATATGGAGTGGCAAACAACAGGAGAGTGAATGTGGGCAAACATCTGTTGATTCAGTTGCATGAGAGGTGGGCATTGGAGAAAAATGCCTCAAGGAATTCAGAAGATGGTCCAGTCAAATGCTGGATGCCAAGATTTCTTCAGATGGTTCTGGATGACGTCCTTTCAGAGGAACACAGAAGAATATTTCAAGGCTCTGAAAGGATGGCATGTTTTGATATGACTCTAAAGAGTATCTCCACCATGGAAACCCAACAAAAGTCAAGACTTTTTGAGTTGCGCCTGACTCCGTACTTCCAGGATCTGCAAGATGAGTATGCTAGGAGGCACGCTTCTCAGTTTACTGCAGTAGAAGCTGAGAGTAGCGGTAACGAAGCTGAAGGTGGAGATCAAGTGCCTAGAAATTTGGAACAAGCAGGAATGGATGTTGACATGGCCGAGGCAAATGTTGCAGAAGCTGGAGCTGACAAGGATGACGATCTTCTTAGTCAGGTACCTATTCTTGCTGATCTTGATCAATCATCAATTCAACCTGTTTTCTACAGCCGTGGGCCTGAAAACCCCCAGGCTCTATCCCAGGCTGCAAGCCCTTCTGTTCATAAACGTTCAGCCAGCCCTAAAACTGGTGATAAAAGGAAGGCAAGCTTATCTGAGTCGAGTGATTCGAGTGGAGGGAGTGTAGGAGATGAGAGAGTAGTCACTTCAGCAGCTCTGCCACCTCCAAAGAAGCAAAAGGTGGATTCAAACCCAGTGGCAACTGCACAACCTGTTAAGGCTAGTTCACCTCTCACAGCCACCACACCTCACGCTGGTGGCTCTCCTCTCCAAATCATTTCAACACATTCGCACTCGCCTAAGCATGTTGGTGAGAATCAAGGAGGGGGTCCAGCTCAACAGCCAATAGGAGCTGGCCCTACCTCCCCTGAGTTGTCCGCTCAGGGCTCTTTGAGCAATTTCTCGGAAGGGGAATGACAAACTGAGACTAGCACTTCTGATACTAGTATCTCAGGAAGTTTTAATGAGGAAGAGTCTGTCGAATCCAGTACGGATGACGCTTCCTCATCTAAATCAGAAAACAAGTTGCTTGCAGAGCAACGACATCTGGTGACTGGTGGGTCTACGCCTCCAGAACAGCCCAGCGAACCAGAAAAGGTTCTAAGTGAACAAGGGGATGACACGGTCATAACGCCATCTCCTATCGTAGACACAGCGCTTAAAGGCTCAGTCTCACTGACCGATATCGCCGACCAACTCACCGCTAGTCCCCAGCGATTAGTGGATGAGGCTCTAGTACTGTTAGACTCTAAACACGAGGGAGAGACAGGGAGAGTAGATCCCTTCTTTTTAGGGATCTTGAGTGAAACAGAACCCGGCGAGAGTAAACAGTCTAACCCAAGCCAAACACCGTCCCCCAAATTGCAGGATTTAGTGAAGAAAGTGGAGGCTTTGGAGGCTGGAGTTGCTGGTGTTACTGCTGCTGTCTCTTCTCACTCTGGAAGGTTGGAGGTTGGAGCTCAGTTCATGGAGAACCTGATTGCCGTCCAAAATCAGATGATTGACAAGATAAATAATCTTGGATTGGCACAGGTGGAGGTTGGGAGGTCAGTAGATGATGTCACTTATGGCATGTCTCAGGTTTGGACGAAACTGAATGAACTACTTGATGCTGTCTTTGGACGTAACAAGGATGGACCTGGTCCTTCAACCGGTGGTGGTGGTGACGATAATAATGATGATGATGCTCCTGATGAGGATAACACACCTAAGGGGGAGAAGGAGGATCAGGGTCTGAAAAAGCTGACTAGTAAGGGTCCGGTGATCGAGTCCTCAAACAAATCTGGTGAAAAGGTGGAGGAGGCTCAACCGGCTTTTAAGGACAAAGGCAAGCAGAAGATGGTAGTTGAAGAAGAAGCTGAGAAAGAAACACCTCTTGTCGATGCATTTATGGGAGACTTTATTGAAGATTCTGATGATGACGAGATGGATGTAGAAGCCTTAGTGGCAAGGAGGTCGAGACTCGAGCAACGGGCAAGAGAATGGGAACAAGAAAGAGGTCTAAATCCTGGCGGATCTGGCGCAGGAGTTGCAGGTGATGCAGGAGACCACTCGGTTGCTGACGAGCATGTTCCAGAAGAAGAAGTTGATGAAGCGGAGATGCAAGGAGAGATTTTCAGGGAAGCCAGAGAAAGAGTAAATGAAGAAGTTCTACAAGGGATAGTTGAAAAAGAACTAATGGCAAAGGAGAAGAGAGCGGCTCAGAAAACTCAGCATGAGTTTGAAATGAAAAAGATCAATGATCCTAAGGTCCAGGCTGACATAAGGAGGGAAGGTCCCGAGTGGGACAAGGCTAGAGAAGCCTTAGCTGGACCAAGAACCTATGCTCATGACTCAGGAAGATTGAGCTTTCTTCTTCATAAGCTAGAAAATCTAAACCCTGGGCTGCTGAATTATCTAAATTGCATAAGACAGGGATGCACCTCCGTACAAGTCATATTCAAGGAGAAGGCATGGAATCTGATGATCACTTGGACACCCATAACAAAAATCGGGCCGTGTATGGTCGATGAAGCTTTCTTCCATGAAAGGGGTGCAAGTGAACTGGTAGAATTCGCTCACAAGGTAGACACCTCTGTCAAGACTGGAGTGCTATTTAAGGAAAAATTGTTGAAGATGGCTGAAGACAGAGGGGTTGACATTATTCTAAATCCCTACCAGATCAGATATGTCCATGACAAAGTCTTGAGGATCGTAAATCTGCATGACTCGAAACTAACTCCGAGCGGAAATGTGTTGAAGGCAGTTGCAAAGCTAGTCCTCTCTAAGGGTTTTCTAACAAAGGAAAAGAAGCTGGTGGCTAAGGACTTGGAGAAGCTGATAAGAAGGCAAGACGCTAGATACAAGTTGCCTGAAGCTACACTACCAGTGGTTAAGAAGGAACCTGAAGACTATGCATTCGAGCTGCAAAACGAGGCAATAAGAGAGCATGTGCAAAGATACGGAGATCCAAGGATAGACATTCCAGAAGAAGGGGAAATAAGGAAGGAAGCTGGTGCAGTGGCTGGTGCAAATGTCAAGTTTGTCAAGAGCAAAGCTGAGAATGAGAATGATCTGCTGATCTATACAGACAAGCATAAGGTGGAAACCATCATTGAAATCAAGTACGACATCTTTGCAGAACACAGTCATGAAACACTGTGTATTATAAGAGAATTGATTGAGGAGATGGATGATATTGACGAGTTTGATCAGGATTATCTGAGGGTCACGTTTGATAACTTCTGTAAGAGAAGACAACAGCTTGATATTCAGAGGCTACAGCAATGCACCACCGCTATTGTCATTGGATACCCTAAGCAGCTGGTTATAAGGAAGAAAGGGGAAAAGGGGTACCCTGACAAAGTCACAAAGCTGAGGTTTGAAGACATTCCCACGAAGCTTACCACTCGCAGCATGGTTGAAAGGTGGTTGAGGTTGTTTCGGAATTACAAGATCAGAAATCATGTGGAAGCAGAAGGACTTAATCTTCTTAAGAAAAGAATGGATGAAGTCTGCAACCCTGAGTTCATGAAGAAAGAAAAAGCAGCCAAGAAGAAAGCTCGTGAGGAAGAGGAGCGCAAGAAATAAAAGTTTTAATGTATTATGCTTGTAATGTTTCTTTGCGTTGTAATTTGTTTTCTTGTTTTCCTGCATTGTAAAAATATTATCTGTTTTCTTGTGTAGTGTAAGGTAGAAGTTAGTTAGCTAAGTGTCTTGAAACTGGTTTATATTAGGCATCAATTATTTCGCGAAGTTCGGCGGTGGTAATACTGCTAAAAGGACTTCAGAAGGATAATTGAAGATTGAGTGGACCGTGCTCTTAAAGTACTTAGAGAAAATCTCTAGAAGAGCATGAAGCCATTTAATCGAGCCAACAGGTGTCCAATTTTGGCACTTGAAGTATCAGTAATAGACATGAAGTTAATTAATCACGCCAAGCATTATGTAAGTTGACATGATCCTTTATGAATGTTATTTTATCTTTTTTCAGTCCCTGGTTAGTTGAGTTATCCTCATTGTGAATTTGGTTGTCATTGTTAGACAATCAAATAGGGGGAGATTGAAAGGCATAGGTTTACTAACTTGTAACACTTAATTACTATGTAACTCAACTAAGTAAAAGATAAAACAACAGCAAAACAAGAGAAACTGAAGAAGCACATGGAATCAATCAACTGAAGAAATGGTAATGATACTTGGTAACTACAAGTAACTAATTTGGTTAATCAAGGATGCATAAGTGAGAAGAAGTTCAATCTGAGTATTGCTCATGCCCTAACTTATCTAATGGAGAATCAAATTAATGTCAAGGAAGTATCAAGAAGACCAAAGTGATTTCATGTAATGTATATCAACATCTGGATAATGCAAAGGTTAATCAACAAATGAGAACTGACATTCAGAAGCAAGAATCCCTACAAGACTAGTCACTTATGAACCAGACCATTGCATCAAGTGTCAGGACATTGGAGGCAAGTTCATGTCAGTAATAGAAGATCTCATTTGAATTGAGTGAGGAAAAGAAATTGAAGAAGCTAGGGAAACTTGCTCATAAAGGTTAATCCTCAATTGGTCACTAAAGAAGGTCAACATTGGATGTGTGCATATTTGCTAAGGCAAATGTCGATCCACAACAGATCGAGATGCGGGTCGAGATTTACAAGTGAAGTAAAACACTGCAAAGGCAAATCTCGATCCGGGCGATAGATCGAGATCGAGATTCTCCCAGATCGAGATCGAGATCTTCACAGATCGAGATCGAGATTCTCCCAGATCGAGATCGAGATCTTCACAGATCGAGATCGAGATCTTCATAGATCGAGATCGAGATTCTCCCAGATCGAGATCGAGATTTTCACAGATCGAGATCGAGATGGGTCCAGGCGAAGATCGAGATGCGGGTAGAAATGTAACATTTAATGTTCAAGGGACAAGTGGCTTATTGTGAACGGTAGATCCAGAGTTGTTGTTAAAGTACTTTTTGTTGTCGAAATCCTGATTGGGCCACGTACACAAAAAGGACAAGATCAAGACTACATGACATTATAAAAGCAGCACTTTGTTTTTATTTTAGTAGTAACTTGTATCTCTGTATTTTGAACGATAATTTTTAAGAGAGAGCATTTACTGTAAAACAAAAAGTGAGAGAGAGGATCAGTTGAATCTAGCTTTAATTGCTGTATTTATTGTTCAACTGATCATGATGCTTTTATGAATGTTGTAGCAAATCCATCAATGAATATAATGATATATTCTTGAAATTCTGTGTCATCATTTATTACTTGCACATTGTTTATTCTCTTATTTTTTAAACAGTTGTATTCACCCCCCCCCCCTCTACAACACTTTAGACCTAACAAAGAACATGTTCAATTTCATCCTTAAGCTGAGAAACTACACAGTAATCCAGGTAGTCCATTTTCAATCTATCAAGAGCATCATGAGCATTTACAGACCAACGTTTGGAGCTATATCTTTCACCATAAGGAATGGATAAATCAGTAGGCTCCTCATCAACAAAAATAGCAGAGAGAGAATCCTTAGAGTATGCATCCTGATCATTTGCTACACCACTAGCACTAGGTGCATCAGAGAGTGGAACTTGAGTGATAGGTTGAACAATAGAGCCTCTTTCTAGTATACTCTAATCACCTGTACAAAGAACAGAACAACCTAAGACATCATTTTCTTTTAAAGTAAGCTCATTACTCATCACATCACACATCTCATGACTTTCAATAGTCAGAGTTTGCTCACTAGAAGTAACTAATTTATTTCTCAAATCTATCTCTCCTTTTGCCAGGACCAGTGTCTGCCTCTCTATTTCATTTCTGTTTTCCACACATTTTACCTCAGACTCATAAGAAAGACTCAAATCACATTGTCCTACAGAAATAAAAGTGGCTGAGAAGAGGGGTCTGTGGTCACATGAATAGGAGGTATCCTGGCAGGACTATCCATGGTCATTCCAGCAGTAAAAGATGGAAATATAAAATCTGAACTTATGCTATCAGAGTATTTAAATTCTGAAGTAAAGTCAGAGTTTATACCTTGTAGATTCTGATGGAGTGTCCATTGGCTTAGCAGATAGTGGTTGCACCAGAATTGCACTAGAGAGTGCCAAATGATTAGCATCAGAGTTTGTTTTTTCAGCATTTACAACACTGAATTCAGAATTTAACTCTTGTTCCTTGTCTTGGTCTGCAATCACATTTGAGATGATTAGTTCTTGTGGGACCAGAGTCTTTTCAATAGCTACTTCGCCACTTTAAGGTGAAGGTTCTTGTGTGCTAGACTCTGGCAGAGTTTGGCCTTCAACATCAATAACAATAAGATCTACATTCAGAGTTTGAGTGCTAGCATCCAAACTTTGATTGGATGGTTCTTGTGTGGCTGAGGCCTTAACAGCTTCTTCAACCCTTTGCCCTTAAGGTTCGTGGGCTATACCCCTGATCCAGATTGGCTTCATCTGCTAGAAATGTGGCTGTTGTTGAACTTTGATCAACATGTTCTTGTGTGCCTGGCCTTTCAGAGACTGCTACCTCACTTTGAGAGATAGGTTCTTGTGTGTCTAGGCCAAAAGAGATTATTTATTTCTTCTTCCTGGAGAAAACCAGGGAATCAGTCTTCTTTTCTTCAATGGCAGCTGTAGCTTTAACTTTCTTAGCAACCATTTCTTTATCTACCTCAGCAGCCAGCTCCCTTACCTTTTCATAGGATACTTCTTTGATTATTGGTTGAGGTGATCTTGGAGGTGAATCAAAGATTACTACTGGAACAGATGATGGAGCTGGATCAGCATTTTGTATATTAGGATTGTCATAATCATTTTTATCCCAACATTTCTCATCAACAATTTCACTATCATCCCCTATTCCCTTTTTATCTTTACTTGGTACCTCATTTGAAGCACCTTCCAAGGTGATTACAGGACTGGTAAAAGGATTAACATGACTGTCATCCACCATGTCTTCAGCTGAAACACCAAATCCTTGAGGAGATATATTGATTTGATTTATATCGTCACTCATGTACGATTTCCTCATTGACACTAAACTCTCTTCTGCAGGTGCAGCATCAAGAATTATGTTTCTAGAGTTTAGTGGATCAGAGTTTACAGCATCAACTGAGGGAAAATATTCTAAGATCTTGCCCTTAACTAGTCTCCTCTTTTCCTTCATAGGCTCTGATACATGATTAACATGAAATGTCTTCATGAATGAAGTAGGAGGAATATCTGAGGCAGGTTTGACAGATGTCTAGATAGGTCAGCACTGTTATTAGAGTATGTTAGCTCATCAAATAGCCTTCTTCTTCTAGGTGGAGACTTAGATACTGATTTGCCCTTCCTTTTGAGGCCTGAGCTGTAACGATTGAGATATTTATATATACTTAATTAATATGAGTTATATTCTTGTTATGCTCTAATATGATAAGATGAGGTATATGGTCATTTTATATGTCTAGTTGATTGCCTGTTTGACCACAAGATGTTTAAGTGATTTATTAAAGTGATTAATTGGTTTTTATACTAAATTGAGATACTTTTTGATTTTTATAAAATTATTGGCGTGTCCAATAATTATAAAATTTTATATGTATCTTCTATGTGAGTTTAGAGACTTTCGAAAAATAGTGGTGTATTTAAATTCAGTACCAGTATTTTTAAATAATTTTCTCAGTTCTATTTTATCCTGAAAATGTTTATCTTCTAAATTCCATATTTAATTATTGGAGTGACCAAAAATCATGAAATATTTTCCAAAATGTTCTTTATATATTCATAGACTTTTGAAAAATAAGTTTATCTTATTCGAACCCCAAAATATTTTTAAAGAATTTTCTACTCTTATTTCCATTTAAATTGCCTAAATTTCCCTGATTTTTATTTAAATATTTATTCATCAGAAAAATATTTTAAAAATATGGGTGAGCTTATAAAATTATATTCTTTATTTTTAAAAATATCAAACTTATTTTTGTACCCTTTTCTATCAAAAGTCGAATTATTAATTGATTTAATTCAGAAATTGACAATTGTGAATTTACTAAATTGCCCCTGTCTCTATTTTGATAAAAACCACCGCCCACTTCATTCTCTCTGCTCTGCATTTTCTTGTCCAAATACGAAGGAAAAAGAAGTCAAAGATAAGGGAAAAGCGAAAGTAGAGAATTAGAGTCGGTAATAGTGAGATCCACCTGTTCAGCAGCGGTAGCATTCTTCTTTTTTAGGCAAGTAACTATTGCCTAATCTCTTTAAACTCATGAAGTGTTTTATGAACTGTTGTATAAACCTGCGACTGTTTTACTTTATCTCAACTGTTTTAAGATACAACATGCCTTATTTTAACTATTTTACTTAAACTGCAACCTTATACAAGTTTTGACTATACCTTAAACTTTTCAATCCCTGAACTGCTACTGATAACTTATAAACTAGTTTTAAATTCTTAAACCATCAACCTTAACTGTGACTTGTGTTTTTCACCATTTCCTTAACCTTGTTTACTTGTACTTTAACCATGATGAGTACCCTATTGCTATTACCTAATCACTATTTTAAATCAGATGCTTTATAATTGTTTTAAAACCTCTTGTTATACCTGTGAAATTGACCCTACAACCGGACCTTACTCCTATAACATGATTTTGATCCCTATGTCATGATTCCTGCTTACTTTACTGCAAAAAGAGACTTGTATATAAATTTGTCTTCGAATAAAATTTACCTCTGTCTCTTAACTTTTAAAAGATGGATTTAAATATGAAAGCCGACTTTCAAGAAGTCTTTTTCATCAAATGATTTGGTTAATTTAAAAGAAATGGTGTTGATATTATAGGAATTCCGATCAAAATGGTTTCTGCGGATTCCTATAGGTTGGAGGCGTAAGAGGCCGAGTGACGCCGGTCCAGCACTTTAATGTGAAGACTATAATGAGATAGTCAATGGCTATAATGAGATAGCCCAATGCCAATGGCAATAAGTGCCTTTATGAGTACTCCTTATGTCCAGAGGGACTTCGGTCCGTTATGGGAACTTTACGTGGCTAATCACCCGTATTGTCCGGGCGTTGTGAGAAAACTCCAATCAAAATGATTTGGTTTTATAAGTAAAAGTCCTAATGAAAGGAAAGTTTATGAAATGATTTGGAAAACAAAGTCCTAATGAAAGGACAGTTTTATGAAATAATTGGGAAAACAATATCCTAATGAAAGGATAGTTTTACAAGAATGATTTTTGAAATGATTAGTAATGAATTTTGAAATACCTTACAATACCCTGCTTTATATAGCATAGAACTGTCAGTTATATCTTGATTTTGACTTCGTTTCATTTATTGTACATTGCTTCATGTTATCCATCTAACCCCTGCGAAGTATTCCTAAACCTTGAAATGATTATTTTATAGAAGTTTCTTAAAACCTTTCACCCCAGACAATTAGAAACATTAACCCTTAACTAAACTCTTCAAATACCTGTGCTTCTATCAGTGAAAGCCATGAAAGAAAGTTTTTCGTATAATGAATACCAAGATTGGAAATTGTGGAGTATAATTATGGGACAATGATGTCCAGGAACGATTTTTAAGTATGATTATGAGAAAGGATTTCTAAATTTTATATAATACTGTAGAACTGTTTTAACCTGTATGGTTACTTGCGGAGCTTTTGTGGCTCATTCTTTTATTTTCTAACCTCTACAGCTTTTGAGAATCATGGTACGTCATAAGTAGACTGCCAGGAAGAACATGTTTTTCATTAACTATGCTAGGCTGCATGCCAGTGAACAGGTAGGATCGAGGGCGAGCTAGCAGGAAAGACTTTGTTAAGTCTTGTACTTTTGTTAGTAGATTTTGAGATGTTACAGAAGTTGTAATAATATTATTTTGTTAATATAAATATAAATGTAAATGAATGTAGATGTGTGCTTGTTTCATACCATTACCTTGAAAGGTCTAGGGTAGTAGTCGGGGTCGTGTATATGCGTATATTCTGTTATTGTTATTTATGGTGCATGCATATAGAGTGTTAGTGACTCCCCGATCTAGACCCCGGGTCGGGAGGGCGTCACATGAGCCTTGAGCTTAAGAGGTGTGTTTTACAACCGATGCCTTTTGGGAGACAACAGAGGTTAACATAGTTTGTGTATTAGTGTTTGGCGGGTGACTTGGGTTAGAATCAGAGTGGGTGACTGGTAAACTTTGATCCATAGTCACTGAAAGAAAGTCATTTTCATACACAGTAGGCAAACTCTGATTGAGAAGATGCCTGACATGTGTAGGATACACCAACTGAGGCAGAGTACCCTCTTTTTCTTTCTTGACATCTTTCCTTGTCAAGTCAGCAAAAATTCATTTATTCATTTGAAAAATAGGTATCTTAGCATCATCATAAAAACTAACATCTGGTAAATGATAACTAAAAATCAACTGCAAAAATCTAGCATAATATACATTATGTTCATCATCACTAATTTTACCAGTTATTTTCCTAATCAATAAACAAGAAAAATTGAAATTTTGATAATGGGTCAGAGAATACCCAATTTGTTAAGAGTGTTAGGGAATAACATCAAAATTAGTGCACTTGGTTGTAAATGCCCTAGTGATGCGATCAAAGAAGAAGCTCCATTATCTTCTAAGATTCGGCCTTGTGAGGCTTCCTAGCTTTGATAGGCTTCTTCCATAGCCTATTTCTCTAAAGAAATCTTTGATATTGTTGTCACTCGCAACATCATCATATTGTGTAAGCTCCGGAAGATGAAGAGTTTGTCTGACCATCGCCGGAGTTATGGAGTGTGTGTCAGTACACTGAAAAGTGATGACGGGCTCTTCAGTAGCACTTGCATTGTTGAATCTAGCCGTAGACCAGATCCTTATCATGACTTGTGCAGAAATCTCATCAGGTTCCTGCAATGCATACCCAATACAACTATGGGCTAGAAAGTCTTGGATGACATGAAATTCACCAGTTTTTTATGATTTATTGAGAAGTGCAGAGTAGTTTATAGTAGCAAAGTTGTAATTCCTGAAAGAAACTCCTTTAGAACCCATTGAAACGGATATGTAAAGCTTGAGACTTGAAAGAGTTTTGAGGAACTTGGGTTTTGAGAGAGAACGAGAGAAAATAAGAAGGAAGAGTTTTAATTCAAAGTATTGAAAATACAAATGAATTAGTTGATTCCCTCTCAATACGTCTTGTAACCTGTAGTGGGACACGTGGAAGCAGATTAGTAGTCACAATATAATTGGGAAAACTTTCAAAACACAACAATGATGTAGGTGTACTTTAAGAAAAATATGAAACGTTTTACGTAATACACACGCACATCCAGGGTTACTCCATAAGAGATTAGCAATTATGACATCACCAAAAGTAAATATGATGTCATAGAAATAAATCAATAACAATTAATTATTTAAAAATAAATAATTATATATTGTTGACTATTGATAGTGCACAAGAGTTTAGACGATCTTCCTGATATAGTTTACCCCAAACTCTGACAGAGTTTACCATATTCTCTGACATAGTTTACAACAACTTTTGATAATGATACATATATCAGAATTCGCAAGTACTGATACAGTTGTCAGAGTCTAATCTATGATGAAATTCTGTTACTTGTTGTTGAACCACTTGTTACCATCCTCAACTCAGAAACTAATCTTGTAAAAGTTGTATCACATAATGGCTTGGTGAATATGTTTGCCAGTTGTTGGTCTGTTGGAACAAAATACATTTCAATTATTCCCTCCATAACATGTTCTCTTATGAAGTGATACCTGACACTGATATGCTTTGTCATAGCACTTTGGTTATCACAATAAATAGGAATTTTTGTAAAGTTCAAACCATAGACCAACAACTGATTTTTCATCCATAAAATCTGAGCACATCAACTTCCTGCAGCTATATATTCTGCCTCTGCATTAGATGTTTTGCTAAACCAGGAGACAATTCTTCCTCTTAAGAATTGACAACTTCCATTTGTGATTCTTCTGTCTATTTTGCATCCTGCAAAATCAGCATCTGAATAGCCTATAAGTTTAAAATCAGATTCTCTAGGATACCATAAACCAAGATTGATGGTTCCTTTAAGATATCTAAAGATTCTCTTAACAACAATCAAATGAGGTTCCCTTGGATTTGCCTAAAATCTAGCACAAAGGCAAGTTGCAAATATTTTTTCTAGCCTACTAGCAGTCAAATAAAGAAGTGATCCAATCATACCTCTATAAGTTGCCATATCAACAGACTCATCAGTGTCTTGATCCAACTTAGTTGCAATAGCCATGCGAGTTGTTACATATGTAGAGTCTTGCATGTTAAACTTTGTTAGCAAGTTTCTTATATACTTTGACTGATTTATGAAGATTCTATCTCCAGTCTATTTAAATTGCAATCCCAAGAAATAACTCATTTCTCCCATCATACTCATTTGATACCTGGATTGCATTAGCTTAGAAAACCTTTCACACAATTTCTCATTAGTATACTCAAATATAATATCATCAACATATATTTGAACCAGTAACAAGTCCTTACCTTGATTCTTGTAAAATAAGATTTTATCAATTGTACATATAGTGAATCCACTTTCAAGTAAGAATTGAGCCAGAGTTTCATAGCAAGCCCTTGGAGCCTGTTTAAGTCCATATAGTGCCTTGTCTAACCTGTAGACATGATTTGGATACTTTGAATCTACAAAGCCAGGAGGTTGTTCAACATAGACTTCCTCTTCAAGTTCTCCATTTAAAAATGCACTTTTAACATCCATCTGGTAGACTTTGAATTTATTGTGTGCAACATAAGTAAGAAAAATTCTGATTGCTTCAAGTCTAGCAACAGGTACAAAAGTTTCATCATAGTTAATGCCTTCCTGTTGAGAGTAACCCTTGGCGACTAGTCTTACTTTGTTTCTGGTGACAATTCCATCAGAGTCTGTCTTGTTCCTGAAAACCCATTTGGTGCCAACAATGGATCTATTTTTTGGTCTTGGAAAAAGAGTCCACACTTCATTCCTTTCAAATTCATTTAATTCCTCTTGCATTGCAGTAGCCTAATCTGCATCTTGAAGAGCTTCTTCAACTTTCTTTGGCTCTGTTTGAGATAGAAAACTGTGATACAAACATTCATTTTGAGTGACGTTTATTGTTTGAACTCCACTATTTGGATCACCAATTATCAATTCAGGTGTGTGATCCTTAGTCCACTTTCTGGTGTGATGAGGATTATTACTTGAACTTGATGCTTGCCCATTGCCTGTGCCACCATAATAAGATTCTTCAATAAATGTTGATCCTCCCCCTGAAGTTATGCTAACCTCATAGTTTATATTTTCAGAGTTTGAGTTATCAGAGTCTGTTTCTGTCAGTGTTTGACTAGACTCTGATATTTTGATCACAGAATTTTATGCAGTTAACTCTGTAGAAGATTGATGTTGTTCTCCCTCAACATGTGCAGAATCTTCATTTGGAATCTCCATTTCATCAGAGTTTGGAGAATCAGAGTTTAGAGGATCAGTGTTTGTGTCTTCAGTGTCTGTGTCCTCTTGACTTTTGAGTGGCTCATTTTCAGATCTCAGAGTTTCTTGAGCTTGTTCATCATGTAATCCTGTTATCTTAGTTTCATCAAAAGAGACATTTATGGATTCCATGACCACTATTATTCTTAAGTTTTACACTTTGAAGGCTTTTGAAGAAGTCTTTGAAGTAGTAGAGTAACCAATAAAAAATATTTCATCTGCTTTTAGTTCAAATTTCTTCAGCTGTTCAGGATGTGTTTTTAGAATAAAACACTTACTTCCAAATATGTGAAAATACTTCACATTTGGCTTCCTACACTTCACATTTCATAAGGAGTTTTTTCATGCTTGTTGATCAGTGTGCAGTTTTGAGTGATACAAGCAGTATTCACAGCTTCTGCCCAGAAGTAAGTAGAAAATTTTGCTCCTTCCAACATGGTTCTTGCAGCTTCAATAAGAGTTTTATTTTTCCTTCCCACTACACCATTTTGTTGTGGTGTACCAGGTGCTTAGAACTGTTGTTGTATTCCTTTTGTTGCACAGAATTCCTCCATTACAGAATTTTTAAATCCTATTCCATTATCACTCCTTAGAATCTTCACCTTGAGTGTTGATCCATTTTCAATCATTGTCATGTGATCAAAAATAGTTTCAACAGTTTCATCTTTCTTATGAAGAAAGTATACCCAAGTAAACCTTGTATAGTCATCAACTATCACCAGAGTATATTTCTTCTTTCCAATAGACATTATATTGACAGGACCAAACAGATCAAGATGTAGTAAATGAAAAGGTTCTTCAATTGAAGTCTCAGTCTTTCTTTTGAATGATGTCTTTATCTGTTTTGCCTTTTGACATGAGTCATAGAGACCATCAGGATGAAACTGAGTTTTAGGGAGTCCTCTTACAAGATCCTTATTGACTAGTTCATTCATGTTGCCAAAATTCAGACGATAGAAATTTTTGTGTCAACTCCAGCTTTCCATTGATGATGTTTTTCCAAGGAGACAAGTCAATGGACCATCAGAGTTTACTTCCAAGCTAGCTTCAAATAAGTTGTTATATCTATGGCCAATGAGAACCACTTTGCCAGTCTTTTTGCTCTTGACTTCGCAATGTATTTCATGAAATTCTACAGAATAACCTCTGTCTGTCATTTGACTCACACTCAACAAATTTTGCTTGAGTCCTTCATCCAGAACTACATTTTCAATGATGACATTTTCAATTACAATATTGTCATATCCCAGTGTTCTTCCTATGTTGTCATCTCCATAAGATACTGTTGGGCCAGCCTTCTTCTCAAACTCTGAAAGCAGGAATTTATTTCCAGTCATGTGTGCAGAACATCCATTAACAATTATTAGGATGTTTTTCATGTTTCCCTGCAATCATATATGTAATTTAATTAGTAGCTTTGAGGACCCAAACGAGTTTGGATCCTTTCTTTTTAACATTGTTAACTTTTGCCGCAAAAGAATTTTTAAAGAGTTTAAGTTAACAGAGTTTGCATTTTCAGAGTTTGACTTTTTATTGTCAGTTTTTACAGCATGCCTTTGTTTAATTGAAGAAATTTAGTGATTCCTTGTCGCCTGTGTTTGTTCGCGCCAATTTCTCTCAAATTTCTTCAAATTTGTTACTGAAACGTTGCAAATCATAAGAATGAGTTTCTAATCCAACAAAATGTAACCAAAACATGTATATTATAGTGATTTTAAGTACCACAGGTTGAAGAAGAAGATGTACAGAGAACCGTTATTGAGTCGTGTGTATTGTGTGTATCGTGTGTGTTTTTGTTTTTAATTTAAATAAAGTCGAGTATAGGTTGTTTCTGGGCCAAGTATCATGATTTTATTGGGCTGTATTTTCTTTTTTTAGTGGGCTGGACTCTTGTTTTCTATTTTTTCATTTAACCTATTTTCTATTTGAGTATGACTCTCTGTATATATATACATATTCACACACACATACATATATAAAAAGTGAATATTATGAATTCTAAATTAGATAAAAGAACTATATACTTGGGTAATTGGTTTACTAGAAATTAGAATGTCATAACTTGAAACTTGCAGCTTCTAATTCTAAACTTCTAATTTAAAAATCCCTCGGACCCAGACCTCCACACTAGGCCTGTCAACGGATCAGATTTGGATAAGATTACCTTAAATTCATATCCAAATTCATTTATTTTTTCCAATTTTTAGGTCTAGACCTGCTTTTTATGCAACTCCATCTCCAACAAAATTTTTACACATCCTGCTTAAATCTTTAACTTACGAGCCAATGTAGGAACGATCTTGAAAATGTTCTTTGAGCGCTGAAAACTTTATCAGCCCAGTATAGATAGCCCCTCTAAACTTAGCCCAGTTCACTCAGAGGCCCAAATTTGAAAGGGGGCAAATAAGTAATTACAACCCTTTCTCCTTTCTTTGATCTGCCCAAGAATCTAGCCAGTCTGCAAAACAACAGTAATCATTTTGTGTGTCCTTTACAAGCTTGAAAACAAAGAGATACACACACACACACACACACACACATAATAGACACATAGAGAGATGGCTGGATACAGAGGTGATGATGAGTATGATTACTTGTTCAAGTTGGTTTTAATAGGAGATTCTGGTGTGGGTAAATCAAATCTTCTTTCAAGATTCACTAGAAATGAGTTTAATCTTGAATCCAAGTCAACTATTGGTGTTGAATTTGCTACTAAGAGTCTTAAAGTTGATGGCAAAGTCATCAAAGCTCAAATCTGGGATACTGCTGGCCAGGAAAGGTATGCTTTTTTCTTTGTTTTTATATGAAATGAAAAAAGATCAAATCTTTAAATCTTGAATATGCTGATATATGTGTGTATATTGTTTTTTGTATGTATAATTCACTCTGCTATGTGGGTTTTGTAAGATTTGGTGGGGAAAGCTCGAAATCTTGAATTTGCTGGTGTGTATATATAGTTTTTTGTTTGTGTATATGTATGTGCTATGTGGGATATGTAAGTGTATGATTAGTGATTGATTAATATTTTTAACCAATTCTTTCTGGATTAAGGGATTTTGTTTTTTGTGTTTTCGGTTTTACTAATAGTTAGGTGTCTGTTGTGAAGAAGCTGGTGGATATAAATGGTATTACTATTTGCTTCTTGTTTGTTTTAAGCTGAAAATTGTCTTGTGTCCTTGTTATCTTTGTACTGTTAAGATGAAATAATTTCTAATTTGGATATGCTGCAAGTCTGCAAGCTTAAGTCAATTTTTTTTGTTTGTGAAATGTATATATGTACTTGGCCTGATTGTTTCCACGGAACCAAGTGGATTTGGAATCTGTGATCATATTGTTATATTAGTATTTTGAATCGTGGTTATAAATTATGGGATCAGGGATCTGGGATCTGAGGACTTCCACTATATATCTTCACAAAAGAATTCTGAACTGTGATAAACTTTTTATATTTGTCTTTTTTTTATGAGGCCAAATATATCTGTTAACTAATATTTGTTATATCATATGCCATTATATATGTTGTTCCAAAGGTAATGGTCAATTGCAGAAATTTAAATACTCACACACACATGGCTCTATTGAAGCTTGAAACCTTGGCCTCTTGTTACCAAGAGAAGAGGGTATCCCACTAAGCTACAATGCTAGGGTGCCTGATATTCAAACTAATTATTTAATCTTAGTCTGGCATGTCAGGCTTTGTGTAGTGAGTTTATTTGATTGATGTGTTAGATATTTTGTTTTGAAAATCTGTGAGTAGTCATTTCCTGGAATTGTTTTTCATTCAGTATCTGTTTCTTTTGCAATATCTTTCAAATAATGCTAAGGATGATGTGCACTATTAAATTTACTTTGCTTTGCATGTTTGCATAATGTTCCATAAGACCCTTCCAAGACATGTATGGTCGTTTCGAGAGGAATCTTGGTGGCAATTGACATTTTGATATCAGCAGATATATCTTCTATTGTATGAAAAGAGTCCTGATTTCTTCTTAGACATGTACCCTCCCAAGACATGTATGGCCATGTGTCCTGCACATAACTGAATGTCAAAGCGTATTTTTATCTTCTCGAGATGCCTTACTATTTACTGAAATTGATTTTTTTTTTTGTTTCTGGCATGATATGTTGACTCTTTTTTGTTGCACTATGACGGTGTCCTTTCTTATAATCTAATAAATATGTTTATTTAATATATTTATAATTATATATATTAAGAAATTCAATTTAACTTCGTCAATGTAAATTAATTTATGGAAACTCAATATAACTGAAAAAGACAAATTGTCCTTAAATTTTGGCTATATGCAGGGCACACAAACTTTTCCTACAACTTTTGACTTGACTTTCTGTTAAATAGGTTTAGCGTACAACAAAATAAAACATATATGTTTACTTTTATTCTGAAATACAAAGTACAAACGTAAGGTCTGAGAATAGTATTAGATAGATACATTTGGATTAAAAAATCTGTAAGCCATTAGTTTAGAGTTGAAGTGGAGCATTTTTTTTGTTGTTGAAATAATTGAAGTGGAGTACTTAGATACCATGTTCTTGGCTTCTTGCTGTATTTGTGTCGTTAGGCTGTACCTTTTTCCAATGGTTACATTTTACTCTTTCTATGTCATTAGGACTTTTTTTGTTTTACTGAAATATTCAACAATCCTAAATGAGTGCTCTTTTCATAATGATCTTTGATCACCCTTTGAAAGCTTCTGTTTCTGCAACATATTAAGGGCAAGGAGATTCATGTCTTTTATATATTCACAGACGACCCCCCCCCCCCCCCCCACCCCCCAAAAAAAAAAAATTGTAAAAGGATAATGGGAAATTATCAAATAATTTGTGGAAATAGCACTAATATTTTACTGAAAAAAGCTGATATGTTATTAATCAGACTTATCAATTATCGTCACCTATTGGTACTGCATATTGGTTGACCCTAGTGGCAGATCAAAAGTATATTAGTGTTAAATAATCATTTTCATCACTGATCAGAGATATGTTTTTGAGTTCTGAATTTCTGCATAAATTGTAATGCAAATATATTTGCATGCTTCTTTAAATCTACCTGGCAGTTGGCAGAATGTAGTCGAAAGAAGTAACTCGTTTTGATTCAGCTAGAGGGTGTATGTATTACTTTTCTCTGAAATTATGTGCAGAGAGTTCTGACTTTGTATCCAGAACATAAATTTGCATTTATGCTATTTAGCAAGTACTTGAAGGTGCATGTTATAATAAGATATTTTCTGCTTGACCTATGGAACCATTTCACGCGGGGACTTTGCACTTTGATTTGACCTTAACTGGTTTTCCCAGGTACCGTGCCATTACCAGTGCTTATTATCGTGGAGCTGTTGGCGCTCTTCTTGTGTACGACGTCACTCGAAATATTACTTTTGAAAATATTGAGAGGTGGTTGAAAGAATTGAGAGGTCATACAGACCCCAACATTGTAGTGATGCTGATTGGCAATAAATCAGATCTTCGGCACCTTGTTGCTGTTTCAACTGATGATGCAAAAGCGTTTGCAGAGAGGGAGTCTCTTTACTTCATGGAGACTTCTGCATTGGAGGCAACCAATGTAGAAAATGCTTTTCAGGAAGTTCTCTCACAGATCTATCACATCGTCAGCAAGAAGGCAGTTGAAACTGGGGATGAAGCATCTGCTTCTTCCCTTCCATCCAAAGGAGAGACGATTAATGTCAAAGACGATTCTTCCGCTCCCAAGAAATTTGGTTGCTGCTCAAGCTAGGTTTTGATCCAAAATTAATATGCTGTATCAGGGTTATATCTTTGTACATTATCTTTCATGGTTTAAATCTGTGAAAAATATAGGAAGGAATATTTTTGTGTGAACCCTTTTTGTATACTCGTGTGGTTTTGATCTAACAATATGAGGATGCACATCCTCCCTTTTACGGAAGTTGGTATATCTTGTTCCATCTGGTTATAAGATGTGCAAATCACTCATGATATATATTTCTCTTGTTGACTTTCACCGGTTTCATCTTCACATGTTTTTTCAAACAATAATTGTACACACTTCTACGATATATCGACTACCCTGTGTATTAACCACAACATTTACATTCAATCCCTATGTATTAACCACTACATTTACATTCAATCGTTGACAACTTTAAACTACAGCAGAAAAAAATGGGAATAAAAATAAGATGGTCTCATTTTGTAAGGCAAATATACACTGTCACGAACAGTTGTTGCAGGGAGTATAAAAATTGCATTTCCTGCTATCCTTGGGCTGAAACACTAGTGAACATCCAGGCAGCTCTCCAAGATCAGCAAACAAGGAATCTTCATCATCTCTGGTCGCAAACATTGGCTCAGTGCATATAAATCTTTCAGGTACAGGGTTTTCAAGAACGACAGATGTTATCTTAGACAAGTAACCGAAATCAGCAACAAACTGAGCGAATTCCATGTTGTCAGGTTCCAGATCCGGCTGGTTAGCAAAGACAGCTTCTTCTTCTGGCGGGAACTTGGCAGCAGAAGTGGTGGTCTGCGAACGTTTGGTGCTTATGGGGCTGAGGTGATTGTGATCAGAAGCATAAGTAATGACGATGAATGTGGGATCTTTAAGACTTCTCTCTACTTGCTTTCTAGCTGGACAACCTTTGGAAGAACTACAACGGTAATATCCCCTGTAGCTTGCATTATTAAACAGACTTTCGAAATATAATAGTGTCGAACCATGAATTATTTCCATTATTGACTACACTATTGATGATGCAAATGAATAAATGATATGCTAATAACTTGTTGAAGTAATAAACTATAAACATTGGGTTTGTCTATAGAGAATAATATGAGGTGAAGACAGAATGTCATCCGTAGAAAACATCAAACATGTACTCATAATGTCCAATATCATTATATTCTTTTCTGACACCCATTTTCATTACATTCACGCAAATTTAAACTAGTGTTAGAGCAAGTCCAACAGATTACTTATTTGATGTCATAATATCACAAAAAATAGCATAGTGTCCTAATGGTTACCTAAAATACTAGAACATGCATCTCATTACCTATTATTAGGTAACCACTGGTCATTACCTATTTCATTTTTTTAAATTAAATAATTTCTTCCCTCCATTTTCTTCATCTTTTCTCTCTCTCTTTCTCGTTTCCTTCCTTTTAAGATTCAAATTTATTATAATAATAATAATAGGTAATGAATATAGAGATTATTGTTGGAGTTCACATGTTCTAATGTTACCTAAATCACTAAGATTCATTATTTTATAATATTTATAGGTAACAACTAGGACACTATTGAACTTGCTCTTACTTATAATTTCACAAACAAATATGCAATATATTATTTTCTTCGCTCTTCCCATTTTCATTTTTTTTAAAATTTCATTTCTGAATTCCGTCTCATCTATATGGTTCCAACCAAACGTAGCAGAATCCATATATTTTTATTTTTATATTGGATTTCCGATAAATTAATATATGAATTATTATCGCAAATTTAATTATTAAAGTGTCAAATAATCAAATATCAGTCCAAAGCAGCATGACAAGCAAAGTAGCAAACGCCGGCAGAGAAAAATAAACTTATGGGAGGAAGAAATGTAAGTATTTTCTCTCTGTCCAAACGGCAGAGTGAGCAAGGCTACCAAAGGAATCTATATACACATTGTTATATTAGCCTTCTTTAATTTAGATCAAAATTCAGGTATGTTAAACATATTATATGTCCACAAAAAAGCATAAAAACTGACAAAATTAAATCATGATGAATATTATCTGAAATTATAGAACAAAATTTAACATTAAATAATTTCATTGATTAATTAAATATTTATAAATATCGAAGATACCTGGGATGAGGTGAACCTTTGATGGGCTTTTGTCCATATTTTCTCCAAGTCCATGAATCCGCAGGTGGATAGGCATCCCCGTCCACCATTGGAAGTGTCACCACTCTCTTCCCCTCAACCCTCTTACTACAAAAAAATGTTCATAAATTATTCCGTAATTTTACGAAACCAAACATACTCGGTATATCTCGAAAACCAAATACGAACCTTTTCTTAGGTGACGGTGCATCGGTTTCACCTTCATAAAAGACGGGGGAACCAACCCTCGGAACATCTTGGTCATCATCATCGACTAGTGACTTGTTTTCAGATGAATGATATTCCATGTTGCATATATATGTGTGTTAAGATGGCCGGAAAAAGAAGGGGTAGGTGGCGGAGAGAGTTGGTGATAAACGGACGTGGAAAGTGAAAGATTTGTGGGAGGTTTGGTATTAAAACAGCAGATCAAGCAGGAGTTAAATAATGTGACACACTGCCAAATCAGTATTTTAATGTTATGTTTGAAGAACAGTTTGAATTCGATGAACAACCTTATAAAATACTAATCGGAGAAAATATATGTCCTGCAATATATAATAAGCAAAATATAGTATATTTGCCTGAACAAACAATTATTACACAATTATTTCAAATATTACACCTACTGTAGAGTCTGTAGTACACATTTCACAATAATAATACGATGGAGTACCAGATGAGATAGCGTCATAATATAACCGGATTTGTAAAAAAATTAATGTTAATGATATTTTGTTCCAGTTAATCACAAAAAAAATATATTATGTATTTTAAATAAATTATAGATACATGTAAGTATTAAATAAATGAGAGTTACGTGACAACTCAGACAAGGGGCCGGATCTCACAAAAATAGCCGCCAGTAGTTTTTCACTAATATGAGAGAGATGAAGACTTAACGTTAAGTAGTTGATTGAAATGATATTTTTTATTTGTCTTGCTCAAGGACGGCTACACCGAGAATTTTGCGTATGTGTATTATCTCTTAATATTAAAAATAAATTAAAATCTATATGTACATCAAATTAGTAATGATAACTTAATATTGAACTTGTTAGTAAAAAATAAAAAACCAAGGATAGTAAAAAATGTTGAGATTTTAAATTATTTTCGGTTGATAAAAAATTCACTCCTTATTTTCACAAGAAAATATATTTTATGACTCATATTTCTTGCAATAAAATATACTCTCTCTGTTTCACAAAAAGTGGTGCTTTATAAAAAATGCAAGTCAAATTTATTTAATTTTGACCACTAATTAATAATTACTAGGAGAAATAAAAATTATAAAAAATATATCATTGAAAAGTAGATGTCATTAACTATTAGTTTTGATTTTTATTTTTATAAAAATAAAAATCAATAATATTTAATTTACGATCAAAGTTGAATAAATTTAATTTTTAAAATTTATAAAACACCATTTTTTATGGAACGGACGGTGTCACTCCCCTAATTTAAACTAGATGATCAGAAGTCAGTAAAAATGTACATATTTTAAGTTGTCTTCGGCTGCCTAAAAACTTTAGCTGCACCTTTTTCTTTACGGTTTTGCTGGGTTGGGTTACAAGACTTTGCACAACAATTATATACAAAATTATCTCCCATTTTGTACGCAACAAGGAGTCCAATGATTACAACATGACAAGCTGCAGTTCGATATACATCTTTAAACTGTAGTGATGGCACAAACATGTGTTTATTTATATATATAAAAAAGAAGTCATATAGGCATTATTTAAAAACATATATGCATACAGATATTTATTTATTTCAAAAGAATTTATAATTTAGACATGCAAATTATATATTATAGACCGAGTCATTTTATTTATATTTGTGATAACTTGTAGTTTATGCTCAAAGTTTTATTACACTGTAACATAACAAATTTTGTATGTTTCTAGAATTTAAACTTTATTTATATAGAATTTACTTCTGCATGTCTGTGGAACTTGACTTTGTATGCATATAAGCATATTTGTAGAGTTGAGACAATTTTAGTACAGCTCCACTACATTTATATAGCTTTAACACATCAACCACTAACAAGATTGCCATAATATGCGCACAAAATTAAGGGGCCATCATGCATATTTCAACCAATGCAAATTAACTCTATAAAGTTTTGCTTAAATTGTGTTCTATCTCAACTATTCATGCACCTTGGCCATTCTTTTTACTGTGTAAGAGTCAACAGTGATGGTACTAATGACAGCTGAAGAAGTTCTCAAGCTTTATGATTCTTGTGGTTTGATATTGATATCTTTACAAGCAAACCAACCATTCATGCAGAAACCATTTCAGCTGATTGCCAACACCAGGAAGCAAGTCTGTCTTGATCAGTTAAAGCTCGATCTCGAAGTCTTCACTGCCTTTGCTCTGATACAAGTTTCAGTCTTGGTTCTCAATCTCCAGATTCTGTTATGGTTGTAACGAAACTCGAAACTGTACTCTCTGGCAAAGAAGTCAAAGATGAAGATGTTGAGATACCTGTGAGGAGAAAGAAGGTAGTGAAGAAGCAGAGGAGAAACAAGAAAGGCAGTAGGAGCTTAACAGACCTCGAATTTGAGGAGCTAAAAGGGTTTATGGACTTGGGGTTTGTGTTTAGCGAAGAAGATAAAGATTCAAGGCTGGTTTCAGTAATTCCAGGACTACAAAGATATAGAAAAGAAGGCGATGAGTACAACGTATCAAGACCTTATCTTTCAGAAGCATGGGCTGTTTTGGATCAAAAAAGGGTAACTAAGCAGCTTCTAGATTGGAGACTTTGGATTCCTAACGGAGAAATTGACATGAAAGATCTTCTTAGAGTGTAGGCTCAAAGTGTGGCCTCTAATGTGAAATGATCACTCTGTTGTAACCTTTTTTTTTTTGAAGACTGGAATTCTAAAGTTTCATTTTTGTCACATAGTTAAATTATGAGAGGAATGGATACTGGCAGAAATGAAGCATCATCTAATACCTAATTGAAGCCTCAAGACATCATAGTAACAATGTTTTTTTTATTTAGTATATTAACACTGCACCTTTTCTGAATCTTAATTACAGTGGTGCTTGTTCAGCGACTGAATTTACATATATTACATCTCGTGCAGGAATTCTTAATCAATGTCTTCAACTAACACTATACATGATTGTAAAGATAAAAAGGTTATGTCAGAGGTTACAGCTTATTTTTCCTTGTTGGAGAGTGCCTCTGGAAGTTTGAAGGTAGAGGGTTTATCCGCACCCCTTCTTGAATACTCTCTCCACCTTCTAGCTGCTGCTGCAGCTCTTTTTGCTCTCTCTTTAACTTCTTCATCTGCAAAAACCATGTACAAATTCATAGATGAGGCAACAAGACCAGTGGATTAATATAACATAAAGCCCGCAACCATTACGTTTTATTAGAGAAACATTATTCTGTAAAATTCCGTAGCATCTTTTTAATAATTCTTTTATTTTTTCCGATAATTATCTTTCTACTGATTATTTCTTACCAGTACTTTCATATTTTTTCCCATTTTCCCAAAGGTTGTTCCAGTATGATTCACTTTTACCAGATCCTTTTTGCTTTGTCATTCTTGTTCTAGCTTGCGCCTAGAGAGAAGCCAGAAGTTGCATTCATCAAAAAACTTTTACAGTAACACAAAGAAGACACTGAGATAATACAGAAGTTCACGAATGTGAGAACTGCATGTGCTTTAAGTATTAGGAAAAAAAAGATATGATATGAGAACTAATACAAATAACTTATTCTTATAATCAGAATCAACAAAAATAAAGAAGCCGTAACAAAAATAATTGTGGGGAGTTTCAAGATGGTGAGCAATAGAGTTCTTACCAAGACTTTATTTTGCCTCTTTTCCCAGCGTGAGCTTGCCTGTAATGGTAAGTGTAAGATTACTTTACAGTCAAGGCCTATAATTTCATTAAAAAAAACCACGGACGGCATTTACAGTAAGATCTAAGTTTTGCTGTTATATATCGAGAGCTCAACACCTGGATGAGGCAAGTCAAGACCTCTAAGGTCTACCTATCACAGTTTCAAGTTCATTGTACTTGCTCATACTGGCGGTACCAATTAATCTGTTACAATATACATTCTTTGTAATTTGTACTGATTGTTGAGGGAAGAACATATTCACATTTCATAACTACTACATTGTTGAGGGCAGAACATATTCATGTATCACAACTACTTCCACTACTACTACCTCAAAATCCGTCTGCTAATTCACTAGATAAAGATAAGTTGTTGATAGAAAGGGAGTAATAATATTTCATCAAATTCATCGGACTTTTGTAGCCAGTCAGACCTTAATATTAGAAACTAGATTATTTTTAATGACCCTGACACAACAACCTACACAATCACACTGCATTAAGGTCCCCTGATATTTTTGTTCATCAACAAAAACACTGACAACATTACCTATCTATACTAAAGTGGAGATTTTTTTTTTAAAACACTTAGGTGAACCATAGAAAATATCTGACCGTTCAGTTTTAGGTGAACCACAGAAACCATCCTAACCATCCAATTTTAATAAAATCTAATTTTAGAAAAGATATATATCATACATACAATTTTATCCCCGATAGTCCTCCTTTTATACAATAATATTATATTTTTATTTTAATAAAATATCTCACATTAATCTCCTACCTAAAATATATTTCTATACAAAACACACAAATATTATTCCATTAAAATATAAATATAATAAATTATATAAAAATATATACATATAATATGAAATAAAGTTTAAATTATTATTATACCAATAAAAATAAATTCAAATAATATAAAAAATATTAAAATAAAAATATTAAAAAACTAAAAAAATTATCTGTGCATCGCAAGGGACATAAGTTAACATCATTTATAGCTGAAAAGTGAAAATCTTAATTTTCTCTCTTGATTTATTTATGAAAAATGAAAAACTTTAATTTTCTTTCTTAATTTAAATTAAAAATATTTTTAATATATATAGAGTCGATGACTATAAAAAATAAATTTTAATTAGTGATTGATAAGATTGAGTTGATATTATAAATACTCATTTATAAATATAAAAAATTATATACATGTAAAATTAAATAAAGTTTAAATTATTATTATATAAGTTAAAAATAAATTCAAATCATATAAAAAATATTAAAATAAAAAGATAAAAAACTAAAAAAAATTCATCGGGGATATAAGTTTGTATTATTAAAACTGAAACATTAAAAGTTTGGTAGTCAGTCGATATTTGGGCTGGATAGTTACTATTGGGCCTAATTTTTAAAATTAATCTCTTAACTAAAAAAACACAAATTAATCTCCTAACTAAAACACATCTCAAATTAATCTCCTAATAAATACATATTTCTAAACAAAACACACAAATATTATTTTATTGAACATTAATCTCCTAACTAAAACATATTTCACATTAATCTTCTAACTAATACACATCTCTAAATAAAACACACAAAAATTATTTTATTAAAATACAAATGCAAATAGAAAAGTATATGAATTTTTTTATAAAAATACATACATATAATATTAAAATAAAGTTTAAATAATTATTATAAAAATTTAAATTCAAATCATATAAAGAAAATATTAAAATAAAAATTATTTGAAATATTAAAACAATTTCATAAACTAGTAGATAAATAATAAAACCAGTTAATATTCAAAGAAAAAGACTATCTTGCATATCAAGGCTCAATAAATGCTCAAATTGACTGAACAAGGTCTTACCATCCTGAAAACATCTGCAGAGGAGCCCATTCCTGCAAGCATCAATGCTACCTGTTGTGATCAACAAAGCACATGGAAATATGGAATAAACAACCTATGTTAAAGAAATTAAGTGAATATAGTAATATACAATATGATAGAGGTTATGATTAGACACCATGTCTAGATATATATTTGAAAATCCACTAAAAAAACTTGCACTTCTGTCATGATAATGAAAGATAACAAATTTCTAATATTCATTAAGATTACATTCTTTACCAATGGCTATATTTTAATTTGTTATCGTTTATAGCACAGGCTCCGCACCTCCAAAATCCAAATGCTGGCGCCATCACTGGGTCTAACAAGTGTTGCATTTTGTGCAAACATTAAAGGACTACCATCAAATACAATTTTTTCCATAAATTTTATGTTCTAATCCCAGATCAATATAGTTTACATGCCTGAAAGTGGCCAACTATTACAAAGCTGAAGAAAGCATAATAGCATAAGAACAGATGAATGTTGTTATTAAAAAGATGAAACAGAAAATTGCTTAATGAAAAACTTACATTTACTCTTTCAACCCTTCGCATTTCATCTTCAAGCAAAGATAATTGAGCAGCAGAAGTCCAATGGATACAATCAACTGGGCTGAAGAAGAAACATAAAAACATAAAATAACCTAAATCTTTAAAAAAAAATTATTTTATGATGTTTAACTAATACAAGAATTTGTGAATGTTGGGATTTGATATATAGATATTTGTTGCTTATAAAATGATATCTTAAAAACCACGTGCTTAATACTTTTTGGAAGCGAAAAAGTTAACCTTTGACACAACTAAAATGTTACTTCTGTATTAAGAAAATTAAGAAAAATAACAGAAACCATCTTGGGAGGAGATGCAACGCAATCTGGGGAAAGCTGAAACAGTTCGAAATTCAATACATTTGATACTTCATTGGAATTGGCAAATATATCATATACATACAATTTTTTTCCAGCACCAATGGGATGTAAATCTTGGTTCATGTAGACTTACCAACTGTCAATAGCTTGTTGAACCGAGTCTAGCGTTCCAGACTGATTACATGCTCTGGCTCTCCCAAAATCTTCCTCTATGCTAAATACATCAGGGCAAACATTGGCACAGTTTTTGCAGCCTGTAAAGAAGAATTTAGTTCTTATACGAAGCATTAATTGATACGACAAGAATAAGATTGCCAAATACAGAGCAAACAGCGGCAAGAATTAAGGACAGTCTAGTGCACATACCTATGCAGCTGAACTCATCAACAAACACATGATCCTTTGGATAGGAATCATCTAGAAATGGATTTGTTGCAGTCAAAGCATACCCATGAATTTCATCATAAACCATTCTTTGCACAGGATCACTTAGAACCTACAAGAATAGTCCAACTATACTATATCAAAAGTAGCCAAAATTATAATTATACTCTGATGTCAAGCACACCATTTCAAGGTGAAACCTGGAAACTAACCGTATAAACTTCATTGATAAACATGCAGAAATTCGTAGTTCCTGGATCATTGCCACTCAAGTCCGGATGGCAAGATTTCATGCAGTTATAATAAGCTTTCTTGATCTGCTCTGGTGTGGCATCTGGAAGCTGGTCACATATAGATACGACAATAAAGTGAATTAGCACTATGTACACTATATGTCTATATGGCATCATCAACATATGCCGAAAGGCAAAGAACATACACATATTAGTCAAAGGAATATATAACTTGAGAAGTAGGAAAACTACTACTTCAGATCTGAACTCATCCTATTGCAATTTACTGGATAGATAGTTTCGAAAGACTAAAATTTCTCAAGACTGTCATTTCACTAACAAGAAATCAGATACATATTGGTAAACCGTGTCAATTGCCCGAATTCGTTCAAAGATGGTTCGTGATTTCATTCAAATAGTGACTCTGCATAAGGATACTTAATAATCTAATGCATCGAAAAATAAAAACTGACATAAAAAACATTAAACTGGAAGAACATTAAATTACCAATCCCAAGACAGCATAATAATCGTCAGCAAAAGCACTGGATGATCCAGAATCTTGGGTAGCTACCTTAATCCTACCAAAGATTCTCCTCTTTCCAGCAGAACCAATCATAGGGTTCCAAGTGGCACTACTAGAATTCTTGGAAAGCATGCTCCATCTGGTCCTTGAACTCAAACCCTGTAACTGGTTTTGCACTTTGAGTGCATCTGTACAAACTGGTGACAGTAACTGAGACATTACTGTACTGTATGTATATAAAATTATATACAATTCCCACTTGTTTGGAGTTATGAAGAGCAGGGGAAAGACTAGTTAGATCTAGTAGTTTGCTTGATAATTATTTTAGAAATGTGAGAGAAGGATATAAATTCTGGTGTCAATTTGCTGCTGACATGGCAAATTGTAGGCCAATAATAATTGCTCCTCTGTTCCACCGCGTTTTATAAATTTTAAAAATCAAATATGTTTAACTTTGACTGTAAATTAAATATTATTAATTTATACTTTTATAAAAATAAAAATTAAATTTAATAGTTGATGAAATATATTTTTTAATAATATATTTTTCATAATTTTTATTTTTAATAATAATTATTAATTAGCAGTCAAAGTTGAATCAGTTTTAATTTTTATAAAACGTCACTTATTATTATGGACAATGGACGGAGGGAGTAATATATATGAGCAGAGAGTGAGGGAGAGAGTAAATTTGAGGTTTGTTTGTGTGACTAATGAGGACATGGCACGTGTGTTCATGGGCAAATTACTCTCTCCACACTTCTTCGTTGCTTGTACGATCGAATGTCACGTAACCGCTTACTTAGACCTACTGCAACACAACTTGCTGTGATAATTGAGTTCTATACTATTTGTATAATTAGCTAAAAATTAAAATTTCATTTTATACTATGATAATAAAACTTTTAGTCTGCTTAATAGAGTATAGTTATTATTTTATTGGTTGTTGGTTTTAGACTTTTAATGCATATACTACAAAAGCTTTTTAGTGCTAATTTTTATAAATCCCCTTGTGAAATGAACTTCACCTAATTCAAGATGCAGAATTGCAAAGCAACTACACATATCAGGTTCTGATGTTCCAAGGAGAGATTTCAGGCAATCAGGCAGTGTCAAATTTAGCTGGAACAAAATGCTAGGATTTATGACTGGTCTCACACTAGGGAGTTTTAAAAGATCAGTTAAGAGAGGACTTCTCCCGCATCAAATTTCAAATAAAGCTTGTTGAGTCTATTCGACTCCAAAGCCCTCGGTATTCCCCAGCTTGTATACCGTATGCTATCTTAAAACACATACACACATGTACACACAAGCAATAAACCAAGTTTATGTCAAGGCCTTCCAAATAGACATGGCCAAACCGGACCGGAACCGGCTAACTGGCTCAGAACCAGACCGGGTCAAAACCGGTCCGGACCGGAACCGGTCTGGGTCAAAACCGGTCCGGACCGGAACCGGCCCGAAACCGACGGTTTATATCTTGTTAAGGTTCAGGTTCAAGATTTTCACGAACCGGAACCAGCGGTTCACGAACCAGAACCCACGGTTCACGAACCGTGGCCATGTCTACCTACACTTGCCATGTGGGTCAAATTCTAGCGGTTCCAGCCTCAACTGTTGTGATGGAACAAACATTCAGCATATGAGGAAATATTTTGGATTCAAGGAGATCAAGATTGACTCCCGAATTTTTAAAAACACAAGTTTGTGTGAATGATTAGAAAAGAACAGAATTAAGAACAAAATCCAATATCGCTTCATCATCCTCATCCGACGAATATTGTGGAGATCCTACAACAATTCCCACCACCTCCGAATCAGGTGGATCGAGTTAGTATATGTTATAAATATTATTGTAATAAATTATATGGTTTGTTGTATTCTTGTAAGTTGTAAAACATATAAAATTTATTATAATATATTTACTTGTTTTTAATAAAAAATACGAATTAATTTAACGATATTTCTTATATAAATTATTTTTTTATTTATAAGGTTCGAACCTAAACCCAATTTTGAACCGGGTCAAAACTGGGTCAAATCCTGAACCTAAACCGTTTGAACCGGAACCGGCGGTTTATATCTTGTTAAGATTTAGGTTCTGGTTCAAGATTTTCACGAACCGGAACCGGCGGTTACCGGAACCCGCGGTTCACAAACCGTGGCCATGTCTACTTCCAAATACTAGTGGAAGCTGTTTTGATTGAAAGTAGTCTAGCATAATTATAGGTTGTCTGCAACTCAGTTTTAATGAAAGCAATCTACCATAATATTGTCCTGAACCAGATTGTCAGATGAATGGTTTCATGAGAATATAATCTCACATTAAGAAACACAAGGAATTCAGAATTATAGCAAAAACAGTTGTAAAAATACATCTGAAGTTTGAAAAAAAACATAACTGTCTCACTATTAAAAACATGGAACGAAATATGCATTGCTAGCCTAAAAACGCAGTAAACTCCCAATCTTGTCTCACACTTAATTTCCGATATTCTGCGATTTGTTAAGGATCACTCCCTCATACTTGACCTGGAACCACTTCATTGCATCCTCCTTTGTTACCCTGTGTTGGATTCCAACACGAGATTTGCATCTTCGACGACGTCCCACACGGTAACCAGGACGTTCAAGTACAACATAGAAATCCATACCATAAATCCCAGTGGAAGGGTCATACCTGAAGAAAACATATAGAATTAGAATAAATAGGGATAAAGTGAACTAGTCCCTTTACATAAATAAATGGGAAAACAGGCTACAATTGTAAGTTTTAGCATACACAAATTATAGAACTACACATAACTTAACATGAAATAGCTCTTTATTCACGTAAGACAATCAGAATTAGTCAAAAAAATTATAGAACATGTATAATATAAGGACAATAACAAGGTCAGTGTTGAATAGTAGTGCCACAATCTTTAGGCATGAGAATATATGATCCTTCTTGATAATATACTCGGTCAACAAGACACATTGAAAGAACTCGTATATAATAACTTGCATAATTGACCGACAAGCACTTGCTAAATTTCAAGAACAAACGCCTCACATATAATAAAACATACGAAGCAAGCACACAGTTCATAGCTCAAAATGAAATCACAGATCAATTCTGGATTAAAGATATGAATAATCGCAAATTACAAGACAAAATCATTACATGACTAATTACCTTTTGATAGAAGAACTCACTCACCCCATTCCAGGAAAGTACATATAGATATTCATATCAATATCAATAAACTACATTACACACAGGAATACTCATACTAAAGTAGTTTATATTGAACTCAACAAAACAAACTGAAGTTAACAGCATATATTTAAGAAGAGTATGGCAATACACACACACACACTGGGAAAAAGAAGCTTACTTAATTCCGAGATCGATATGTTCCTGGATACCAAATCCAAAACATCCAGTATCACTAAAATTCTTCCTAAGCAACTCATATTCCTTAACCTTAAGTCCACTCTCCAGGAGCTGCATTGCCTTGTCACCTCTCACAGTAACATAACAAGCAATCTTCTCATTTCTCCTGATCCCGAAAGATCTCACAGTATACCTTGCTGTTTACAAACCACAAATATCATCACCCATAAAACAATAATACCTTCTCATCAATCAATCACACACTCGTTCTTTCCTCTAATTATCAAAAAATAAAATTATATATTTATTTCATGTACTTTCGTGTCGTATCGTGTACCCGAAGAGAAACATAAAACTAAAAAGAAGGTAGGTAGGTACCTTTAGAGAAAACAGGGGACTGTCCAGAGAGTTGTTCCAGGACCTTAGAGGCTCTGGTGAGTCTATCACCACTCTCACCAACTGAGATGTTCAGAACAAGCTTCTGAACCTTTATTTCCCGCATAGGGTTCGCTAGTTTCCTGTCTGATGCCATTGTGGACAAACACTCAAAGCTGCTTGATGCAAAATGAGGGAATAGATAGCTACAACAAACCCTAATATTTAAAACTACCCCTAGGGTTTTGATCATTTTATGGGCCTTGTGTTAGAAGCCCGTACTCATTTGGGCCTTGGCCCATTAAACATAACTTTTTTTAATTAGCTCATCATTTATATGTATATGTGTATGTATATTATTTTCCTCAGTAACAGATCAAATCATCAGATAAAAATAATTGAAGATGGCGCTCCGAGCTGTGATTTCCAGGCGAGTCATGAACCCGAGTTTGGCTTACGCAACTCGGTCAATATCGTCATGGAGAAACGTTGACTCTGACTCGAAGTCTCGACTCACCGATGCTTTTGTAGCAGATCCTAGTCTTATCAAACCTGTGAGTTTTTATTTATTTATTTATTTATGAATGTGCTCGTTTTTTAATTGGATTGTAGGCTGCGTGTAGCTATATTTTGTGAATGTTAATTTGTTTGATTCGATAATTTGATCTGATTTATTGAATGATTTTTATCTGTCAAGGGAGCCTATGGAAATCCGGAAATGGCTCGAATCAACATGTGAGTGCTTGTACTAATCTATCTATCTGTTTTTCGTCATTCGTATCTGCTTTGGTTATAATTCAAAGACAAAATGAATAGATAAAGAAAAAATGTCATTTGTGTTACTAATTGTTGTGCATAGTTGCAGAAGATTGTATTTTAAAATATCAGAATGTTAGTGCAACTGTATTGGTTCATGCACAACTATTATTGATTGTAGATATAATATTCTATATATTCTGATTCTGTTTTTTTGTAGAAGAATTTTCTTACCAAGTACACTAAGTTATTGTTAGGAGGAGGGCTTAATTGAATCGGATATGAGGATGCAAAGTAAAACGAAGTCAGAAATTTCACTTTATATTCAATAATAGAAAACTTGCAACTTAAATAAGACATAAACAAAATCATTAAACCAATTTCTTTTTAATGGTGTTATTTTAAGATATATATGATATTGATGAATAATCTAATAGTTCATATGTCAAATTACATAGGTTTATAACATATTTTTACTTTACAATATATTCAATAATATTTCAAGGGAAAAAATATCATAATCTATACTTCATATTTTTTAAACCGCACTTCTGGGGAAAAAATAGTCCTAAAATCTGACATCAAGAATTGAGTAAAGCTCTTAGCTAAGTTCCAAAATCCAACTTTGTTAGTAAAATTTTCACTCAACTAAATCCTCATTTTAATCATCATCTCACAGCATCTTGAAGTGTTCTTCCCCAATTCAAACTCTTATTCCACCTCGTCTATTAAATATCTCTTACATGAACTTGAAACATAAGGTTGATTTTGACTCCGGTTAGAATTTGAGGTTGATTTTGATTGTGACCTGGAGTTATACAAAGAAAGCTTGTTCTCCATCATTATCAAAGAAGATAAGGACATCTTCATTTCATCTGTTTCCCCATCTAATCTTCCAACTAACCACTTGCATTCATCAACATTAAGCAATGAGATAAGGTCAATTTGATCTCTTAGTTTAAAGGGCCAATGCTTCATCTCAATGCTTTGTTGTATTTAACATAAATTAAATCGTTTAGATTTTTTTTATTGGAGTTTGTCCCTTTTCTTACTATAAAGCTGCAAATTGCAATATTTAAAAGAAAACTAGTAAGCACATAAGCATTCACTAAGAACATAAAAATTTCTTTTCCATGTATTAACTAAGTAATTAACTACTTACATGTGAAAACAAACCCTGGTTTCTCTCACTACAAGTTAGGAAAGTTAGGCCGAGGCATGACAATTCTGATTGCAAACGATTGCAAATCAGGACTCCTGGCACCATAACAAGCCCACCAATCCGCTAATTGTGCACATTCGCAAGTAATAAGTAATTACTTACGTAATCATATTAATGATCATGTTAAGTTAAAATTATACCAGGAGATTTGGTTGTTCGTTTGTGTCTTTTAGCAATTGGCAAGCCAAAAAAAGTTATTGAGGATTCTTCTATAACATCAATTGTGTTGTGATCTTATCTTGTAGTGATATATCAGGAAGTAGTTTTCCAAGACATTTGTAAAATCCTTTTAACACCTCGTGGTCTTTCTCGATTTTAGGATTTCTATGGTAAAACTCTGAATTCAAATAATAAGCAGCTGCTTGAAATGGTTTATGAAGTCGCACATCCCACATGTGATCACTGAAATGGTTTTTGAACATATGTTTTATTATACCTTGTGTTGATGATCACGAAAACCTCAAGGTATTCCTTGTCATTATTATCAAATGACTTCGGAATAGCTTCTTCCACACTCTGCCCATAACCTTATAGATACAACCCATAGTCGGCTTCGTCTCATCATTCACCAACCTGAGTACTCTGAGTCTCTGACCAAAGGTATGGCAACTTTAAGCACATAATTCCAATATGATGGTATTAAAATATTCTCAGCTATCCTCTTTCATGTTGCCTCCTTTGAATGTTTTCTTTGATTCCAAGCTTCGGAAATAAACATATATTTCAATTTTTCTTTGTTTGTGAATTCTTTGCAAAGTGATGGAGGCCGTTGCAAATCGAGTCTCGGCAGGCCTCAATAACTAACTCCCTCTCGTTTAGTGTCCTTAGCATAGTAACTACTTCCGAATGGTTATAAATGTAAGAATTCACTGCAATTGCTTTATTTAATGTTTTCTTGATTCTTTTAATTTTGAAAATGTCTCTATATATCACACTACGTCCAAAATAGATGTTAATACTTGGCTTTTTAGAAGCGATTTGCACAAAGTTGGATGGCCGAACTATTTCAACTTACTGAGAAAAGAGCTCATAAATGTTTTCTCCGGTTTTTGAAAATGATGATGCATCAATAGATTTGATAAAAAACAACTTCCGTTTGGACAATTGACAAAAATGTTAACTAATGTCCTCTGTTTTTTCCAACTGTTCGCACATCATCGAGCAACCATTAATTTCACATTTCTTCTTGCGTTCAACCAAAGTCTTTCTTGTAGTACCACTGCTTTCTTGAATAATGACACTCTCACCTCGTGATTGAGCAACCATTAATTTCCATTCCTTCGTGCATTCAACAACAATCTTTCTTATAGTACCACTTCTTTCTTCAATAATGACACTCTCACCTCATGGTACGTTGGTGGCTTCATTCTTAAACCCGATAGCCTTTATTGTTGTATTAAAACTATCATAATTTGCTCCAATAAGTGGAATACCAACATCATACATCCATCTTGCAAAAGTTGTCCAAGTCATGGCCTTTAATTCTTTCCTCACAACATCATTTCATCCAACATTTTTTGCCCCTTATGCTTTTGCACCATTTTTTCAGGATGAGGGCCTCAATAATAAATCAAGTGGCTCCTTCATACAAAACAATATGTTTCGCAATGTTATGCAAACAGAAGATATATGGTCTTCAAGGTCTCTAATTTAATAGTGGTCTGCATAGATCTTGACGTTATATGACCAATATTAGGGTTTCCATATAAGTGGAATGTTCTCTTTTCCATATATTTTAGGGAGTTTTATTTGAAAAAATAACCTAAAAATTATCTTGAATTATAATTTAAGAAATAAACTAAAAATAAATTTACTTGAAAGTGTTGAATTTTATTTGTGTTTAAATTAATTTAAGGTCATAATATATATATATATATATATATTTATTTATAAAATATATTATTTTTAACTTGTGGATTAATTAATTGCTAGTTACTAAGCCGTACTTTTATTGACTCGAATTACTGCCGCGACAACCATGCTTTATTGGTCTTGTACAAGTGAAATATGGGAGATGGGTGACTTTTGTGAACTGAGAGACACTGGCTTCACTGAGATATGTAGTTGAATTTCTAACTTCTTAATTTAGTCGAATAGGGAAAATTTTACACTTAAATTTATTGAGACGTCCTAGTTTTGGTTAATGTTTGTGAGGAATTCATATAATTACAACAAGGGCAACAACATTCGTTAAAACAATTATAACATGGGGGCATGACTTGAGTGACAACTACTTTTATTATAGGAAGCCAGTGGCTATGCTTCTATGATATGTTAATCATGAATGGTGAACTAAAATCACTTTGTACAGATGCCACAGAATAATATAAATTACTATGTTATTTTGATTTCATTTTCTTTATAAAAGGATGATATAAAACACATGGATTTGGAGAAAAAGATACAAACACTTGCACTCAACTTCCTTTCTAAGCTTTGTGTTATGCTGAAGAACAAGTTTTAAATAAAAGTTTCTACTGACCCTGACATATGTGGTTCAATTGCTCCTCACGGAATAGAGAAATTTATGGAATGCTGCATTTTGTGTTAAAGTTGGAAGGGGGAACATGGGATAAGAATGATGATAGTTGATACAGAACAAGGAATACATTCTGAAAGGATTTGCTGTCAAGTACTATTATGTCTTGGTAGAAATCATTTAGAGGATAACAAGATAAGTGTTGAAATATGAAACTAGACACTTTGGTGAGGTTGGATGCTACGATAGATTTTCTTGAGTAAGCATTCTTCCTGCCAAATAGACGAGGGTGAGATAGATAAGTTGATGGTAGGCAATAATTCGTTGCTCTTCAGATGTGTATATTTTTATGTGTTCCAGTTGCTTTTAGTAACTTATATCTGCATTTCCTATTTGCTAAATAGTGGAAGCTATGTATGGTAAATGCCATTTTGGGATATGTGGTTTAAGCTCATTGTAGCAATACTAATCGAGCTTTGAATTTATTAGGCAATATTCTTCAATGGGTGGAAATGTGAATGCAATTGATGAAAAGCTGAAGCTTACCTTCGTGGAGAATCCTGATTTGATTAAAGAAAGAAGGGAAGAAGCAATTCAAAATCCCTTTGAAACTGGTGCCTGCCGTCCTTTTGCAGAATTTCATAAGCGGTTCTCTCCAATACCCAAACGCGATTCTGAGTTTACATATAATTGTCATGATTATCAAGCAGTCCTAATTGTTTCATGTGGCCTTCTATTTGTACCATATATGCAATTTTTTATTATGTAATTCCTAATGTGAGAGAAGCCAATGAAACACTGAACAAACTGTAAAAAAAACTCTGCAAACAATATAGGTGGTTCTCATTAATATATGTTTCTGAAATATGTGTTGGTCCTGTTTCCTAGGAGGTAATGAACTGAAGGTTAGGAGATTTCTCAGAAATAAAGGACAGGGCAAGGCTGAATGCACTGCTTATTTATATCACTTTGGCTTCAAAAGGGTTCTACTTAATACAATTTTTGTCTTCATGAAGAAAATACCTAGCAGCGGAATGGAATATATACTCTATAACAACCCTAAGGGACCTGCATTCACCTTTTTCTAGAACAATGTTGTTTTGGGGGGGGGAGGGATGTAATGATACATTTTGATCTATGCTATATCAGTTGTCTTTAATCTAAGAAGTTGTCTTTTGATCTATGGTTACATGTTTTCTACGGCTGCAGGTTTGTTCATGAAAAAGAAGAACGAGCCTTGGCTGTGAAGAGTCAGTTGCAGCAGTTTGTCAGGCCACTGTACAGGAATCCTTCTATTCATGGTGCTCTAATTGGTTCAAGTGTTTTTGGTAAATCCTTTTCTCTTGCTAATATCCGCACCACACACAGCCAGGCAGGTGCTACTTCAGGCAGTGGGGGAATCGCGGCCAAGCTTCGTCCTTTGTCACCTCATCTTACTGTTTATAAGCCACAGTCCACCTCTACTTCTTCAATTTTCCATAGAATTGCTTACATATACATGGGCGTTGCAGCTTTGTTCTATTATCTCCTGTATCTAAAAATGGGTATGATTTGCTTCACTTATGAGAAGTTCTACCAGTTCTTCTATTATGCTTCAGAACTCTTTCCGATCATCAACGAGATTTCTGTTGTAGCCCTGGCCTACTATCTGTTTAAGGGAGCAGAGCAATTCATAAAATTCAGATAGAATGTTAGCTTTAGAGAATAATGTGGCATATGGCCTCTAGAATCACCTGGCTATGCTGTTGGTTTTGTTGTTTTGCTTTTGACTTCCACCCCATCTTTCTTAGGCTGATATGACCTATGGTTCGTGAGAATCGCATTCGAAGGATAGAAATAATATGTAGTGGAACTGATCAGGGTTTATAAGCCCGGGTCTGTGGTGTATTGTTTTTAAGTTCCATAAAACATGGTACGGTGAATTTGTGATGGATGATGATATATTCTGTTGAAACAGTGAATGAGTTGCCTTCAAATTTATCGATCATTCACTCTTGATATTATATTATGTTAGAATGATGGTTCTTTTTGTAATGTTCTGAAATCAGTATGTAACATTAATGAGATGATGGCCCCTTTTGCATGGCAAATAATGTATTTCTACAAGCGTAGGCTAGTAGCTTGGCTGTGCTGAACGTATCTTATAAATGGATGTGACAGTGGAGTTTTATGGAGATTGTAAACATTATAGTTGAAGAATAGGGCAGAGGAGTAGAAGCTCCTGTTAAGTCGAAGAGTAGGGGCAGAAGAGCAGATGCTCCTGTTATTCTGTAGTTTTTCTGTTTTTGTAAACACTATAGTTTAAGGATAGGGCAGAGGATGTTGACACCGATTTAAGTAGTTTCTCTGTTTGTGCTTACAAAAGGGTGTTGCTGCATTCTGGGCGGAAAAGAGGGTTTTTTTTCCTCACAGAAATCTATTCTTATAATACAAAATTAGAGGACGTTTAACTACAAATGTATTTTTAAAATATTTTCAAACCAACTTAATTAAATTAGATTATATTGGGGCGGACCTAGAAATAAAGTTGAGCGGATTCTTTATATAAAAATTTAAATAAAAATACATATTATAGTAATTTAAAAATGAAATTTATACAATTTTTTTTTTTGTAAAATATGAGTTTTTAAAATTTGTACACAACTTATTATTTATATTTTTATCTTATATTTATTAAACTAAAATTATAGATATTCATTTAGTTCTTAAACACTTTAAAGAATGAAATTTTTGTAAAAATGAATGAATTTTTTTAATTTTAATTAAAAATATAAGATAAGAAACATAAACATTTTTTGTACAACATTTTAAGAAATCTCAATATTTTAAAAAAAACGTTTTGTATAATACTTTGAAAACCTCCTGTTGTATATTAAATTTTGTATATATATATATAGGCAATTGATCAAATAGAAAATAACTTAAAATAAAAAATAAAAAATAAGATCTAAACCACATATTCAATCTAATCTAATGACAATGAGGGACACCCACACACAAATCAAATAGACCCTCACACACACAATCCCATATAATCCCTTCGTTTTTAATTTGATTTTTCCCGTTAGTTAGTGAACTTTTTTTCAAATCTAATTTCACCACATTTTTCTCCATCTTCCAATAATCAGTTTGCATACCATATGTGCTATATTCCGGAAACTTTTATTTTTCCGGCGATCTCCATTATTTTTTATGAACCCAGGATATATAATTTAGTGATTTCTGTAATACAAATTAGTGATTTCTATAATACAAATTAGTGGTTTCTGGAATATAATTTAGTGATTGAAGTTCGGATCTGATAAGTGACGAATTTATTTTAATTATAAATTATATTCGCCGAAATATAGCACATATGGTATGGAAACTGATCGTTGGGAGATAAAGAAAAATGTGATGAAGTTAAATTTGAAAAAAATTTCGTCAATTGACGAGAAAAATTAAATTAAAAACAAAGTAAAATAGATGAGATTGTGTGTGTGAGTGTGTATTTAATTTGTGTGTGGGTGCGACGGGTATAAGGATAAGGTTTTCTATTTCTCATTTAAGCTATTTTCTATTTGAGTAGGACTCTATATATATAGAGAGAGAGAGTAGGGATCTAGAGAAAATTTTTTAGATAGGAAATTTAGAGACCATCATCTACACCGTTCATTATAATAGTAGCATATATAATTAACAAAAGAAAACCATATTTTGGAGAAAACTTAAAGTACTTTTGTTGGCCATTGATTTGTAAATAATCTAGAGGTTGATATTGACTGAATCAATTATTTATATACGATAATAAATGCAGATCATCTTTTAATACACTTAACATATATAACTTTTTTAAATCAGGCATCTCATATCATCTCTCTCCTATCTTTATTAAAACTCAATTAATTATTTTCATTTAAATTTTATAAATTATTTTCATAATGGTCTGATGAATTAAATTTTAGTATTTTTTTAATTTTGGTATACTATCTAGACATAATATACTTTTCGATTTGTAATATAATTAATAATAATATTAATTACATGAATCGATGGGTGAGATAAGTATTCCAAGTTTTCTATCAAAAAAGTTTTCCCGTGTATCCCGTACTCATATGTAATATGATTCCACACTAATTTGGTGATTTTCTTTTCTGTAGCCCCTAGACTTGGAAAAGGCCCAACTGAACTTGGCACGCTGTTATCGCAGACAAAGTCGTGTGCGCAAAGAAAGTTATGTCATCAAAGTTGGCTGCTGCAATACTGGGAGGCCCAACTGAACTTGGCACGCTGTTATCGCAGACAAAGTCGTGTGCGCAAAGAAAGTTATGTCATCAAAGTTGGCTGCTGCAATACTGGGAGGCCCAACTGAACTTGGCACGCTGTTATCGCAGACAAAGTCGTGTGCGCAAAGAAAGTTATGTCATCAAAGTTGGCTGCTGCAATACTGAGAGCGTTTTGGAGAGAAGGTCCGACACGTATTTTAAGGTGTTTCATAATTTATTTTTAAATTTTTTTTCTGAATAAAAATTTAATATTTAAATTTCCCACGGGTGTGAGAATTGAGTTAAAACCGGAAAACACGTGCATGAAGCTCATTAACCACTAGGGAAGGGTAAAAGTAACTGTGGCTTGAATCATATAGTGATTTTACTATTCGTAGCTAATATATAATTGTCAAACCTTAAAAAAAACATTATGAATACATTTTTATGCTTTTAGTTTTTCAATTTAAGTTATTATATTAATTAAGCACAATAAATTTATTTAATTTAACTTTTTTATCAATAATTTCTGGGTCATAGTGGGTAATATTGTCCGTTGAGGATCGCCAATAAACATTACCTTCCCAGAAGCATTTCGGACAGGTGAAATATGAAGATAATTCCAAAATGAACTCATGTCCTTTCTGCAACAAAACAGGGAATATGTCATAATTCAAAGAATATACAAATTTAGGGTACACTAATGCAATGTTTGTTTCAAAATATATTGTTTGAGCTTTAATACTTGCACTTAATCAACAATATGCAACACTAATCTGTTGCATATCTAATCATGTCGATACCACCATGAATTATTTGTTATTGTTCATAATGTTGATTTAAGATAATAATTAAATTTCACGCTGTGACATTCACTTTGGATTCTTTATCCTCCAAAATTTGATAGCAAATAGTGCACTAGACTATGGGATAAGATGGTCTGTACATGGATGAAATTAGAAGATATTCATGGCCCCAGCTAATTGTTTTGGAAAAACAAAGCAAAAAAAGTCCCAAGTATTCACCTGTAATTTAATATGCATACAGTGCATACCTTCTTATTCTGTAATCGGGTAGATTTTCTTTTGGATGTTTTTAGAAGGAAAAAATATAGCTGTGATTGTGGTTTTATGTTGGGCAGGTGAATTATATAGCTAAAAATGCTCGATCCTATCTTAGAACTGGTGGTCATTACTTGATCTCCACACGGGTTTGTTTTCTATTATGATATTTGTTGTATTAATCTGCGAAGTAATAATGTTTTTGGGAGTACTGTTAAACAATGTTTAACTTGTGTAAATAACAGCCAAAAAACATTAATTTGACTAGCCAAGTTAAAGATCCATTTGCTGACCACAACTTTCTTGACTTCTACATACGGATGGAGTTCAAGTCAAATGAACTAGTCATGTTGGAACCAATAGGGAGAGGGCATGCCATGGCTGTTGGCAGTTTCCGCATGGTAAACTAATAGATGTATGTTCATTCTTGTACACAGGTTTTTTTTCACTCACTTGAACTCCCTCTTTGTGCTGAACAAGAAATGAAATTCTCTTCACAGTTTATTATCACTTGCTCTGACTGCTTAACATAGTTCTATTTTCCTTTTCCTTTAGTAATCGTGGTTCACTTATTATCCCTGTTGGCGTGATTCACTAACAAGGCAAGTATTGGTATTCTGGAACTTATCTGTTATAATTTTGTTATCACTTTTAGTTACAATGCAGCTTGCAATTGATATGCTGTCAAAATGTCAATGATACCAGCCATGTATATACTTGATTTTGTGCAAAGCTGAAATTCTGTCTCCTTTGATTGTGTATATACTTGATGCTCCAGAGATCTGGACAGAAATTGGAAAAATCCGCATTTGTTGAAATTCTTGAATTCTCTATATGGCTGTCAATACAAATCATTCTTTTATTTTTTTGGAAGTATGTACATCACTTGATACTACATGTTTTCATTGTATATGGTGTTACAGATTGAGACTATAAAAAAGTTTCATCAGTATAACTTGAGTACTTGGGAAGTTGAGATCTTTGTTATTTTGCTTATCCTAGCCCAAGTCTTGTTTTGTGCTCTGTGTTCTCTGTTGAAGGTTTCAGTTAATATCTCTTTGCATGCGCATATATGCAGTAGTGAATTCAATGATCCCTTTCTTTTAATTAAGCATCTTTTCGAATGGAAGCATCATTGGCTTTGCTGAAGTGCATACTATAGTGTTGGATTTTTAATCTGAAGTCATGTAATGTCAAAATTTCCGGTACCAATCTTGTAATGACATAACTTGCTAATCACTTGTGAAATACTGTTTACGGTTTACTTCTCCTCTTGATTAGGTTATACTGTATGAGCTTTATTTACTAGGTGTCGGCATTGTAGGGCTCTAATAACTTCTTTAAGAACTTTCTACAATAGAAGGGCAGTTTCTTCTACCGTTTTTATGAATGGTAAAACCTCTGGGCATGTTAGGACTCTCGGAACTTAAGTTTGGTTAAACTTTGTTTGCATATACAGTATACATATTGGTTATTATCTTCTTCTTTTCTTTTTTTTTTTATTTTAAATTCAGTCTTTAGATCTTGCAGCTGGCCTGACACAGGATATCAAATTAGATTCAAAGTATGCTCTTTACCAGTCAACTATCACGGAGATTTCTTGTTGAGTAGAATTCAGAAGCTCTCGTCATCGATCTTTGAAGTCGATGCAGCATTTCATTGTTTAAATTTAATGCCTAAGAATGACAATTTGAATTTGACAAATGTACTGAAGCTACTTGGATTTGGTATTTGCTTGTATTGCTTTCAAACTTAAATGCACATACCTGGTAAAAAATTTAAAACAAACCTCGCATCCTCCGTGGCGTTTCCAGAAGAACATGCGTCTCTTAAATGCGTATACATGGTAATTAGACCTGTCAATTCGGGTAAACGGTTCGGTTTCGGATTGGATCACTTTTCGGTTATAAAATATTTTTATTCGGTTCGGATCGGATCTGATTCGGTTCAGATCCAGTTTCGGTTTCGTATAAATTGAATCGGTTTCGATTCAGATCGGTACGATTTCGGTTTGGGTCAAAATCGGTTTAAAATTTGGATGAATTTCGGATAAAAATGGGATTAAATTCGGTTCGGATATTTTCGGATATTTTGTTTTAAATTAGATTTTGTTTGGATTTGAAAGTTAAGTTTGGATTACTGTTATATTAATTTGAATTATCTTTGAATTTAAATAAATATCATTAAGTAAATTTGACAAATTATGGATAAAATTTGATAAAATAATACCAAACAAAATAATTATTTTGATTAAGTAATATATTTCTTCATTTCAGAATTTGGTTAATATGATAAAAGAAATTTTTACTAAATTCTGTAATATAAAAATTTTAAATAAAAATCTTGGATTTGATTATATTGAACCGATATCGGTTCGGATCGGATTGTTTCGGATTTGGTTACACTTTCGGAATATCAAATTCGGATATAAAATCGGATCTCGATTCCCTACATTTCGGGTCGGTTCTTCGGATCTAGACCCAGTTTATCATATCTAATGATAATTGTACACGTGCTTTGTTTTTTTATTTTGGAAAATTAAAAACGATCCACACACCTTCTTATGCATGTACAATCCCGCATACGTTATATGCGTATATAAATTTTAAAAAGGAAAATTTAAAAAAAATCAAAAACAAGTAACACAATATACACATATATCTCATGCCTAAGAATCGGAATGCGTATTCGTCTGGTTATTTTGATAGCTACTTCTTCCATAATTTTTTGGGCACTATAATTTAAAATTCGTTATTAAGAATTTCACCCTCGAAAAGGTGCATGTTAAATTTAATTGAACAATACTCGATAATATTATTGAATAAATTTCTTATTCAAATTCAAATTTGATAATATGTTTAATTGAGCTTACTGAGTCGAACTTAAACATACATCGAATAGTTCGATTATATTATACTTTTATTTATTAATGAACTGAATATTTTATATTAAAGTTGAGTTCGAGTAATATTTTAATGAAACGAACAATATTTGATAACATTATCAGAAACATATTTTTCAAATTCGAATTTGATAACTTATCAAACTAAATTTATTGAATTCGATTGAGTCAAACTTAACCGAACTTACTATATAACTTATTCATTAATTTTACGTTAATCATGAACCAAATATCCTCCAAGTAGGATGTGACTAGATTAATTCAATCCTATTAGGATGTGTGTGCATCGGTCATAGTTATGATGATAGTCTTCTACATGTTTTTGCTGATAAAATGAAAAATATGGGATTATGTTCATCTCAGAGTAACTTTAACGAGTGACATATCTTAACCGGTGTTTAAAATAATATTTTTTTATTTTCTCTCTTATATTATTTTTATATATCTTAAATTATCAACTTCTCCGATTTATTTTATCTTATTTTTCATATACTACTTATTATATATATTATATACATTAAATTTTCTTATTTATTTTGAAATATTATATTAAATTAATAATTAATATTATTATTGTTGGACTTAAATTAAGCCTAGCCTATTTAATTATCTGTCTTGCTGTAACATAGTTTGCACTTCTGTAATAGTTTAGTGACTTAGATATTCTTATATAAAATTGCAAATAGAAGTCTACTCAGTTTGTCTTTCAATTGTAAATAAAGACAAAAATAAAGTCTGTTAGAAGATTCAAACTGAATGATGCAAAAAGACAAAGAAGACTGGTGGAGAAATAAGGAAAGCCATCTAAGAATTCTACTAAGGCAATTACTCAGTCGAGAAGTCTACTATTCGAGAAGTCAGAACTGTGAGAACATTTCGAGAAGTCTCAAAACACACTCAACAGCTCAATACTCGATCGAGAAGTTAGCCATTCGACAAGTCAAGTATTGAAGCCATTCGAGTAGTGTTAATTGTGAATCATTCGAGAAGTGAGAAAAGAAAATCAATTCGAGAAGTTAGCAAAAGGAGCATCGGAGAAGTGGTAAATTTGAGTCATTCGAGAAGTCACAATTTCAAGTTTCTATTCGAGAAGTCTAGCTTAATCGAGAAGTCATCAAATGGAGTATTCTAATCGAGAAGTCTAGTCATTCGAGAAGTTAGATATTCATAGTTCAATCGAGTTGTCACAGCAAGTACTCAATCGAGAAGTCAATTTCTATGACTTCTCGAAATATTTTGAATAGAGTACTCGACTGCACCAATGAGCTATTTTCAAGGAAAGTTGCAGAACAAGTCAGATAATTCTGAAGATCTGTTTTTACAGGATAAGTCAAGCCTGCAAAGATAGAGACAAGTCTACAATGAAGCTGAAAAGTCAGTCAAGACAAATGACAGAAGGTATAAGGCCGGATGTAGCAGACTGTCACAACAGTGTTAGCTAGAAATAGATATCAGTCAAATGTAAAGGATGTCTTGTCTTTTTCTAGTTATAACTAATCTGTCTTATGTGAGCATGTGCACAGGACATGTTGTCTATATATTTTATGCACAACCACATTTGATAAGGGTCTTGTGAGTTTTACAATTGTAAATTTCCCAGAACCAGAAGCTGAAGTTCAATTTGAATTTCAGATTGTAGCAAAAGTTCATTCTAATAAAATTAGATTGAAAGTTACATCAAGTGTATATTATATTCATTATCTCTGTTTGCTGTTCTAAGTTAAATCTGTTTAACTTGCTCAATCTTACAATCAAGTTAACAGTTGAACTAGCTCATAAGAATCAAAAGAAGGAAAAAGGATTGAAGTATACATTCACCCCCCTGTAAACTTTTAGGACTCATAATTCCTAACAAGTAGTATCAGAGCCAAGTCGTAAACATACATACAGACTAAAGATCAAGATGAGTTCTCAGAAGCTAAGCAGCATAAAGATTCCAACATTTAACAGAGAAAATTATGACCTATGGAAGAGGAAGATGCTGATGTTCATAAAGGCTGCAAACCCCATGTATCCAGAAATATTAAAGAATGGTCCTTTCATGCCAGTAACTCTAGTTCCTGAAACTACTAGTGGGTCTGAAGTTATTCCAGCAACATGGATACCTAAAGATCCATCTCAGTACACAGATTCAGAGAAGGAAAATGTGTCCCTTGACAATAGCTTAATGCTAATACTAATTGAATCACTGGATCTTATGATGTACAACAATATTGTCAATTGCACATCTGCCAAACACATATGGGAGACTATAGAAATTCTGTGTGAAGGAACTGAGGAGGTAAGGGAAGATCAAATGCAGCTCCTTGTCTCTCAATATGAAGCATTCATGTCAAAACCAAATGAAGGAATAACTGAAGTATTTGAAAGGTTCAACAAACTGATCAATGACCTTCAACTTCATGGGAAGTACTATGAGACAAAAGAAAAAATATGAAGTTTTTGCTGACTCTTCCAGAGTACCTGGAACACAAAATCTCTGCAATAAGGGAAGAGAGAGATCTAACAAAACTTCCACTTGAGACTCTGTATGGAATCCTAAAGACATATGAACTTGAGTTCTATCAGAAGAAAGCCATACTGGGAAATAGAGGAAAAATGGCAAATGTCTCAAATGCTTTGGTTGCAAAGGAACCTTCTATAATTGAAAAGACTAGTACAAGCAAAAGGGTGAAAACTGAAGAGTTTGAAGAGCAGCAACATGAAGAAAAGAACTCTGTCAAAAGTGAATCAGAAGAGGAAGATTTCTACACCATTGAAGAACTTGAAGGCATGGACAACAAAACCATGGCCTTCATGACAAAGAAATTTGGAAATTTGAGATTCAAAAGAAATAAAAGTTTCAAAACAAGACAAACCTTCAAGTCTTCAAGCAAAGGAAAGAATCCAGCAACGAGCACCAACAATGGAGGATACAAAACTGGAACAGTTGATAGATCTAAGATAAGAGGCTACAACTGTAATGATCTTGGACACTTTGCAATAGAGTGTAGAAAACCTAAAGCAATAAAAAAGGATAAAGTTTACTTGGAGCTGGAAGCCAAGTATGAAGCTCTCCTCAAAAAGCAGATAGGAAAAACCTATATTATTGAAGAAAAATGCTGGGATGACACAGATGAAGATGAGGAAGAGGAATATGGAAATCTGGCACTCATGGCCAACTCAACTAGTGGATCTTCATCCTCAAATTCTCAGGTACCCACATTAATCTCTCTTGACATGTCAAATTCACAATATAAGAAAACTGTGGAAGAATTGAGCATTGAAATGTTTAACATTCACACTAGCATGACTGCTGCATATGAGGAAATTGCTAGGCTGGTAAAAGTTAATGATGAACTGACTACTAGGTATGAAACTTTGGAATTATCTACAGTAACTCTATAAAACTTGAAATAGGAAAATGAATATCTAAAAAACAAGGTTGTTTGTTCTGAACAAATTGAAAAATTTCTTAAAGAACAAATTTCTGAAAATGAGTTAAAAATCAGATCATATCAAAACTCAACAACTGTTGTTCAAGAGTTTCATGAGAAGAACAAAGAAAGTACTAGGATTGGAGTTGGTTTTGATTATGAGAATTTAAAGAAGAAGAAATCTGTTTTAACAAGAGGCAAAAAGGTTGAAATTCAAGGAAATTCTCATGTTTTGAAAAATGTCAAAGAACCAATTTTTAAGAAAGCAATTGTTGAGTTTGATGAAGTCAGTATGGTCATCAAACAACAGTTGGATGATGAGGATAAGGAAGCAATTGAAAGGGAAGTGCCCTCTGTTGAAAAAGTAGAACCCACAATCAAAACCAAATCCATTCCTGTTCAAACTGAGACAAAACAGAATGCTAAGAAAAATGATACTATGCATGCTAAAAAGAAAAAGGCAAATAGAAATGGAAAAATAGGCATCAACAAATATAACAACTATGCACCTGTTCATAATGCTCCAGGAAAGATTTGTAAAAACTGTGGTTCAACAAACCATCTTACTCACATGTGCAAGAAGCCTGTTGTTGGAAATGATGAGTTTGCCTGTGGATATGTTAAACCATTAATGCATGTTAATCATAAATTCTGTGACAAATTTGATTGTATGCCATGCAACTTGAATGTCATGAATACTTTTTTTAGGCTTAGGAAATAGTTTGTTGATGGTTGCATAAGTCAGAATCTGAACACAAACCCTAGGCCTAAATCTGTCAGTCCTGTAAAACATAGAAAACATTTCATGTTACCTAAGCATGCATCTAGTTCTGAAAGTACTAATCAAGCAAAAGGTCAGAACAACAAAAAGGATAACAAGCATGTGCAGGCAACTTCAAATGCTAAAAATAAGAATGGAACTCATGTAACTAAGCATAAAGGACCCAACCTTGTTTGGGTACCAAAGAAAACTTGATTTGTATTTCTTTACAGGGCACATGTAAAAAGAAGGTCATGTGGATTTTCGACAGTGGCTGTTCAAGGCATATGACTGGTGAAAAGCCCTGTTGTCACAATTCAAGGAGGAGGTTGGCCCAATGGTAATCTTTGGAGACAACAACACTGGTTTTACTATGGGATATGGCAAATTAATTCATGGAAGTGTTGTCATTGAAGATGTAGCTCTAGTCAGTGGTTTGAAACACAACCTTCTCAGCATCACTCAATTCTGCAACAAAGACCTAAAAGTGGAATTTGAAAAGGACTTGTGCCTCATATCACACAGGAAGACCAAGGAAATTGCTCTGCAAGGAGTGATGAAAGGAAGCCTATTTGTAGCAGACTTGGACTCTGCAAATAAGGAAATGATTTGCTGTTTTTACACCAAAGCCTCAGAGAATGAAAGTTTGCTTTGGCACAAAAGACTATCCCACTTGAATATCAAAAACATTAATTCTTTAGTCAAGAGAGAATTAGTGAAGGATTTGCCTACGCTTGAATTCTGTATAGAAGGATTGTGTGAGGCATGCCAGAAAGGGAAAATGAAGAGATCAAGTTACAAAAGTAAGGAATTCACCTCAATCACCAAACCACTATAACTAATCCATATGGATCTGTTTGGACCAGTAAATGTGATGTCCATGTCAAAGAAAAGGTTTGCTCTAGTCCTGGTTAATGACTTTTCAAAATATACTTGGGTAGAATTCTTACATTCAAATAATGAAGCTCCTGAGATTATCATTGAGAACTTGAGGAGACTGGATAAAGGCCCTACTCCAGTAGTTGCCTTAAGAAGTGACAATGGTACAGAATTCAAAAATGCAACACTCAGTGAATTTTGCAAGGAGAAAGGTATCACTCACCAATTTTCAGCCCCAAGAACTCCTCAACAAAATGGAGTGATTGAGAGGAAAAACAGGACTCTCATTGAAGCTGCAAGAACTATGCTAGCAGAAGAAAATCTACCAACCAGTTTTTGGGCTGAGGCTGTTAAAACTGCTTGTTATACTCAAAATAGAACTCTCATCACAAAATCAGTTGGAAAAACTCCTTATCACATCTTGACAAATAGAAGGCCATCTGTGAAATACATGCATGTGTTTGAAGCAAAGTGCTTTGTTCTCAAAGATGATGTCATCAATCTTGGAAAATTTGAGGCAAAGGCATATGAAAGAATTTTTGTGGGATACTCATTGGACAAGTCTGTCTATAGAGTATATATAATTGATTAACAAAAGGTTATGGAAAGCACAAATGTAACATTTGATGATTTCAAGTTCCCCACTATGAGTTTGGAAGGTAAAAACTGTGACACTCTAAGATTTGAAAATGAAATAGAGCTTGAAACTTCTACAACTGAAAAGGTTATAAGTACTCTTGAAGACTCCCATGTAGACATCTCATATGGAACAAATGTAGAAAGAGAACATGAAAATTTCAGTCATATCCAACTTGAGAATTCTCCACATAAGTCCAGCATGAACTCAGGGGGAGGTTCTCAAGAATCTGCAACAAATGACAATCATTACAATCAGGAAGAAACATGCTCAAATGATAAAGATGGGACTCATCAAACTAAATGGAATAGAGCTCACACAGCTGATTAAATCATTGGAAATCCTGATGAAGGTGTGAGGACAAGAAGAGCAACTATGAATGAATGCCTATTTGCCTGCTTTCTATCTCAAAATGAACCTAAAAGAATTGAAGAGGCCTTGTTGGATCCAGATTGGATAATTGCCATACAAGAAGAATTGAATCAATCTGTGAGAAACGATGTTTGGGAACTAGTGCCACCTCCAAAGGACAGATCTGTGATTGACACTAAGTGGGTCTACAGGAATAAAATGGATGAACATGGGATTGTAATAAGGAACAAGGCAAGGTTGGTTGCTAAAGGCTATTCACAAGAAGAAGACATTGACTATGATGAGACTTTTGCTCCTGTTGCAAGATTAGAAACAATTAAAATTTTTCTAGCCTTTGCAGCACACTGAAACTTTAAGGTCTATCAGATGGATGTCAAAAGTGCTTTTCTCAATGGTGAATTGGAAGAAGAAGTATATGTACAACAACATCCTGGCTTTGAAGATCCAAATTTTCCAGACTTTGTTTACAGACTCATCAAAGCATTGTATGGACTCAAACAAGCCCCTAGAGCATGGTATGACACCTTGTCAAAATTTCTTCTAGAAAATCATTTCACTAGAGGAACTATTGACAAAACTCTTTTCTACAAAAAGCATGGTGAGGATATCATACTTGTTCAAATCTATATGGATGATATCATTTTTGATTCATCAAATGAGAAATTATGTCAAAGATTCTCCAAGCTTATGCAAAGTGAGTATGAGATGAGCATGATGGGAGAACTCAATTACTTTCTAGGTCTTCAAATAAGTCAAAGGGTTGATGGAATTTTCATAAGTCAAACAAAATACATTAATGACCTACTCAAAAAGTTTGACATGCAAGATTGCTCAACTGCTAAAACTCTAATGTCTACAGCTACAAAACTGGATAAAGATAAGAAAGAAAAAAGTGTAGATATGAAGACTTACAGAGGAATGATTGGATCTCTTCTCTATCTCACAGCAAGTAGACCTGACATAATGTTCTCTACATGTTTATGTGCTAGGTTTCAAGCAAATCCAAAAGAATCCCATCTCATTGCTGTTAAGAGAATTTTGAGATATCTCAAAGGAACATCCTTTATGGGATTATGGTACCCTAAAGAAACAGGGTTCAACCTAGTTGGATACTCAGATGCTGATTTTGCTGGTTGCAGAGTGGATAGAAAAAGTAATTCAGGAAGCTATCAATTTCTTGGACAGAGATTGGTATCTTGGTTCAGCAAAAAGCAACAATCTGTGTCAACCTCTACAGCTGAGGCTGAATACATAGCTGCTGGAAGTTGCTGTGCTCAAGTGCTTTGGATTAGGAATCAACTAAGGGACTATGGATTGGTGTTGGAAGGAATACCTATCATGTGTGACAACACTAGTGCCATATCAATTGTTGCAAATCCAGTCAATCATTCCAAGACAAAGCATATTGATGTAAGGTATCATTTCATAAGGGAGCATGCAGAAAATGGAGTGATTAAATTGTTCTATGTTCCTACACAAAGACAATTGGCTGATATATTTACTAAGCCACTTGATGAAGCCACCTTTAACAAGCTGGTTAGTGAAATTGGAATGCTAAATTATTCAGGATAAGTGGTTCACTAAATATATCCCTCCAACTATTACAACAATTATTTCACAGACATGAACCTAATTGATTTATCTAACTAAAACAAAACTGGTGTATATTTATAAATATGTAAGTTATATTGTTGTACATATGATTAAATAAATATTTTAAAACTAACTCAGAATTATTTCTTTGTTCTGAGAAAACCTGAATTGAATTATCATACTTATGCATTATTAAATAACAAGTGTGGTAATCAAAATATCAGGAATATTAATCAATCACACTTCTTATATCAAAGAGAATAAATAAATTTTATTTATCTAAGAAGTAATGATTGCAAATTTCTTATTTTATTTTCCAAGTGAAGATAAAATAATTCTCTAAGAAAACTGGAGTTTGTAATTAAGTTGCCATTCTTTCTGACTTTTCAACTAAGGAAAGTTCTAAGAGTTCTCGAATCATTCAATTCTAAGAGTTCTCGAATCATTCAATTCTAAGAGTTCTCGAATCATGATGGTGTGAGTTCTCGAATAGATCACTTCCAGAGTTCTCGATCAAGTACTATTGAGAGTTCTCGAATCACCAGAGTTCTCGACTATAGCTTGAGTGAGTTCTCGATTGTCTTAGTTCTCGATCAAAGTCTGACAGTTCTCTACCAAAACAGCTTTACTCTTTTCTGAGTTCTCGATTACTAAAATCAATTACTATTCTAGTCGAGTTGTCTGTGTCATTTAAATAGCAAAGTAGATCTAACATTTCATTTCTACGCTTAACTACAAACTCAAAGAAACCCTTGCATTCCAACTGTTACTCTTGCATCCTTCTCTCTCTAAAACCTTCGTTTCTTCTCTTCACTATTTCTATACACTAACTCCATGGCATCCTCAAGCTTTGTCTCAACTGAAGTTTTTATCATTCCCGAAACCAACTTCTTGGCCATTTCCAGAGATGCTGATGTTAAACCTCAATACAAATGTTTCACCAAATTTCTCATAGACTCGTACCTAAAAGAAGCCTTGTTAGCTAACCCAACCCTTTACCTTGACATTCTTGAGCAATTTTGGGCTACTGCAGACTGGGAGAACATAGCATTGGAGAATGGTAGTTCAAAAATAGTTATAACCTGTAAAATCCAAGGAGTAGATATCAATTTTGATGAAGAAGATGTCAACAGAAGCTTAAAGATCCCAACTGAAGAGTTTAATAATGAGCCAACTGATGAAGACTTGCTGGACTTTCTGGAAATCATTAGGTACTCAGATACTGAAAGGCATATGTCAAGGCCTATTTGTAATTAGTAGATGACAACTCAACTCATGTAAGAAATTAAAGTAAGTAATAAATTCTGAGGATGGAATCAAATCGAAGAATGTCAACTAGACACAAAGAATCAACTTGTCAGAAGAATTATAATGAAGTTGCTACTCTACACCGGAAGAAGTTCATTTATATGTTCAAGCGTCGGAGAAAAATAGAGAAGCAGTTGTTCAGAAGATTCAGAAGATTCTAAGTGGCTACTACAGAAGATTCCAGAAGAAGAATGAAGACAATGAAGTAGAAGAAGAACAGAAGACCACAGCTTAATGTTAAAGATGAAGAATATTTATTATAGTATGACATAAATGAACCAGACAGTACATTTGTGTGTCAACTAAAATAATAAATATTCATCATCTAGCTCAAGTGGTTTTATGATAAAAGAGACAACGAAGACTGGAAGACTTCAAGACTGATAGCACGGTAATATAAGACGAAATAGTATTTTAATTCTACTATCAAATGTTAATTGATTATTTAATTTATCTAATTAAATTAATTCAAGTTGAATTTAATTTAATTTGTAGATTAACTAATTAATTTAAGTAGAATTAATTTATTATAAAAGATATGACTTAATATGACTTTTAATATAATTCAAATGACTAATAAATAAGTCATACCGACTGTTTATTAATAAGTCATACCGAATTATATTAATAAAAGTCATACCGAAGCTGTTAAAGAAAAGTCATACCGGAGCAGCCGACTGATAAGTCATACCGAAGCTGTTAAAGAAAAGTCATACTGAGAATCTGCCGACCTCCTTTTTAAATAAGTCATACCGAGCTTATTAAAAGAAAGTCATACCGAGCTTAATTTGAAAAGGTCATGCTGGAGCAAGTGGAATAAGTCATACCGAGATTTCTGTGCTCAAAAGGTCATGCTGAACCGATTTTGTTTAATTAAAATAAGTCATACCGATTTTTTTAATTAAATAAAATCCGAATATGACTTTCAAAAGGTCATACCGAACTTTTGATAAGTCATACCGAGCCTCAGTAAGTCATACCGAGTAAAATAAGTCATGCCCAGCGATTTCAGAAGTCATACAAGGCTTAATTTTAATAAATTAAGTCATACTGATAAAGGTCATACCAGCCATTTCCAATCTCTATAAATATGAGATGAGCACTTCACTTTTTCAGTAGTTCTCAAGTTAGAAATCAGATCAAATTCAGTAATTTATCTGCATTGTAATATTCACAGATTTCTGTGCTGAGTTTGGATATAATTGTTAAATACGAACAATTCATGTCAAATTTGTTCTAGAACTTTTAATCAATTATATAACTGTTTTCTTAATATTAATTTTGTAATACTAATCAAGTTAAAATTATATCTTTCACTTGAACAGTATTTCATTCCAATTAATATTTCGCGAGTAATTAAAATAATATTTTTAATCCAAATTATTCCGCGATTAATTTTCAGATATTGTATTCAACCCCCCTTCTACAATATCAGGGACCAACAATTGGTATCAGAGCTGGTTGATATATTTTCATATCAGATCCAAATCAAATTCCGCGAACTCATACATATCTCAAAAATTATTTTAAATTCGAAATAATTTTTTATTCGAAATAATTTTTTTTCCGAAAAATTATTTTTGATCAAAAATTGTTTTAAGTCAAAAATTAAAATATTTTTTGAAACACTTAATTTTTTAATCTTATTAAAGATGAGTACCCAGAAAGTGACCAGTATCAAAATTCCACAGTTCGACAGAGAACACTACAATTTGTGGAAACGTAAAATGCTACTGTTTATCGGGATTGCAAATCCTAAGTATGCAAATATTTTGGCCAATGGTGTTGAACCCCCTATATCAGTTATTCTCGAACATATAGTAGATGGGGTCGTAATTCCTCACAGACAGTTTCCAAAAAGTCTATCTGACTATACAATTGAAGAAAAGGAAGCTGTGTCCCTCGACAACAATCTCAAACTGATATTGATTGAATCACTAGACTACGTCATGTACAATCAAGTAGTCAATTGTAGAAATGCAAAACAGATTTGGGATACAATAGAGATTATCAACGAGGGGACTGAGGAAGTCAAAGAGAATAGACTCGAAATCCTGATCACCCAGTACGAGCAGTTTAGGTCCAACCCTGGTGAGGGTATCTCTGAGGTGTTTCAGAGATTGAACAAACTGATAAACGAGCTCAACATGAATGGGAAGTATTATCAGAATCAGGAGATCAACAGGAAGTTTCTACTAACCCTACCCGAGCATCTGGAGCATAGGATCGCAGCAATCCGTGAGTCTAGGGACATGAAGGAGGTAACCCTAGAAAGACTCTACGGAGTATTGAAGACATATGAGCTGGAACAGATCCAGACGAGAGAGATGTATGGGAGAGGCAAGGTTCAGAGTTCCTCCAAAGCACTGTTAGTGGAAGCACCATAGAAGATGGAAATGAAGGCTGCTGTACCTTCACTGGAGTATGTTGTTCCAGAAATTGGACATACTTCAGATAAACAAGAAGGTGGTGAATTCTACTCTCTGGAAGAACTAGATCAGCTAGAAGATGAGTCTCTAGCTTTGGTTGCCAGGAAGTTTGGCAACATGAGATTTCGGAGAAATCCCTCCTATAAAGTTAAATCAAATTTTGGGAGATTCCAAATAGGAGGGTCTTCAACAGCTGAATCAAAGAGCGGCTATAAGACCGGCTTAGTGGATAGAAGCAAGTTTCGTTGCTTCAACTGCAATGAGCTAGGCCACTTTGCAACGGAGTGCAAGAAGCCTAAGCAAGGGAAGAAGAGAGAGTCTTACGAAGAGCTCAAGGAAAAGTACGATGCACTTTTGCAAAAGCATCAAGGAAAGTCCTATCTGGCAAAGGGAAAAAGCTGGGATGACTCAGATGATAGTGATGGGGAAGAGCTGGGAAATCTTGCTCTTATGGCTTCATTCGAAGAATCAAGGTCTCCTAATAGTCAAAAAGGAATAGAGGTAAATCCTTATTGCCCTAAAATGTTTAATTTAATAGGTAAAGAACTAGAGGGTGAAAGAAGTAAGGTTAAGCAACTAAGACTCGAAAATAAAGATCTAGTTGATGAGCTCGAAGTCTTAAAACAGTTAAAACGAAACAGTGACAAGTTGACTAAGAAATTAACTGAGGACTTAGTTTTTCAAGTCAATAGAGTCAGTTGTTATGTTGAAGTTGAGACCTACCTCAGAAACCAGATAGAGGAAGAAAAGAAAAGGTGTCTAGCATATAAAAATTCTTCGTATATTGTAAAGAACCTAGTTGACCAACAGGTAATAAACAGAAAAGTTGGAATAGGCTTCGAGTACAATGAATCTGTAGGAAAGCCAAGCAACATTACCCCATTCAAGCAAAGCGCTGAAGAAAGGGGTATTCCTCATGTTGTTAAAGACACACGCAAACCTCTTTTCATTACACCTGTAGCTGAACCCATCCTCGAGAGCTCTATACTGATCGCTTATGAGATGCAATTAGAGGATCAAGAGGAAGAGAAGAAAAGAGGAGAACAAGCAAGGGACATAAAAGGAGTAAATGTCCAAAAAGAGAAAGCTACACCCAAGACACCAGTGAAAGTTATGGGAACTTCTGATTTCCACAAACCTGGTATAGGTGCTAAGAACTTAAAGAATAATTTGAACAGAGCTAGCAATAAGTTTGTTAGAAGTAGGGATAGTAACAATAAATGTCATTCTACTGAAAACTTTAAAACTGCTGAAAAAGTTAAAGTAGAAATTGTTAAAACTCCTACTGCTGTGAATAACATGCCTGCTATTGATGTATGCCATAAACCTTGTGGTATGTTAAATTGTATGTTATGTGCTTTTAATGCTATGACTGCTTATTTCAAACGCATGACTGCTAATAAAAAGAACATGACACCGAGACAATACATCAATAATAAATTTGCTAAATCCAAGACTGCTATTCCTTCACCTGTCAAGAAGGAAAAATATATTCCTAAGTCTAAACAAAAAGTTGTTAAGACTATTTATAGGAAAGTAAGTACAGTCAAGAAGGATGCAGCTGTTGTTCGAAGAGGATCTGTTGTCAAAGCTGACAAAGGTCAATTCTTTAAGTATGCCGGGCCCAATCAATTTTGGGCTCCGAAGATGATATAATCCGTTTGGTATGTGCAGGGAGTTAAACAGGTAAACCGAGTTGTATGGATCCTGGACAGCGGATCTTCAAGGCATATGACCGTAGATAGAGCCCTGCTATCAAATGTGGTTGAAAGAGCTGGCCCAATCGTCACCTTTGGAGATAACAGCAAAGGAATGACTACGGGATATGGCAAGTTAAATACTGGAAATGTTATCATTGAAAACGTCTCTTTGGTGGAAGGACTTAAGCACAATCTACTCAGCGTCAGTCAATTCTGTGATAGAGGTTACCAAGTAAACTTTATCAAGGAGAAGTGTTTAATAGCTCATTCTAAAGAAGATAGACTAGCCTTGCGTGGAGTAAGGAAAGGAAACTTGTACGTAGCTGATTTCAACTCGGGAACTGAAGCTGAAGCAAACTGTTTTTATTCAAAAGCTTCAACAGAAGAAAGTTGGCTATGGCACAAGAAGCTCTCACACCTGAACTTCAAAACAATGAACTCTCTAGTCAAGAGGGATTTGGTGAGAGGACTGCCTCCGATGGAATTCTCACAAGAAGGTTTGTGCGAGGCATGTTAAAAAGGGAAGTCAAAAAGAGCAACTCACAAAGGCATAGACTCTACTAATATTACTGAACCACTGCAACTGCTACATATGGATTTATTTGGTCCAGTCAATATTCTGTCAATGTCAAGGAAAAGATATGCCTTAGTGATTGTAGATGACTTCACAAAGTACTCATGGGTTTTATTCTTGAACTCTAAGGATGAAACTCCACAATTGGTGATTGATCATGTAAAGTTGATTGAGTTAGATTCAAAGCTACCTGTCCGGGCAATCAGATCAGATAATGGAACAGAATTCAAGAATGAAATTTTGAATAGCTTCTGCTCAGACAAAGGGATAACAAGACAATTCTCAGCGCCAAGAACTCCGCAACAGAATGGAGTAGTAGAAAGGAAGAATCGAACCCTGATTGAAGCTGCAAGAACAATGTTAAGTGAATCAAGGTTGCCTATCTACTTCTGGGCTGAAGTAGTAAACACAGCATGTTATACCCAGAATCGAACTTTAATCAATAAAGAACATATGAAGACTCCCTACGAATTAATGGCTGGCAAGAAACCAACACTCAAATACTTTCATGTATTTGGAGCTAAATGTTTTGTGCTAAAAGATGGAGATGAACATCGTGGCAAATTTGAGGCCAAGGCACATGAAGCAATTTTTATCGGCTACTCAAAAAGAGCATATAGGGTGTACATAATTGATCAGCACCACGTAAAAGTAAGTGTCAACGTATCATTTGATGACACTAAACTCCCAAGCATCCAAACTGAAGATCCTTCTGAGTCATTAAAATTTGACAATCATCCAGACTCAGATTCGGATAATGAAGAAGAGCCTGAGGTTGCAACAGGAAATGATGATGACAACAATGATGGTAATGATCCAGGTAATAGTGGTGGAAACAATGGAAACACTAGAGATACTACTAATACCAGTGGTGGATCAACAAGTCATCCAGGCAGCAACTCAGGGGGAGATAAAGGATCAACTGGCACAACACAACATCACAATGTATATAGAGGCGAATCATCAAGATCAAATCTACCAAGGGAAAGGAAATGGAGCAAAGATCATCCCTTTGAATTGATCATAGGTGATCCAGATGTTGGTGTTAGAACCAGAAGTACAACTTCAAATGAATGTTTATTTTCGGTTTTTCTATCTCAAGAAGAACCAAAGAAAATTGAAGATGCTCTAACTAATCCAGATTGGGTTCTTGCCATGCAAGAAGAACTCAATCAGTTCGAAAGGCAAGAAGTATGGACACTGGTACCCAGGCCTAAAGATAGATCTGTTATTGGCACGAAATGGGTATACAGGAACAAGTTAGACGGTGATGGCATTGTTACAAGGAACAAGGCCAGACTGGTGGCAAAGGGTTACTCCCAGGAAGAGGGAATTGATTATGATGAGACCTACGCACCAGTTGCAAGACTTGAAGCCATCAGAATATTTCTGGAAATATCTGTTGATGAGTATATATCCGTTGATGAGTATATATCCGTTGATGAGTTCTCGATTGATAAATATCAGTTGATGACTTGAGTTCTCGATTGATAAATATCAGTTGATGACTTGAGTTCTCGATTGATAAATATCAGTTGATGACTTGAGTTCTCGATTGATAAATATCAGTTGATGACTTCTCGATCGATGACTTCTCGATTGGCTTTATCAGTCGATGGCTTATTATCAGTTGATGACTTATCGATCGATATTTATCAGTCGATTGATTCTTGCAGATAGACTGTGCTAAATCCTGTTCTAGTATTTTGAAGAGTGCATTTCTGAATGGAAAGATAGAAGAGGAAGTATATGTGGAACAGCCCCCTGGCTTTGAAAATCCAGAGTTTGCTGATTTTGTATACGTCTTATTCAAAGCTCTCTATGGACTCAAACAAGCACCGATGACATGGTATGACACTCTCTCTATATTTTTACTTGAAAACGGTTTTACTAGAGGTGTCATAGATAAAACTCTCTTTTACAAATTACATAATAAAGATATGATATTCGTCCAAGTTTATGTTGACGATATTATATTTGGTTCTACTAACGAAATCTTGTGCAAGAAATTTGCTAAGTTAATGCAGAGTAGATATGAGATGAGCATGATGGGTGAGCTGTCATTCTTCCTTGGATTGCAAGTGAAGCAAAAGGAAGATGGGATTTTTATTTGCCAATCAAAGTACATAAGGGATCTTCTAAGGAAATACAATCTAGAAGATTCTACACCGGCAAAAACCCCTATGCCAACAGCCACAAAGCTTGACAAAGATGAAACTGGTAAGAAGGTGGACATCACAAGCTATAGAGGTATGATAGGCTCATTATTATATCTAACTGCTAGTAGACCCGATATAATGTTTGCAACATGCTTATGTGCAAGGTTTCAAACTGATCCTAGAGAATCTCATATTATAGCTGTTAAAAGAATTTTTAGATATCTGAAGGGTACACCGAATCTTGGAATTTGGTACCCTAAAGATACAGGTTTTGAACTAATAGGCTATACAGATTCAGATTATGCAGGATGCAGGATGGACAAGAAAAGTACGTCTGGAAGCTGTCAGTTTCTAGGACAACGGTTGATTTCCTGGTACAGCAAGAAACAACACTCAGTATCTACCTCGATAGCCGAAGCATAATATATTGCGGCAGGTAGTTGTTGTGCACAGATCTTGTGGATAAGGAATCAGCTGAATGATTATGGACTTGCACTATCTAAAATCCCAATACTTTGCGATAACACAAGTGCCATAGCAATTTCCAATAATCCTGTACCACATTCAAGGACCAAGCACATAGACATAAGGTATCATTTTATCCGAGAGCATGTCATGAATGGAACTGTGGTGTTACATTTTATACCCACAGAAGATCAAATTGCCGACATCTTCACGAAACCACTTGATGAATCCACTTTCTCTAAGTTGGTTAGTGAGTTAGGGATGTTAAACATGAACTAATTATTGCATGTTGTTTTAAATTGCATATTTATTTTCAAGCACTGTATATATTCCTTAAAATATTTCAAAAACAAACAAACAAATTGAAAAAGAAAACTCAAAAAGATTTTCCTTATTTTTGTACAGTTGTTATTTTATTGGTTTCACTACTGTAAATATATTTTATATTATCTTTAGTTTATAACAATTGGTATCAGTTATATATATATATATATATATATATATATATATATATATATATATATATATATATATATATATATATATATATATATATATATATATATATATATATATAAGTATGTATAGTATTATTTGTTTTACATTTTGGCATATTTATTTTAATTTTTATTTTTATCTATTTTATTTTTATTTTTATTTATATCTAAATATGTGTTGATTATTCTCAAGTCTCTTTTGAGAAGTAGGAAAGATCTATGAGCATTGATAATCCAATCGATTCTAAAAGTGAGATCCTAATCATTGGCATCAATCTCTAACCAAGATCTTAGAACCAAACACACAAACAATATCACTTCCGTCTCTCTAACCATTAAACAGAATACCTATTTGTTCATTATGAGGGAGTCAATGCCTTGATTGCATTTGATAAGGTTGGTGATGTGAGTGAACCAACAGCTCTGTCTCCAGAAAGGTGATTCATATATAAACTGAGACAACTGTTAGCTCATCTGTGTTCTCTCAAAAGGATACAGACTTGGAAAAGGCAAAACTGTTACTAGGTTCATTCTCTCAACAGAGCGAGTCTATTGAATTCAGCCTGTCAGCCAAGGCTATCAGTAAAGAGTTAATTTCATCTGACATTTTTCAAGAAACCACAAATTTTGTCTTATTTTCAGGGACCAACAATGGACCAACTCAATTGGCATTTTGGACCAACAATTTAAGGACTTACTTGGGACCAAAAAGGGACCAAGAGGGAGCATTTGAAATGTCACAGGAAGGATGAATTGATGGTAGCAATTTTTCTAAACTTCCATATCAAGGAAGGAAGAATGATTGATGATTCTGACTGAATCAACATGCCTTCACAAGCATCAGGAGGAAACTTGGATCATTTGCTACATTATTGATCCTTGTCTCCCTCCCCAGATGGAACATATCTGGATTCCTAATGGAATAGATCATCTTAGATGATCAGCAACTCATTGAATCTATTCCTGAAGCAATTCAGTTTTCAAAGTCAAATATTTTAATAGATTCAATTGAGGACGGGGATTTACGAAACCCCATTGCACCACCAGTGACCTCTCTTGAAGGGGCTATGGTGATCTTTCTTGCAGGTACAAAAGACTGCGACATCCGTACTGAGAGAGATATAGTGATGTGAGAAAAGAGTGAAACACAAGTAAGGAAGAGTGAAAATATATATTCTATGAGTGAAACACTTAGAGAGTATATGAGCGAAACACTTGTGAGGAACACAAAATAAAATCACACACTGGCACACTTACCGAATCCCTTTCCCCATTCCCTGTTACAGATTTCAAATGTTACTTAACCAAGTTGGAAATTTCTTCAGAAAAGGACCAACAATTGTTACCTATCTACAATTAGGGGAGAATTATTAAGAGGATTACTCAACTAAGGGGGAGAATTATTAAGAGGATTACTCCAAAATGTTAAAGTGTTCAACTAAGGGGGAGTAGATAAAAAGGGGAGAAGTAAACAAAGGCTTTTTCCAGAAGAGGATTACTCAATTGTTGAACAAGAAAAAGGGGTATATAACAACATGCTTGGATTCTATTCCATTTGATTTTAGAAGATTCTTGTAAATATGATTAACCGGATTTTCTAAAATGCATAACATGTCATAGTTTGCATTTTTTATATCTGCGATGGTTTAATGCTGTATGTATGCCATGTTTGTTACCTCTATTAAAACGGTTGGATAATTCAAGTAAGGGAAAATTGAATTCACCTTGGAAGAGAAGGGAAGACAGGAGTTGGAGAAACAGAGGAAAAGTGGTAAGAAGAGAACAGACATCATCTCTGCCATCCTAAGAGGGAGTAATGATGAGTCTGAGAAATGAAGATAATACTACTTGTATATTATGTTCAGTACTAGAGGAACAAACATCTTTCATTTCAGTTACTCAAAGAAATCTGGAAATGTATTATATGATCCAGAGAACAATTTATTTACTTACAGTTCTTAAATGTCATATTAGTTTCTTAGTTGTTAGTTGAGTTATCCTCTAGGAATTTGTGTGTTAAATGTTTAACAACAAATAGGGGGAGATTGAAAGGCATATGTCAAGGCCTATTTGTAATTAGTAGATGACAACTCAACTCATGTAAGAAATTAAAGTAAGTAATAAATTCTGAGGATGGAATCAAATCGAAGAATGTCAACTAGACACAAAGAATCAACTTGTCAGAAGAATTATAATGAAGTTGCTACTCTACACCGGAAGAAGTTCATTTATATGTTCAAGCGTCGGAGAAAAATAGAGAAGCAGTTGTTCAGAAGATTCAGAAGATTCTAAGTGGCTACTACAGAAGATTCCAGAAGAAGAATGAAGACAGTGAAGTAGAAGAAGAACAGAAGACCACAGCTTAATGTTAAAGATGAAGAATATTTATTATAGTATGACATAAATGAACCAGACAGTACATTTGTGTGTCAACTAAAATAATAAATATTCATCATCTAGCTCAAGTGGTTTTATGACAAAAGAGACAACGAAGACTGGAAGACTTCAAGACTGATAACACGGTAATACAAGACGAAATAGTATTTTAATTCTACTATCAAATGTTAATTGATTATTTAATTTATCTAATTAAATTAATTCAAGTTGAATTTAATTTAATTTGTAAATTAACTAATTAATTTAAGTAGAATTAATTTATTATAAAAGATATGACTTAATATGACTTTTAATATAATTCAAATGACTAATAAATAAGTCATACCGACTGTTTATTAATAAGTCATACCGAATTATATTAATAAAAGTCATACCGAAGCTGTTAAAGAAAAGTCATACCGGAGCAGCCGACTGATAAGTCATACCGAAGCTGTTAAAGAAAAGTCATACTGAGAATCTGCCGACCTCCTTTTTAAATAAGTCATACCGAGCTTATTAAAAGAAAGTCATACCGAGCTTAATTTGAAAAGGTCATGCTGGAGCAAGTGGAATAAGTCATACCGAGATTTCTGTGCTCAAAAGGTCATGCTGAACCGATTTTGTTTAATTAAAATAAGTCATACCGATTTTTTTAATTAAATAAAATCCGAATATGACTTTCAAAAGGTCATACCGAACTTTTGATAAGTCATACCGAGCCTCAGTAAGTCATACCGAGTAAAATAAGTCATGCCCAGCGATTTCAGAAGTCATACAAGGCTTAATTTTAATAAATTAAGTCATACTGATAAAGGTCATACCAGCCATTTCCAATCTCTATAAATATGAGATGAGCACTTCACTTTTTCAGTAGTTCTCAAGTTAGAAATCAGATCAAATTCAGTAATTTATCTGCATTGTAATATTCACAGATTTCTGTGCTGAGTTTGGATATAATTGTTAAATACGAACAATTCATGTCAAATTTGTTCTAGAACTTTTAATCAATTATATAACTGTTTTCTTAATATTAATTTTGTAATACTAATCAAGTTAAAATTATATCTTTCACTTGAACAGTATTTCATTCCAATTAATATTTCGCGAGTAATTAAAATAATATTTTTAATCCAAATTATTCCGCGATTAATTTTCAGATATTGTATTCAACCCCCCTTCTACAATATCAGGGACCAACAGATACTGTGGACAAAGAAGGGGAGAGGTTTAAGCTGGGAAAGATTAACAAGAAATTTATTAGAAAAGAGTGGTCATTTCTATTCTATACAATACTAAGAGTCTTCACCTGCAGGAAGACAGGATTTGACCAGGTTAGCCTCATTGCCATGAAGTTGGCCTACTCATTGGCCTACAATCAAAGGCTCAATGTTGGAAAGCTAGTTCTTGGGGAGCTCATAACCAGGATTCCCAAGAAAGGTAATGAGATTTTCTTTCCTCGCTTTATTCAATTAATTCTCAATTATAAGAATGCTAGTCTAATTGAATTGCCTGGAATGAACAAACAAAGAATTGGCTATTCCAAATCCATGTCAAAAATTATTTTTGTTACATTGTATAGGAGGAACACAGTGAATGTGCCCCCTTCAAATAACACCTCACATGCTGAGTGTATTTAGGGGGTACCCACTTGTGCAGCCTAAATATGGTTACCTTGATGCAGTAGGGGGTCCTAAGGCTGTAGAAGAACCAAATGCACCTAACCCAAGGAACACTAACCCAACTGCTAGCCCTTCTGTGAATCCAATAGATGCTAGTCAACCAACCTCTACATCCTCTCAACAGGGTGTAGTTGTAAAGAAGAAAAAGGAGACAACTGTAAGAAAAAGAGCACTAGAGACTGTTGTAGAGGATAACACTGAATTGGATGACTCACCTGTGGAACCTTTGACCAAGAGAAGAAAAATTAAAAAGGCCACAACTGACCACTCTACATCCTCTCAACAGGATGTAGAGATTAACAAGGGATTAAACCTACTTCTAGGTGCACTTTCTCAACAAGATGCATCTATTGAATTTGGGAGCCAGCCCACTCTATCTTGTACAGAGTCTGCACCATTGCAGGAATTCACTCCTGTCAATGAAGAAGTTTTAGTTGAACAGGAGACACACTGTGCACCAGTAGGATCCTCTCTTGAAACTTCCCCATTTTCTCAGGGGGAGTTGCCAACACTCAGTTCTACTCACACTCTCTCTTTTACCTCTCAAATTTATTCTCAACCAGTTGTGTCTAGTCAAACAAATAAGGTTGTTGATCATCAGGATTCTTACTTCCCTAGTGAGCCCCACTCAAGTGACTTGGTGCATTACACCTTGTTCACCACTCAGGACACTCATTTAGATGGTGAGGGAATGCATGATGAGGCATATCCTGATGACACCATCAAAACCACAGAGGTTCCAGAAGTTTTTACTTCAGACTCTGTGGGGGCTCAGGCATATCACAGCCAAGTGTCTTCACCGACATTGGGTAATCTGGGGGACCTCCACACCATGCAAATGGCATCCCCTAGACACTCCCCAGTCATTCAAAGACTATCTCCTCAGGAGAAATCACCTGTCCATCCAGTGTCTAATGAATCATCTGAGAAATTGGATGAGGAAATAGATACTGAGGGGACCATTGTAACTAGTGTCCCTAGCTCTCACTCTTTGTCTCAATGGCCGGAAGTTGTGCAACATGACAGGGAACCAGGACCATCAATCTCTGGTGGGTCACTTTCTGATGAAAAATTACAAGAATTGTATGGAGATCAGTTGGAGGGTTTCCATCACATTGCACAGCAGCTGTTGACTTCTCACCTGCCTAATAAAGATTATGCTGCCATATTGTTGGAGTATGCAAAGGATCAAGAAGAATTGAAAGAGAAAAATACAAATATGGCTGAAGATGAAGAGACCAATGTAGATTCTTGATTAAATGGAAAATCTGCAGTTAGTATGGAGGAAGCCTTGGAGTGGACCAGGCAGAAATATCTTACTTCTCTTGGGTCTTGTGAGAAGACCTTCACCCCAAGTGCAATATATGATTCCATTCATGAAGCTACCAAGGTTCAGCTACAGTCCAATCACTACCTTGCCAAGGGAGTTCAATCTGAGATTCAAAATCATAGAACCAAGGTAGAGGGTACATTGCTGGGCATTAAAAACAAACTAAGGACTGGAGGATTGTATGGGGGAAGTACCAAGGGAGAATATGTGAAGTCTTCAATTCTCAACTCCAAGATGGATTCTCTAGAAAAGGTGTTCAAGGAAATGATTCACAGTCATCAAGCCATCCTGGACAATCAAAGAAAGATCAACAACATGGTTGAGGTCTTATTCAAGAACAGGCATGCAGACAGGCTGCCTGAGGATGTGCCCATTCATACCTTGTCTCCATTTTAAGTGGATCTGTACTATCAGTCTAAGGCCAAAGATGAAGCTGCCAAGGCCTCCATAATTGACAATTTAAATGCTAGAGTGGATTCTCTTACATCGACAGTTTCCAAGGTTGTCTCAGATGTTCAAAGCCTGAAAAAGGAGTTTGTCAATACTTCTGCAAATCAAGGGACTTCTCTAGAAAATATTTCTGCACAACTCACTTCTCTCCAATCCTTGATTTCCAACTTGGGTACAACTAGTCAGGCTCCTCCAGAAACATTGCCAACTCAGATCAAGCCAAGTCACTCTACCTTTCTTCACAGCCAAGATATCAATCCTAAGGGGGAGAAGGCAAGAAGAGAAGAAATAGAGGCTGAGATACAAAAGGCAGTTATGAGGAAGCTTAGGTGTGAAATTCTAAAGTCCAATTCTGACAAGAATTTTTTGGACCTTCTGCATCATATCAAAAAGCAAGTCAAGGGAAATCATTGGAGTTATAAGAAGATGCTTGACAGTGTTATTGTTGCAGTGAGGGGAGTTAAGTTTGAACAGAATGGACAAATGTTCAAAGAGCCACTAATTCAAATGGAGTCTGGATATTTTAAAGTCTCAGCTGCACTTTTTCAAAGACTTTCATACACTGAGCTGGAATGTTTGTACAAGGCAGTAAAGTTGGTAACCTAGGAGGATGAAGAATTGAAGAATCAAATTTTGGGGCCTCTCCTACCTCATGCTCTGCCTGAATCCTACTGCAATCCTGATGGTGTGGTGTATATGGATAGAGGAGAGAAGCTTGCTCATTTCAAAATTCCTCAACATCTCAATTCAGGGAACAGAAGTCAAATCATAAACCTGATTGAGTTGATTGAAAAGAAGAAAGTAAAGCAGGTTGAAAACAATGAGATTGTGGAGAAGATGAAGAAGTTCATAACTGGTCAATTATCTGATTTTGCAAGTGAGGAGTTGAAGAATAAAAAGAAGGATGATGATGATAAGGATCATGACAAGAAGGACAAAAAACCTGAATCCAGGAGTGATAAGGATGAAAAGAAGGAGAATAAGAAAAAGGAGAATGCAGAAAAGAAGAAAAAGGATGATTCTGAAAAGGAGAAACAATATCAAAGGAGGAACCCTTCAAAGCAACAAGCTGTTGGTATTCACTCTAGTACACCTACAAAATCTCAGGGTACTAGTGTGATGTCAACAGTTTCTGAAACTGCTAAATCCAAGTCTCCAAGAAGAATGTTCATGAAAGTAACTGCACATGGAGTGATAAGGAGGGAAATTAAAAAGGATCAATCAAGGAAATTGAAGCCAAGTCAACATCTCAAAGTCAACACTGCCACAACAACTAAATTCAAGAATTCTATTAGCTCATTACTAGTTAGATGTCCTAAGTGGAGAAAACAACTTATTGTTCCAGATAAGGGTCTGCAAGTTAAGCCTATCCAAGAAATTGCAGAAGTCAACAAACAGATGTTAAAACAGTGGAAGGCTAACAGGATTGTTAAAGTTGATATCAGGGACAAAAGAATGTTTGTCACAACTGTTGATGGAGAGGAAATTGGCTTTCACCATGACAACAATAATGTTACCACTCATGACATTAGGAGAGTGATAAGCCTTTTTGACAAGAGAAGCATGATTGACAAGTTAAAAATGATGGAAATGGCTCAGTACTTGGAAAAGAAGTATCAGAAAAAGATTGACAAGGTCAAGTACATGGAGGAGATGATTGAAAAGAAAAGAAAGGAGGATGAGAGAATAGAGAAGCTATCTGAAGAATTGAGAAGGCAGGGAAAATGCAGGGTGTTCAAAGATCCTGATAGGATTGAGTTTAAACTCAGAAGTGGATCTACAATCAAGATCAGGTTGAAGTTCATTCAAGACTATCATATGCAGACTCTCAAGATTGCTGCTGACATGTTAAAGGATTCTATTTTAATAGAGAAGTTATGGCCAGGCAACAGCTTTTGGAAGTCATTGAAGAACACAAGGCAAGGGAAGAAAGTGAAAGAAAAGAAAGATATGACCAGGCAGCTCATCAACAACAACAACAAAATAGGTAGGCTTGATATCTTGTATTAATTTGTAAAATTCATCATTTTCCAAATTGGGGAAGATTGTTGGACTTAAATCAAGCCTAGCCTATTTAATTATCTGTCTTGCTGTAACATAGTTTGCACTTCTATAATTGTTTAGTGACTTAGATATTCTTGTATAAAATTACAAATAGAAGTCTACTCAGTTTGTCTTTCAATTGTAAATAAAGTCAAAAATAAAGTCTGTTAGAAGATTCAAGCTGAATCATGCAACAAGACAAAGAAGACTGGTGGAGAAATAAGGAAAGCCATCTGAGAATTCTACTAAGGCAATTACTCAGTCGAGAAGTCTACTATTCGAGAAGTCAGAACTGTGACAACATTTCGAGAAGTCTCAAAACACACTCAACAACTTAATACTCGATCGAGAAGTCAGCCATTCGACAAGTCAAGTATTGAAGCCATTCGAGTAGTGTTAATTGTGAATCATTCGAGAAGTGAGAAAAGAAAATCAATTCGAGAAGTTAGCAAAAGGAGCATTCGAGAAATGGTAAAGTTGAGTCATTCGAGAAGTCACAATTTCAAGTTTCTATTCGAGAAGTCTAGCTTAATCGAGAAGTCATCAAATGGAGTATTCTAATCGAGAAGTCTAGTCATTCGAGAAGTTAGACATTCATAGTTCAATCGAGTTGTCACAGCAAGTACTCAATCGAGAAGTCAATTTCTATGACTTCTCGAAATATTTTGAACAAAGTACTCGACTGCACCAATGAGCTATTTTCAAGGAAAGTTGCAGAACAAGTCAGATAATTCTGAAGCTCTATTTTTACAGGATAAGTCAAGCCTGCAAAGATAGAGACAAGTCTACAATGAAGCTGGGAAGTCAGTCAAGACAAATGACAGAAGGTATAAGGTTGGATGTAGCAGACTGTCACAACAGTGTTAGCTAGAAATAGATATCAGTCAAATGTAAAGGATGTCTTGTCTTTTTCTAGTTATAGCTAATCTGTCTTATGTGAGCATGTGCACAGGACATGTTGTCTATATATTTTATGCACAACCACATTTGATAAGGGTCTTGTGAGTTTTACAATTGTAAATTTCCCAGAACCAGAAGCTGAAGTTCAATTTGAATTTCAGATTGTAGCAAAAATTCATTCTAATAAAATTAGATTGATAGTTACATCTAGTGTCTGTTATATTCATTATCTCTGTTTGCTGTTCTAAGTTAAATCTGTTTAACTTGCTCAATCTAACAATCAAGTTAACAGTTGAACTAGCTCATAAGAATCAAAAGAAGGAAAAAGGATTGAAGTATACATTCATCCCCCTGTAAACTTCTAAGACTCATAATTCCTAACAATGATAAAATTTTAAATATAAACTAATATTTGGTTATTATTTTTGACATTATTTTTGGCACTCTTCTTCTTAAACATTGTTATAATTTAAAATATATATTATATAAATAATAAATAATTTATGCATAAATATGTTAAATATAAAAATAATATTTAAAAAATTATTTACATACACGATATTTAATAATAAAAATAAGTTTCATAAAAAAAGTATATAATATAAATATTTTAGATAAATAATATTAATCATAAATGCACGCAAAAAAATTGAACTATCAATTTTGACATTCTAAATTATACTTCATAGCTCATACTCTACTTAACATTTCATTAATATAGCAATAACTTTAATGTAATCGGGAAGAAAGTCACATATTTGAAATTTAGAAAAGAAAAAATTGCGATGATGTCATTAGAACAATTTGCTATTTTCTAATGGTGCGTGTATTAGAACTACTATTCTCACCGGAGTCGAGCAAAAAGAGAACAGTAAATCGAAACCGAACCAAAAATCATAAAAATTGTAACATTGATTATCGGTTTGGTTACGATTTTTAATTTTAGAAACCACACATGATTGTTAATTTGTTAGGTTTTGATTTTTATACGAAACCGAACCAACTAAAAACCGAACCGCACCAAATTAATGTATATATTACTTTTATTATAATTATTAAATTATTATATTAATATATATATTATAAATTAAATAATAAATAGTTACTAGTTAATAAAAGAAGCATATATTCATATTTAATATGAGAAGAATACTTACCTTATGTTTTGCATTAATTAAGACACATATTAATTTAGTGTCTTTTTAAGCAACATTAATCACATTCATTTATTTTTGTTAGTAAGAATAATATTAGTAGTTTGTATATATAATGATTCGTGATATCAAATTTAATATATGATAATACAAAAATATTCATTACATGTTTTTTTATTATTTAAATATGAAAAAAAAAATTATTTTTTATATAAACTTTGAAATCAAAATCGCGCAATTTTTAAAACCGAACCAATAATGTTTGATTGGATTTTAGTTTCTATTTTCTAAAACCGCATTTAAGTGATTACGGTTTGAGCGCAAAACCGCACCACGCTCATCCCTAATTCTCACTATCATAGATTCGATAGTAATTTAAATATCTTTTTTATCACTATATATATTTATTTAACTTTTGATTTACGGTGATTATAACATCGTACAATGTATTTAATTATAATCATGCATAGTTAAAATTGGTCAGGTTATCATTTCGATCACTCGAAATAACTGTTGAAGCCAATTTTTGTCGGGTACAAGCTTCAATATTAAATTTATTATCGGGTATTCAAATAGGGATTATAAGAAGAAAATGTATAAATATTAAGAACACAATTAAGATTTATATGATTTGGGACTGCTCTTCAGAGTATTGTAAGCAATAATGATTCTCGGATCCCCTCTCAAGGTGCCTACGTACCCTATTTATAGGGATTAAGTCCACGTAGTTCTAATCGATTTAGAATCGTATTTTTGGTATAATTAAGGCCCAACTTGTGACCGATGCTTTAGGAACAAGTAATGCCCGGATGAAAAGTATTTTAGGTATTTGGATTCTTCTGGAATTAGGTTTTCGATCCCATAATTTATTTTTACCGCCTTTAAACATCGCACTCAATAATTTGTAAGTTTTTAGTCTATTGGATTGGACTCAGCATATGCGTCAAGCTTTCTTGTATTTGTTTGATCCGACCATCGGACTCAACATGGTTTTCGTTTGTTGACGAAGACCCGAATATTGATGGACTAATATTTTTCATATGCAAATAATCTTCAGACACGAATATGCAAGTCCAGCCTTTACAAACATAGTAAACATCTTTTGTATCAACAGGTCCCCAGTATTTTTTGAAGACGATGTTTCAATAAATACTTAAATAATTTTGTAGCCTCCTCTGTATAACTCATGTTCTATTTTACAGTGTGTACCTTCGGATACACGATAGTCCTTGTACGCAGTAGAAGCATCGGATGTGACAAATCTTTTAAAAACCAAAAAGCCTTCGGAAAAGGAAAAACACTAAATGTATAATAAACCTTCGGGCTCACTATATTTTTTGTTGTTGATGAGGCCCTTAGATGCAAATAAATGGGTTCAGCTTTCGGATACAAATAAAATATATCTTTATATCAACATGTCCCCAATATTTTTTGAGGACGAGGGCTTTAATAAATATATAAATAATTCCATAACCCTTTCATCGGCGCCTTGAATTCACCAAAAAACCTTGGATACAAAACCGAGCATTCGGGTACAAATATAGGCTTTGGACGCACCATGCCCTTTTTTAAAAAATTTGAAAACATATATAGCCATCACGTCACATGCCTTATCAGAGGTGTTTGATAACTTTAAAATATCCTCGTGGGCCCATTGCTTTCCGTGTACTCTCCTTTAATTTTATGGGTTACACCATTAATCTTATTTGACTTCACGCGGAGCCCAGCTACTTGTTTTCTTTTTTTACCACACCTTAAGTCGTGGACCTATGTCAATTGTTTATATCTTTTTATTTTAACCATCTCTTGCTTTTTCATTGTCAATTAAAACTTTCTGCAGCAACAGTTCGGGCGACACTACACCATAAACAGCCTACTGCAACATAAAATTTATGTTGCAGTAGGGGGTCAATATGTCGCTGTAGGCCACTAAAAGGGCTAAGGAAACATCTTTTTTATGATAGTTTTTTCGATGTTGCCTTAGGGTATCTAAGGCAACATTCACTCTGCCTAAGGCAACATAAAAAATATGTTAGGAAAGACTATGTAAGGCAACATTTTATTGTCCTACACTAACATAAAATTTATGTTACCTTAGAGTAATTGTTTTTTTTAAAAAATAGTGGGACCCACTATGGCTGACACGTGGCAGTGTTTATAGCTGACATCTGGCACTGTGGGACCCACTATAGCTGATATGTGGCACTGTTTGTAGCTGACACGTGGTAATATAGGCCCCACTATGGGCCCCACTATAGCTGACACGTGGCAGTGTTTATAGCAGACACGTGGCAATGTGGGCCCAGTCAGATTGGCAACACTTTTTCCCCTATGGCAACAGTTTGTTGGAATAAAATTTTACAACATTTTGCCAAGCTACTGCAACATTTCACTAAGCTACTGCAACAATAAAATTTTACAACATTTTGTCAAGCTACTGCAACATTTAACCAAGCTACTGCAATATTTTACCATAAAAACATTGATATATCTACTTTTAATATATAATACTTCCCAAAATGAGCTGTTCATTTGAATAAATCATTTCAAACATACAAACCAACATCAAATCTAGAATTCAACCAACATCAAATCCAGAATTCAACCAATATCAAATCCAACCAATATCAAATCCAACCAACTACAAATATATATCCATACTAGTACCAACACCAACTATTTAATTTAAGCAACTACAAATATATATCCATACTAGTGCAAAATATGCATGCTAAACTTAAAATAGATGTACCATGCTAAACCAGAAGCTAAACTGAACATATGCAGGATAAACTAGAAGCTAGTCATAGGAGTACCATCGTCATTGTCACTTTGAACATTAGCACACAACTCCTCAACATCAATTGTGATGTTTGGGTTTGCTTCTTCAAGTTTTTTAAGAACTGATGCCAGGTTTTGTTGCACCTTTCTGTTGACCTGCTCATGAACATCTGCTTGGATTTGCTTGACTTTTTCATCGACTTCAGCAGCAAGGCCTTGCTTTATCTTTGTCGTCAACTCTTTCACATACGTGTCTATTGGAGCATTAGTTGACAATTTTGGTGGCTTCACGCATCTCCCTAAGAGCCAAGTCGGGCCATGTTTTTTATCCAAAAGCAGTTCATCAGGAGCCTCTCCAGTTCTGAGTTTTTTGTTAATATTTTCCTACAAAATAAAGTTACATGAACATATATATGTGAGTAAATAAAAAATTAGAAAAAACTCAAATGGTCAATAATTACATGTAACAGATTATTGAGTAAAATACTTACAATTTTCTTTTTCATTATTTCAGGATTAGTCTTGTACTTACGTCCTGCAGTACGACCCCGAGTTTCTATAAAAACCTCTCCGTCACATGGTTCAGACTCATCCGGTGTCTTCTTTTTCTAGAAAAAAAAGATTGAACAAGACAGAATTCACAGGGAAGTTATATTGCATGTTTAACATAAATCTTTTAGAAATCAATCAGAAGTAGGAGCTAAATTCAATCTTAAGGGGTTGATAATTCACTTTTATGGTAGCAAAATCTGAGTAAATTCGAATGAATTATAGAAAATCAATATATACATTCAATTTAACTAACCTTATAATACCAGGCTTCTTGATCATTAAACAAATAAAAAATGAGAATAAAGTCTAACAAAAAACCAGAAATCTATATACAACAACAAAAATTAAATATCGAATAAGAAAGCCAGGAAAGCGAAAAATTAAATAAGTTGATCACATACCATCTTCTGTCGAAGCTGTGCAATGCTTTTAGGACCAAGAGTGTGAGTTTCGGTATATGATTTACAGCTTTCTGAATTTGTCTTGGCTTTTGCCTATAAAAAATGAAATAAAAAGAAAGCATATTTTAATATGTTCCTAAGACAATTTCTAGTGCCTCAAATCACAAGTGTACCTGAATAGTCTCATCATTCCAATATTCCAAGAGCATTTTGAACCTCTCGAGTGGAATATCATCAGGCTTATTTTGTAGCCTAATTTCATCATTTTCAAAAGCTGTAAAATGTGCTGCCTTAATTCGACACTTATACCCCCTCCAAGACGCATGAATTGTCTCGATCGCCCAGCTTTCTAATTCATCGGGAATAATATATCGGGCCTTGCAAATATTAATAAGAATAAATTTATCAAACTACTCATATAATTCACATTCTCTAAACATTGACATATGCTCATAAATTACCTTGACATAATTCCACATAGTTCCCTTCAACTTTTTAGGAACATGGCGCCCAGTTACGTAAGTAAGTGGCACACATCGCTTAGTAAGTGTTCCTAGAAAACTACTTAATTCAGAGAGTACCCTGTCATTTTCTGTTATGGGTTGGAAACACTCATTCATCCCAACAACAATTCTCTCGTCGAAGCTTCTCGTATGAACTTTATTCATCTTTGTCTTTCCTCTCAGCCTTTGAGGAACTACAAATACAAATCAACTTCAAGATTCTGATCTTAAAAAGCAATAGAAGTATACATAAGTAGATATAGCGAACATAAAAATTAAACAACTTAAATTAAACTATGCTAACCTCCTTCATCACCCTCTTCAATATCAGGCAAGATAGATTCCTCGACAACCTTTTTACTTGCACTTGCAACAACTTTTTCCTTTTCGACTTTTTCTTTTTCAGCCTTTTCTTTGTCAGCTTTATCCTTTTCCTGTTGGCGTTTCCGCATAGCCAAAAAAGCAGCCATTGAACCGTTTCCGTTATCTGCTTGTGGTAACTCAACTAAAGGATTTTCAGATATTGCCGGTTGTACAGATTGACACATCACTTCTTTCTCGCTTTTATCCTCAATATGCTTGCTTGCAGCATTGGCTCGGGAACATGTTGTTGGTCCACGTCCCATGATAAGCTTTTTCTTATTTAAGGTCCTGATTATGCCACTTGATGTTCTTACATTTTTTACAAGGGCATGTCATTTCATCACCTACGGCCAAGTCAGGGAATGCATTCTGTATAAATGCTTTTATTCCCCTGATATACTGTTGACTATATTTTGGAAGGTTTATCCAAGTATTATCCACGTCGTCCATCACTACAATTAAGACAATTCAAGCTATCTTATATGATCTAAGATATTGTTAATTTTACATTTTTTTATCATATAAAATTAACATATGAAGCACTACTGAGCATGGTTATCCAATTACTAGCGTCTAGTTATAACATAAACAAGTTTTTACTGAAGTACTAATAATATAATTCGTTATGACACACTCTTAAATATCAATATTACTAGTTCAAAACTTATTTAGTCTAGCATCGCACATATGACATATATAAGAAGCTCCATAGATGATAAGTGTAGGCTTCAGAAAGATTAGTTTTACTTGCCAAATGTATCACAAAAACAAACGTCACATAAACTAATTAGTTTTGATGCATACGAGTACGAAACTCACATAAACCGAGTTTAACATCATAAATAAAAACCATTTAACATCAACACAAAAATATATCTACAAAACCATTTAACATTAAAAAAAAGTCACATCAGACATAAACTCAGTCAACAAAAAAATAAATCCACAAAAACTAAAACCATTTAACATCAAAAATAAAAACCACAAAAAAGCCCAACTAAAGAGAACCCCCAACTGAAGAGAAGCCTGAACTGAAGAGAAGCCCCAACTGAAATCAAATATAGAGTTTGATTAGATGTAGTTTAAGTGAAAAAGAGCTGTAAATGAAATAAAAATGAAGAACCAAAGCCCTGATTTGAAGAAACAAAGTCCTAGTTTAAAGATACAAAGCCTCGACCCCTCAAAACCAATTTGAAATATAACAACCAATTGAGACCTAATTGGAAATCTAGTAAGCAATTGAGCGAGAGATGAGAGAGATGAACTGAGAGAGAGACGGAAGAGATAGAGATGTACCACTTGAGCCATAATTTGAAATCTAGTAACCAATTGAGCTCTAATGTGAGTGAGTGAGAGAGGAAAGAGACGACTGAGAGAGTGAGTGAGAGAGCCCTATTGTGAATAATTTGGGCGAGTTAGTAAAAATGTGAGTAAAAATTTGGGCGGGTTAGTAAATATCAATTGCCGCTCATTAACTTTCACTTGTGCTAGCTATGCTACCGTCTCATTTTTTTTATTAAAATATATTTTTTATTTATTTTTAATAAAAAATATCTTAGTTAATATTTATAAATAATATTCCACTCATATTCTAAATTGTTATTTTTTCAAATTTTTTAATAATTATATTTTCATAATTTAAATACATCTAGAATTAAAAGATAAAATTATTAAAAAAACTTGATTATTTAATACAAGTAATTACTTTTACCTTTAATTTTATGTAAAAAATAATATATTCATCTTTTAATAGCTTAAGCTAACATTTCTGCATATATGTTGCAACCTTGAACACTTTCTAGCTAAGGCAACACCAATTTTGTGGCTAAGCTAACATAAAAAACAAAATGTTGCGGTAAGGTAGAAGTGGTATAACTAAGGTAACATATTCTAGCAACATTCACTAGGATGGCGTTGCGATAGGTCATTTATGGTGTAGTGCGACGTCGAGGTTTAGCCCTTTCCTTTTTCCGGTGCAACCCACTCTTTATCCTTTCAAATCTGTAATAATTACGTATTTCTAATACACTTTTCAACATAATCGACTCCTCATTTGTATGTTTTATCGATCTTTATCCTCCTATATTGCGAGCACCTTTATCTTCCGTCAGTAAAATATATTTTTCAGTTGAAAACATATAATTTTCTGATGAGCCATACATAATCTGGTAATATAGTAAAGGCTTCGTATTTCGATTTTCGTCATCGGTAGTTCAGAATAATTGTACATCTCAATTTATTAAGAAATTTGAGAACTTGATATGTGTACCTTTTTATGCTATTTTTTCTTGGTAACCGTGTGGCATTTTTGAGATTGAAGACATCAATCTCTTCACATTCGTAGCTTTTGGTTACCAGAAATACATTCTTGAATTCGATTGTATCCGAAGTTGTAGGAACTGATAATATTTGTGTCTCCCTGGAGTCGAACTTTAACCGATAACATGATGTTCGTAGCTCGAGCGCGAATTATTTTTGTTGCCAATGATTTTATTGTTTACTGATATTGTATACATCCTTGTTCCTTCTATTTTAGAAGTGTATGTCTCTCGTTGTACTTCATATGTAACCACCCCGTATGTTGATACAAATTTCATCGAATAATCTAGAACATGCGAAATGTACACTCCTCGGAAGCAAAACTAATGGACAGTGAGTTGTCCATAGCTGAAGCATATAACTGTTCGTACCCAATGGTTTACTTATACTTTAAAATAACGACTAACCATAAGATATCTACTTAAACTTGGTCTCCAGTTTCACTTCCAATTCAGCCTTGTCAATATTTTTAGAGTTGCGTCCCGAGCATAAGATATGATGTTTTTTTTTTGTGACAACTTGAATTCGCAACTTCAAATATATATTTTTTTACTTTTTTGCTCGTGACCACTCTAATTTTTGTTTTTTTATATATTTTTCGCAGATTTCTTCACCTGACCAACTTCAATACCATCGTGAAATTCGTCGTCATTTTCATCCTTATTCCGAAATCGTAACTGAGTCCGATGAAGACTTGTCCTCCAATGTCGTCATGTCAAACACCACTATTTGGAATAATATGGAAATATTTGATGATGAAGGGTTTCATGCTACCAACCTTCCTAGTACCTTTGATGATGAAGATATGAATAGTTTGAAAACTATATTCTTAATACCTGATAACTTCCTCGTCTTCAAACCCAATGGTGTAGATAAAATTTATGACCTTGTGTCTTTTAAAGATCATCTTGGAGTCAGGATTTCTGTTGCTGCATTTGAATGCGATTTTAGGGTTTCAATGCATCCATTTCTTGAGAGGGTATTGGATACTTGTGATGTTGGTTTAGGACATCTTACTCCCAATAGTTTCTTGAATGTCAATTCTTTTATCGCCCGTTGCTTTGATTGTTATATAGAGCCAAATATCGATATATTCTGGAGTCATTATAAGCTTACCACATCATCCAAATGCTTAGGCTTTTACTCCATTGGGCGCAAGAATGCTTCACAAAAAGGGGCTGATGCTCGTACTAACAATAAAGGGATTTTATGAGAACTGGTTTTTTCTTGTTGGTTCCAAAATTGATAACTACGCCCAATGGAATTTCTTCACGTCGAAAGAAATTCCGAAAAAGAATCCCAAACTTGATATTCCTAGTATCAAGACATATCGAAAGCTAAAAAATCCCCACAACAAGTCCACGATTTTATCCACTGCAACACTCCGATCAGAACAATTTCTGGTCCGAATTAAAGGTATACATAAGTTGCATTTTTTTACTTGTCATCATTGGCAGCACGTTCACATTTGCATAAATAATTTCTGGTCCCGCTAATTATGTCACGTTGGCCTTAATTTCCATTTCCTTCGTATGTTTACTGACTTTGATTTTTTCCTTTGGCATTGTGCAGTTTCAGGTATTGGAATGTCTGAGGCAGCTATATAGCAGAGGTATCGGGCGCAAAAAATGGCACAACTTGCAAGAAAGAGGAAAAAATCTAACAGGTCTAAGGCACATAGATCTGACATTGTTGAGGTCCTTCAAGATGGAGGGAAAAATCACACAACTAAGGAGATTTAAGTTGTAGCTATGGATGCAAGTTTTGTTGAGGCTGAGCTGACCCCTCCACCCCAAAAGAAATTGAAGGCTGCTGTAGCAAAATGCGCATCCAAGGCTGGTAAACATAGTTTAAAGAGTGCTTTATCTGTGTCCATAGCTTTGGGAAAGAAAATGTGTTCTTCCATCACACTTCTTAAAGATGATGAAGAGAAGCTTTCCAAAATGAATTCTGTTTTACGTGGTGAGGAGGTTATGACTCTTGCATCTCAGGTATTTTCTTTATCTTCCTCTTTAAAATCAATACCAAAGTGTTCAAATATCCATTGCTCTTGACTTAATATTTATTTCTTGTAGCTTTTACTTTGGTCACGAGAGCAAGTGGCTGAGTCTCTGCTTGATATTGAGAAATTGTCCAAGCTTGAAGATGTTGCTGATGCTGCTGAGGACATAGCAACTTCGGAGCAACAAAAGGCTGCTGTTGCCGAGGCAAGACTGAAGAAGCTTGAAGCCGAAGATGCTTCCCGTGAGAGTCAATTGAAGGACAAGATTTCATCCTTGGAGAAGCAGCTTCAAGAGGCCGAAGATGTTAAACTCAATGCTGAAGCTAATTAGTATGGTGTTGAGCTCGAGAAGAGGCTTCAAATGGTCAAGGAAGCCGTGATGGATGCCACCAAATGCATGTTTGACTATGAGTTAGAGCTTTGGAAATTGGAACAAGATGGAAAGAAAAATGTTGATGGTGTTCTCCCCAATGATGATGCAGAACTTCGGGAGGACACAACAGAAAATTAGGATGCTCCATTCTCTGGCTTTTTATGAACTTGTAGTATAATTTATTTTGGTACCTGTAAGATTTGAGCATGGATACTCTAGATGCTTTTGGGCGCATATTGCAGCAACTAAACCTTTGGGAGGACAAAACTTATTTATGCATGTTTTGTTGATATTATAACACCCTTTGGATGCAAGATTTATCATGCTAGCATATTAACAGAATAATAAGCTTTGAAAATATGTAGTTGATAAATACCTTGATGAATTCATTAGAATTTTGTTTTCAGCTGTGATTAACACCATTTGGTACTTTTGTTGCGCCAACGTACATCCAATGGTTGAGTAAATCACCGTAGGTTTTAATTTTTTTAATGAACCATCATAGCATAAAATGCGGTTTTCCGGTTCAACATGTGCTTCCAATCCTCGTTACTATGTACTAGTACTTTTAGTTTATTTGGATTGTGCACCGATGAGATATACTCTATGGTCTATAAAAATATTAAATCTAAAAAACTTTAGACCGCCACTTTCTCATCTCGGTTGGTCCATCATAGCTTCGCACTGAAGCATATATCCGGCCTGATATATCCTCTGCCTCCAAGTGATTTATTACTTCAATAGAGGTTGGAGTGGTACATCACTAGTCTAGGGTGGAAGATTTATTTTCCCCTCATGTGAGTGTCATCAAATCATGATTTTAGGACTTGATCAGTATGCCATCCCCAAGTGATCATCGATAGATTATCAGTTTAGGATTTGATCAATTTTTGCCCCCTACTGATAGGTCACAAGTTTAGGATAAGATTAATTCCCCCCCCCCCCCAAGTATTTGGTGATAGGTCATTTGTTTAAGGTTTTGTCAAATTTGATGCCCCTAAGTGACCCTCGGATAACACTTGTTTGGGTTGGAATAATTTTTTATTTAGTCCCCAATGGCTTATCATCAACTGAAACCACTGAGTTTTATCATAACAATAAATAACACATATGAATATTAACACATATGAAATAAATTGAAATTTTATATGTCTCATGGCTTTCTTAACAAAATTGAAATCCTAGAAAATACTTGCATATATATCCTACTAAGATAAATAAGTAACCATCTTGTCGGCATCAATTTATTTAAGCTTATCTGATTATTACGATGACGACGATGATGATAAATTACTGATGGTATTTCTTCAACTTAGTAATATTCCAAGTGTTCTTGATCGGCGTAACAATTAAAGTCTCAAGTTTGCAAGTTCCAGACTGAGGCATGCTTGAAATTTTGTATGGCCCTTCCCAGTTGGGCATAAGTTTGCCAAGTTGATCAGGCTTGGAAGATGTTGTCTCCCTAAGCACATAGTCTCTGACTCGAAAAGTCCTTTTTTGTACTCCAAAATCAAAATATTGAGCAACCTTCTGTTGATAAGCAATAGTATGCAAAGTAGCTATTTCTCTCAATTCCTCGGCAAGGTCCACATTCGCTCTAAGGCCTTCCTTATTTTTATTCAAGTCAAAGATTTGGTTGCAATACGATGGTAATCCAACCTCCATAGGAACCAGGGCATCAGTTCCATATGCCAGTCTGAATGGTGTATCATTGGTTGCCTTTCTGGTTGTCTGATATGCCCACAACACATGTGGAAATTCTTCGACCCATAAGCCTTTGGCATCTTCAAGTCTCTTCTCAATTCCCTTAATGATAGTTTTGTTTGCATTTTCAACCTGACCATTACTTTGAGGATATGCAACAGAATTGGTGTGATGCTCAATGTGATACATCCCCATGAGTTCAACAAAATTCTTCCCCTTAAATTATGAACCATTATCAGAAACCATTATCTTTGGTACACCAAACCTATAAATAATGCTCTATTTGACAAACTTGATAACTTCCACCTCTGTGATATGAGAAAGTGCTTTTGCTTCCACCCATTTAGTCATGTAGTCAATTGCCACAATACAGTAGACTGCATATCCTTTACCCTTCGGGAGCTTTCCAACAATATCAATTCCCCACATAACAAAAGAAATCGGACAAAGAATTGGCATTAGCTCAGATGGAGGTTGTCTTGGTATGTTGGTGTGAATTTGGCACCGGTGACACTTCTTCACATACTCCATTGAATCCTGACGAATAGTAGGGCAAAAATAGCCTTGCCTTAAAATTTTGAAGGCCAAGGCTCTCCCTACTAAGTGATCAGAACATACCCCTTCGTGAACTTCTTCTAAAGTCAACCTTGCTTCTTCGGGAGTAATACATCTCAAGAGTGGTTGTGTCATAGATCTTTTGTAGAGTAAATTACCGACCATTGTGTAGTTCATCGCTCTGTATTTAATTTTTTCGGGCTTCAGTTCGATTGGATGGTAAAATATTTTTCTCCAAATAATCACGGATCGGCATCATCCAATTCCTGATCTGGCCAATCATGTTAACCACAGTACGCCCCACCGATGGTTGATGGAGCTCTACCATATAAATTGCCCCATCAAGTGATCCCTTGTCGGAAGAAGCTAAGCGTAATAAAGCATCTGCCCGTTCATTCTCTTCTCTAGATATTCCAAAGAGATCGAAGGATACAAATTCCTTAGCCAGATTTCTAACTTCCACGGCATAGGCCTTCAGTCTTTCTTCTTTCCGATCGTATTCACCAGAAAAATGTTTAATAAGTTGTGAATCAATGTAAGTTTGTAGATGAGTTACATCTAAGCTTCAGGCTAGCTTCATCCCCGAAATGTTTAACAACAAGTTGTGAATCACTGTAAGATTTGATAGCAGTTCGAGGCTTATAAATAATATCATGCTCACCAAGTTCAACTGCCCATGCCATCAACCTCTCTGACACTTCGGGCTTGTGCAAGACCTTCTTTAGTGGCTGGTCAGTAATTACTTCAAGTGTTCTTCCTTGAAAGTAATGTCTCAATTTTCTTGCTTCCATGATCATTTCTATGGCCAACTTTTCAATGTTAGGATACCTTGTTTCTGCATCCTTCAACGCATGACTTACATAAAACACTGGCATTTGGATACCAACATCGTCCTTGATCAATACAACATCGACAGTTCGATCAGTTACAGCGAGATAAAGTTGAATTATTTTCTCCCCATTGGGCCTTGTTAACAGGGGTGGTGTAGAAAGATATTCCTTGAATATTTCGAAAGCTGCTTCACATTCCTTGGTCCACTTGAATTCTTTAACTCCCCTAAGTGTATCAAAGAAGGGTAAGGCTTTTTCCGCACTTCGTGAGATGAAACGTATAAGTGTAGCCAAACGGACGGTTAATTTCTGAACATCCCTTTTTGTTTGAGGAGCTTTCATGTCAATTATGGCTTGGATTTTTTCTGGATTGACTTCAATACCTCTTTCGCTTACCAAGTAACCAAGTAATTTCCCGGATCTGACCCCAAAGGTGCACTTGGTCGGGTTCACCCTCATATTATTTTTACGAAGGGTCCGGAAACATTCTCGTAAATCATCCACATGGGTTTTGTCATCGCTTTTCACAATCATGTCATTAATATAACACTATATATTTCTCCCAATTTACTTCTCAAATACTTTGTTGATCATCCTCTGATAAGTTGCCCCAACATTGAGTAGTCCAAAGGGCATCTTAAGATATGCCCAAGTCCCATGATGTGTGATGAATGCAGTTCTACGTACATCTTTTATAGCCATAACTATTTGATAGTACCTTAAAAAAGGGTCCAAGAAACTCAATATAGAATATCCAACAGTGTCGTCAATAAGTTGATCAATATTTGGGAGCAGATAGTGATCCTTGGGGAAAGCTTTATTAAGATCAGTATAGTCTACACACACGCGCCACTTTCCATTTATTTTTTGACAACGACCACATTTGCTAGCCATTCTGGAAATTGAACCTCCTCAATAAAACATGCTTCCAATAGCTTTTTGACTTCTTCCTCAATCACCGTTTGACGTTCGGGGGCAAAGTTTCTTTTCTTCTGATGAACTGGCTCAAAATCATCTTTCACATGAAGTTTATGATCAGAGATATCTTTGCTTATTCCTGGCATATCATCAGCCCTCATGCAAAGATGTCTTTGTACTCTTTCAAGACCTCGATCAATTCTTTCTTTATAGCACTTGAGATTTCTTTGTCGATGGTGACCAGGTGTTCGGAATTGCCAAGTGTAAGCTCAATCTATTCGGTTTACATGGCTGGTTTAACAATTGGTTTGGTCCAATCTGTCCCAAATCTTTCCAACTCGATACTGAATGATGTTTTTGTTTCGTGAGCGAGATGTCTCTTCATCATCTTTGCTTTTCTTTTATTTTTCCCTTCATCCTCGGGTTCATCGGCATCTGCCGTTTTAGCATACTGTTCATTAATCTCATCTAGGGCTAAGGTTCTGGCCACAACTTGATCATCCTTAACTTCACCAATTCCCTCAATAGTTGGGAATTTCAACTTAAGATGTGGTAATGAACATACATCTTGGAATTTCGTTAGCATGAGTCTTCCTAGGATAATATTATAAGAGAATCCACATCAATGACATAGAATTTTAGCTCATGGGTTACCTCTCTGGGCTCTTGCCTGATGCTTAGTTTGAGAAAAATTTGTCCACTGATCTGCACCTGTTGATTTCCAAATCCGTAGAGTGGTGGTTCGGTGTATACGTCCATTCCCTCTCCTCCAAGTTTGAGTTGATCATATGCTTTTTTGAAAATCACATTCACAGAGCTTCCCCCATCAATCAAAACCTTTCGAACTTTGTAATCATGAAGATAACATATGAAGACGAAGGGATCTTCATAGGGCCATGTTACTCCTTCAAAATCATCATCTGAAAAGGTAATTGTTGTTGACTGTTTTGGCCGATCATTCTGACGATAGAGATTGTACACCTCCTTGGTATAATGTTTTTTAGAAGATTTGGTATTATATCATGCTAATGACCCTTCAGAAATTGTATTGATTTCTCCACGCACTTGCATTTGATTGTCCCGAGCCTCTTTTCTCTGCTCATTATCTTTCTCAATGAAACGGTCCAACTGCCCTTCTTTGATTAGTTGCTCAATTAATCTCTTCAAGTTAAAACAGTCCTCTGTTGTGTTCCCAGTCTCTTGATGATAATCACAATACTTGTTGTTATTCTTCTTATAACTTGGCAAGTTCATCTTTTGAGGTCTTTCAAATCCCGGTCTATCTTTGATCTCGTTGAGAATCCGAGACCTTGAGGTTGTTAGGTCCAAATGATTGTAGAAGGGGGGGTTGAATACAATCTTTAATAAATATTAGAATCTGTTTCGGATAATTTTTGATTAAACAATTTAAATTATTATCACGAAATAATAATCAAAGAAACATAGTTCAAGTAAAATACTTATATTAAACTTGAGGTGGGTTACAAGATTAAATCAGAAAATATTCACTAATTTAGCTCTTTAAAATTCTAGAGAGATTTTGACATTAAATGCTCTTGAATTTTTTTTAAGCCGAATAGAATGTTAATAGAAGTGTGTTATACTACTGACTTAATCTGCTATTTATAGACAAAATCAGATGCTGGAGACTTTTTTTACTCGGGGAGACTTTCTCTCCTCAGAGAGACTTTCCTTTTTAGCTCGGGGAGACTTTCCTTTTCTAGAGACTTTCACTTTGGAAGACCTTTGAAGCCATGGAAGACTTATTAAGCTCGGGGAGACTTTTGACAAATAGGAAGACATTTTGAAAATATTCGGGGAGACTTTTGGAAATGTCTCGGGGAGACTTTCAAAAAGTCTTCCCGAGTAAACTCTGCCGACTTGCATGATTTCTTCAAATGTATATCTTCTGACCATTTCCATTTATTTTGTTTTCAATTTAATTTAAATTCTATTTGTTTTATTATATATCTTATACATTAAATTAATTCTCTTTGAATTAATCTAAGTAAATAGGATACATAATAAATTATCGTTTTGATAATAGAATTAAATTAAAATCTTCTTCATTCTAAAATAATTCTAAATTAATTAATTTCTTAATCAATTTAAGAAATAAATTAATTCTGATTGAATTAATTTACCAATTAAATTAACTAAATAATTTAATCAATTAATAGAGAATTAAATTAAAGTCTTGACTCCACAGCTGTTGATGATATAACTTTAAATCTTCTGTCTTCTCACCAATGTCTGTAGATTGACTTTGATCTTCTTTTTCTTGTCAGATAATACCTACTGAAGATTCCTGTGACAGATAATATATTTACTTACAAATTATCTATGTTTGAGTTGAGTTGTCATCTCACTAAACAAATAGGCTTCTAAACATATGCCTTTCAATCTCCCCCTATTTGTTTGTTAAACAATAACAAGCAAATCACTAGAGGATAACTCAACTAACAAACAAGAAAAAGATATAACAATAAAACTTGTAAATAAACAAACTTAGTTCTGGTTTATATTAAACATTTCCAGATTCAAACATTAATGATAAATACAAGATAGTTGTTCCTCTAGACTGAACAAATAGTACAGATTTCTATCTTGATCTATCCTAGTTCTAGTAACAAAAGATGTTAACATTTCTTCAATTCTGATCATCTTGAGACTGTATTTCACCTTCTTCTGCTTCTTCAACACCAACAATAGGTGTGCGTGGTTCTGGTTCAGGTACTGTCTGAGAGCTTCCAGAAACCCCATACGCCTTGTTTTGTTCTGATATAGAAAGTCTATACAAAACTTCATTATCAAGAGGATCATGTGGAATTGAAGTTGGTTGCTTGAACTCTTCTAGTCCTTTCCATTGCTTGTAAAAATCAATATCTTTAGACATACAGTAGTCTTGGATATAATCAGCAGCAACTGATTTAGCTTGACTTTGAAATCCTTCAGACCGTAGCATTTTCTCTACGTCTATTAAGTAGTTCAAAGGATATCCAGTCATAGACTCTGAATTAAGACGAATTATTTGATATTGATTATTTTTCACAAACCTTACTTCATAAGGTTCAGGTATGATTTCTGGACTCCTTAGAGTAGCAAAGTCTCGAATGTGATCTCGGAGTATTTCATTCATCTCTGAACTTCTTTTTACTTTACACAGCATAACCCATAACTCAGAGGGTGTTCTTGTTCTGAAGAAGTCCAACGAAACTTTGTAGAAACCATAATTATCAAGATGAATTATGATATGCCAGCCATCTATATTTACTTCAACTGTGATATACCTGACCTCTAGCTTTAATGCAGTCATGTAAAGATCTACAGTTGTATTGGCAGTGAATAGTTCACCTATCATGCCGGATACCTCTCTGTCTTGATATGTGCCAATCTGAGGTTGATCCATGATCATTCTAGCTTGATCCCATTTTGGTCCAAACTTTCTTTTAATGTCTTCCCTCTTGGCAGTGATTGCAGCATCCCATAGCTTTTGCTTTTGTGCAGCTGCTTCCTTGTTCTCCTTGGATTTAACTTGTAGGAGAGCCTTAAGCTTATCAAGCTTGTCTTTTCTTGCTTGAGCTTCATTTTGCATTTCAAGAATCCTTGTATCTAACTCAAAGTTTTTCTCTATGGATTCTTCTTGAAATCTTCTAAGTTCTTCATCTAGCTCAGCATTTCTTTCTGTTTCATCAGAGAAAAGAAATTCTCTGTCAAACTCACCTATTTCAGCATCACCAAAAGTTGATTTTCCAGGAGTTTGTTGTTCTGGTTCAAAGAAAGAAAAATCTTGTTCTGCTGCATAGTAAGATTGATCTGACTTGTATTGATCTGTAGCAGCTTCTTGTATTGTGTCATGCATTTTCTCTTTTCCTTTGACTGGAGCTTTTTCTTGTACCTTCTCCCCCTTAGTTGAGGGATCCTTGACTGAAGTCCCTTCAAAGAATTGTTGTTGTTCTGGGATGTGTCTAGTTCTAGACTTTACCATGTTGTAGACATGCCTCAAACCTTCATTCAGCTGATCTATGCCTCTTTCAATCATTGCAAATCTCGAGGAATTAAGAGCATTGTACTGATGATAATCATTTTCTAGAACATCAATACGATTTGAGATCTTATTTATCTCTGTGAGATTATCAGCAATTTGAATTTGATTCTGTCTCAAGTCCTTGATATCAGTTGCTATAACACCTTGCGTTTGATTCACATCATTTGTTTTGAGAAGCACAGTTGCCTTTACTTCTTCAAGATCCTTTCTAATGAGAGAAAACTGATTTGTAACTGGATCTGAAGAATTTTGAGCATTTACTTGAGCTCGAAGTTGTGCATTTTCTGCTTTCAGTGCATCCATCTGTTGTTGAAAGGACAGTAACATATTTTGCATCTCACTTTCTGTGCCTGTGTGTGCACTCATTTTTCCTATTTGTAAGAGTGTTTCACTCACCTCACGTGTAGGTGTATCACACAGTGTTTGCCTTTCTTCGCTCGTGTTTAACTCAAAATCCGAGCCTTCAGATGTACCTGCAGTATAGATCACCAAAGCCCCTGCATGAGAGGTCACTGGTGGTGCAATGGAACTTTGCAAGTTCCAATCCTCAATAAAGTCTTGCGTTTCTTTTGGAATAGAAAACTGAGTTGCCTCAGGGTAAGACTCAAAGAGTTGCTGATCATCTTGAGATGATGAGTAGATCTTTTCAGATTCCGGATATGATCCATCCGGGGAGGTAGGCAAGGATCTAGGAATCAGCGAGAGATCCAAGTTTCCTCCTAAAGCCTGTGAAGGCACTTGATGTTGTGAAGCATCATGTTCTACCATTACTAGGGTAGATGAAGTACCAAGCATTTGCTTCTTCTGTGGAGCAGGAATCAAGTCTTCTTCACTCCCTAACTGTGTATGTTTTCTCTTCTGTGTTTGGGAGAGAGATTGTGATGACGAAGTAGCAGTGTATGGATCTAAGACCTGTGTCAGAGACTGTTGGATTTCAGACTCATGATCTATCCTAATAGCCACTGGGGGCTTAACACTGATATAATTTAAGTCAAGATTTAAGTCAAAATTCACAATAGAAGAATTCCTTACCTGAGTACTTACTGGAGCAGATGCAATTGGTTCTGCTTGAGCATGATGTTCTTCAAGTTGTTCAACTTGTTCTGGTTGAACTTGTTCATCTTCATCTTCACTTAGAGGAGCAGGAATCATTTGTAGAGGTCCTGCATCAAACACTAGTGCTGGTGCTTGATTTTGTTGTTGATGAATGAATTGAGCCATGTATGGTGTATAAATTACAGGAACACCTGGTAGTTTGTTTGCCTTCGACAACCTTGTAAAAAGATTTCTTTGTGTGGAAAGCGATCTTACTATAGGTGAATTGTTAAATAACACTTTGTGTTCATTAGTTAGCTTGTCATTCAAAAACAAAGTCAGAAATCTTGGATAGTAGCAATGAACTGTATGATCTTCTGTAAGACTTCTGCTTGAAAAAGTACCCATTTTCCTGATTATCTCTTTCAAAATTAATTTCTCAAAATTTATTCTCCGGTTATGTGTCACAGCAAATCCTATGTTTTGTAAAAGCAGAGGAATGTTGTGAAAACTATTCTTCAGACATGGAGAAAATACCTTGGCCAGTGTATCAAAGATGTAGTCCCACTCACTTACCAGATGAGTCTTGGACAGTCTAACCATATTAAATTCACCTTGATACTGGATAGTTTGAAAGAATTCTATCAGCTCCTGTGGTGTTGGTAGTGGATCAAAGTTGTCTGTTGGAAAGCCTAGAATCCTGTTTACATCAATATCTGTTACCCAGTAATCTCTTCCTCTTACTTTGAATGCGAAGCGAGTTGACGTGCTGGTTGAGCAATTAACAGCTGTAGAGTAGAGAGCCTTCAGTGGATCAATCTTCAGAACAGGGTCCAGGGTTATTGAAGTTCCGATCATAGGATGCTCATTGAGAAATCGAATCCAGGGAATGAATCTGGGTTCTGGACATCTTGTAGGATCAAAGTACCCTACATAGTTAGTCTTGCAGATTTCAAAGACAGCGGCCATTATAATTTATCTGCGTAACAAACAATGTAATTTATTAGAAAATAAATAGAACAGGTGAAATTAAATAAGTGATCAAAAATTTTACAATTGTTTCTAAACCCATTAATCAGTTAAATTAAAAGAAAAAAAACTGATTAAGATTTAGTAAATAACTAATTATAGAAAAAAAAACTTACACACACAATTGTTTAAAAGAGAGAAAAATTTGCAAGAGTTTGATTGGGTTTGGCAATTAAAAAACGGAATAGAATAGGATTAGATAGGATTAGAGAATGAAAACTGAACATATATATATAGGAAAAGTCTCGGGGAGACTTTTGAAGGTCGGGAAGACCTTTCAAAAATCTCGGGGAGACTTTTGAAGGTCGGGAAGACCTTTCAAAATCTCTCAGAGACTTATTAAATAACAACAACAAAAAAAAACATTAAATAATAATAAAAATAAAAAAAATTGGGGAGACATTGATAGATCACGGAGACTTTTAAAATGTCTCGGGGAGACATTTTAAATTCTCGGGGAGACTTTTAATTTTGAGCAGAAAATTTTAAAATTGAAATAAAAGTCTCTCCTGATTTATTTTATTTTAAATAAACTAGTATATAACATATATAATATAATATATATATAAACAAAACTCGGGGAGACATTTTGAATATCTCGGGGAGACTTTTTCAAAAGTCTCTCTGAGAATCAAAAGTCTTCCCGAATTACATATATGTATATATATTAAAAACAAAATATAATATATATATATATATATATATATATATATAATCCGAAATATTTTTAATAATATACTAAAATATAATAACACAAAATATTGAATTATACTAATAATAACTATACTTAAATATATGATTATTTTCTCATAAAAATAATTTTCACCAAAATTCTAACTTGTAAAATTTTGATTAAATTATTTTAAAGATAATAATCTAAGATTACAATATAGTAGAATACAACCAAAAAATAGATAAAATAAAATATTATAATAATTTACACTAAACACACATTCGAGAACTAGAATTTAGTAAAATAAATTCACAAGTGTTATAACAAATATTCACGTAACAAGCACTTGAAATTTTATTTAAGACCATAATGCAGATGTGAACTGGGATTTAAGATGAAGAACTATTTAACATCCCAAGTTCACCAACCAACCTGGTGAATGTGGATTCATCAAGTGGCTTAGTAAAAATATCTGCAGTCTGTTCTTCTGTGGGTACAAAGTGTAATTCCACAGTACCATTCATAACATGTTCTCGAATAAAATGATATCTGATATCTATGTGCTTTGTCCTCGTGTGTTGTACAGGGTTGTTGGAGATTGCAATGGCACTTGTGTTATCACATAAAATAGGAATTTTATTTAACATAAAGCCATAATCTCTGAGTTGATTTCTTATCCATAAGATCTGAGCGCAACAGCTTCCCGCAGCAATGTACTCAGCCTCTGCTGTAGAATTGGAAACTGTTTGCTGTTTCTTGCTGTACCAGGAAATCAATCTTCTCCCTAGGAATTGACAGCTCCCTGAGGTGCTCTTCCTATCAACAACACTACCTGCATAATCAGAATCTGTATATCCTATTAGATTAAAACCAGATTCTTTAGGGTACCAGATACCAAGATTAGGTGTACCCTTAAGATATCTTAAGATTCTTTTCACAGCAACATGATGAATATCTCTAGGATCCGCTTGGAACCTTGCACATATACAAGTGGCATACATAATATCTGGTCGGCTTGCAGTTAGGTAAAGTAGAGATCCAATCATACCTCTGTAGCTTGTGATGTCTACCTTTATTGAGTTTTCACATAATCCAAGCTTGACAGCTGTAGATGAGGGAGTTCTTGCAGATGCTGAATCTTCCATGTGATACTTCTTCAGAAGTTCTTTAAGGTACTTGGACTGACAAATGAATATTCCATCTATTCTTTGACTCACTTGAAGTCCAAGGAAGAATTTCAGCTCTCCCATTAAGCTCATCTCATACCTACTCTGCATTAACTTAGCAAATCTCTTGCACAAGTTATCATTAGTAGACCCAAATATTATGTCATCAACATATACTTGTACCATTATCAGATCATTATTGTGTTTCTTATAAAATAAGGTTTTATCTATGACTCCTCTAACAAAAGCATTTTCAAGCAAGAATTCTGAAAGAGTGTCATACCATGTTCTGGGTGCTTGTTTGAGACCATAGATAGCCTTGAAAAGAAAATATACAAAGTCCATGTGATCTGGATCTTCAAAGCCTGGGGGCTGTTGTACATATACCTCTTCAGCTAGCTTTCCATTCAGGAATGCACTCTTCACGTCCATTTGATAAACTTTAAAATTGGAGTGAGCTGCGAATGCCAGAAACATCCTGATAGCCTCAAGTCTTGCAACTGGAGCGTAGGTTTCATCATAATCAATTCCTTCAGCTTGGGAATAACCTTTTGCAACCAGTCTGGCTTTGTTTCTTATTACAATGCCATCTTCATCTAACTTGTTTCTGAATACCCATCGTGTGCCAATTACAGTCTTGTCCTTCGGTCTGGGTACCAGTTTCCAAACATCTTGAGATTCAAATTGATTGAGTTCATCTTGCATAGCAATCACCCAATCAGGATCAGACAGTGCTTCTTCTACTTTCTTAGGTTCCATTTCAGATAGAAACCCAGAATAATTGCATTGATTCTGTGTAGCACCTCTTGTTCTAACACCAACATCTGGATCACCAATGATCAGCTCAAAAGGATGAGCTCTACTCCAAATTCTCTGACTTGGCAGATTAGATCTTGATGATTCGCCTTGAATTTCATTGTGATGTTGTGTTTGATTTGCTGATCCTTCATCTCCTCCCCCTGAGTTGCTGCTAGGATCTCTTGATGAATCTCCTTGTGTGTTAGGGGTATCTCCAGAGTTTCCACTATTTCCACCACTAGCACTTGGATCATCAACATTATTATCATTGTTGTTTCCTGTTGCAGCCTCAGGTTCGTTTTCATCATCTGAGTGTGAGTCTGGCATATTGTTGAACTTAAAAGTTTCAGATGGATCATCATTTTGGATGTTAGGGAATTTTGTGTCATCAAAAGTTACATTGACACTTTCTTTGACATGATGTTGATCAATAATATACACCCGATAAGATCTTCTTGAATAACCAACAAAAATAGCTTCTTGAGCTTTAGCCTCGAACTTTCCAATACATTCTTCTCCATCTTTAAGAACAAAGCATTTAGCACCAAATACATGAAAGTACTTGAGCGTTGGTTTCTTGTTGGCCATTATTTCGTAAGGTGTCTTCATTAAGTCCTTGTTGATCAGAGTCCGATTCTGGGTATAACATGCAGTATTTACAGCTTCAGCCCAAAAGTACATTGGAAGCCTTGATTCACTCAGCATAGTCCTTGCAGCTTCAATTAATGTACGATTCTTCCTTTCTACAACTCCATTCTGTTGCGGAGTTCTAGGTGCTGAGAATTGTCTTGTTATTCCCTTTTCAGCACAAAAGTCATTCAGAACTGCATTCTTGAATTCAGTTCCATTGTCTGACCTTATAGCTCTAACTGGAAGCTTCGAATCCAACTCAATCATTTTTATATGATCAATCACCATTTGAGGAGTTTCATCCTTTGAGTGCAGGAATAAAACCCATGTATACTTTGAATAGTCATCAACAATAACCAAGGCATATCTTTTATGTGACATTGACATTACATTAACTGGACCAAATAAATCCATGTGAATTAATTGCAGTGGTTCAGTAATACTAGATATGTCAGTGCTTGGATGTGATGCTTTCTTTGCTTTCCCTTTCTGACATGCCTCACAAAGTCCTTCTTGTGTGAATTCCAATTGAGGCAGTCCTCTCACTAATTCTCTTTTGACTAGAGAATTCATAGATTTGAAATTAAGGTGTGAGAGTTTCTTGTGCCATAGCCAACTTTCATCTGACGAAGCTTTAGCATAAAAACAATTGACTTCATCTCTGCAACCTGAGTTCAGATCGGCTACGAACAAGTTTCCTTTCCTTACTCCCTGAAGAGCAAGCTTTTCATCCTTCTTGTGAGAAATCAAACATCTCTCCTTCACAAAGTTCACTGTGTATCCCTTGTCACAAAACTGACTGATACTCAGAAGATTGTGTTTGAGACCTTCCACGAAAGATACATTATCAATGACGACATTGCCAGCTTCTAAACAGCCATATCCCTTAGTCATACCCTTACTGTCATCTCCAAAGGTAACTACTGGGCCAGCTCTCTCAACAACATTTGATAGCAGGGCTCTATCTCCGGTCATGTGTCGTGAGGATCCACTGTCGAGAATCCAAATGACCCGGTTCACCTGTTTTACACCCTGCAATCATCAAATGAGTTAGGACTTCTTCGGAACCCAACATTGATTGGGCCCGGCATATTTGAAAAATTGTCCTTTGTCAGGTTTAACAACAGAACCCAACTTGACAAACTCATCTACTACTTTGACTGAACACTTCTCCTTGTAAACAGCCTTAACATTTTTGTATACAGGCTTAGGAGAAAATGTCTCCTTCTGAGAAACAGGAGGACTGGCAGTCTTTGATCTAGCATGCCTGTGATTTATGTGCTGTCTAGGTGTAGTATTGACATTCATAGCATGCATGCTTTTAAAATATGCAGACATAACATTGAAAGCACATAGCATACAGTTATCTACACCACATGGTTTATGGCATGCATCAATAGTAGGCATTTTATTCACAATAGCAGGAGTCTTAACAGTTTCTACCTTAACTTTATTAACATTTTTAAAGTTCTCAGTAGCATGGAATCTGTTGTTCTTTTCCCTACTATTAACAAACTTATTAGGTCTGTTATGATTTTTCTTAAGCTCATTAGCACCTAAACCAGGAGTGGATGAACTAGCAGTGTTCACATTTTGTATTGGTTTTTTAGGTACATATTTAGCTTCCTGGACATTTATTCCTTTTATGTCCCTAACAGGTTTTTCCTGTACTTTCTCTTCCTCTTTAAGATCTTCAAGTTTAATTTCATAATCCACTATTACACAACTATCAAGAACTGGTTCTGCAATAGGAGTTATGAAAAGAGGTTTCTTAGTGTCTTTAATAACATGTGGAATACCCCTTTCTATAGCAGTCTCTTTAAAAGGGGTAATGTTACTAGCCTTTTCTACGGATTGGTTATATTCAAAACCTATCCCAACTTTGCGTTTAATCTCTTGTTGGTCAACTAGGTCTTTCATAACAAATGAAGCAGTTCTATAGGCTTGAATTTGAAATTAGGGTTCCTCCTGAATCTTGTATTTCCAAATTTTCTAGCAATCAGTGCCAGAGATTCATCCTCAAGTTGATCAAGTTCTTCCATTGAGTAGAATTCACTTTCAGATGAATTCATTTGAGTTGCACCAACTTCTGCAACAATACCTTGATCAATGACTTTGACTGAAGAAGATTCAGTCATAGCTTCTCTGTGTTCTGGTACTTCTGCTACAAGAGCTGTAGACTTGCTGACCACTTTGCCTGTACCATATATTTCTTTCTGTTGAATCTGCTCTAGCTCATAGGTCTTTAGTACCCCATAAAGTCTTTCCAATGAAATTTCATTCATGTCCCTTGACTCCCTGATGGCAGTAATCCTATGCTCTAAGTGAATTGGCATTGTCAGCAAAAACTTCCTATTAATCTCCTTCTTCGTATAGTGTTTGCCATTGAGATTTAGATCATTTATCAATTTATTGTATCTCTCAAAAACATCAGAGATACCTTCTCCAGGATTTGATCTAAAATGCTCATATTGAGACGTTAAGATTTCCAATCTGTTCTCCCTCACTTCTTCTGTTCCTTCATTCAGTATCTCTATCGTTTCCCAGATGTGTTTAGCATTTTTGCAATTAATAACATGATTGTACATTCCGGGATCAAGAGATTCTACCAAAATTAACTGCAGGCTGGTGTCCAAAGAATCCAGTTCCTTTTCAGTATCAGTGTACTCAGAAATTTCTTTATCAAATTGTCTGTGCGGAATAAGTACACCATCTATCATATGCTCAGGAATGATTGCTATTGGAGCAACAACACCGGTCTTCAAAATATCTTTGTACTTAGGGTTTGCAGTTCGAAGAAATAGTGTCATCTTCCTCTTCCAAAGATTATAATTATCTTTATCAAATGGAGGAATTTTAATGCTACTCACTCTTTGAGTACTCATATTAAAATAATGGAAGATTAAAAAGATTTGAGATTTTTAGGAATTAAAAATTTTCGAATTTTTAAGAAATTAAAAATTTTCGAATTTCTAATAAATTAAGAATTTCGAATTTTTTAAAGAATTAAAAGTTGTGAAATTTTTAGGAACTAAAGAGATTTCAAATTTTTAAGAAATTAAAAATTTTAGAATTTTTAATAAATTAAAATTTTTGAAATTTTAATAAATTAAAATTTCAATTTTTAATAAATTAAAAGTTTCGAATTTTTAATAAATTAAAAGTTTCGAATTTTTAATAAATTAAAAGTTTCGAATTTTTAATAATTAAAATATTAGGATCTTGATTTTTATGTCAATCAGATGGCTCGGATACCAATTGTTAGGTCCAAATGATTGTAGAAGGGGGGTTGAATACAATCTTTAATAAATATTAGAATCTGTTTCGGATAATTTTTGATTAAACAATTTAAATTATTATCACGAAATAATAATCAAAGAAACACAGTCAAGTAAAATACTTATATTAAACTTGAGGTGGGTTACAAGATTAAATCAGAAAATATTCACTAATTTAGCTCTTTAAAATTCTAGAGAGATTTTGACATTAAATGCTCTTGAATTTTTTTTAAGCCGAATAGAATGTTAATAGAAGTGTGTTATACTACTGACTTAATCTGCTATTTATAGACAAAATCAGATGCTGGAGACTTTTTTTACTCGGGGAGACTTTCTCTCCTCAGAGAGACTTTCCTTTTTAGCTCGGGGAGACTTTCCTTTTCTGGAGACTTTCACTTTGGAAGACCTTTGAAGCCATGGAAGACTTATTAAGCTCGGGGAGACTTTTGACAAATAGGAAGACATTTTGAAAATATTCGGGGAGACTTTTGGAAATGTCTCGGGGAGACTTTCAAAAAGTCTTCCCGAGTAAACTCTGCCGACTTGCATGATTTCTTCAAATGTATATCTTCTGACCATTTCCATTTGTTTTGTTTTCAATTTAATTTAAATTCTATTTGTTTTATTATATATCTTATACATTAAATTAATTCTCTTTGAATTAATCTAAGTAAATAGGATACATAATAAATTATCGATTTGATAATAGAATTAAATTAAAATCTTCTTCATTCTAAAATAATTCTAAATTAATTAATTTCTTAATCAATTTAAGAAATAAATTAATTCTGATTGAATTAATTTACCAATTAAATTAACTAAATAATTTAATCAATTAATAGAGAATTAAATTAAAGTCTTGACTCCACAGCTGTTGATGATATAACTTTAAATCTTCTGTCTTCTCACCAATGTCTGTAGATTGACTTTGATCTTCTTTTTCTTGTCAGATAATACCTACTGAAGATTCCTGTGACAGATAATATATTTACTTACAAATTATCTATGTTTGAGTTGAGTTGTCATCTCACTAAACAAATAGGCTTCTAAACATATGCCTTTCAGAGGTGTTGAGAACTGTAAATACCATCTCATCCCGATTCTTTTTTCTCTCCGCCAACCTATCAGCATATGATTTGTCTTTCGATCAGTCATTCCTGGAACGTTCTGGTGACTTCTTACGCTCCGGGGATCTGTCCCTCTTTGATGATTTATCATTCTTCCGAGGGCTACCAGTGCCAAGGGCTTCTTCTCTTCAGTGAATATTTTCTGCCCTGGTGTACATATCATTCAAGATTGTTGGAGGAAAGTCAAAAAGTGATTTTAATAGCTTCCTGTTTCACATTTTATCCAATCCACTATAAAAGAAACCCATGGCTTAATTTTTATCCAGCGATGACACTTTTTCACATTCTTGTTTATAGCATTTCATAAAAGATGTTAGAGACTCATCGGACCTTTGTTTAACATTGTTGAGAAAAGCAGTTAGTTGTTCGATCCTTTGATTGTAATCGTAGTGCTTCAAGAACTTTGACTTTAGTTGATTATAACAGTAGATTGAATTAGGGAGAAGGGTCCGGTACCAACCTTGTGCGCCATCCCTCAAATAGACTTCAAACATATTATACATGGTGATTTCATCATGGCCGGCACACTTCATATGCCTCTCATACTGAGTAACGTGCTCGTAAGGATCAGTTTTTCCATTGTAGTAAGTCATCTTTGGAACCGCATGACCAACCTTAGGGATGTAGTCTCGGATATCTCTAACCAACGATGACTCAGTTGAATAGTCCTCGTTTCCACCTCCCCGCATCTTTCTTTCTAACTTCTCTAACTGTTCACGTAAAAGGGCTGCTTCATCATGATGATTGTTATCATAGTTTCGATTATCGATGTCATGCGCATCCCTTCTATGATTATCATCATGACGCCGATGATAAACGTCATCATCACCCCCGTAACCATTGTTGTTTCGACGACCCCCACCATTATTACAGTGACCGCCACCATGACCTCAATTATTCCTTCTGCCATTATTTCCCCGGTCACCATTATTAGCATAAGGAAGAGTGTTTCCTCGAGGTGGTGATCTGTCCGGGACCCCATCGGGCGCTCTACGATGATGGCGGTCACTTGATCTAGATCTTCTTCGTCTTGGTGATCAGTCTCCTAGAGGTGATCTTCTATGAGGTGATCGACCCCGTGGAGGTGTTCATCTGCCAAGGTTTTGATGAAGACGATGTCGTTCATCAGTAAGCTCTCTTTCATGATCATCAATATCTTTTATCTTTTTTTGGATTTCCTCATCATGGATTCTCCTAGCCTCCTGTTGTCTTTCTACGATCCATCCCGCTCAGTATTATCGGACGCGCGATTGAGGTCTCTCTCCAAGTTTCTACCCCTTTGGGGTGTGTTTTGCCTTCTTTCTTGGGTATCAGGTATATTTCTTATCGCCATAAGAATACTTCTTTCATCCCTGACAGGAGGCTTCTGTTCGCTTTGTCGACGATGACCCTCTAGAGAAGTTTCATCCAGATGGATTGTTCGGCCATCATTGTCAACGACGATTCGAGTGATGGTAGATCTCACATGCTGAGAGGTTTCGTCTGCGGTGAAATTGTTAAATGGGTTGAATGTGTGGAGAGGTGTTTGATATGATCTTTCACGAACCATTGATTGTTTCTTATTTTTACTCTAAACGATCCCATAGACAACGCCAAATGTTGAAGCCATTTTTCGTCGGGTACAAGTTTCAATATTAAATTTATTATCGGGTATTTGAATAGATATTATAAGAAGAAAATGTATAAATATTAAGAACACAATTAGAGTTTATATGATTTCGGACTGCTCTTGAGAGTATTGTAAGCAATAATGATTTTCGGATCCCCTCTCAAGGTGCCTACGTACCCTATTTATAGGGATCAAGTCCACGTAGTTCTAATCGATTTAGAATAGTATTTTTGATATAATTGAGGCCCAACTTGTGACTGATGCTTTAGAACAAGTAATGTCTGGATGGAAAGTATTTTAGGTATTTGGATCCTTCTAGAATTAGGTTTTCGATCCCATAATTTATTTCCACCGCCTTTAAACATCAGACTCAATAATTTGTGAGTTTTTTGTCTATTGGATTGGACTCAACATATGCTTTAAGCTTCCTTGTATTTGTTTGATCCAACCATCGGACTCAACATGGTTTTCGGTTGTAGATGAAGGCCCGAATATTGATGGACTAATATTTTCCATATGCAAATAATCTTCATATACGAATATGCAAGTTCAGCCTTTGGAAACATAATGAATATCTTTTGTATCAACAATAACTAAATAAGAACCAAAAATTAAAATACCAAGACACTAACAAAGTTTAGAATTATAACAGGAATAAATAGTTATCACACTCTTTGGATATTGAACGTTATTTGGAGGTGAATTGTTAGCGATTTTTCAACCTTAATGTAAGTGCACATATCAAACAAGTAGTATATAAAAATCGTTCCCACGAAGACTATTTTCAAGCTATTAAATACCAATAACTATTTTTCTCTCAATACAAGTCGAATATAAATCAATTTAAGTGCTAACTAAATTATCACTAAACAATTAAAATAACACAATGTTCAATAGATAAATTTCAAGACAATAAAAACTAGACCTTTAACTTCATCTTTTGTTATGCAACATGTTTCTTCTCTTTCCTCTATTTTCATGGTTTAATTGCTTGTTTAAGGCAGACAAATATTCACAAGGACCTTCCGAATCTCAGTTGACTCTATCTCATAAGATTAACTCTCTTATCCCTATATAGAATTTAAATCCATGAACAACATTAACATATAACCTTAATTTGGCTACTTAAGGTATTTAGGTATATTCCTATCCTAAACACAAATTAACATATATGTTAATATCAAGCTATAATAATTGGGTCTCAATTTAGGCTACTCTTCCTAATAAACCTAAATAACCAATTCAATTTCGCTAGGGTAAAAAGAGGCCTTAATCAGGCCATAGTTGCAAGTATCTACACTGGCCACGGACAATTTCGCTAGGGCAATGCTTTGACAATGTCCTGGCATAATACATGTGTTTGATCCTTTGACAAACTCCATTCTGTGAATTATTAAGATCCTTTAACCTAATTATACTTTTTCCTGATAACTTTTTCACTTTTAAAGTCTCAATTTATTCACAGATAATATGTTGTCTTGTATTAAATATAAAATTCCATGCAAATATTGTTAACGAGTTTGTCCCACAATGTCAGATAAAGTACAATATCCAACCAAAAGGTTAATCAACCTTTTGTAAAACAAGAAATCTAGAAGAGAAATATTTTATTACTCATATTTCCTAATAACTCTTCAAATGAAGACTCATTTTTTGGTAGTCTCCAATTGAATACTTTACCGGAGATATTCCTCTTTTTAGGACATGGCTGACCGCATCATTGGAATGGGAACTTCTCTACGAGAAAACCTTGATTAGGACACCGGTGGCAAATGATGGTCATCATTTCTAGTAAAGTTCTTCTAGCAAGATGAACTTTGCTAAAAGCTGAGTAGGGAAAGCCAAGGTTTTTACTTGTTACAACTATTTTTACTTTGATTTTAATTTTTTTGGCTACATGAATTAGGAAATATTCAGAATAAGGGTGGATAGCCTATTACAAAAGTTTCATTCCACCTTATTTACTGTATAAGCTTTGGGCCCAAATTATGACTTTTTTCCCTTTATACTCGAAAAACATTAATTATAATATTAGAAATATATTAATTAATTATCGAGCTAACTGCCAAAAAAATCAATAAACTTTTTTTTAGTTTGCAAATTAGCCAATCATGTTTATTTTTCACACATTTCACCAACAAACTTTATAAAAAAATCATGTAAAACTTTAACTGTGGTTAAATTAATGAGGACAAAATATTTTCCAGGGAGTGATTTTTTGAGTGCAAAACTAGGTGATAACCCTAGTTATATTTGGCGAAGCATATTTGAAACCCAGAATAATGTACGACGGGGATGTAAACGACATATTGGCAATGGGAGGAATACAAACGTGTGGAACAATCCATGGTTGCCATGTTTAGAGAACGGATACGTTATAACAGTGATGCCGGGCAAACTGCAAAATATACAAGTGCAGAGCTTTCTTACGGAATATCAGTGGGAATGGGATATGGATTTGATCAAGGACATTTGTAATAAAAGGGATAACAATCTTATTAGACGAATTCCTATACCGATGCGGGATAAGGAAGATTCATGGTTATGGATATTTTATAGTAGAGGTGAATTTTCTGTCAAGAGTTGCTATCGTCAAATACGGGGGGAACAAAACTACGAGGATGTTCATTTCTGGAAAAAACTCTGGGCATTACAACTACCAAGGAAGGTTCTTAATTTTTTATGGCGAGTGTGTCGTAATGTTCTACCTATAACAGAAGAATTAATGAAAAAAAGTATCAATATGAGTCAATTTTGTTGCTGGTGTCGAACTGAGGTGGAGGATGTGGGGGCATATTCTATTTACTTGTTGTTTTGCTAGAGAGGTTTGGACCGACTTGGGAATGCAAAAAGTAGCTACAATGAGGCATAATGATACGACCATGAATATCTTCAAACGTGCTTTTCGAACAAGAAATAAGGAACAATGTGTTATGTTGGGTCTGTTTTGTTGGAGCTTGTGGTTTAGGCGAAATATTTAGAAAAACTCTGGGCATTGCAACTACCAGGGAAGGTTCTTAATTTTTTATGGCTAGTGTGTCGTAATGTTCTACCTATAACAGAGGCATTAATGAAAAAAAAGTGTCAATATGAGTCAATTTTGTTGCTGGTGTCGAACTGAGGTGGAGGATGTGGGGGAATATTCTATTTACTTGTTGTTTTGCTAGAGAGGTTTGGACCGACTTGGGAATGCAAAAAGTAGCTACAATGAGGCATAATGATACGGCCATGAATATCTTCAAACGTGCTTTTCAAACAAGAAATAAGGAACAATGTGTTATGTTGGGTCTGTTTTGTTGGAGCTTGTGGTTTAGGCGAAACAAATGGGTGTGGGAAAAAATTAAAATGTTTGTGTTTGGAGTAAAAGCGATGGCGTTAAATATGCTAGCTGACTGGAGAAAAGCAATGGAGGAAGCTCAGAAATAGGTGTCTCAGGTGCAGCAAATGGTACGTGTCTGGTATAAACCACCTTCGGGGTGGATAAAAATAAATGTTGATGCTTCTTGTAAACAGGGGGATGAGCTTGTGAAGCTAGGGTGTGTAGCCCGTGATGACAAGGGGAAGTTTCTTTGTGCAAGGAATAATGTAGTTCGGCGGCGAGCTCAACCGAGAGAAACAGAGGGTCTAAGCTTGAATGAGGCCTTGATTTGGATGAATAAATGGAGGGATAAGAAATGTATTTTTGAGACAGATTTGAAGTTGTTAGTTGATGCAGTGAATGATGTTAGGGGTAGATCCTACTTCGATTTCGATACCATTGCTGCTGATTGCTTTGATTTACTTAAATACTTTGATGAAGTGTTATTAGTTTTTGTGCCTAGGTCTGCGAATCGTGTTGTCCATTTATTAGCAAGGGAGGCAGGTTCTTTGTCAGATCTTCAGGAGTGGTCTCTTATCGCTCCAGATTTTATCCATTGTAACCTTGCTCTGGAAAAACTTTAAGTTAATGCAAGTGTTTTTATTTTAAAAAAATAAAAAAAATAACAATATGTTTCAACTATAGAAAAAAAGGGAAGAGAAAAAGAAGCGTGGAAAATGAGGGAATATAATTTTTTTTTAATAAAAGTCAAATAAGGAATGATTAAGGTATCCTTAAGAAGGAATATGATAGGTGTCCTAGCATTTTAAGAAAGCATTAGGATATTCTTAGAGCAAATGTTTTTGTTAAATTTCCTAAATTAAAATTTAGGAGTTCATTTGAGGAAATTTTTGGACTTGCTCTAAGGGGTATTCAATTCAGAGCTTATAGATTATTTTAATTTATAAATTTTAAGAGATTATAGTCGATTTATAATTTTATACAAAATCTATACGGAGATGAGAGAGTGGATACAGAATCGATGGAGTACATGCAAAGTTGAGCCTAATAGAATTCATTATATTTTGGTGAGATATCAAACGTTAATACATTATAAAATTCAACACAATCCATCGTTCTTAATATGTTTTTGAATACCACCCCATCAAAATGTTTCACGGGAATACCTCCTGATTTTAATGAATTATTAAAAAAAAATCGAATTGAATATTCCGATTTTTAAATATACAAACAAATATTATAAAATCGAGAAATAATGCGGTCCGGGACCCACCCAGGAAAAAGTTTGAAACATACAGCATCCTCTGGTTAATTGCTTATTTTTACTGGTACCTTTTACTGAATTCTCACACATTTCAATGCAACAGTTCGTATCTTGACAACTGCCTCTTTCCTCCGTTTATATTATATACAGATATATATATATATATACAGAGAGAGAGAGAGAGAACGGCCTCGATTTTGAATTGGATCATCCTCCTTTGTCTTAGAGAAATTTAAAGAGAGATAGATGGCTTTACGGAGTGCAAATTACGGTGGGATCATTAGTCGGAGTTGTTTGTACGGAACGCGATCGATGTCGTCGTGGTGGCGCAACATGGAGCCTGCTCCTAAAGATCCCATTCTCGGTGTCACTGAAGCTTTTTTAGCAGATCCTAGTCCCAATAAAGTCAATGTTGGCGTTGTATGTCCTCTCTCTCTGTGTGTGTCTCTCTCCCTCTCCCTCTCTCTCTGTCTGTCTCTCTCTACCCCTCTCTCCCTCTCCCTCTCTCTCTCTCTCTCTCTGTGTCTCTCTCCCTCTCTCTCTGTCTCTCTTTCTCTCCCCCCCTCTCCCTCCTCTCTCTATCACCTCCCTCCCTCCCTCTCTCTCTCCCTCTCCCCTTTTAATCATGTCTTGTTAATTTCTACCTCTCTGATTTACAGATTGTATATCTATATGATTTTATTTTTTTATCGATCAGATATGTCATTAAATATGAAATTTAAATGTTGTTTTAAATTAATAAAAATGTGATCAGGGAGCTTACCGTGATGATAATGGAAAGCCGGTAGTATTGGAGTGTGTTAGGGAAGCTGAACGTAGAATTGCTGGGAATCTCAACATGTCAGTCTCTCTCTCTCTCTCTCTCTCTCTCAATTTTCACTATCCCGAGATCATATTCATTTTGTTGATTTTTTATTATAAAAAGTGTATTTGATGGACCTGAACATTTTAGTCACAAGATGGTTTGGAAATGATTATTAAAAACTGAAGATATTACTTTAAAATTAACCTGGACCTTGTGGCATAATTAAATCTTTGGTAACATATTATTTTATACAATACACACCAGTACTTGTTACATAGAGTGACACCAAGGTTATGTTCTGCTTTCCCTTTTATTATATTGGTAAAGTATCATAGTAAAAAGGGATTGGTTGATTTTTCTTGAGGACCACATAGTATGCTTGTGAAGGAGCCACAATTTGGTGGTTAGTGGCAATACTTTATATGCAAGTTTGCAGCATAATAAACAAATGGTCATTTTTGCAGGATGCAATCAGCTTTTAATACGCAGCTAGTAGTATTCCTCGACATTTCTTTTTCATTCTTCTATTATCTTTATTCAATTACTTTTTTAGACAGTGGGGTTGTGGCCTTGTGGGCACTCCTGTTTTTTCCTTGCATGATTTGGCCTGTAAGTTGAGGATACCTAGATTTCAAGTGAATTTTGTGCTGTGTTCCTATTCGATTTAAGTTGAGCTTGATTAGTTGAAACAGACTGGAAGGTTCTTTGTCATATCAGTATTTATATTATTTTTACAAACTTACAAAGTCCCGTTTATTTTCTCAAAATTGTAACAGATGAAAAATTGTGATCGCGGCTGTAATATATGTTTCATATAAAAGAAAAAGGTCATAACTTTTTGGATCAAGAACCTAGGAAACTGTCCTTGATAATACTCCTCTACTATGCAAACTTTGGTGATGATAAATTTGGCACCGTCTATAAAATATACGCTTGGTGATTTGAGATAATTAAAATATTATGTTCACTTACGTATTTGGATCCAACTTCCAAACAATTAGCTGAACCCATAGAGACGTATATTCTGTTTAGGCAAGCAGTTATTCCATATTCTACAATTATCAATATTAATGTTTACTAATAATATTCGTCTCAGTAATACAAGTTTTTATCAACTCCAGTGGTATCTTTCTTGTGTTCCTCACTGCGTAGATATATCTTGCCCTTATTAAGAATTCTTTTCAAATCTGATTAGGGGATAAGCTGCACATTAATCTTTGATTTTGAGACAAGGTTTTAGAAAGAAATTGATGTCTATTCTTTTAAACAAGAGGAATACAGTCATAAATAAGTGTGCAAAAAAATTATACTACCTTCTGGCTCTAGATCCCATTTAAGGCATGATAAAAACTATAAACAGACGTTGTGAGTGAGCTCTTAATAGTCTTGTGGATGTTTTTATGTTATAAACAATCACTCTTCCTGTTGGATTAGGGTGTGAACAGAGAACTTCATTTTTGAATAAATGAATAAAGATAAATATCTCTTTGGAGGCTCTGAATTCTAATGTTTATGTTGTGTTTTTCAGCTACTTTTTATGTCAGCATTTTAATATATTCAGTTACTGTAACGCCACTTTGGGTGATTAATATGTGTTTTTTATTCTACAATGGAGTTTAGAATCTACTAATCTAGTTTCCACTCTTCAGGGAGTACCTTCCTATGGGAGGAAGCGTGAATATGATTGATAAAACACTGAAGCTTGCCTATGGGGAAAATTCAGACCTAATCAAAGATAAAAGAATTGCAGCAGTTCAAGCTCTCTCAGGAACTGGTGCATGCCGTGTTTTTGCAGAGTTTCAGAAACGATTTTCCCCTGATTCCCAAATCTACATTCCAGTCCCTACATGGTCCAAGTTAGTATTACATGCAAAAATATTTATGTCTTTAGAAGGTTCTTATAACTAAGTCATTCTGAGTAAGAAATTTCCTTCATGTGTCTTTCATTACCAAGTAGGTTACTTGTAATCATAACTTGAATTTTGTGTCAGTCATCACAACATATGGAGAGATGCCCATGTCCCACAAAGGACATTCCATTATTATCATCCTGAAACCAAAGGGTTGGATTTTGCTTCCCTGATGGATGATGTAAAGGTGACTAGATTATAATTCATGCCTTATTATGTTGTCGTCTAGTAGCCTTGTTTTTTATTTTACTTTGAGGCTGCTATTGTTTTCTGCCAACTTATCTTCTTTGGCACAGAATGCACCCAGTGGATCGTTCTTTCTTCTTCATGCCTGTGCACATAATCCTACTGGAGTAGATCCTACAGAAGAACAATGGAAAGAGATCTCATACCTGTTCAAGGTTATCTCTTGAAATGTTTCTGCTACCTTTTCTTCATTTTATATTCTAAACCGTATCTTCTAAATTTTAGGTTAAAGGACATTTTGCTTTCTTCGACATGGCATATCAAGGTTTTGCTAGTGGTGACCCAGAGAAAGATGCAAAGTCTATCAGAATTTTTCTCGAGGATGGCCATCTAATTGGATGTTCACAATCATATGCAAAAAATATGGGACTTTATGGTCAGAGAGTTGGCTGCCTCAGGTGATTGCCTCTATCAATAGTATACTGGTTTTGTTGGATCTGCTTTTTTGCATATATAATATAGCATCGTTTCTAAAATGATCTTCCACTCTAGCATAATAACTAGTAATCACTCGATTGCCCCTAATATATATAGGCAATACCTAGAGTTGAGTGCATAGTAAAAAGTGTTTCAAAATACATTATTTCATCTTAAAAAGAATATATTTATGTTGCACAAACATTGGTGTTGCCTTGACTCCTTGACTACAAGGGATGAAGTTGGGAAAAGTTTGGCGGGATGCCACCGATGGAGATTTGTATGTAAGAATATTAAAATATAGGTACAATTTTTAATTAGAAACTTTTATTATTTCAAAAGTCACAAAGTATAAAGTTAAATAATAATTATTAAAACTTTTATATTTAGATTTGTAATTATGTTACAATAACGTTAATTTTATCTAAATTCCTTTCAGAAGTACAAGTATCATGAATCATATAAGTTGTGTGCACAATTTTAGTATCACGAGAAATCATGTCTAAAATTAAAATATAAATTATAAAATTAATTATATAAATAGTCCGAAAACCCCCCAAACCCACCCCCTCCCTCACCCTTCAAATTTGTTGATGTTGATTACTAGCACCTTTAAATTGTTCTAAAATTTGTTGATGTTGATTACTATGCACCTTTAAATTGTTCTATGCCTCTACTTTGTCTCATACGAGAAATCTCAACATATAGCTGTCACTTGAAAGTTCAAACTGTTAATTTATAGATTTAATAGGTTATGATATTTTTTTTGCAGGAAAGTGTTAATAACATAAATAAGCAATAGGTGAACTATAGAGAACTATTTGACTGAGAACAAAACAGGAGGCTCTCGACACTAGATTAGTATATTTTAAAAGAACGATAGCCTTAATTCCTAGTTGATAAAGAAGTGAATCTGATTATGGACATTTTCTATGACTTGCCTGACGATCAAGGCTAAAATAACTGTCTGGTTGGATCAGTTAGATATTTATACAGTGTGGACTATATCTAAAATATTAATAAGATAAGGTCTCATCCTAGAAAAGGAATTATGATATGAAACAATCTTCAGGGATGTATCTATAAAATATGATTCTATCTATTTGTTTCTCTTAGAATCCAAAAATATAATGCTGGTATATATAATATATTACTGTTGGTAGTATCATTTTGGAACTTAAAATAAACACGGTGATTTGATGTTCATCCTTTGTCCTTGTTAAAAAATTATAATGCACAACTCTGTTTATGCGCATCATTTTTAAGTTGCAATCTTTTGTATCTTCAGTTTGGTTTGTGAGGATGAAAAGCAAGCAGTGGCTGTGAAGAGTCAGTTGCAACAAATCGGCAGACCAATGTACAGTAATCCTCCTGTTCATGGTGCACTGCTTGTTTCAACTATTCTTGGTGAACCAGACTTGAAAAAATTGTGGCTCAAGGAAGTTAAGGTAATTTACTATGGGCAATATACTATATTAAATAATAATTAGTTGCAAGAGTAGCCTCTTACCTAGAGAGTAGAGAATTACTATATAATATGTGAAGATAGAAAGCAAGCCTGATAGCAAATTAAGTCTAATTAGTGTGCGAATCAGCACTAGGGAAAAAAGATGCCTGAATAAGCCCATAGTTGCAAATATCTACACTGGCAACAGACAATTTCGCTAGGACAATACTTTGACTATGGCCTGGCATAATACATGTGATTGATTCCCTCATACTAATATCTGACAGACAAACTCCTTTCTGTGAATTGTAAAGATCCTTTAACCTAATTGTACTTTTTATGATAACTTTTTCACTTTTAAAGTCTCTATTATTCACAGATAATATATTGTCTCAAAATAAATATAAAATTTCATGAAAATGATGTTTGCGAGTTTGTCCCACAATGTCGGATAAATTGCAATATCTCTAAGGTTGATCAATCTTTTGTAAAACAAGAATGCAAGAAGAGTAATATTTTATTATTCTCCAAATGAAGACTCGATTTTTGGCAGTCTCCAATTGAATACTTTACCGGAGATATTCCTCTTTTTAGGACATGGCTGACCGCATCATTGGAATGAGAACTTCTCTGCGAGAAAACCTTGAAAATTTGGGCTCGCCGCTGTCATGGGAGCATGTAACAAATCAGGTCTAGAAATTGGCAATCCTCTTTAGATTTGTGTTTACTTTTTATTCCATCTAAAGTTCTCATGATATGCTGCTGCTTTCTACTAGCAGATTGGCATGTTCTGCTACAGCGGGATGACGCCTGAACAAGTTGATCGTCTGACAAATGAATTCCATATTTATATGACCCGTAATGGTCGTATAAGGTAATATTTTCAATCATTATATAATTACAAGTAGTGCACAAGTAACTTCTCTTGCTGATGATATCCATACACCACACAGTATGGCAGGTGTTACTACAGGCAATGTTGGATACCTGGCCAATGCTATCCATGAGGTCACAAAATCTACCTAGATTCTTGTTGCAAACATTTTAGCCACAGGTAATAATATAGCAGGCGGCCGTAGCCATTATAGTTACCTATATGGTGAGATTTTTTTATACATCTTTACTTTCTTAAGCTGAAATCAAGGCTTGTGCCTAACATATTTTAATGAACTAATAATAAGAGATTGTAGTTGGTGGGGAACTCAAAGATTTGTTAACCAGCCTTTGGCTTGGTTATATGTAATAGTCACCAAAGATGTGATGTCTTCAAGTTTTTACATGAAAACACATAGTTTTATGGATATATTACCTATGATGATTTGCATTTCGCTATGTTTGTATTTTGCTTAATTAGATCATTATCTTCCCAATGGATCTGATTAGGACACCGGTGGCAAATGCTGGTCATCATTTCCGGCAAATTTCTTCTAGCAAGATGAACTTTGCTAAAAGATGAGCAGGGAAAGCCAAGGTTTTTATTGTTAGTTGTTACAATTATTTTTACTTTTGATTTTTGTTTTTTTGGCTACATGAATTAGGAAATATTCAGAATAAGGGGGATAGCCTATTGCAAAAGTTTCATTCCGCCCCGTTTACCGTATAAGCTTTGGGTCCAAATTATCACTTTTTTCCCTTTATACTCGAAAAACATAAATTATAATACTGAAAAGATATTTATCTAACAAAAGAAAAACGATAAATCATGAACTTCCGGTCACTATCGTGTCATTAGTCACTATACATCGAATCTTAATTTAAATCATGATAATATTAAATTTTTAAATAGTTTATCCTTTGTAATATTTGCCAATTGCCAATGTTTATCCATAATGTGAATATTAATTTATTTTTTTGCGAAATGAATATTAAATTTTTAAAGAGTTTATTCTTATATATATTGATCATTTTAAACTAAAAAATGTTTGAGTAAAAGATTCATATTATACAAAATATCCTCACTTTTAAGTTTTGAATGAAACTGTGTTATACTTTAGTAGATAACCATGAGAAAGGATGCTTGAAACTGATTCTCAATTGAAAATGGAGATCAAACTAAGCATAATCAGGAGATAATCCGATAATTGAAAGAAGGGACCTCGAGAGTTAAGCTTAATAGAAATATGTTTATAGAAAATAATAAGAAGAGGAGACTGAAATAACATAATTGTCCATATGCCTATTAAACTACAATTATTTGTGGCTTATATCACAGTTATTGCTTACTACATCCTTAAATTACGCCTAAACCTGTGTGAGAGAATTTCAAGAGGTAATTACTCTTTATTATCCCCTTATTAAGCAGTGATTGCATCAATACTTGATCCTTGGGGATCCTTGACCCCAAGGATCAAACGAAGGAAATTGCTCTTCTATTGTAACGGCATCCTCCCACGCGGCTTCTTCCAAAGATTGCTGATTCCCGTGAATCAACCACTGCACTACAACACGGTTTTTTCTTTTTATAATCCTCTTGTCTAACAATGCAGCGGGCTCTCGAAAATTCTGGTTGTCCATATCGGGAAGAGCTTGCTCACCAGAAAGAGGATAGACACATGAAATGTTGGATTTATTTTTGAGGAAGCAGGAAGCTGTAGAGTGTAAGCCACATTGCCTATCTTCTTCAAAATTTGGTATGGACCAAAATACTTTGCTGCTAGTTTCTGGTTATGCCTGTGTGCGACGGACTGTTGCCTATAAGGCTGTAGCTTAAGATACACCCAATCCCCCACCTCAAAACATCGATCAGAACGATGCTTATCATCCATTTGCTTCATTCTGTTTTGAGCTCAATGGAGGTGCTCCTTTAATAGTCTCATTGTGTTGTCCCTTTCTTGTAAACTTCTGTCAACTGATTCAATTGCACTTGAACTTGGTAAATAGGGTCTGTAAAGAGGAGGAGGCTGTCCATATACAATATCTTAGGCGTTTTCTAAATCGCAGTGTGGTAGTTGGTGTTATACCAGAATTCTGCCAAGGAAAGCCATTTGATCCAATCCTGAGGTGTTTCAAAACACATACACCTGAGATATGTTTCCAAGCACCTATTAAGAACCTCAGACTGCCCATCTGTTTGCCAGTGATAAGAAGTTGACATGTTATGCTTGACCCCTTGTAGCTTCATAAATTCAGTCCAAAATTGACTCACAAAGACTTTATCTCTATCTGATATAATGGATTTAGGGAACCCATGCAGCTTGTACACATGATCCATATATGCTTGAGCAACCATGAGGGCTGTAAAAGGATGAGAAAATGCAACGAAGTGTGCATATTTATTGAGTCTATCTATCACCACCATTATTACTTCCTTTCCCCCTGACTTGAGAAGCCCTTCGATGAAATCCATTGTGACTTCTTCCCATACTGTTTCAGGAATTGGAAGGGGTTGTAATAGCCCAGGATAAGCACTATTATCATACTTGCATTTTTGACAAACCACACACTGCCGAATATAATTTGTGACCGTCTTCTTGAGTCCGACCCAATAAAATAAAGCTTTTATCCTTTGATAAGCTGCCTCTACATCGGAATGCCCCCCTTGCGGCGAGTTGTGCATCCAATCCATAATCTTTTCTTTGATAGTTGCATTATCTCCGACAACAATTCTACCTTTTCTTTTCAACAAGTCATTGTCCCAAGTGAAATGACGATGTGTATCTTTATTGAGTTTGAGGTCATCGAGTACCTGCTTCAAGTTTGGGTCATCCATCCATAGTTGTCGTATATCTTCGAGGAGTGTTGAGCTGATTGTTGAAACGGCCATGGTAAATAGTTGAGAAGTTGGTATCCTTGAGAGGGCATCAACATCTTTATTTTCTGGCCCACACTTGTATTCAACCGTATAATCAAAACCCGCTAATTTTGACAACCATTTTTGTTGAAATGGGGTGGTCAACTTATGATCTAGCAAATATTTCAAGCTGTGTTGATCAGTCCTTATAATAAATGGCAATGTCATCAAATAGTGTTGCCACTTTTGCACAACAAATACTATTGCCAACAATTCCCTCTCATAAGCAGATAACAACATGGTTTTCTCAGAGAAAGCCTTACTAATGTAGGAGATTGGATGTCCATCTTGCATCAAGATATCCCCCATGCCTTTTCCGGATGCATCAGTTTCAATTACAAAGCTTTTAGAAAAGTCTGGTAGAGCAAGCACCGGAGGTGTGGTCATGAGCCTTTTTAAAAGCTGGAAAGAAAGTGTTGCTTCTTCATTCCACATAAAAGAATCCTTCTTCAGTAGTTGAGTTAGGGGTTTGCATATCTTAGCATAATCTCTAACAAACCTCCTGTAATATCCTGTAAGCCCCAAGAATCCCCTGAGTTGCTTTAAGTTGACAGGTTGCGGCAAATCAAAAATGGCCTTTATCTTATCCGGTTCCGTCTCCACTCCATTCTATGAGATGATATGACCCAGATAATGAATTTCAGTGGCCCCAAAACAACATTTTTTGACGTTAGCATGTAAAGAGTTTTCTTCCATGAGGTGTAAGACAAGCTCAAGGTGGCTTAAATGATCTTCCCAGGTATGAGGTATGACTGTAGATCAAAATATCATCAAAGAACACCAGTACACACTTTCTTAAAAGAGGTTTAAAAATGTGATTCATGGGGGCTTGAAAGGTTGACTGAGCATTAGTGAGACCGAAGGGCATCACTAAGTATTCATAGTGACTAGAATGTGTGTTGAAGGTTTATCTTGTGTATGTCAGAAGGACAGACTCTAATCTGATGATAGCCAGATTTCAAATCAATTTGGGAGAAGTACCGCGTACCTTGTATTCATCTAATAACTCTTCAATGATAGGTATCGGAAATTTGTCCTTCACCGTTGCCTTATTTAAGCTCCTGTAATCCACGCACATCCTCCATCCACCATCTTTCTTTTTTACAAGCACATTAGGAGCAGCAAATGGGCTGTTGCTGGGTCTTATAACCCCTGGTCCAGTAATTCTTGGATTATCTCTTCAATAACAAATTTTTGCATCACTGGATACCTATAAGGTCTCAAATTGATGGCACTGGATCCTTCTTTCAAAGGAATTTGATGATCAAATCCATCTCTTTTTGGTGGCAGACCCTTAGGAACGTCAAAAATGTGTGCAAATTTCTCTAGCAAAGGTAAAAGAGAAGGATGGGTAATAGACTGGTCACCTTCTAACGAAGTCAGTTGAGGAGTGCACACCGCTCTCTGAGGTAGAATCTGCATCATTGAAAGCTCTCTAGAACTTTTTAAGATTTTCTGTAATTTTTCAGATTGTATTTCCTTCCATTTCTTTGCTTTCGAACCCCTCAATTTAATTTTTTTGTCCATGCGTTTGAACTCCATAGTCAATTTTTGAAAATCCCATAAAATTGGTCCAAGAAGAGAAAACCATTGGATACCAAGGACAATGTCACTTTTACTGAGAGGCAGCAATAACACGTCGGCAGAGAATTCAGAGCCTTGCATTTTTCATGTGAAACCTTTAATGATGGAGTCACATTTCAACTGTCCTCCGTCCGCTACTTTTACCCACATAGGGGTGATAGGTTCTACTTTGCATCCTAACTTCAAGGCCTTTGAGGTGTCAATAAAATTATGTGTACTTCCACTGTCCAGCAGTAGTTGTAATATTCGTTTACCATGATGTCCTTCCACTCTCATGGTTTAAAATGCCACCATTCCGTCTAAAGCTTGCACAGAAATGTGAGCACATTGAGATTCTTCTATTTGTGCCTCGTCTTCAGTTAGAGGGTCATCTCCTTCATCTATCTCTTCTACCTCCAGGTGATATAGTTGTGGTCTCTTACCACTACATTCGTGATCACTTTCATACTTAGCATCACACCAAAAACAAATCCCCTTTGCTCTTTTTTCATTATATTCGGCAGTAGATAGTGTTTTTCTGTTGGTTTGTGGTGAATTGCCAGGTTTGGAGAAATTGGATTGGAAATTATTTGATTTTTGGGTGGTCGGAGCTGAATTAGTTTTGTAGTTGGGTGTGAAGGAAGTTGAGTTTTTGGTTGGGGTTGGAAGCAACGGTGGTTTGTTAGTGCTCCTGGCTCTCCTGGCTTTTGAAGAAGCCTCATGTAGTTTAGCCAAATAAAAGGCTTGTTGAACTGTTTTCTCCTAGGAGAAAACATTCACACTGACATTTGAATTTCTTCGTCTAATCCCCTCAAATAACAAGCAAATGTTCTTCGAGTAAATTCAGTCTACTGGCCACAGCATCAAACGCATCATGATATTGTTGTACCTCTCCTTGATGTTTTAATGCCTTCAACTCAGCCAGGGGTCATCATAAAGTTCACCAAATCTCATTGTAATGTCATGCACATACTGCTCCCAATTTGGCATATCGTTCTGTCTGTTCTTGACGTAATTTTGATGCCATAACAAAACCTTACCCTCCAAATGAATTGCAGCCAGCTTAACTCTACTTGGATCTTTAACAACATCTAACTCAAAAAACTGATTGTATTTATACAACCAAGATTTTAATTCATTGCCATCAAATTTTGGAAACTCTATTTTGGTGAGCCTGGTAGAGAACTGATAAGGAATAGCTTGATTCTTCTTAGTTTTTTTATGGGTTTCTCTGACATTGACAATATGCAAAGGAGAGCCATTATTAGCTCTACCGTCATCTGAGACTAATTTAGTCATTTGCACGTACAATCCCAAAATTAAGTCATTTAATTCAGAGATGGATTTAGCATTTTTTTTTTCAATGTTCAAGCTATTGCTATTGCAAGTTTCGCTAATCTTCTTACCTTGCTCTTCAACAAGGGATTTCATAGTTGCTTCCAATTTCTGGATTTCAGTAGTTGAGTTTTCCGTTTTCGATGCTTCAGCCGCATTGGAGTTTCTTGTTAGCACCATTTTGCCAAGGAAGGTTTAGCTCTGATGCCAATGATATACTTCAGTAGATAACCAAGAGAAAAGATGCTTGAATCTGATTCTCAATTGAAAATGGAGATCAAGCTAAGCATAATCAGGAGATAATCCGATAATTGAAACAAGGGAAATCTCGGAGTTAAGCTTAATAGATACTCCCTCCGTCCCGGCCAAATGTTTACATTTGGTCCGGGCACGGAGACCAAGGATAGTGGGTGTAATAGTGATTTTATTGTTAAAATAAATGAAATAGTGGGTGTAATAGTGTAAAGTGTTGAAAAAGTGGAGTGAAGTAGTGGATGTAATAATATATTTATTGTTAAAAGTTACTATTTTTAGTAATGTAAAGAATTGGGTGGGACGTCCCAAAAAGGAAAGTGTAAAGAATTAGTTGGGACGGAGGGAGTATATGTTTATAGAAAATAATAAGAAGAGGAGACTGAAATAACATAATTGTTCATATGCCTATTAAACAGGGATGACAAAATTATTCGACCCGACGGATAACCGATCCGAAACCCGATTTTTTGGATTTACCGAACCCGATTTTTTGAATTTGGATATGGATATGGATTTAAATTTTAAACCCGAAAGATTTTGGATATGGATATGGATTTCATGTATACCGAGCCGAAACCCGACCCGAAACCCGAAACCCGAGGCAAACCCGAAATCCGAAAAAACCCTAATTATATTTATTATATTTTATATTTCATATATTGTATATCATATGTTGTATCTTGTATATTATACATTATAATATATACTTTATATGGAGTATGTATTATTTGTTAGTAAATTATTAATAACAAAAGTAGAAGTGGAATTAGGGTTATTGACTAAATTAGTCGGACTAAGTTCATAAAATATAAAATATTTTTTTTAAAAATTTACAATGAATTGATTTTATTTTAAAAATTAAATAAAATATTTTATGAAAAATAATAATATTTAATTGAAATTACTAAAAACTTTTATCGTAAAAAATAAAAGTTTATAATAATTATAGATTATTAAAAGTTAGCTAATATAATAAAGTTATTATAATAATTTTAAAATCAACAATTCTTTTTTAAAAAATTACTATTTTTAAAAACATTTTCGGGTTTCGGGTATCCGTTGGATTCGGATATGGATATTAATTTTCGGGTATTTTTCGGGTATGGATCGGATTCGGGTATGGCTCGGATTTTCGGATATGGATATGGATATTGCCATATCCGAGCCTATCCGACCCGAATGTCATCCCTACTATTAAACTACAACTAGTTATGGGATGCATAGTACAATTATTTAAAGTATTGGACTAAAAATGCATTTCACCCAAACCAAGGGATACATTTTGCAATTAACTCTAAACCTAAACTATTATCGTAAAGGTTAATTTTAATTTATTTATTATTTAGGAATAAAAAGATTTTTTTTCGTTTCTTTTTCTTATTATTTTGCTAATTGATATGTTTGTTTCTCTTTACTTTCAACTTTCAAGTAATAACATGATCAACTTTCTTGTGTAAATTTAAAAGTATTTGATTAATGTTGACAAATTTTATATCAAATTTAAGATCACTTCCATTGCAAAATTCGAGTACCAGATGTAAACTTACAAGGTACCACCATCGAACTCAACATAAATAAAGAAATTTAAAGCAACATAAATAAAGATCTTGAAAGTAGATACACAATGCCATATCCACTGATATGGCTTATTAATATTAGTCATCAGAATTCTTCAAGAACATAATTAGATAGAAGTGCTTTAGCAAATACTAATATATTTGAGTACAAACACTAGGGACAAAACTTAAACACTCTAAACGCTCACTATTTGGAACATAGTACCTGCCTAGCTTGAACAGTATTACCACATTTGGGATTCCTTGCTTCCTGAAATCTTTACTATAGGAAGGGCAATGTACAGAAGTGGGGAAAGTTTTTCAGGTAGATGGACAGAGACACCAAACCCCATATTAGCCGAAGTTGCATAAGCACACCTCTGGAGGAAGAAGAGGAAGAAATTAGCTGACAAGGGTAAAACGGTGGTGGATATAGACAACAAAGAGCGACCTTAAGATTGCTCACCATTAACAACTACAACAGTTTGAATTCAAGTTGCACCAACTTGATTAAGTGCTGGCTGTTGGACATTGAGACCACTTTGTCTCCGGATGTGTTCTGGAATAAGCTTGTTGATCAGCTCAGTTGAAGCCCCATCTAACTGCAAAGATACAGAAGCCACATAAAAAAAAGTTAGAAAATGAGCAAAACTCCAGTGTCATAGCGAAGGAAATGTATATTCTTAATGATTATGCATCATGATATATTATTTGGCATTAGCTATTAATTAACCTATAGCTGCAAGGATCAACTATGTACTTTTAACATCTTAGACGCAACATGTACAATTTGCCAATGTGAAAAGTGCTCATGTTTAGATGAATATAAGGAACATCACGCATCAGTCCACAGCTAACATATATAACACGGCATTCGGATAAAAAGTGATAGAACACAGCTCTTTCAAAAAAGTAGATGATATAGTTATTTACCCTCTCATCTTTCCGGTCTTAACTTTGTGAGATCACATATAACACACATATCAATTGCATGGTACTTTGCAACTGACTGATGAGATTGCGTTTTAAAATCAACCACAACAGACATGTGTGCTCGTGTGTGTGTGTGTGTGTGTGTGCGCGCGCGCGCAATATATACATAAAAGGTCCTTGTCACATAAAGCAATTTCAAAAAACACAGGGTAGCTACGAAGTATGAAGAAGATAGCTTCGTTTAAATCACTCTTTTTGAGTTATTTTTGTCAAACAAGAAATACTCGTTTTATGCTCATTTTTCTGGAATCCTAACTTCAAGCTATTATTTCAAAGGCTCATCAAAGGACATAAATTAGATAAAACTCAGAACAATATTAGTAGTTCACATTTTCCCTACGGCATATTGGCAAAGAGTTACAGTTTAGGCATACTTCCTGCTTAAAGTTGAACAAAGGGGGTAAAGGGCGGCCATTTGGAAGGTGGACATTTGGATCCCGTAGCTCATCAAAGAAACAGTGGGCACAAGCTTCAAGCTGCATCATAAAAAAAGGAAAAGTTACTTCATAGAGATACCAGTGCAAGAACAAAGGGAACGAAAAACAAGACTATTGAAGAGTTCATATGGTGACACATCCAGAAAACACGACACAAGATTTTCTTAAGGTCATTTGAGTGATGCCACATTTTTTTAAAAATATTGAATCTGTTTAAGACACAATGAAAATGAACATACTAAAAGAAGAAATTGAACTCACAGCAGTGCAGCGAAGACTTGGCGAGTACTGTAGGAGCCTTGAAGCAAGATCAATTGCTTCAGGAGGCATCCTTTTGTGGAAAACCTGAGGCAGGAAATTATTTTTGCTTCCATTAAACCTAATTCAACTTAGGTGAACCACAAAACATGTTATGACAGAAGGGCACAATTAAGGAAACACATACCTTGTGCCAAGGGTGAGCTTTAATCTGTGGGAACCTAAAATCCGTATAATTTGGATTCATACATCGTATTTCTTCTCGAGTTGGAGTCCCAAGAATCTGTACATAGATTTTAAAGTAAGTATAAGAAATCATGTAACTAGAACACCGATACTAAGACTGTGATATATGGCAGGCTGGCAGCACCTTGATAATTTCTACTAGTTGGCCAACTGCATTTTCACCAGGAAACAGTGGCTGTGTAAAGGGTAAGAAACAATATAAAGTCAGTTATTAAAATGATACAACTCCAAAACAGAATTCAAGAATCAAAATATGATAAAAAAGACATATACAAAGTTCTAGACCTGTCCCAAGAGAAGCTCCGCGAGGACACAACCAGCAGACCAAATATCAATTGAAGAAGTATATTCCATAGCACCAAATATGAGTTCTGGAGCTCGGTAATAACGGGAGCATATGTATGATATATTAGCCTCACCCTTGACCTGATTACAGGAAATTTATTTGTAAAAGAATTGAAGATTGAATAAGAAATTTAAGTTAAGTTGCTTAACAATGACACTGGAATTATTGAAAATTTAGATAATTCATCAGAGGAAGGTGCAATAACTAAAAACCGAGGCTAAGTCAATGATAAGTACAATCAGCACGTGACAGTCAAATAATTGATTACCACGCAGAACAAATTTTCTCAGTAATACATATTTCATACTACAATATAGTATAAGAACCTTCTCGATCTCTAACCAGGTTTCCATCCTACCTATTAAAAAATCAAGGTGAGCCAATTCTCAGCAAAAACCTACAACCAACATATGGCAAGATTCAATTGTAACTCATGTTTGGTTGTAAGGTTTTTCTTGCTAAATCATTTGTTTGTAAGTTGTAACAGCATACTATCATGTAAATGGGAACCATTCTTTGTTTTGTTAACTTTATAAAATTTTCAATTATGAAAATTATTATATTTCATTCAATAAATATGTACTTAATAATAAATATTAATATTTCAAATATAGATGAAAATTTATGACTTCACTTAAGTAAGCTGAAGGCATTTCAAACAAGCATACCAAAACTTTTGCACTTCCAAAGTCACAAAGTTTAACTTGGTGAGTGATAGGATCAACCTGGACATTTAACAAGCAATAATTAAGGTCAACAATTAACCAAACTCTACATAAGATAACTTGTTTAACACATACCAGAAGATTTTGAGGTTTCACATCCCTGTGGCAAACACCATGAACAGCATGGATATAAGCCAGCCCCCTAAAAATCTAACGCATTTAACCTCTTGTCAGCATAATTTGCCAGGGACATGATATTGTCACAGAGGGAAGAGGGATAGGTATAGGAGTTCAAACCTGATATGTGTAAAGTTTCATATAGATAAGGGGCATTCTCTGGTTTGCAATAATGTGGCGCTTGAGAACCCGGTACATAGTCTCAGGGACATATTCCATAACTAAATTGAGAAAAAGTTCATCTTTACTTGTCGTGGAATAAAAGCAATGGTTCAGACGAACCACGTTAGGGTGATCCATTAACCGCATTAATTGCAGTTCACGACTTTTGTATCGCCTATCCTGTAAAACCTTCTTTATAGCAACGGTTTCTCCAGTTTCCACGCACTTTGCCTGGAGAAAAGCGACGCCACACTATTTATAGAAAAGGGCATATACAAGCCGCAAAATTTGTTATAAAGCAACCTAAAGTACCTGAAAAACAGTACCAAACGACCCAGTGCCAACAACGTTCTCTGCCATATAAGAAATAGTCTGCAACACGAGATAAGATGCATCATATTTTTTGAATTTCAAAAATGGAAAATAAATAAACACCTATTCGTAATTTTTTACTATAATGATATTCTTGACTCTGTCATAAAGTTGAATTAGTAAGCTTGGATATTGGCACATAATTTAATCCAGGAAGATATTAACATTTAAGCAGCTAGATTCTGAGCATTCAAATATTCAATTTAAGCAGCTAGATTCAAAACAGTTTTAATTTCCTCAGGATCTGAACTTGATATATCACATATTTTTGACAAATAGAGTACTAGAAACTAGCATATATATAAAAGTAAAATATCAGCGTTTACCCTTTTTGGTTCACCATTTTCACCATCTATAGTCGTCGAAATGATGTGACCATTAACTTGACCATCATTCCCCTGATTAACAGCTGACATTTCCTGTAATATAAGCCAGATTAAATAATGAATGTAATTACAGAAATAACATATATAAGTTATGTACATAAAAAAAGCCCCCTTATATCTACCCATATAAACAGAAGATGTAAAAGATAACCGTTACCCGTATTTGTCAAGGAAGCGGAAAGGCAAAGTAGCACAACCCTTAACATATATACTTTGAGAAAAAAAATAATGGCATAAACACAACTCTCAAGCAAGCATAACATGCCAGAAAGCTTGCAGTTGAAACAAGAGTCTATTTGAGAGAGAATCAATTATGAACAGTTGCAGGAAGCAATACTAAACAGATTGAAGGACAATCAACCTAAAAGAAAATGAAAAAGAGGATTGAACACGATACTTAAAATCCCATTAAAATTAAAAACAATAGCACAATCTCATACAAAATTAAATCAAGCAACAAATTACAAACACAATCACACAATCACAATTTACAGCAACGAAAAACCTGAAACGAACAAAAATTACTCAAGAAGCAACTACAAACTCAAAAATTATCTAACGTTAACGAATCGAAGGTCATGCTCGAATTCATAAATAAGTTATGTATTAATGTATGTGTAACAACATTTAGGGTTATTCACTTACTTTGCTTTTAATAGCACTTTCCCTATATTTCAAGTTTCTCACAAATAAGGCATTACGAGAACACAAAAGCATAACAAATTAAAAATTAATATTAATTGTTTTCACAAAATTTCGAAAGAGAAACACATAAGTAGCATAAGCAACAAGGAAAATGCACAAACAGCTCAGATAATAATAGCAATTAATCGATATATAAAGAGCTAAATCATAGGTTTGTGAGCTAGATCAACAAATATATCGAAAAGTATCAGCTCAAACTACGCTTAAACCTCGAAATGACTGGTAAAATAAACACAAAAAATCGCCAAAAATGTGAACACACACACACACACTTACTTTATTAGCGTCATTCTCCGTCCGGCGAGCAACGTCGGCGGAAGAGTCATGATTGTCAGGCGGGTGCGGAGGTTCCTGAGGCAACGACGTCATCTCTCTCTCTCTCTCTCTCTCGTCTCTCTCTAAACTCTTTGTACACAACTGAACTCACTCTCTATGTGATGTCTCTCTCTCCATAACAGTGTTGTGTATGTAATGTATGTATACAACTAGGCTTGCCTAGTATGTCTATTGTCCGTCTGCCTCTATATATTTTGGCTGTCGTAACAATGAATATTTTGTTTTTCTAAGTTTTGACACGTAGGTATAGTAATTGGTAATGTGTAACATGATATTTTAAATAAAGTTTAAAATTTTATATTAAATTAAAAATATAAATTTTTTATTTTTATTTAGTATAAGATTTAAATTTAATGGTTGATATAATTGTAAATTTTTTCAGCTCATTATACGTGATAAAGAAAAATTAATTTATCTCAAAACTAATCTTTGAGTGAGATAACAAATTTTGTTATATCATGACAACACAATGGGCTTCAAATTTTTATCAACTTTTTTGTATCTCATTATTATTGGTTATTTATTTCAATGTTTGTTATCATTAATTTATTTTGCTCTTAACTCTTATGAAAGATTATAAAGAAACTTATTAAATAATTTTTTTTAAGTCACTTGATTTATTTATTCTAATTGGGCCAAATTGGAACTTCCGGCGAGCTATTACCATGACCAACTTCATATCGGCCCATATTTAACAACAGGTTTCACTTACATTCAAACCCATTCCGTTAAAGTTCGGGGTGCAGACCAATTGAACCCAAAGGCTTTCATATTGGGCTTAAAGATTAAGCATACACGTGTTTGGAGTATTTAAAGACCGGGGAGTCAAGGAGTTTCTCTCATTTTATTTAAGTGTAGTATCTTCTTGCAATTTTATTAGTATCCAATACTTTTTTTTTTTAAAATTCAAAACAATGCATTCAACTTAAAGATCAAATAAAAGAGCCTCCAACAAACACGTAGGAGTAGACGTGAAACAATTTTGACAATTAACTAAACAAGGGAATCTAGCCAATTCATGGGCTATCCTGTTAGCATTTCTCCGAACAAAACAAACTGAGGTATCCCTCATGTTGCGAAGCATTCGTCTACAATCTTCAATTATCACGCCCACTTCTAAAACATTCTCCCCTTCTCCTGTAATAGCCTTGGCTGCAAGCATCGAATCTGTCTCCACAATTACTGCACTATGCCCGATCTGTTGTTCCTGAATCCACGACAACGCTTCTCTGATGCCCACTACCTCGGCTTCAAACACAGAATCAATTGTAAGTATCCAATACTTTATTATTAATATTTTTTATTACTTATACAATTTTATTGTTATTACACGGTATTTTGAAAGATAGTATCTTTTAATCGGTAATTGATGTGTCACGTCTCGATTAAGCGAAAATCGTATGAAAAAACATTTTTTTTGAAAAATCGAGCAATGCGAACAAAATCGGTTAAAACAGTAAAAAATTGGTTAAAATTAATATTTTTCTAAAAAGTTAAAATTATACACGTCAAATAATTTCTCTCATTTTATTTCAGTATTATATGATAATATCCCTTGTATATATACTTCTTATTTTTAGGGTAGTATCCAATATTTTACAATTTAATATTTGTCACATATAATTTTTTATTGTTAAAATTAAATTTATTATAAAATTAATTTTTGTATTCATTATTTTTTCGAAGGATATATATATATATATATATATATAGACACACTAGTTATATTTAATTTTAATTTGCATAACAATTCAATCTGAGAGCTCAGCTCGACTGATTCTTATCCCATTCGGCCATTCATATCATTCAAGAAAGAACGTGAATTCACAGAAAATGACACGAGTTAAATGGCTAAAATATAGAGTAATACTATAAGTGAACTCGGTCCAATTTGTAACTTAGATTACGAATTACTCCGTAATAATTATCACACCCTTGCACTTAATTTATTAAAAGTTTGCAGTCAATTTATTAAATAATTTTTTCTTTCGACCTTATTTGTTGGAATCTAATTTCAGACTCATTTAATCGATCGAATTTATTCATTTTTTATAATATTTAATTCTAAATTATTATTAATTTCTTACACAAATAATTTAAAACTAAAAATTTCCCGACTTAAATCTTTCACAAACGGCCCGAAAGACTACTTTGTTTTTAGCTATTGGAAGAAAACATATTCACTTTGGATTTAAGTTGTCGGGGATCCTTTTCTTCAGGGTTCGATCTTCTACCTAAGTACCGTAATTGTTTACGTGAATAAAAAAAAAACTTAAATTAATGATTTTTTAACAAAATTTATTTATTTCTGTTAAGAAAAAGATAGTGACATATATATATATATACTAGTGAAAAAAGCCGCCGCGAAATAAATTTTAAATTTATTAAAAAAAATTCAACAAAGTTACATTATTGATGACTGAACTGCATATGATAAAATTTGATATAACAAAATTATATTAAACCAAAATAGTAGTATTAAATTTATAAATATTATAAAATCAAATAATAATTTCAAAATATATATGTGTATTACAATTCACAACTTACTAATTTGTTATGATTATAAGATCTCTGTTTTTCAAATCCGCCGCTAACAATATCAATGTCACCAATGTAGATCAAGCAGCCCACGACATTTAGATAAATATTAGTAACATTATGTAAATATTAAAGAATATAATTTAAAATTATATATGTGTGTGTGACTTATAATATCTTATTTTAACAAAATACCTGACAGTATATTAGTGTCATTAACACGTGATTCAATTTATCGGGACATAAACTCAAATCCATGTAGTGGTATGTTGATAATTCATTCTTTCAACTTTTTTGGGACCATTGTACATAGAAACATCACTTTAAACTCGTGGTCTATATCGACTGGTACTTGCAACTACTTTTAAGTTTTTTATGCTATATAAATACTCTTCTTCCAAAATATGTTTGAATCGAAAAAATAGATGTTTTTGAATCATTGCATGAATCAGTGTTCTAAAAAGCGGATTAAGCGACCGATTAAGCGGCCGCCTAAGCGGAATCGGAGTATAAAACGCTTCGATTTTATAGTAAACGGGTGATTAAGCATTTTTTAAAATTAAGCGGATTATTAAGCGGATTAAGCGGTCATTAAGCGGAATATTAAAAAATTAAGCGGTTATTAAGCTAATTTTTAAATTTTTAAATATTATTATTTTTTAAATATGACTATAATTAGATTAAAAAATTAAAAAAATATTTTATTAAGAATATTATAAGTTTAAATTCTTATTACTACATAATTTTAATTTTAAATATAATAATATTATATCTAAATATTTAAATATATATTACTAATCCGCTTAACGTCCCGCTTAGAAATCCGCTTAGGCGTCCGTCTAACCCGCCTAGGCGCTAGAAGGTCCTCTCGCCGCTTAGAGCCGCTTAGCGCTTTTTACAACACTGGCATGAATAAGATTTTCCTATCATAAATTAAAGTATCAAAAAGTTAGTACAAATGCATAATTGTAATAAATTAATAAATAACAAGAATTTATTAACTTTCTCATCAATTAAAATCATGTCAAGACTAAATTGATCACCTGTTTATGTATTGATTGCATCTCATATCCTGCATACTCTCACTCTTATCATTGAATCGTCTCTATTGTTATTTAAAACATTCAAGAGAGTGTAATCCATGACGTTGAATGTAAACAACTCTGTGATAAATTTGTTATGATTTATTTTTTTATGTTTGATCTTTAATTTATATAAGTGATGATCTATTATTTTTCAGAGAGAAACACGTTCAATTTAGGTAAAAGAATAAATTAACTTTTTTTTTATTATAGATAGTGTCTTATTGAAAAATCAAAATAGTTTCGGTTTTTAATAATTTAATATCTTTTCTAAAATTTCTAATTACCTTACATATAATAATGTCTTTTCTAAAATTTTGAAACTTATCTTATGGATAATAATAATTTACTTGACTTGAGAATAAAGTTTAGGAGAATATAACGTAACTTAGATTTTTCATAATTTAGAGAAAGTTTAGGAGAATATAAAGTAACTTAGATTTTTTTATAATTTTTAATATCTACTAATTCAAAAATTCGAGAAAATTAGAAAAATACATTGGGACGATTTGAGAGCGTCATTTAACCGTCTTGCCATCTCTAAAAAATAGTTATTTTTTTCCTTTTAAACCTTTTATATCAAATCTTTTTTTCTCTAAAATTTCGATGGCGGAAAATTAAGTTTTAATTATTAGTATTTAAAATTACAAAAATCCAAAAAAATTAGAAAAAACCGCACTTGTCTTCTCCTTTATATATATATATATATATATATATATATATATATATATATATATATATATATATATATATATATATATATATATATATATATATATATATTTTGATGCTAGCAAAATAATACTTTTACAGTTTACTCTGTTACATGTAGAACTTTCACAATTAATTGTAATTAAGGATCATAACAGGAAAAATAAAAAAGTTCAAACATCACTTTAATTAATTATTCATAACAAGAAAACAAAACAAAAACACATATTTCGAAACCCTGGGATGGAATAAATTGCATGCATGATTACGATCAGATCGAATGCATGGGATCAATTACGGAGCCTGCAGTTTCTTCTTATCTCTCCGTTACTTCCAGTAAGAGGACTAATATTTCCCATCTTTATCATCGCAGCAGTAAAATCACTAAGAAAAGCCGCATTATTAGTACTGTAACTCCGAACTTGAGCATCTGTCGATCCACCATTGAAGAGCTCCTGATCAGAATGTAGAAGTCCGCGTTGATTTACGAGGTTTTGATAGTAACTATTCCCGAATTGATTCGGGCTTTGTATGTCGAGAGGAGCCAAGTTTGTGTTACCACCAGAAGCTGGACAATTGGCCTGACGAGTAGTTCTGAATGCTGCGTTTATGTTTGTGTCATTATATATGTGTCCGCGGAAGTTGTTACATTGAGCTTGGCCTATGGTGTGTCCACCGGAAAGGGCAGTCATGTCGCGGGCGTTGAGACCTTTGGAAGAAAACATGGAGAGGAGGGTGGAGAGACTTGAGGTTGGTGCTGGGATTTGGGAGTTAGCTGCACTCAGACTTGCTGTTCTTGCGTCTCTTCGGCCTAGTGGTACTGTCCATGATGGTCCTCCCAGCTGTCACAATATGTCTATCAATACTAGTTGAACATGTTTCAAGTAAACATTTTGGTTAAAACTTCTTAATCAAGATAGTTATCATCCTATTGACATTTTGTACAACACCGCATATGTTTATAATTAATGCAATGGGCAATCAACTAATGTCATGTCAATTACAATTCACACATAAAAGTAATCATGATATGATAATGTGGTTGAGTAGCATGAAATATATGTTTCAAATGACTTACCGCAACAACGCTGTCTCGTGCTGAAAGTGCTAGAATATCAGCACACGAGACAGTGGCATTACAAGCAGCTTCAACACGAGTTTTAATGGTGTCAATCACGTCAAAGCCTCTTGCTGAGTTTCTGTTTGGATTTGCAGTCTTTTCCCCGGTGAAACCCGATACGTCATCCAGCAGTATGGATCCGTCACAGCCCTGAATTACATTCATCAACAAAATATATTTAACATTCGTAATTTACTCATCCGTACTAGCATGGCCGCCTCGAGGAATTGAGAGGCCATTTGGCGAATATCAAATTTGAGCCCCTTAAAATATATTTAAAAAAATTATTAATTTTTGGTGATAAATTTTTTCTATAAAACTCATGTTTGAATAAATATATATTTAACAATTTCATGTATTACTATAATAAATTGCATATGTAAAATTAAAATAATAATTTTTTATATTATAGAAAATGTATTTTTTATTTTTTAAAATAATATATGCATTAAAAATTTCATTGAGTTATTGACACATATATATAATTAAATTTTAAAAGTACAAATTTTCTAGTAATAATTTTTTTTAAATTATAACTATGTTAATAATATAAAAGAAATATAATTTATTCAAAGATATATATACTGCTTAAGAATTGAACATAAATTAATATATTTTAGTAATATTAAAAAAAATTATAAATATAAAATTATCAAAAATATGAGGCCTTGAAAATTTGGAGGGTCGCCCGACTGGCCAAAGGGTTGCACCGGCCCTGCGTACTAGCTAATTCACTATATATTTAAATTTCGACAAAAATACGTGCAATCGAAAAAACATAAACTAGTAGTCTCGAATCTGGATAGATCACTCACATTAACGAAACAATCATGGAAGAACAAACGAAGAATAGAGGCGCCCTGTCGCGGTTGATTTTTCACTGCTTGGTTCGTAGCAGTGCGGACAAGGGTCTGGACATTTGGGCAAGACTTGGCATAAAAGTTAGCTGAGAGCTGCGCCCTAGCAAGGCCAGAAATAAGAGAAACAACAAACAAAATTGTGCATAAGAAATTAGCACTATTAGTTAAGGAAGCCATTTTGCTATAAACTCTGAAGTTCCTTAATCACTAAAATTATGTCGTAATTAAGAAGTGATGAGTTTAGCTTTGAATGAAATGAGTATTTATAGGCAAGATAACATATGCATGGCGAGACACAAAATAATTTAAAGTTACGTACCTAAATTCCAAAATTTCTGCGCTAACTGTGACACTTTTCGTAGTTGAGTTTACATTAGTGATTTAGAAAGTTGAGAGAGATCGAGAAAGAAAGCTTACAGTTGACTAGGTAGATATAGTTTGAAAACGGAAAAATCAAAGCATGTATATAGAACAAGTATTAACTATATGTATGACTGTATCAATAAAAGAAAAAGCACAGGCTGATTTTGACATTCGTGGAAGAAACCAATCATGCATGCATAGAGATGTTACCCAAGGACGTCGATACTTCTACGCACAAATTACACAAATTATACTCTCTCTCTATAAATTAATATTACTATAAAATTTTCATTTGGTTAAAAAAAATTGCGGATAGATAATTGGTAATAGTCTATTGTCCGGATCGATTTGCTATCTCTAAATATATAAATTTATTCAGTTAATGTAGCACCTCAATTAACAAGGCTTCGATTAAATTGTATGTTTTGATTTTTCAAATCTGTTTTATGCTCTGCATGCATAAAAGTTTCATCTCTATATATTCGAGTCACATCGAGGACAAAGAAAATTTCTTAGTTGAGGACGGTAAGGGAAGGGATCCACCCATAATTGACAATCAAGTTTACCAACAAGCTTTAACTAAAACGGATGGAGAGCACAAATTTTATATTGTTTTTATACAAGTACATCCAAGATAATAAATAGTATTTGCTATATTAGTTTGACTAATTATGGAACTTCTAGATCTAAATAGGCTTTTGACATTTTATACACATACCTTTTCTTTTGCTTGAATATATCACACAAAAAAGTCGGATATGGTATAAAGTTAGGGGTTGTATTAGGTTTGATTTGATTTTATATTAAATTAAAATAGAAATAAGATTTTAATATATTTATACAATAAAATCTCATTTTGATTTCTAATAACCGAATTCGAATATCATTGTTTAATTAAATGACACTTTAATTAACAATTCTATTAGGTACCCCCTGCACTGTATCTAGGATTAATTGACAATTTTAATACATACAAATTATAGATAATCATCCTTTTTTTCATAAAACATTCATTTAGGTATGATTTTCTCTGCCAAAGTAGCATGGTTATATATATAGATAATCATCCTTTGTTTCTAGTACACATCCCACTATTCCAGTAGACCTCATTTTCCATAATCTTGTTACAACATATCCCTACTCTCTTTCGGTGTTGACAATTAATAGTCTATTTTTGCCGGAGTTTCCAATAAAAATATTTATATAAAAGTATCTTTTTCCTGCTTTTTCAACTCATTAGTTACTCCCAATGTCTTTTTTTTTTTAAATTAATACATATTTTTTAGTTTTTCAAATAAATTTATGTATAATTTTTCAAAATTGTTGTTACATTTATTATTTTTGAAGCTTGACTCTTTTAAAAGTTAGTTATATTTTCACTTTTAGAAATAATAATTAAGAATACCTCTGAAAGAATTATTTAATTACATTTTTTTAATACATATAATTTTTTAAGGAGATATGCAGAAAGGGAGGAAGGAAATATAATTGTTTTTAAGTCAAAACTGCCCAAAATCTAACCTGCAGTACTTACCTGCTCTGAAATGATGCAGGGATTAATTGTAATTTCTCATGGATCACGGCCGAACTTATTAAGATTCTAAAATTACTATAATTTAAAGAAAAATATAATAAATTAGATTGTGATTACAAAGAAGTTGCTAATTTTCTTAATTTTTTAAATTAGGAAGTTTTTTTCTAAAATTAGGCAGAACTTTTTTAAAATATTAATTTGTAGTTATTAATAACTACAAATTAGTTAAGACTTAATTGAGAACTTAACACTTTCACTCCTCGTTCCGACTTGGTCAATTAGTTATGAACCGTTTTCAAAAATGTTAGGTCATTGTCGCTTAATTACTAGAATTATCGTTCCACTAGTATACTAATGATAGGAACTAATCAACCTATTATACTCTAATTTCGTCTTAATTTATATAAATGCACACTTATAAATTTTGTGCAAATGTACACATTGTTTAATACTATATAATTTTATTATATGTGTTAAAAGAATTATATTTAATTTTAATAAAATTTTGATATAAATAATAAATATATAATTTTATTAAAACGAAATAGAATATAATAATATATTTTCATGTCTTAAAAAATAAAATAAAAGTTAATTTTAATATGTTATTGACATGATTCGAATAAAAAACTTTAATAATATTTTAAATATTAAAAGATAAAATATTTATTACTTTATTAGTATCTAATATAACGGCCCTTCTCTATTTATTTTTAAAGATTTAATTGTTTATACCAAATTACTAACCGATCAAATAAATTTTTACAATCTCAACGTTAATAATATAGTATAAATAATTATCGTAATTTTATTATTTAAGTGTTCAAATGTCTATAAAGTAATATAAATTTTTAAAGATAATATTAATTGTATTTCTTTTTTTTTTTGAAAATTAATACCACATTCAAATTGTCATTTGGCCCTAAAAGAGAAGTGGGGATTAGTACTGGTATAAGAATTTATTGTAGTAGGTGAAAGTAAGTAGGTGTAATTATCAATAGATTATCTCAAGTCCTTAGAGTTCGACTTTTTGCAACAACGCGGATAACTCGTGTATGACTAGCGGTTCTATCAAGGTGGTAATAACATTAATGAAGCTGTGGAAAAAATCGATTATGAATTTGATATAATTAAACAGGAGATTCATGTGGTGGAAAGTACACTGGAAGAATTTTATGATTCTTGAGAAATTTCTTTGTATTTTAGATACCGTTGCTTTTTTTATAATTAAATTTCTACTTGTTTTTATAATAATTTTGCCAACTCAGAGAAGTACAAAGAAAATGTTTTAAATTACAATTTCATTGTTATTCCCTCAGTTTCAAATTAATTATTTTATTTAATTTTTCACGATTAAATTGACTAAACTGTAATTGTAAATTATAAATTATCTTTTTATAATTTTAAAAAATTAAAAATTATATTTCAAAGTAGATTATTATATATACATTTTAATGATATAATTTTTATAAAATTTTCAATTATATAATAGATGTGATTTATGATCAAATTTTGATTAAATTGACTGAAAAAAGTCAAATAATAATAATAATATATTGGAATGAAGGAAGTATTATATTTGTTTAGAACAAGTCCAACAGTATCGTAGTTGATTATATATAAATATTATTTTCTTCATTTCTTTTTAGTTGTATTTTTTACTTTTTACATATATTTTAACGCGGATAAAAATTATAATTGTACAAATTATTATAGTTGAATCTCGATTAAGTAATAAATGATAAAATAATAAACTCGTTAAAATAATATTTTTTTAGTCCCAAGGTAGATAGTATTTTTTTACTTTCGATAAAGTAATAAATTCGATAAAATAATTATTTTTCTTTGGTTCGAAGATTATTACTTTAAAGAGGTTTAACGGTACCCATTATTGATGTGAGCGGAGGAAGGGGAAACTATAAAGGTAAAAGTTAGGAACTTTCATTATATTCAAAATATGGGTTAGAAAATAAAACAAAAATTTGTAACAAAAGAAATCAGTAAAAAAGTCTCCACAGGTTTTATTTTTATCTTATTTAAATGATGGGATTTCTTGAATTTTTTTATCATATGATAAAAAGATCAGCCACGATTATTCCTGCAACGGCATTTCCGACGCTGATCCTGACATGATATATTTTTCTGATGAAAAAAATATAGTAAAAGTGAAAACAGTGGAAGCCAATGCAAAGGACTTTCTGCAGCAAGGCCCAAGTTCATTTCCTATTGAGAGTTCATTAAGTTTCCTTAATAAACTCGAAAGAAGGGTTAAGGATTTACCCATATATATGTCCTAAATTCATTCAGGTACTCCTAATGGGTTGAAGATCATATCAACAGGTGGCTGAACGAGATTTTCATTCTCTTTTCCAAGACCGGTTATTGAATCTATACCCTACTCAATCCCAAGTGCGGTTAAATTTTTTAAAGTAATAATTTGAGTCCAAGAAAAAAAATTACTCTCGGTATGGAGAGTAAAAATATACGGTCTACATTATATCGGAACATGATACAAATATTATTTAAATGAGATTATTATTTGATCGATTATTACTTAATCGAGATTCAAAATTAAATAATAATTAGTCAGTTCATATTGGTCCGGTTCCGATTCGATCCAAATTTTATCGGCCCGACTCGATTCCAAAACTGAATATAATGGATCTGATTTGGGTTTGTTGATCGCGATCAATTTTGACCCCCTTTTTTTGTTGCAGCACTTATTTCAATTGGTTATAAAAATAATAAATGAGATCCTTACATTCAAGTTAACCCCCACTAATTAAAAATTTTCATTGTGTCATGTCCATCGTTTATGATAATATTTTAGGAATATTTTTTGATCTCTAGCATTACTCATATTTATCTCCTCATTAAATACACTTTTACATAATTTTTGTCACTTTAACTTTTACACATATATCAACATTTTAAACAAACATAATTATATAATATTTTTAAAATTTTCCTTTATATATATATATATATATTTGAATTTTAAAAATTTATGTCAAAAAATTCAAAAAAACTAATTGTAAATATATTTTATATATTTTTTAGTATATGTGAAAAAAATTAAATGTAACAAATACGATTAAAGGAGTATATAATAATACGACAAAAATTAGTAGTTAAACTTACAAATGAAAGAAAAGAAAAATTACGTAAAAAAGGGCTAGAAATAAGAAATGGATATAAAAAATTTTAAAAATAAATAAAATTTAGAAATAATTTTAAAATTATTATTTTTAGTATAATTTTAGGAAGATAGGATGTCACTGCATGTTCTTATATGTATACTGTGGATATGCATTTCGATGTTGGATGGAGGATTAATTGATACGAAAATATTTTTATGGTTATATATTTTTTATTTAATTTTCATTAACCGGTTTTATAACCAAAAATTTAAAAATTAAAATGAAATAGTTATCACTCTCTAGGAGACAAGGTGTTAAGAGTATCTCCAATAACAATAGGCAAAATGATTAGTTAAATTATGATTAGGTAAAACTGTATTCCAATGTTATTAGGCATAATGATTACCTATATTTAAAAATATTATTTTATATATAATTATATAATTTACTGCTTAACTGATATAATTTAATTAAGGTAAAAAACTGACATGAATATTTTTAGATAATGACTAGAGACTAAACATATATAGAAGATGAAATAAAGGATATTTATAATTTTTGCTAGCAGGTCTTCTGGTTGTAGGGATATATATTTTAACTAATATGTATATTTATCGCAGAACGGAAGCGTAGGAAAAACAAACGTTAATCCTTAAAAGATAAATAAATGACTCTTACACGATAAATTCTTAAACACCCTGAATCCATAAGGCAATTCTTGAATTCACAAAGAAGAATTCTTGAATCCACAATGAAAGAAAAGGAAAACTCTCTTGGATTTTAATTCAATCAATAATAATTTAATAATCTCAATATAATTCTGGACATTTCTCACCTACCTTCTAGATATAATATAATATAATATAATTAAGTTCAATATAATTTGAACTTTTCTCTTCTAAATATTAAATACTAAAAATGACTAAAAATACAAGTTTTTTGTCTTACATGAGTCCCTTTCACTTGTGAAAAACTCGACCTCGAGTTCATGCCAAGACATAAAACTTAAACAACATGTTGTTTATCCCTCCATGGTGGTACTTTTATTGGCAAATGTTTTATTAGAATAATGTCTTTGAACTCTTTTGCAAGAGCTTATAACGACAACTTTTGAATTAATTCAACTGCATCTTTATTAACCATTGCCAACATAAATATTGAACCAACTGTAACTTCTTCAATCCCATCACGTGCAACTTCTTTAAACTCATCACATGTATAAATAGACAACACACCTTTAAAACATGGATTCAAAGTACTCTTATCCTCCAATGAATGCAACATATACTTCTCATCATTATTCATGAAGTCACTTATTTTCTCTTTACTTTTGTGACATAAATTTAAATCAAATTGATATAGCTTATACCATCCTGATTGACATACATTCATATTAATCTCACAAAAAATTATGACATTAGTTTTTAAACTTTGAAAATTTACATCACATAACGCCTGAATTATATTTTGATATTGCAAATCATCTACTAGTTTATAAATTTCCAAGGACAATTGTTGCGCACCTTTATTGAGATATTCATCATTCTTATCTTCATGGACATCATCAATACTTTCTTTGTTATTTTCATCTGCATCCTTGTATTCGCCTTCTTGTTCACCCATATCAATTTGGTCAATATTCGTGCAATTTGGTCGATATTCACAGACACAATTTCACAATTCACAATTCCATCTTCTTCATCAACTATCTCCGCCCTTTCCAAATATTCCAAAAATTCTTTCATGTTATCATCATCAAACTCTTTTCTATCTCCCATATCATGTTTGGGTTGAGAACTTTCATTGAACACATCAATAACATTACTGATATCACCAATATAACTTGAAATTTGTTGTGCTTCCTGTTCTATATAGTTTGTCATCGATTGGTTGTCCTGTGCACAATTTTGATGACTCTGAAAAATAAATTGATCATAATTCGAAGATAAAAATCTGTTCATCAACATTTGTTTCATCTTCCTCCAAGATTGAATTGGTGATTTTCCTTTACGTCTCATATCCATATGTAACTTTTCTCACCATACTGCAACAACGCCCCTTAGTTTAGAAGCCACCAGTTTCACTTATTTATAATCAGCAACCTCCGTAAATTCAAAGAAGCGCTCAACCTCTAAAATCCAGTCTGAAAAATCTTCAATCCCTAATTTCTCATAGAACACTAGAATATGTGGTTGGTTGATCTCCCAATTTTGAAACCCAATTTTGGAATTGGTGGTTTAGTGCAGGCAAAGGCAAAGCTCTACCAAGGCAATGCAGCTCCAGATCTAGCAGAGGTGATAGTCATAAGAAAAGCCCTCAGTTGGCTAAAGGATAAGTCGTGGGGTGGGGTGGAAGTAGAGTCAGATTGTCTAATGGCCATTTCGGCGATTAGAAGTAGAGTTTCAATGATATCACCGTTTGGTAAGGTAGTTGAAACTTGTCTTAGCATGCTTAGAGATTTAAGAACAACATCGTTGTCTTTTATTAAACGGTCTGCTAATGAGGTTGCTCACTATATTGCGAGAGAGTCTTATTCTTTTCCGGATCGAGTTCTTGATAGGAGGGATGTTTCTATTGAGTTTATAAGTTTTTTGCAAGCTGATTTAGCTAATCAATAAAACCAACTTTTACGTCAAAAAAAAATATTCAATATAATTTAAAATTTTCTCTTTTCTAAATATTAAATATTAAAAATACTGGTTTCTTGTCCTACATCAATATTATACAACCACCTAGACTTTTTAGCTAACAAGTGGTGATGGTTGAAGATGCTCTGAGATAACGATTTACGAGAATCATATATTACTATATATTCTAACAAAATCACTAATTCAATTGTGATTATAGTTTTTAATTAATATATATTTTCCAGCCGAATGAACCATGCTCTGCCCTGTTCCATGAGATGCCAAAAAAAGGTGATCGGTTTACAAACAATCCTAGAATACCAATGAATCAGAAGGGTCCTCTACTGGTGAGAAGACCCTTCAAGATTTTGTGCAACTGATCCAAAAACAGAGTTGATCAAATAAATAAATCTTAAAATGGTACCCAAAATTATAACATAATAACATGAATCATTCACCTAATCAATCTTTTAATAAAAAACGAAACTTTTTTTAGCTTAATCACTAAAGATTACAGATTTATATAAAATGATTGCTCAGAGATTTACTTGGTTAATGAAATTAAAAGGGTTACAATTTTCATGTAAGATCAAAGTACAAGACTAGAAATGAGTATGCATAGGTAGATGCAAGTATGTAGTTTACATATGTGACATGTTTGTGGTTATATATGCAAGTGTTGCTTTAATAGTATGAGACAAGATGGAAGAAAAGAGGGAGTGCCTGGGATTGGATGAAGAGAGAGGGTTGGTTAGAACTTGAACTTGAAGTTAAAAGTATGGGTAAAGTTTATATAAAGCATACATCTTTGTTGCATATTGTGGAAGTTGGATACCAGGTCCTAGGAGTTGAGTTAATTTCATATTCCCGTAAAATTAATGCTTGCGAAATTGTTTTCCCCCCAAAATTTCGATTTTAGCAGTGCTGAAAAAACCAATGTACCAAGGATGGGTGCAATAATTTAGAATAATCAATTAAGAAATCATCATGTCTTGGCTTTGGTCATTGGATAAGGTGACACATTTGTTATTTATTAGGATTGTAGAGAGAGTTTAGCGGCTGAGAGAGCTCTAGGCAGTCGCACATATCCCTCTGACTTGTATAATATTCATCCAATATGAATAAGCTGATATACAGTCCTGTTTCTTACTATGGGTCCAGTTCCTGGTCATGTTGCATTACATCATTAAGGTTCAATCCTCTTACAGAAAAAATCAAGCTTTCCGATGTTGGGCTCAAACAAGAGGCACAATTAGTTCGAGGTTTGAAAGGCTCCATTAATGAACCAAGACAGTGGGATGGCTCACTGCCACCAATCCGGTATATTCATATATATGAGTGTGACAGCTTCAGCGTAAGTGTAGCATCTACGACATACATATATGTGAGCATACTCATATTCGTGATACTTGCATGTTGTCTGAGATGTACTTCCCTGACACTGATGACAGCTGGGAATATTTTGCATGCCACCTTCCACTGTCATCCCACTCCATAATCATCCTGGAATGACTGTGTTAAGCAAGCTATTATATGGTTCATTACATGTTCAATCATATGATATTTTCTCAGGTCACCTAGAGAGGATCTACCAGGTAATAAAACTTGAAGTGGATGGAGTAGTGGTCCGCGATGCGACTTGGTTGGAAGTGTTTCAACCTCCTGATGAGTCTGTGGTTCATAGAGTGCAGTACAAAGGCCGTGTTATCATTCCATAATGATTATTTTAAACATCTGATGCATGTTTAGTCCGTTCGTTCTATCTTTGCGCTCAGATTGATAGTAGCCGTGGTAGATAATATCCCGGGTGAAAGAACTAAAGCCTTGATATAGGGCAGTACTGCTAGTAGTATTGGGATTCAGAAGTTGAAATATTTTATTTTTGCCGGAGATGTAGCTTAGACATTTAAGTCGTACATATTGATAATGTGGCGCTCCAGTTTTACAAACCAGCGAGGCAGTGACAATGCTGAAGCAAGTAAAACACTGAATAGTATTTTAAAATGTCATTTCTGGATAATGCCGTGACAGGAATGTGCTATTTTGAATGTTTCAGTGATGTAATTGCATTTTTGGGGAAATGATACTTGATAGTTTCTTTAACCAGGAGACTTGGAGAAAGATCCGCCATTTTTCTATTTTAACAGACTTTATGTTCTGAAGCCTAGAGGATGAATGCATTGTAAATTTTGGAACTATAATGTCGTTTAAACATGGCTACATCATTCCCGTTCTCGGAGAGATGGCAGCCATTTTCGAGATAAAAAAAACTGAGCTGAGAAGTCAGTGATAACGAGCTGACACGTCAGTGATAACGATGGCAGGACGACCCTTTTCTCTCATAGGGCCGTAATTACAATAGGGGAATCAAAAATTACCTTTGCCAACCTATTATTGTCTCCCAGAAACCCAAAGCCCAAGCACCTGTAAAGAAGAACAAAATATTTACTTGACCCCCTTTGAATATCGCTCGCCAGCAGGATCCAGCCAAAAGATATTTGCAAAGCTAAAAATGAAGCACAAACGGCCTCCTACTTGGAGTCTGATATTGGCATCCTGCTTAATGTGTGTATGTCTGATACAGGCATTGATTGTTCCTAATGAAAAGGGAGATAGTATAAATGCAAATCAGAACTAAAAATTTATTATAAGAATGCGCATGTATATATATTAATTAATCTAAAGTTATTATAAGAATGAGCATATATATATATTAATCATGTACCTTAGTAAGTTGTAGATCTTTGTATTGCCATCGGGTAGTTCCAACCACCTCATGTCCTCAACTTGGCATGCGTCTTTGAAACCTGGTTACCAGGTGTACCTAAATTTGATTGTGAGGCTGGAATTCTTGACATCATGGAAGGCAAAGTACGCCAAAGCCAAGAATCTGATGGAGATTTTGGAAGAGGTGGTGGAACAGGGAACTCTTGGCTTCCACTAGATTTTTTAATATCTTTTGCTTCAGAAGACCGGGGAGTTTCAAAAGTTTTTCTCACGTTCTGTATTTCTGCTTTTGCAGAATTCTGTTCAAATACTGAAACCTTATTTGATTTGTTATGTACAGATTGTACACTGAGATCAACAACTTTATGAGAGATCTTTAAATTTGCTTCCTCATCTTCAACATTCTGATTCTGAGGTACTTTAAATGAACCATTTTCCAAGTGAGTTTCCATCTCTTTCCATTTTAAAAGATCATTCCAAGCACCTTCCCCTGTTGTAATAAAATCATTTGAATATAGATCAGGTGATTTCACCTTATGAACAATGTCTACATGTGGAGTTTTCTCAATTACAGGTCTCCCCATTACTGGTTTCCCCGGGCTTCTTAGATCGGATGATAAATTCTCAAATGTGTCTTTTTTAATTGAACGATAACCAGTTACTTCAGCATCTTTTACTTGTCCAGGAATAGTATAAAACTCTTTGGTTTCCGAAAAGGCGGATTCAAGTAATTCATTTTGGACAGATGGCAGGCCTCTACCTTGCAAACGCCTGTATAAGGATGATCCTTCCAGCTTTTTAGGATTAAATGGACAACTAAGCCGGTCCAATTGTACTTCATTCTCAGTTTCACAGGAAGAACCAGTAGAAGAAGAGCTAGCATGTGTTCTACTACCAGGAGACATGGGTACTCTTGTCCTCATAGACCTCACACCCGTCCCTTGCACTGGGTTTAATAAACAAAGAGAACTTTTTAATAAAAATCTAGGTAATACTCCACAAATTTTAGCTGGAAACTGTCCATGTGCATCATAGTCGTCGTCACTTTCTTCATCCTTCTTTGGGGCATAGTGTGATATATCATTAAATCCATACCGAAGTGGAGACTTGTTTTCCACACTTGTCATTACTTGTCTCGGTTTCTCGCGAACAAGAGGCTGCTTCTTTGGGGCATATTTAGGCGTTTCTGAAACCATTGCTCTGGCTGCTGGCAAAAAGCGACCCATCATGAAATCTCGAGTTTGTGGATCTGTGGAGAAGGTTCCAGAAGTATTTACGTTCGAAACATCTACTCCACTTACACCACTTACACTGCAATTTATGAAGGATGATTCAGCTCTTGATAGTGTATCAAGAGCATCCATATATGCTTCATCACCATCACCTGAAACAGAACTCTCTGCTTCCATCGTATCTTCAGAGCTTTCTAGTTCATTCAGAACTGAAACACTCAGTGATCTGTTGTAAAGTTCTCCATGGCGCTTACTCAGACTAGGATGTTCAGGATTTTTATCAGATTCTTCCTTTGGGGTTTTCAAGATTCTCCCAGGAGGAAGTTTGGGGACAACTGGTGTTCGTTCAATGCCAAGTTTTTGTGGTATGTTATCATCCTTCGGTCTCCCTGGACTTCGTTCCCAAACGAAAGGAACAGTTCCTGTAATCCTTATTGGACCTGATTTCAGTTCTGATTTATATGACGGAGGGGTTGGTATTTTAGGTTTGGAAAGGTCTGTTTTCCTTTTCTCACCGTTTTGTGACGATAATGTTGATGGAACGCGCCTCACAGACAGAAGTGGTCGGAAAAAATCCAATTGCTTGTCATCCATTAGATTCTTACAGTGAAACAGAGATAAGTGACTTCTGCAATTACCGAAACCAAAAGTTATACCGGTGGTGTACATACTGTTTTAACTTCTAATTGAAGATCAATTCCATAAACTCTTCATTTTACTATGTTAAAAAGAAATTGCTCACTAGAAAAATAATCCTAGTGTTTGTGGATTGAAGGTGACCACAAAAAGTATGCGTTTTTTTTTGAAACACTACATTTGGGAATATGGAGTTGTGACTCAGTGCCAGATCAGGGATAATAAGATATACAGCATGAAGTATGGGATAAAGGCTAAGAACTAATAACTTTAGAAGGACTCATGGTCTTATATCGGGATCGACATACTAAATTAATAATACGAAATTCAAGAGGACTCTCTTATACCTAGGATATAAGTATTACATAATTAAAGTGAAACCAACTCATGATCTCAGGTTTAATCTGATAGCAATTATTCAGTAACACTATACAGTAATCATTCCCCAAGTGCCAAAAATATTCACTTTAGTACCTCTTTCATACACAAACCCCTCCCAATTTTGCACAATTACAACATAGTGATAACAATCATTCAATACTCCAAAAAATAAGTAAAATTCAACTAAGAATAACCCATGAAAATCTATAACAGACCCAACTGAAATTCAATTTAACAATTCATTAATAAACCTTACACTACATTAATCCAATTATCAAGAAACATGATTTCTTGAACATACAACTACCAATCATCTCTATCAACAATTCAAATACATACAAAAACAGAGAGAGAGAGAGAGAGAGGGTACCTTACCTTATAGTATGCTAATTTGATCTGTGTTTAGTTGAAAGATTAAGGTTGTACGAGGAGCTGTAACCCAGAAAAGATAAACAAGAAACATAAATACAGAATAACATGAAACAAGTGAAGAATGAACTTGTTTGTACGCTTCAGTTTAAGTATAATCCTGTTCTTTTAGAATCAACAAGGAAGAAAGATACTGCTAGTTTCTTTAAGATATGTGTGTAGTACATATATCATATATGTGTGTATATATGTATATTTTAATCGGTGGGGTTGCATGTGATGTGATTAATTTAGATATCTGATGCTCTGATAGTCAAAGGAGCCATAGTCACACGTAATGTAACATTCTCCCGTGTCAAATTCTTGGCCCGCGTTAAGTTCTTACCATCTTTTTATGGGGTGGTGGACTGGTGGAGATCCCTGCTTTTTTTACTAATAATTTATACATATGATGGATTTAAATAATATTTTAAATTATAAATAGTTTCATTCCTACTGAAGCCAACATATAATATCAGAAATTATTATAATTTTAGTGAGTTGAATTCAGTATACAAGTACTAATTTGAGAATATGTATATATTCTAAAAACATATGTTCTCCAATTTAATTCAATATAGAAGTACTGATTTGAGAATATAGAAGTACTAATTTGAGAATATATATATTCACGTGATTTTTGACTAATTTTAATATTATATATAATGATTTTTTGTGCCATGCTGCTACGTGAGATGTGTCATATTTGAAACCATTTATGATGGTTGTTATTTATTATTAAAGTCGATTTTGTGTCAAATTAAATGACATTTGTTAATTATTATTCGAGAGTTGTATACTAAATATACGGTGTTATGTTTATTTGGTTATTTAAAAAATCTATATGAACTTTTTTAAGCATAAAAAATCTATATAATTAAACTTTGCAAGACTATATTGGAACTATTGATTTGTAAGTGTAGCACTGATTCAAATTTAATTTATGAATGAGAAAGTTCCCGTTTGTTAATCCCTGAAGTAAATTTAAGTGAACTATTCGTGTTCTCGTTATTCAAATTGTTTGTTATGCATTTTAATGGATGATTATATCAAGATAATTATTCAAGATGATTATATTTACGTTTCAATTTTAGTAGTTTACTTTTATTTTATTTTAAATCAATACCTTCTAATATAAATTAAATATTTGTCTTATAAATAAAACTATATGTTAGAAAATAATATTATATAATTAAAATAAAATATATAATTATATTTAGAAGGATATATTCAATCAATATTATGTATTATTTTTTTGATTTTCAAAAGTCTAAAATTATTCAATCTAAATTTTAAAAAAATTCATTAAAATTCCGTATTCAATCAAGATTTTTATTCAATACATATTATAAAACTTTGATGTATTTTATTTGAATTTTAAATAATTTTTTAAAACTTAGGAGTATTTATAAACTATTAATAATCTTTTAAAATATTTTATATTTATATTATTAAAGTACGTTGTAATAAGTATATTCTTTCCATATTTAATATATAATAATTTATAAATTGTATTCTTGAAATAACATAATTATCTATTTAAAGCATTTGAAATTATATAATTATTTTTACAATGTTATGTTCTTATTTTAAAAGTTTAGCAATTTATATAATTTATATAATTTTATTTTTAACAAACTTCATTAATATATTAATAAATATAAAGGAATTATTATCATTCAGAATTTTTATTATAAAAAATATTATTCATTCTTGTCCAGATTTAATAATCATTAAGAATTAACCAGTGACCCGGTGAACAAACTTGAATAATGTTCATGAATAAGTTCACTTGCAAACTGTTTTTGAACAAGCTTGTAAACTAGCTTGACTATAATATTCGTGCATAACAATTAACACTCCCATAATTTGTGTTAAAATGATGAAACTTAGGGTGTAAATGAACAAAATTATTTGTGAGTGAGATTTAAATTCAATTTGTTTCAATGAATTTGATTTAAATATAAAAATATATCCCATTTAATAAATGAATATAGTCAAGTTTAATATATATCTAGTTCAAATTTGGAATTGATTCGAAAAACTCAGATAATATATGTATAGTTTAGATTTTTTTTAAATATAGTTAAAATGATTTAAAATAGAATTTAAATTATAAATTGATATGGAAATAAAAATATCAAAATATGCGTGATATCTAAAATTTAATAATTGAAATTATAATAATTAATAATAATAATTAACAAGATAAAAATATACTTTTAGTAGAGTTAATTAAAGAGTTAGGTTAGTTTTAGGGTGCGTTTAGTATTGTGTTGAAAATTGATGTGATTTGAGAAAAAACTGCTGCTGGAAAAAATGTTATTAGAAAAATCAGATTAGTGTTTAATAATTTTTTTAATTTATACATATTCTAAAATATAATATATAAAAATAATATTTTTGGTGAGATTTGATCATGAAATTTATTATTATTTCTTATAAAAGCTGAAAAAACAGTTTTTTTTCAAAAATATGGGGACATGCTTTCCCACCAACTTTTAAATTTTACAAAACATTTTTTTGATAATTTTTCGGTAAAAAAAACTCCTGTAGCTATCTGTAAATCAATAATAAATGGGGTCTTAATATTTTTTAATGTAAATTAATTATGATATCATAAATCATATGATTTAGTTATGAAATTATAAGTCGTGTAACTTAACTCGGATCTCGAGAATGTATGAGAAAACTGCTAAACTTTAATAAATACATATTGAAATAAAATGCTAAATTTAAGTAGGATTTGAATTCAAATAATTAATTATTTTTAATAAATTAAAATTAATTATCTCATAATTTAATCCAACTCGAATAATAATATTTTTGAATATATCACCTGTTACTGATTTTTTAGTAAATATAGTAAAACTTGAGTAATTGAACCGCTGGCCTATAAATTATGTTGCAAGTACACAAATTTTGATCAGTCTCACTTGAACAAAGCATTGTAATTTGTAATGAACACAAATGAAAATTTAAGAATTGTATAGGGACAGATTTGGAAAGCACCCATATATTATTGTGATTGTAGAGTTAAAAATGTATATAATTTTACAATTTAACTATAACTTTTTCTGAATTATATGCATTTAAATTTCACTAAATTATGAAATAACATATTTACAATATCAAAATTAGAGGGGGAAATAGTTCACTCCTATGTGGTGATCCATCACTTGCTTTTTCTAGATTGTTTGATCTCGTTAATTTTTTTCTGCTACTAAAGATTCTTTTTAAATACCGTGTAATAATAAATAGTCATTTTCTTATCCTCCCTCCCAAAATGTACTTATCATTTACAGGTAATCGTACTTGTAGACTCCCGCAAGAAATATTTTGGTTGCAATGAAGGGGCAGGACCACGCAAGAGGCCCAAAAAATGCTAAAAATTTCATTTTCGGGGGATTCCTTTTAATATTTTATGTATTCTCTTTTTCCCCTTAGCCACAACATTTAACTGATGACAACTTGGGATAGTATTTCGCGTTTCTGTTTTATATTGAATGTAATACGTTTCTATTTTACATTTTGAACATTGCACCTTATGGACTTCACCTTTCAACATTCCGTCACAAGTCGGCTTCTTTTTCTTTTGTGTCTTACTCATCAAGAACTTGTTAAACTTTAATTAATTAGCTTGTAGTTTAGCAGTTGCAGGTTGTTATGATTTATCTCTGCATAATCCCTTACTGGCCATTTCTTCGAGTCTAGCTTTGTTCCCTGCCAACTTTTTTGTGCCTCCGCCTGCCTATGCTGCAGTCCATACGGCATTTGTTGGTGGTATGTCTTCCGCTGTTACAATTGATTTTGGCACAAAACTTCTTCATTCCGTTGTCTGAGATTTTGAGGTAATTACTGTCATTTTTATGTAGCCGATGAGCATCCATTGGAAAGGCCCGGGACCTAGAATTTGGCACCATACATGCACTGACATTGCCTTGTGCGCCACTGTCAAGACTTGAGCTCATTACCTCATCTTTTTAGCTTATTAAGCATTTTATACAAGGCATTCTTCTGCAACTACTTTCATTTTTCTAATCCTTATTTTTTACTTTATGCAGGCTAATGAAATTTGGTCTGCAAGTAGTAGTAATGGATTACTGGCTTTTTACTTGATGACTGTCATTTCTATGCTTGGGTTGAGGTATGTTCAGTCACTGAAATTAGTATTAGATTATTTCTACAATTTAAGCTCTCGTGCGCCACTTTGAAGGTGCCCGACAATAATTGTTGTTTCTAAACAGGTTATGGTATGAAACTAGAGACTGCTGAGCCTCCTGCTATGCCAGATTTTATTGTTGGTGTATAGAAAGAACAGTTGAGTTGAAATCACATTTAGAAACTAACGATGCAAACACGACTGGCAAGAGATTATTCCTACTATCAATTTTTATAATTCATTTTTCCCTCTTCTATGTGCTTATCTTACTACCTTTACTGGCAGATAGAGCTTATGCATGATACTATTTGTACTGTCAAGAACACCAAAATAAAGCCTAATGAGCAGAATGTGCACCATATCAGCATAAACAAGTACCTATAGACGTCCTTCTTTCTAAAGTCTAATTATTAGATTCCCTGGTGTGTATGATTTTTATGCCCCCTACCAGGAGCTGCCAATAAAATTAAAGAATTCATAGTTTTCCCTTGTGCAGTTTATTTTCTAAAAGACGGGAATTGGAGTTAGACAGTGAAGGTACCTTACGAGGATTAATCAGGTAATCAGATTGATTAATCGTAGTATTAATCGAAAGTAATTTAATTTAATAAATAATATTATATAATTATATGTAAACATAATTACATTATCATAAATTTTATAATAAAAAAATATCATATATCATTAGTTCATATATATTTAGGTGTTACAATTTACAAAAAAATTTAATTATCATTAGCATTTAAGTGGTTTATACTTGATAGTCATTATTTAATAGTTAAACTTGGTAATTATTACATAAAATATATATAATTACTAGGAATTTGAGAGTGTATTTGATATTTATAAAAGATTTAGTGTCATACAATCCATATTTATATATCATTAGTCATGTTAGTATACCTACCAAAATTCAGGGTACTAATATGGCTACAACAATTTCTGAAACTGCTCAAGTCCCAAAATCCAAACCATTAAAAAGACATCTTGTCAAGGTGACAACACATGGAGTGTTAAGGAGGGAGATAAAAGAAAACCAAATCAAAAATCTCAAGCCATGCAAGCAAATTCCAGTCAATGCAGCAACCAAAATGAAAGTCAAGCATTCTACTAGTTCTTTGCTAGTAAGATATCCAAAGTGGAGAAAACAACTCATTGTACTTGATAAAGGTCTTCCAATCAAGTCAATCCAAGAAGAAGAAGTACATGACAAAATAAAAATCAAGCAATGGAAGGCAAACAAGATCTGCAAGGTTGTTATAAGAGACAGAAGAATGTTTGTGACCAATGTTGATGGAGAAGAAAGGGGATTCTATCATGATAACTCAGCAGTTACCACTCATGATATCAAAAGATTAATCAGTCTCTATGATAAGAAGTGTATGGTGAACAAATTGAAGATGGTTGAAATTGCTGAGTATCTGGCTAGAAAATTGACAAAGTTAAATACAGGAAAGAAATGGCTGAGAAGAAGTTCAAAGAAGATGAGGAAATAGAGAAGAAGTCTGAAGAATTGAGAAGATAAGGAAAATGCAAAGTATTCAAAGATCCTGATAGAATTGAGTTCAAGACCTACAGTGGATCAACAATCAAAATCAGACTCAAATTTATCAAGGACTATCCAATTCAGTCTCTTCAGATTGTAGCCAACATACTCAAAGACTTTATTCTGATAGAAAAGATCATTGTCGGGCAAAAATGCCTCCAAGCCATAGAGGAAATAAATGAAAGGAAAAAGAAAGAAGACAAATCCAGATATGACACCTTTCTAGAAAAACAACAAAGGTAGGCTTGATATCTTATATTAATTTATGAAATTGTCTTTTCCCAAATTAAGGGAGATTATTGGATCAAATCAAGCATACTATACTTAATTGTATATACTTGTCATGTTATGAAACAACTAGTACTTCTTGTATATGATTGTGACTCAGTTATTATAATGTACATTTGCAGATAGAAGGTTATTTATATTGTAATTCAAAATTGTAATTATAAGTCAAGAATAAAAGTCTGATAGAATATTCAAGTTGGATCATACATCAAGAAAAAGACGACTTCACCAAAATAAGGAATGCAGTGTGAAAATTCTTCTAAGAAAAATGATCAATCGAGAAATCATCCTAATCGAGAAGTGAGTTGTGAAGATTATAGAGAAGTCAGTTGTGAAGCTGATAGAGAAGTCAGTTGTGAAATTGGTAGAGAAATCTTCAAATGGCTAAGTGTTATATTTTCATTCGAGAAGTCAAAGAACCTCAGACATTCGAGAAGTGATCTAATAGAGAAGTATCATTCGAGAAGTCCAGTAATCAACACATCGAGAAGTTAGCAAATTGAGGCAATCAAGAAGTCTAAAGTCTAGTCTGATCGAGAAGTCAGTGGTAGTAAATCATTCGAGAAGTTTAGTCTGATCGAGAAGTCATCAAAGCTTAATCTAATCGATAAGTCTAGGCCAGTCGAGAAGTAACAAAATAAATCAATTGAGAAGTCTCAAGAGTAGTCGATTGAGAAGTCTACATCATGACTTCTCGAAGTGTTTTCATATGAGTATTCGATTGTTTCAAATGGGCGAAAATCAAGGAGATGTGAAGAAGAACAAGACAAGTATTTTAAGCATTGTCATGATCAAGGTCAGTCAAACCTGTGAAGACAATGACAAGTCTACAAAGAAGCTTGAAAGAAGAACAAGACAAAGATATAAGATGAAATGCAGATGGTATGGACTGTCAAGTGAAAGACTTAGCTAGAAATAGATTGTGTATAATGTAAAGCTTTATTTGTCTATTTCTAGTTATAGTATAACTGATTGTGAAAATATGTGCACCAAAGACATGTTGTCTATTTAACATAATGCACAGTTTCACAAGCCAGTGTGTTGAATAGAATTCAAACCTTGTTTTTATTCAAGAACAAGAAGCTAGGATTCAAATTAGAATCTGAGAATTGTAGCAAAGTTCATTCTAATACAATATTAGATTGAAAGTTAGCTTGTGTGTTGATTTACAGTTCTTACTTCTACAATCTTTGATCAAACAGTTAACACATAAACTAACCTATTATAATTTCTATACAAAACCAATTCATCAAAGCAAAATTGAAAAACAATCAACATATACATTCACCCCCTCTCTGTATAAGTTTCTACTACTAAAAAATAACAATACATAATAGGTATATTAGACTGAATTTGTGTATAAAATTCAGAGTCATATACCCGGATATTGTAATTTCTTTATTCTAGTGAAGTTATTATTCTTGTGGATGTAGCCTTACCGAAACACGTAAAATCTCTTGCATCTTTTACTATATATTGTTGGTTTGTTATTTTCATTATCATAATATATATTTGTGAGTTCAAGAACATATATAAGTATATAAATATGCTTCCGCATACGCCGGGGATCGGGTCAGATTCTCAACACTCATGTTATCGAAAGCAACAAAAAATAATTGTCTAACTTATGATGTTTCTTTGACTAATTGTTTGTGCCAATATTTAATAAATTTAATTCTATGATGCCAATGCCAAAACACCCATTGTTCTGACAATGGTCGATAATCGCAACAATTTTTCTTATAGTTGTAGTTGTAGAGAAATCCGAGCATATGTTTCCACTCCTTGTTATGAAACTCTTGAGGATAAATTGGCTATAAAATACCGTGAATACTATCAAATTTAGCTTTGGTACCTTTTTGTTCTATTTGGATTTGATCTTCTTTAATTATTATAACTTCAATCGGGCTGCATAAACTATCCAAAGAATGAACAAGAAAATTATTCTGAGAAGTCTCGGAGTACACTTCAAGCTCACACAATCGATAATTATAAGGGCTATCCAGCCACATTGGTTCATCATTACCGAAATACTCAATCAACTTCCCAAAAACTTTGATAATACCCTTACACAATTCTCTAGTCAAGTTAGTTGCGGCTCTTATATTCTCGTGTACTACAATTATATTATTAGTTTTTCTAGTCATTAGATATTTATTTAAAGTTTTAGTATACTTTGATACACATAAAATATAATTATTTCGATTAACCTCATCAATATTAAACAAATCTTCACCCATCTTAACTTTGAAAGTCCAATACCATAACGTTGTAGAAGTCGTTGTAAAAGATAATTTTTTATTATACGTAAATACATTTTAATACCGATGCACTTTTTTGTTGAATTATTAAAATTTTATTGAACACATATTTTAACTGTAAAATAATTAAAATATGAATAATACCGAATCACTTTTAGTCTTTTAATATTTTTATAAAATATTTACACTTATTAACAAAAGATTTCATGACTTGTTACTTTCCCTTGTTTTCTTATTTTCCCTTATCCTTTTTTTGATGATGCTGCTTATTCTTCCACATTCTCTTTTTCCTTTCCTAACTCTTCTGGCTGGTTTGTTTATGAGTTGGAGAGATTGGTGTTTGTTTGCTAAATGTATGGTGGTAAGTAATTTTAGGATGGAAACGAAACGAAAAAGGATAGTTAATTAAAGTTCAATTATAAGTAGAATTGAGCTAAAGAAAGGTATTCTACTAAATTTTCAGTTTTAAAAATTGAAATGGTAATGCTTCAAATGATTTTATTTATTTTCTTATTTTTAATTTAAATACAATAAATTAGCATAAAAAATCGTGTAAGGCATCATGACTCTATTTTATTTAATATTTTTTAAACAAATTTAATCTCTTCTAAAATCATATTTTCAAACATAAAATACTTTTTAAATTATTTTTTATTTACTTAAATGTATTTAATTTTTGCATACAATCTAAACAACTAATTTTTTAAATATATCTTTTTAAACTTGTAGAAACATAATATAACATGTATTCCAAATATTATTCGATTAATTATATAAAAACTTTAGTTATTTCCTGTTCTCTCTAATTTATCACTTTCTTCGTCCCATAATTCTTGATTGATTTTTTGTTATCAAATTGGCAAAACTTCAACCATAAATTACACATATTTTATATTTATAATAATATAAAAATTATATTACTAGAAAATATAACTAATATATTTAATATTTAATATTTAATATTTAATTTTCAAATTTTTAGTAAAAGTTTGATCAATTTAACTAAATAAGCCAAAAATCATGATACCGAAATAATACACATCATTATAGAATTTACATTCCAAGTTATTTCATTCTCATTATAAAAGTTTAATGAAAATTACCTATCTATAAACAAAATTATTAAAATTTCCATGATTAGGAGTGAGATGATGCCATCGATTATTAGAAATACCATTGGCTACCTTGGCTCCGTACACGGGTGTTGGTCTTTTTTTATCATAATTTGAAAATAAAACATCTAAAATATCACATCTTGAAAAATTAATCCTTTATATCATTAATAAAAATAATATTAAATCACGTGTCTTTATAAACGTAAAAGTGTGATGCGTTTATACTCTTTTCAAATTCTAAAGTAGTTCAATTTGTATTTTTTATTAAAAAAATACATAAATGCATGTTTAAATCACTTTGTTAGCTTTGCATTTAGCTTAATAACAAGTTTTGAAAGTGCGTGTCATCATAAACATGAATGTCAACAACGTTTTCGAAAATCTTAATGACATTCTGTTTTTTGGGAAAAATAAAAACGCATCCTAATAGCTCATTTTACGTGAAAATGCATGCCCAATAGTATAATATGCCCGATTGAAGTAGCAACTTAATTTTTTTTTTGTAAATTCTGTTTTAAGTTTCATTTTCTTATGAGATAAAGAGCCATTATTTTGGATAGTGATATTTTGAACATTTTCACTCCTAATTGTGATAATAAAGGTATTTTCTCCTAGTACACAAGCCAACACTATAGATTAAAGGATAATTCCTATATTTTCCTAGGCATAAGTGACTAGACCATCCTACAGGGAGCAAACCATAAACCAAACAGAGGCACGTAGCCTAATTAGGTAAAATGCTATACTAATCTCCATGATTAAAAGGGTGATAACATTGATTATTAGAAACAACACCAACACTAAAGATTATGCCAGGTTTTTCTAGGCATGAGTGATTATGTCAGATCAAAAAACTGGTGTGAGGATTGAATAAATATGTGGGCGGCAAATAATGTCCACTCCTGCAAATAATGTCCACTCTAGATAGAGCGGTAAGAAGGAAAACAATCTCTACAAGTTAGTAGCAGGAATTAATTCCTGCATTTTCATTTATTAGCAGAAATTCACAATATATTAAATGCTTACAGGCCTATTCTACTCTAGTGGATCGACTAAACCACAGTAGATCATATATTGTTGCAATTTTTAATAATAATATTCCAAATATTTATTTGTTTCAAAAGAAAAAAGTATTATTTTTTAATTTATGTGTGAGACCTTTTTATTTTTGAGACTTTTCCATTCAAATTTTGGATTTGGAGAGATTTTTCATTGAGAGACCTTTGATTCTTTAACTTCTTCTTTAAGTTTGGTGATAAAGGGACTCTATGGTCTTCTAGAGATGGGGGAAGTTTTCATGGTTTGAGGATAACAGAATATGGGTTTCATATTTATATAAAACTATTTTTGGGCAATGATCAAAAGAGGTTTTCAATCTGTTTTCCTGTACTACACCAATGAAACAGATATTGTATAACTCTGTAGGTTGATTGTCACGAGTCCGTGTATATGTAGCGGGACAAATTCAACTCTAGTGCAATGAGCAAGTTCACGCCATGACTTTTGTTCAGATAAGTTGTCTTGATTTTCATCTGATAAATTTTGATTTATTCCCTATTTTTATTTTCATCATATAAGATATCATACTCTGCTCAATATTTTGTCTATCCCTTATGACTATATACATCTCTCTAACATTCTAAAGTTGAATTTTGTGTATTAGACAAATTTATATCTGTGTACGGAGATTGAGCAGAAATGATTATTTTTAATTTACTTGTGATGATGCATGTGATATTTATGTAAGAATTTAAATATTGCAAGATATGTGTGAAACCTGTTTGATAATATGCCTGAGTGAGATATGATATATTTCGAAGAACCATTCTTAATATATATGTTATTGTTGGTTAACTTTTCGTATGCATATCTAAATGAGTGGTAGATACCGGTGCAACTCATTATATATATCTCTTTATTGGAGTACATGTGAAGCTATTTTTTATGCTTGTTATGTGTTTAATCTTGTAACTCATAAAAAGTTAGATAAAACCCTTTATGTTTTATGAAAAGGTTTCAAACCTGATTTGAGTTATCTCAAAGTGTGGGAGTGTTTGAGAAAAATAGGGATCCCAAATTTTCAAAGAAATAGGATCGGACTCAAGATGGAAGACTGTATCTTTATTGGCTTTAATGATGCATCATATAGACTTATTTTTAAAGTCTCATATGATTTTTTTCATATAAAAAATTAAGAGATAGTTTAATTTTTGAGCATATATTTCCTATGAAAGTGACTTTCATGTTTGCCTCATGCATCTTCTTTGTCTAAATCTTGTGACACACCTGAGCATAGAATGAGCAAAAAGACTAGGATTGAGACAAGTTTTGAACCTGATTTTGTTACTAATTTTTAAATAAAAAAGAATTTTTAGGTGAGAGGAGAGATAAATGTTTTCATTCTTGCAAAATATCCCAAAACTTATGATGAGGCTATGAAAAAATTATATGGTTTTAGGCTAGCACCCAAAGAACGGTATGGAAAATTTCATAAACCATTACCTCTAATGGCTTTCAGTTATATGATTCTGATGCTTGTGTTTACTCCAAATTTGATCAATTTGATTGGGTGATCATATGTTTATATGCGAATGATATGTTAATATTGGGTATTAATATAAATGTTGTTAACACAAGCAATGCTTTCTTAACTTCTTGTTTTGATATGAAGAGCTTAGGAGAGGTAGATGTGATATTTAGCATAAACTTACTAGAAATTCACATGGGTTGTGTTGAATCATTCTCCTTATGTTGAGAATATTTTAGAAGTATTTAATCAAATTATAATTTTAAGGTAAATACTTTTGATATTCGTTTTATTTTGCTGTAGGGGTTGCCAATTTGTGTCAATGTTGTTATATTTGCATGTGTGCCATAAAACTAGCTATTTTATGGTAATGAACGTCATGTTGATTGAGTTACATGCATATTTTATTTCTGTTTAAGAAAATAATATCTATTTGGATGACAAGCATTGAGTTTGTAAATCAAGAAAAGTGATTGAAATTGTGTAATTTGTAAAAGAGAAAGAGAAGGCATAGACGCCTAAGGCATGCTAATGTGTAAATCTGATCAATAATAATGTGATAACACTTAATTATGGAAAGTATGAGAGGAATACTGCAGATTCTCTCAGCAAAGGTCTTTTGTTGCTAGAGTTGGCACAAAATAGGTTTTGATACATATCATAGAGTGAATTGTGATGAATCACAAAAGAATTCAAGTTTATGACATTTGCATGATGCTAGAGTTAGCACAAATAGGAATGGGTTTAAAGGCTATTGTGGAGTGAATTGTGATAGATACCCATATTAGGAATGTCTAAATTCAATGGGTCAAACGAAATAACAAAAGAACTCATGTTTATGTAATACTACTACCATTCTTATTAATAAAGTGATGTAGTATATTTTTTTATTGTCATACGGTTATGATGAACTAATGTTCTTAATAAGTTCATAGCCTTGTAAGGTGGTTTGCAACAATACAAACTTGATGAACTTACCTATGTGAATGTGAGGGTTAGGCCAAATTCCCTATGAGATCTTGTAGGCTAAGAACTCTAGAGTATTCATGAATATTTAGCTATAATGTGGGGATTCTTACAATAAATTGTGAATGACATTCCCAAGGTTAATGTTCTGCGAGAACACTTTTGATTTTGAGAAAGGTCTCAGTGCGCATATATGTTTTCACTAACTATCATAAGAGGTTCAAGAACTTTTTTACCTAACATGGTTGTTGAACATACTTGTATGCGTTAGGTATCAATTCAAGTACACAAGACATTGATACTTAATAAACTGATTATCCATTGTCCATAAAACTATTTTTTCTTTTGAAATATGTGGGGGAATATTGGAATTTTTAATAATAATATTCCAAATATTTGTTTGTTTCAAAAGAAAAAAATATTATTTTTTAATTTATGTGCGAGACCTTTTTATTTTTAAGACTTTTCAATTCAAATTTTGGACTTGGAGAGATTTTTCATTGGGAGACCTTTGGTTCTTTAACTTCTTTTAGTTTGGTGATAAAGGGGGCTCTCTAGTCTTCTAGAGATGGGAGAAGTTTTTACTACTGTCAAAAAGAGGTTTACATCATGATTTGAGGATAAGCAACAGAATATGGGTTTCATATTTATATAAAACTGTTTTTGGGTAATGATCAAAAGGGGTTCTCAATCTGTTTCCCTGTACTACACCAGTGAAACAGATATCGTGTAACGTTGGATGTTGATTGTCATGAGTCCGTGTGTATGTAGCGGGACAAATTCAAGTGATTAAGTTCACACCACGACTTTTGTTCAGATAAGTTGTCTTGATTTTCATCTAATAAATTTTGATTTGTTCTCTATTTTTATTTTCATCATATAAGATATCATATACTCTATACTCTGCTCAATATTTTGTTTACCCTCTCTCGAACATATATTACAACCAAAAATAGGAAAAAAGCCTTACAAAGCTAATATTGTTCTGATTAGTTTGGTTACCACTACTAAAAGAGGAAGATACAGCAGCACAGTATATTGCATGGGTGAAAGTGTCCCTATCAAACCGAGTAAATGAAGCACAATATATTACGGACGTGAAAGTGACACTATCAAGGTGAGCAAATGAAGCAGACGCCCTTTTTTGCAACTCAAAAACCATATCCAGTATATTGTTAAACATACCCCTGCCAAAACATGATCACGGCCAAAGAAAAGAACCCACATCTTCAGGTGGTCAGGTCGGGGAGAGAGGATGTAGTGCAGACAGCTTCCTCAAAACTCCTGCTGATCTTAGCACAGCCTTCAAAAGTTGCAAATATTGTGAAAGTCCGAGACAGTTGATGAGCTTTATAAGCTAAACGTAGCTTGCAGCACAATTATATACATCAAGTAGTTAGTCACTTTCTATATACATGCAGTAAACACCCACAGTGTCTATTGATTTTTTAGGTTTCTGGATCTTTTTGCCTTTCCATCTGGGAGCAAATAACAAAACTGGAACATCAACAATAACATATGTCCACAGACAATATCTACACACGTAATGACCTACAAATCTATCCAGCAAACTTAATCTATAAAAGGAATTTGTTACGGAGACAGTTCATTACAAACCTCACATATACAAACCTGAAATACATAGTCTGCCATAGTCTTTACCAACTAATACACTATAACTATCGGTGGGCACTTTTGTCAATTTAGTAAAAACTGCTATTCATTTTACAAGCACAAACCTGAACTTGTTATTACCAAGAACCTTTAGTATATAATTGCTGAAACTTGAGGTTTCGGGATCTTAAGGTTACCAAGAGTTTAAATTAACATATTAAAAAGCTTTCTATGTTCTGCTGCTTATAGGTTTATCTAGATAACATGTTGGCTACAAGTCTGTGAAACCTGTTTTGATATTGGATTTATTTTTTTCTCTCCTTTACTTGATATTCATCGCCTTTTGTTTTCCCGAAACATTTAAATCAGGTTAGAGGGGACATTGCAAGAGCATTGATGTATATGGCAGTTTGTTATGGCTTTCTTCAATCAGACGGAGGGGTTAATCTGAGGTTGTCTGATTTCCCAAGAACTGCTATGTTTGTTAAACAAATAAATTCACTATTCTCTTTGTTAACATACTTGTGCTACTATTATCATTTTACTGTATTTATACCTTGTTGAAATATAATAATTAGAGGAAAATGATTGCAATTATGTGTATCACACACAAAAAAAAATCTAACTCAAATATGTGGCAGTGTCAGGCATCTTGGCATCCTACTTAGTGTCTGATATTGGCATCTTGCTTAATGTGCGTATGTCTGATACAGGCATTGACAGTTCCTAATGAAAAGGGAGATAGTATAAATGCAAATCAGAATTAAAATTATTATAAGAATGAGCATGTACATATATTAATCTAAAGTTATTATAAGAATGAACATTTATATATATTAATCATGTACCATGGTAAGTTGTAGATCTTTGTTTTGCCATCGGGTAGTTCCAACCACCTCATGTCTTCAACTTGGCATGCATCTTTGAAACCTGGTTTCCAGGTGTACCTAAATTTGATAGCGAGGCTGGAATTCTTGACGACTTGGAAGGCAGAGTACGCCAAAGCCAAGAATCTGATGGAGATTTTGGAAGAGGTGGTGGAACAGGGAACTCTTGGCTTCCACTAGATTTTTCAATATCTTTTGCTTCAGGAGGCTGGGGAGTTTCAAAAGCTTTTCTCCCGTTCTGCATTGCTGCATTTGCAGAATTCTGTTCAGATACCGAAACCTTATTTGATTTGTCAGGTACAGATTGTAAAATGAGATCAACAACATTATGGGAGATCTTTAAATTTTCTTCCTCATCTTCAACATTCTGATTCTGAGGTACTTTAAATGAACCATTTTCCAAGTGAGCTGCCATATCTTTCCATTTTAAAAGATCTTTCCAAGCACCTTCCCCTGTTGTAATAAAATCATTTGAATATAGATCTGGTGATTCCACCTTATGAACAATGTCTACATGCAGAGTTTTCTCAATTACAGGGCTCCCCATTTCTGGTTGCCCTGGGCTTCTTAGAACAGATGACAAATTCTCAAATGTGTCTTTTTTATTTGAACGATAACCAGTTACTTCAGCATCTTTGGTTTCCGAAAAGGCGGATTCAAGTAATTCATTTTGGACAGATGGCAGGCCTCTACCTTGCAAACGCCTGTACAAGGATGATCCTTCCAGCTTTTTAGGATTAAATGGACAACTAAGTGGGTCCAATTGTACTTCATTCTCAGTTTCACAGGAAGAACCAGTAGAAGAAGAGCTAGCATGTGTTCTACTACCAGGAGACATGGGTACTCTTTTCCTCATAGACCTCACACCCGTCCCTGAAACTGGGTTTAATAAACAAAGAGAACTTTTTAATAAAAATCTAGGTAATACTCCACAAATTTTGGCTGGAAACTGTCCATGTGCATCATAGTCGTCGTCACTTTCTTCGTCCTTCTTTGGAGCATAGTGTGATATATCATTAAACCCATACCGAAGTGGAGACTTTTTTTCCACACTTGTCACCTTCATTACCTGTCTCGGTTTCTCGCGAACAAGAGGCTGCTTCTTTGGGGCATATTTAGGCGTTTCTGAAACCATTGCCCTGGCTGCTGGCAAAAAGCGACCCATCATGAAATCACGCGTTTGTGGATCTGTGGAGAAGGTTCCAGAAGTATTTACGTTCGAAACATCTACTCCGCTTACACCACTTACACTGCAATTTATGAAGGATGATTCAGCTCTTGATAGTGTATCAAGAGCATCCATATATGCTTCATCACCATCACCTGAAACAGAACTCTCTGCTTCCATCGTATCTTCAGAGCTTTCTAGTTCATTCAGAACTGAAACACTCAGTGATCCGTTGTAAAGTTCTCCATGACGCTTACTCAGACTAGGATGTTCAGGATTTTTATCAGATTCTTCCTTTGGGGTTTTCAAGATTCTCCCAGGAGGAAGTTTGGGGGCAATTGGAGTTCGTTCAGCACCATGTTTTTGTGGTATGTTATCATCCTTCGGTCTCCCTGGACTTCGTTCCCAAACGAAAGGAACAGTTCCTGTAATCCTTACTGGACCTGATTTCAGGTCTGATTTATATGACGGAGGGGTTGGTATTTTAGGTTTGGAAAGATCTGTTTTCCTTTTCTCCTCGTTTTGTGACGACAATGTTGATGGAACGCGCCTCACAGATAGAAGTGGTCGGAAAAAATTTAATTGCTTGTCATCCATTAGATTCTTACAGTGAGACAGAGATAAGTGACTTCTGCAATTACCGAAAACCAAAAGTTATACTGGTGGTGTACATACTGTTTTAGCTTCTAATTGAACATCAATTCCATAAATTCCTCATTTTACCATCTTAAAAAGAAACTGCTCACTAGAAAAATAATCCTAGTGTTTGTGGATTGAAGGGGACCGCAAAAAGTAAGTGCTTTTTTTGAAACTCAACATTTGAGAATATGGAGTTGTAACTCAGTGCAAGATCAGGATAATAAAATATACAACATGAAGTATGGGATAAAGGCTAAGAACTAACAACTTTAGGACTCATGGTCTCATATCGGGATCGCCATGATAAATTAATAATACGAAATTCTAGAGGACCCTCTTATACCTAGGATATAAGTATTACTACTTAATTAAAGTGAAACCAACTCATGAACTCAGATTTAATCTGATAGCAATTATTCAGTAACACTATACAGTAATCATTTCTCAATTGCCAAAAATATTCACTTTAGTACTACTTTCATACACAAACCCCTCCCAATTTTGCACAATTACAAACATAGTGATAAAAATCATTCACAACAATACTCCAAAAAATAAGTAAAATTAAACATATAACTAGGTAATGAATTTACGTAAGAATAACCCATGAAAATTTATAACAGACCCAAGTGAAATTCAATTTAACAATTCATTAATAAACCTTACACTATACTAATCCAATTATCAAGAAACATGATTTCTTGAATATACAACTTCCAACCACCTCTATCAACAATTCAAATTCATGCAAAAACAGAGAGAGAGAGAGAGAGAGAAATTGAATATACAACTAGCAATCAACTTTATTCAAATAGATACAAAAACAGAGAGAGAGAGAGAGGGGGGGGGGGGAGAGATTGAATATGCAACTAGCAAACAGCTTTATTCAAATACATACAAAAACAGAGAGAGAGAGAGAGAGAGAGAGAGAGAGAGAGAGAGAGGGAGAGGGGTACCTTATAGTATGCTAATTTGATCTGTGTTTAGTTGAAAGATTAACGTTGGAAGAGGAGCAGTAACCCAGAAAAGATAAACAAGAAACATAAAGAGAGAATCAAATAAAAGAATAAGAAAAAACACTTGCACTTGAGACGTAAACAGTTGCATGTGATGTGATTAATTAAGATAAGGAGCCATAGTCACACGTAATGTAACATTTTCCCGTGTGAAACAAGCTCTACTGTTCTTGGTCGCGTTGAGTTCTTACCATTTTTTTCATGGGGTGGTGCCGTGGTGGCAGAGATCCCAGCTATTTTTACTAATAATTTATTCATATGATGGATTTAAATAATAATTCAATAATATTTTAAATTAAAAATAGTTTCATTCCAATACTAGAGGCTGGAGCGAACATATAATATCGGAAATTATGATAATTCTAATATTAGATGTAATTAATTTTTTGTGTTATGCAAGGTAGTGTCATATTTGAGACCATTTACTATGGTTGTTATGTATTGTTTAAGTGATTTTGTGTCGGATTAGATGATTTTATTAATCATTATTTGAGAATTTTATACTAACTATACTGTGTTGTAAATTTATTTAATTATTTAAAAAAATTATATGAATTTTTTAAAGCATAATTTTATCGTATAGTTTTATTGTTTGAAATATATAATCAAGGGGATCTTCTTTTAGTGAAATTTACTTTATTAATTTTACGGTTTTTATAAAAATATTATATTCAAAATTTTAAAAACTTACTTGTATCTTTGATAATTTTTCAAAATCAAACAATCCCATATAAATCCACTATAACATAGGTAGATTAGATGATCGGGACCGCCGGGACCGCGGGACGCTTTTTATATCTATTCATTAGTTTTGTCCTTTCATCGTTGGATGGAATTAAAATGTGATTATCACATTGTAAAGACTTTACGTATGCTATAATTTTATATTAGTTGGTCACTTGGTCTAGAAGCAACAAAACTATTATTCTTGTAATTTGCTGCAAGACCATGTTGGAACCACTGATTTGCGAGTTTATCACTGATTTATTAATGAGTCAAATTTAAACATTAAATTTGTATTCAAAAAAAAAAATTAAAAATAAGTTATGAAACTATACTTTATATACACCTTAAAATGCGTTCCGGACCTTCTCTCCTAAACATTAACAATTGGGTGGGACGGAGAGAGTATTAATTATTTTTAATAAATTAAATTTAATCATCTCGGAACTTAATCCGCCTTAAATTAATAATAATTCTTTTTAAATATCATGGAACAATATAAAGTCGTTTTCTTATCATCCATTTCCATGTTTTACTAGTTGGAACCTAACACCCTAATTAAAAATGATACGGAGTATAAGTTTTGGAGGGTATTTTAGCCCCCGCCCCTACTTTGAAATTTTTATTAGGGTTATAAATGAACTGTATTGTACTGTTTAGTAACAAATTTGAGATTGATTTGATATCAATCGAAAGAATTATAATATATTTTGATTTTTCATAAAATTAAAATTCAAATATCTAATTTATGAAATCCGTCATCCATATATATCAGTACATGACACATTAAGTGAATAAGTGGCATGGATTTGGACTTTTATTTGCGATTAATTTTTATTATTCGTGAATTGTTTGATTATGATTTGCGTGCGAATTAGTTCGTTTATGGTTGAAGACAAATCTTGCATAATAAAAAAAACTCAATTCAATTAAATTTATTATTGTAAAAATATAAAGTTCAATTTATTTAGATCAAAACTCAACTCTGCTCGTTTAAGGACCTAATTTCTGTTGAAACCGAAAACATACGAATAGTGATCTCATTAGTTCACTGAATTTCGCAAGTCAATCTGGAACTCCACTTTAATTTTCAACATAGCTTCTACTTCAATCGCCAATACTTCGGCCGCCACATGGCCCAATTGACCAAGTCAAAGTAAATGATTCTTGGAGTATTAGCTCGATGACCTCCATCTAATAATTCAAAATAATCTTCATATATACTCATCATAATTCGTAGTAATTAAATAAATAGTCCAGTACGTTAATCACACCACTGTTTTTATGAAAAGTTGACAAAAATTATCTAATATTTTTACACAAAAGATGATAGTATTTGGCAATATTACAGGTCAGTGACCCGCGCACTATGTAATTAATAGGACCGAGATTTGGGTAACCTAAACGAATATTTAAAATGATGTATTTTTTTATAAAGTTTTAAGGAAAAAAATTAAAAAAAATATATATATATATATAATATGTATATAAAAATTTTAATACCCTTGCCATAATGGTATTCTAAGCGGTCGTCTTGGTCGCCTTACCTAAGGGCCGATTCTGGTAATTATAAATTATTTTATTTACTTTATAGATTTTGGCATCATTATTATTGAAAGTATTTAAATTAAATACTTATATAAATATTTATCACAATAGTCAGCTCTCAGCATTCGTTCAAACTAAATTTAGAAAAAATAAGCTCCTTATACACTTATTATAAATAGTTCCATAGTACATACTTACAAGCTGATAACCCGTGCGAAATACATGATAATTAATATTTAAATAAATCGATTTTTTATTTATATTTAATATAAAATTTTATAATATTAAAAAAAATTGTTAATATTATATGTTCTCTTATATTATATAAATTTATTCTAAATATAAATATGTTATAATCTGAATCCGTATTATAGTAAATATATAATTATGCCTAAAATTAAAATTTTATAAATATATAAATGAGCCTAAAAGATAAAATTTTAGGTCATATAGGTATGTATATATAATTAGGGTCCATATTATAAATACATGTATATATTTTAGGCACGTGATCCAGTATCGACTGACCAAATTTTTTAATCTTTCGATTATAATAATATAGTATAAAAGTAATTTTTTATATTTTTTTTACTGTGGGAACCCGCAGCCGCTACCCTTTTTGCGTGCGCACTGGGTAAACTCACGGGTTCACACAATAACCCACAAACCACGTGAACCAGGTAAGTCACACAAGTGCGACATACTCTGACCCAAGATGACATAATCACAAATTCTCCTCCGGTGAGATAAGTTTTTGTATTTGTCTAGAAGTAGTTTTGTTGGTTAATTATTATATTTTTAATAAATATAATAACCATTAGATTTTAGTTGTTATTTTTTTTATTATACAATGATATTTATATATTAATATTCATAAACTTTAATGATATATTAAATAAAAATTATAGGTTAAGTAGGATTCTTAGAATAGAAAATATAGAATATAATTTAAATATAATATAATATTATATGTTAGGAGTTGTATAAAAGGAGGACTATCGGGGGTTAGAGTTGTATGTATGATATATATTCTTTTTAAATTAGATTTTATTAAAATTGAATGGTTAAGGTCGTTTTTATGATTCACCTAAAATTGGACGGTTAAGATCTTTTCTATGGTTTACTTTATCCGGTCCAGTATCGACCGACCAAAATTTTTAATTTTTCGGTTATAATACACATGTTTTTGCAGTATTTTTAGATACCTAAATTAACTGAAATCTATCTAAAAGTAAGGGAAACGAGCTTAAGCAAAACAACATATATAACGTAATATTAGTAATCAGAATTCAACATAAAGTAAATGTTTAAATATGATTAAGAAAACAATTACATATAATAATAAATTGATTAAGAACAGGACTCGAAGGAGCAATATTAAGAGCAAATCCAACAGTGTCTTAGTTGATTTTCTATAAATATTATAAAATAATGAGTTCTAGTTATTTAAGTAATCTATTTTACACGTAAATTCCAACAATATTCCCTATAATAATAATAATAATAATAATAATAAATTTGAATCTAGTTACTCTTAAAATGGAGGAAAGAGAAAAAAATGTGAGAAAAGGGAGGGAAATAAATTTTTTGTTCACTAGGATTTCTTAGAGGATCAATAGGACATGACTAGTAAAATTTAGAATATCATAATAATTTAGAAAATCAATAGAATACCGTTGAAGTTGTATTTTATGTTCTATTTCCTTCAAGGATGTTGTTCAACATACTACGATACCGCACCAATGTAACGGAGCTGGCAAAAAAACCGTGAACTAAACTCGTAGCATTCTGTCCACTATCATTAAGGTGAATATGTTCTATAAATTTGATTGATATTTACGCCGCTGTTATTATTAGTTTTCTAGTGCCGTTTTTTTATTATTATCAAGTTTTAGTCAAAAAATTGAAAAAGGTACTATTTTTGCTAATTTTAAATAGTTGTTACTTCTTAGTGGTCGTTTGGTTCAGGATTTCTAGATATCAGGTATGAGTTTCTTCATTCCAAATACATATCTAGTATTTGGTTGAAATTTTTTAATTTTAAAACTCATACCTCAAATTCATAACATATGAATTTCTGATACATTAGGGGGAGGTGGGTATGAGTTCGAGCTATGAGGAATCAAATCAAAATTTTACTACTTTTATCTTTATTTATAAAATTATATGTTAATTTTTAAAATAATTTTTTTATAATGATATTGTTTAATATTTAATAAATAATAGTGACTAATTTTTTATATTAACTGTACATATTTTTTTATTTATTAAAAAATATATTAAATTAAAAAATTCATTTTACCGTTCAACCAAACATGTGATATGAGGAATGCCGCTTCGTCCTCATACCACCTTAATCCGATTCCTGATTTTAACCCCACACCACTATGAACCAAACAACCCCTTGATTACTGTTAAGGTGCTTTTTAGAAGAAAATTGCAATTAGTTTAATGATAATTAAGTGAAATGAAAATTCTATTGGTTGACACTGTTAAACTGGATTAAATACCAGTTATAATAAAACCTTGATTAATTAATAATCGATAAATTAATAACTCACGATAAATTAATATTTTTAATACAAAATTTTGATCCCAACATAATATTAACAGTACATTTTTTACCTCGATTAATTAATAATCTAAATTAATAAAATTTGTCGGTCCTCACATTATTAATTTATAGAGGTTTTACTGTACATCACTCAAGACTATTACAAATCTTGTTGTCAAACCAACTTTAATATAAATTTTTAGTTACTGATGAAGATGAGAAGATTTTGAGAGGAAAATGCAGAAGAAGAAGTCAATGAAGTTTTGAGGAAGATGAAGAAATGAAGCAGCATACAGAAATTCAGATGCTCATCAACTGGTACTTCTAAATTTTAAGTGCTTTAAATTTCGTGATTCTAGTCAATGTCAATTATATATTTTAGGGTTTTGTTATCATCAAGTAAATTTATGTTTGTTGTTCTCACAGACATAAATAGGGGGAGATTGTTATGAATTATGTAGTCTTGATGATAAACTTAATCTTAGAATTATAGAAATTAATTTGTAACTGATCAATTGATATATGTTATAAATATCAATTGATTAGGGAACCATTTTATTAGTTGAAATGCTTATGTTAATCAACTGATAATTTGGATATTTTTGTAGCATGGTTGTACTTAGTCTTTCAATTGATATGGTAGATCAATTGATACTAGAGTCGATTGATATAAGTCATTAATTGATGTATGTCTTAGACTAATTGTCTAACTTGTGATGTTTCTTTGACTAATTGTTCGTGCCAATATTTAATAAATTTAATTCTATGATCCCAATGCCAAAACACCCATTGTTCTGACAATGGTCGATAATCGCAACAATTTTTTTTATAGTTATCGTTGTAGAGAAATCCGAGCATATGTTTCCACTCCTTATTATGAAACTCTTGAGGATAAATTGGCTGTAAAATACCGTGAATACTATCAAATTTAACTTTGGTACTTTTTTGAGCTATTTGGATTTGAACTTTTTTAATTATTATAACTTCAATCGGGGCTGCAGAAACTATCCAAAGAATGAACATAAAAATTATTATGAGAAGTCTCGGAGTACACTTCAAGCCCACACAATCGATAATTGTAAGGGCTATCCAGCCACATTGGTTCATCATTACCGGAACACTCAATCAACTTCCCAAAAAATTTGATAATACTCTTACACAATTTTCTAATCAGGTTAGCTGCAGCTCTTATGTTCCCGTATAGTACAATTATGTTATTAGCTTTTCTGGTCATTAGATATACATCCAAAGTTTTAGTATACTTTGATACACATAAAATATAATTATTTCGATTAATCTCATCCACCTTTAACAAATCTTCACCTATCTTAACTTTGAAAGTCCAATGCCATAACGTTGTAGAAGTTGTTGAAAAGACAATTTGTTATTATACGTAAATGCATTTTAATACCGATGCACCTTTTTGTTGAATTATTAAAATTTTATGTTTGTCTGACTGGTTTGCTTATTTAAAAAAGTATTTACTATTTTTTAAACAAATTTAATCTTTTCTAAAATCATATTTTTAAACATAAAATACTTTTTTAAATAATTGTTATTTACTTAAATGAATTTAATTTTTGCATACAATCTAAACAACTAATTTTTTAAATATATCTTTTTAAACTTGTAGAAACATAATATAACATGAATTCCAAATATTATCCGATTAATTATATAAAACTCTAGTTATTTTTTGTTCTCTCTAATTTATCACTTCCTTCATCCCATAATTTTTGATTGACTTTTTGTAATCAAATTGGCAAAACTTCAACCATAAATTACACATATTTTATATTTATAATAATATAAAAATTATATTACTAGAAAATATAACTAATATATTTAATATTTAATTTTCAGATTTTTAGTAAAAATTTGGTCAATTTAACTAAATAAGCCAAAAATCATGATACTGAAATAATACATATCATTATAAAATCTACATTCCAAGTGATTTCATCCTCATTATAAAAGTTTATAGTATACAAAGAATGAAAAGTACCTATCTATAAACAACACTATTAGAATTTCCATGATTAGGAGTGAGGTGATGCCATCGATTATTAGAAATACCATCGGCTACCTTGGCTCCGTACACGGGTGTTGGTCTTTTTTATCACAATTTGAAAAGAAAAGGTCTAAAATATCACATCTTAAAAAATTAATCCTTTATATCATTAATAAAAACAATATTAAATCACGTGTCTTTATAAACGTAAAAGCGTGATGCGTTTATACTCATTTCAAAATCTAAATTGGTTTAATTTTTATTTTTTTATTAAAAAAAATACATAAACGGATGTTGAAATCACTTTGTTACCTTTGCATTTAGCTTAATAACAAGTTTTGAAAGTGTTTGTCATCATAAACATGAATGTCAACAGCGTTTTCGTAAATCTGAATAACATTCTCTTTTTTGGGAAAAATAAAAACGCATGCTAATAACTTATTTTACGTGAAAATGCATGCCCAACAGTATAATAGGCCCGATTGAAGTAGCATCTTAATTTTTTTTTTATAAACGCTGTTTTAAGTTTCATTTTCTTATGAGATAAAGAGCCATTATTTTGGATAGTGATATTTTGAACATTTTCACTCCTAATTGTGATAATAAAAGCCTTTTCTCCCGGTACACAAGCCAACACTATAGATTAAAGGATAAATCCGGTATTTTTCTAGGCATAAGTGACTAGGCCATCCTACAGGGAGCAAACCATAAACCAAACAGAGGCACATAGCCTAATTAGGTAACAATGCTCTGCTAATCTCCATGATTAAAAGGGTGATAACATTGATTATTAGAAACAACACCAAGATCAAAAAATTGGTGCGAGGATTGAATAAACATGTGGGCTGCAAATAATGTCCACTCCGACAAATAATGTCCACTCCAGATAGAACAGTAAGAAGGAAAAAAAATCTCTACAAGTTAGTAGCAGGAATTAATTCCTACATTTCCATTTATTAGCAGAAATTCACAATATATTAAATGCTTTCAGGCCTATTCTACTCGAGTAGATCGACCAAACCATAGTATATCATATATTGTTGCAATTTTTAATAATAATATTCTAAATATTTATTTATTTCAAAATAAAAAAGTATTATTTTTTAATTTATGTGTGAGACCTTTTTATTTTTGAGATTTTTCAATTCAAATTTTGGATTTGGAGAGATTTTTCGTTGGGAGACCTTTGGTTCTTTAACTTCTTCTTTTAGTTTGGTGATAAAGGGGGCTCTATGGTTTTCTAGAGATGGGGGAAGTTTTTACTACTGTCAAAAAGAGAAAAGAGGTCTAAATCATGGTTTAAGGATAAGCAACAGAATATGGGTTTCATATTTATATAAAACTATTTTTAGGTAATGATCAAAAGGGGTTTTCAATCTGTTTTCATGTACTACACCAATGAAACAGATGTCGTGTAATGCTAAAGGTTGATTGTCACGAGTCCGTGTATATGTAGCGGGACAAATTCAACTTTAGCGCAGTAATTAAGTTCACGCTATGACTTTTGTTCAGATAAGTTTCCTTGATTTTCATCTAATAAATTTTGATTGGTTCCTTATTTTTATTTTTATCATATAAGATATCATATACTCTGCTCAATATTTTGTCTACCCCTTGTGACTATATACATCTCTCCAACATTCTAAAGTTGAATTTTGTGTATTAGACAAATTTATATCTTTGTACAGAGATTGAGCGGAAATGATTATTTTTAATTTACTTGTGATATTTATGTAAGAATTTAAATATTGCAAGATGTATGTGAAACCTCTTTGATAATATGCTCGAATGAGATATGATATATTTCGAGAACCATTCTTAATATATATGTAATTGTTGGTTAACTTTTCGTATGCATCTATGAATGAGTGGTAGATACCGATGTAACTTATTATATATATATATACATATATATATATATATATATATTGGAGTACATGTGAAACTATTTTTTATGGTTGTTATGTGTTTAATCGTGTAACACATAAAAAGTTAGATAATACCTTTTATGTTTTATTAAAGGGTTTCAAACCTAACTTGAGTTATCTCAAAGTGCGGGAGTGTTTGAGAAAAATAGGGCTCCCAAATTTTTTAAAAAATAGGATGGGACCCAAGACGACAGTTGTATTTTTGTTGGCTTTAATGATGCATCATGTAGACTTATTTTTAAAGTTGCATATGATTTTTTTTCATATAAAAAATCAAGAGATGTTTAATTTTTGAGCATATATTTCCTATGAAAGTGACTTTCATGTTTGGCTCATACATCTTCTTTGTCTAAATCTTGTGACACACCTGAGCATAGATGAGCAAAAAGGCTAGGATTGAGACAAGTTTTGGATCTGATTTTGTTACTAATTTTTAATTGAGAAAGAATTTTTAGGTGAGAGGAGAGATAAATGTTTTCATTCTTGCAAAAAATCCCAAAATTTATGATGAGACTATGAAAACATTATTTGGTTTTAGGCTAGCACCCAAAGAACGGTATGGAAAATTTCATAAACCATTACCTTTAATGGCTTTCAGCTATATGATTCTGATGCTTGTGTTTACTCCAAATTTGATCAATTTGATTGTGTGATCATATGTTTATATGCGAATGATATGTTAATATTGGATATTAATATAAATGTTGTTAACACAAGCAATTCTTTCCTAACTTCTTGTTTTGATATGAAGAGTTTAGTAGAGGTAAATGTGATATTTAGCATAAAATTAATATAAATTCACATGGGTTGTGTTGAATCATTCTCATTATGTTGAGAATATTTTAGAGGTATTTAATCAGATTATAATTTTGAGGTAAATACTTTTGATATTCGTTTTATTTTACTGTAGGGGTTGCCAATTTGTGTCAATGTTGTTACATTTGCATGTGTACCATAAAACTAGTTATTTTATGGTAATGGACGTCATGTTAATTGAGTTACATGCATATTTTATTTCTATTTGAGAAAATAATATCTATTTGGATGATAAACATTGAGTTTGTAAATCAAGAAAAGTGATTGAAAATATATAATTTACAAAAGAGAAAGAAATGGCATAGACGCCTAAGGCATGCTAATGTGTAAATCTGATCAATAATAATGTGATATCACTTGATTATGGAAAGTATGAGAGGAATACTGCAGATTCTCTCAACAAAGGCCTTTTGTTGCTAGAGTTGACACAAAATAGGTTTTGATACATATCATGGAGTGAATTGTGATGAATCACCAAAGAACTCAAGTTTATGACCTTTGCATGATGCTAGAGTTAGCACAAATGGGAATGAGTTTAAAGGCTATTGTGGAGTGAATTGTGATGGATACCCATATTAGCACAAATAAGAATGAGTTTAAAGCCTATTGTGTAATTTATAAAAGAGAAAGAGAAGGCATAGACGCCTAAGGCATGCTAATGTGTAAATCTGATCAACAATAATGTGATATCACTTGATTATGGAAAGTATGAGAGGAATACTGCAGATTCTCTCAGCAAAGGTGTTTTGTTGCTAGAGTTGGTAAAAAATAGGTTTTGATACATATCATGGACTGAATTGTGATGAATCACAAAAGAACTCAAGTTTATGACCTTTGCATGATGCTAGAGTTAGCACAAATAGGAATGAGTTTAAAGCCTATTGTGGAGTGAATTGTGATGGATACCTATATTAGGAATGTCTAAATTTATTGTGTGAATTGTGATGAATACCCATATTAGCACAAATAGGAATGAGTTTAAAGCCTATTGTGTAATTTATAAAAGAGAAAGAGAAGGCATAGACGCCTAAGGCATGCTAATGTGTAAATCTGATCAATAATAATGTGATATCACTTGATTATGTAAAGTATGAGAGGAATACTGCAGATTCTCTCAGCCAAGGTCTTTTGTTGCTAGAGTTGGCACAAAATAGGTTTGATACATATCATGGACTGAATTGTGATGAATTACAAAAGAACTCAAGTTTATGACCTTTGCATGATGCTAGAGTTAGCACAAATAGGAATGAGTTTAAAGTCTATTGTGGAGTGAATTGTGATGGATACCTATATTAGGAATGTCTAAATTTAATGGGTCAAACGAAATCACAAAAGAACTCATGTTTATGTAATACTACTACCATTACTATTAATAAAGTGATGTAGTATATTTTTTATTGTCATACGATTAGGATGGACTAATGTTCTTAATAAGTTCATAGCCTTGTTAGGTGGTCTGCAACAATACAAACTTGATGAACTTACCTATGTGAATTTGAGGGTTACGCCCAATTCCCTATGAGATCTTGTAGGCTAAGAACTCTAGAGCATTCATGAATATCCAGCTACAATGTGGGGAATCTTACAAAAAATTGTGAATGACATTCCCAAGGTTCTCGAACTTTTTCACCTAACATGGTTTTGGAACATACTTGTATGCGCTAGATATCAATTCAATTACACAAGACAATGATACTTAATAAACTGATTATCCATTGTCCATAAAACTATTTTTTCTTTTGAATCATGTGGGGAATGTTGGAATTTTTAATAATAATATTCCAAATATTTGTTTGTTTCAAAAGAAAAAAATATTATTTTTTAATGTATGTGCGAGACCTTTTTATTTTTAAGACTTTTCAATTCAAATATTGGATTTGGAGAGATTTTTCATTGGGAGACCTTTGGTTCTTTAACTTCTTTTAGTTTGGTGATAAAGGGGGCTCTATGGTCTTCTAGAGATGGGGGAAGTTCTTACTATTGTCAAAAAGAGGTTTACATCAGGGTTTGGGATAAGCAACAGAATATGGGTTTCATATTTATATAAAACTATTTTTGGGTAATGATCAAAAGGGGTTCTCAATCTGTTTCCATGTACTAACCAGTGGAAAAAATGTCGTGTAATGCTGGATGTTGATTGTCACGAGTACGTGTGTATGTAGCGTGATAAATTCTAGTGATTAAGTTAAAAACCATATCCAGTATATTGTTAAACATACCCCTGCCAAAGAAAAGAACCCATATCTTCAGGTGGTCAGGTCGGGGATAGAGGATGTAGTGCCGACAGCTTCCTCAAAACTCCTGTTGATCTTAGCACAACCTTCAAAAGTTGCAAATATTGTGAAAGTCTGAGACAGTTGATGAGCTTTATAAGTTAAACGTAGCTTGCAGCACAATTATATACATCAAATAGATAGACACTTTCTATATACATGCAGTGAACACCCACATTGTCTATTAATTTTTTAGTTTTCTGGATCTTTTTGCCTTTCCATCTGGGAGCAAATAACAAAACTGGAACATCAACAATAACATATGTCCACAGACAATATCTACACACGTAATGACCTACAAATCTATCCAGCAAACTTAATCTATAAAAGGAATTTGTTATGGAGACAGTTCATTACAAACCTCGCATATATAAACCTGAAATACATAGTCTGCCGCAGTCTTTACCAACTAATACTATAACTATCGGGGGCACTTTTGTCAATTTATTAAAAACTACTATTCATTTTACAAGCACAAACCTGAACTTGTTATTACCAAGAACCTTTAGTATATAATTGCTGAAACTTGTGGTTTCAGGATCTTAAGGTTACCAAGAGTTTAAATTAACATATTAAAAAGCTTTTCTATGTTCTGCTGCTTATAGGTTTATCTAGATAACATGTTGGCCACAAGTCTGTAAAACTTGTTGTGATATTGGATTTATTTTTTTCTCTCCTTTACTTGATATTCATCGCCTTTTGTTTTCCCGAAATATTTAAATCAGGCTAGATGGGACATTGCAAGAGCGTTGATATATATGGCAGTTTGTTATGGCTTTCCTCAATCAGACGGGGGGGGGGGGGGGGGGTTAATCTGCCATATCTTTCCATTTTAAAAGATATTTCCAAGCACCTTCCCCTATGTGTTTGAGTGTGTCCAGATGAAGTTGACTCTTTACAAATGACCTTGGCTGACAGGCCAAACTCATCATGTTAAGATGACGAACCTAGTAACAGTTTTTCCATTTGTAAATCTATACCCTTTTGGGAGGATATAAATTAGTTAGCAGTTGCCTTGATTTCAATTTCATATTCTAACTAGAGGCAGAGCTGCTGGAACACTCATAGATATTTCTTTTTTCTAGTGCACTAGAGGCACTTACTCTCTCACCCTCATTAATTGAAAAAACTTTTCTTTTCAAGGGTTTAGTAGATGAAGTTGTATCTGTTTGAGTGTTTGTGGTTCTATGATCTGTGTTAGAGATTGTAGGTTTTCAATCCCTTGATCTTGTCCTATAGCCACTGAGGGCTCAATATATAATTGTATATATTTTTTTTATACCAATTGATTAGAGAATATATCAAGATCGAGATTACCTGCTTTACCTCGAGTCGATTGCTCTTGTTCGGCAGAACACAGACATTATATCTAATAATTGTTATTCAAACATATGACAATTATACTCATAACAATTATCAGTGATATATGTAAGCTCGAGAAAGTAGATGTAAAAAAATTCATAAGTCCTTTAAATATTGATATTTAATACTTATGATTCTTAGAACAATTTCTCGTAGATAAAAATAAATTTTAAAAATAAAAAGAAATAAAAATAACTATAAAATAAAAATATGTCAATCTTATAAGAAAAAATAAAAATAAACTTACACACATATATTTATATAGAAATAATGATACTAAGAATTTGAAAACAAAAACAATATGTACCAATTGTTGAAAAAAATAAAAATTTATCATCTAAGAGCATGATACGAAATTTTCTTTAAGATACATATCCCTTAATAAAACGCGGGAAAGTTGTATATGAGAAGAAAATTTCTATCCCTTATGAATTTCCTATAAGGCAAACTTCCCATAATAAAATGCAGGAATTTGTATCAAAGAAGAAATTCAATTCTCTTAAGGAATTTAATATATATATATATGTGTGTGTGTGTGTGTGTATATATATATATATATATATATATATATATATATTTACAGTATGACTAGTTTCTAAAGCCACTGGTGGCTAACTGGAAAGAACCAATCGAGACAAAAAAAATAATCACCTTAACGTTCCAAAACATATTTTTCATCCCAATGAGAATGAAAAATATAATAAGGAATGGTAATAGATTGCATTAAAGCACTTTTAATAAAATAGTTTTGTCGAAAATAAAGATTTATCATTTAAGAGCATGATACAAAATTTTCTTTAAGATACATATCCCATAATAAAACGTGGAAAAATTGTATCAGAGAAGAAAGTTTCTATCCTTTATGAATTTCTTATAAGGCAAACTTTCCATAATAAAACGTGAGAATTCATACCAAACAAGAAATTCAACTCTCTTACCAAATTATATCTCGTTAAAATGACTCTTTTCTTTTATTCCTTAATACTGTATGATTTGAAAACAGTTTTGCAAACCATCCTTATCAGATAGAGGACTATGATTTTCCGACTCATAATGCAATTATGATATTCATCATTTTCGTCCACCAGATATTATCCCTAAATTAAAATAGAAAATTTTATGAAAATAGGGGTGGATGTATTCTTAGCAATACAGTATAAGGCCTTCAAATCAACAACCACTATTTAGGTACTTTGAATCAATGTGAAACATACATTGAAACAAGTGTTTGAAAATAAATAATTTTTCAAATGGTTGATACCTCAAAGTAAAAATAAAATATATTTACAGAATGGATGCCAATTAAATAAAACTGTACGAAAATAAAATTTTGGAAATATTTCTAAGTATATAAAATATTGAGAATTTTATACATACATATATATATATATATATATATATATATATATAATACTTCCACTTTTTCAATATTAGTGAATTTGAAATATGCATTGATTACTTAGATCAATAATTCTAAATAATGTCACTAATATTAAAAGTGACACAATTATTTGTAACAATTAAAAATATCAGAGAAAAATATCAAAACAATTAAGCAAGATATCATTAACTGATACTCATAAAATATTTATCATACAAATAATTATGCTGCATATTATTTTAATTCATTTAAATCATGAGACTGATATGACATCGAATTGTCTGACATCATAATTTAAATCAATTAAGATAATATTTAAACTTATGCTAGAACAACTAATTACCACATATGCATATAACATTGTAAACATGATAATTAAAGTAGTAACAATAAGCACGAGGTACTGGATTTCAGATAAATTCACAAGTCCTTTAAATATGGAAAATTTAGTACTTGTGAACTCATTTAAGAATTCCTTACAGATGAGATTTCCAACAAATATGCACATAAATAATATCCTAACTTCACTAACCAACTTAGACAAAATGAATTTATCAAGTTATTTAGCAAATATCTGCAAGTTATTCTACTAAGGACTACTCCCGATATAAATGATACCTGGTGTCCATACGCTTGTTCCGTGAGTGGTGAAGAGATTATCCAGCAAGTTGATGGAGTTTGACAACTACTAGTAATTACTTGCCTGTTTTTTTTTACAACCTGCATTATCTATATCTATATAGCCAATTAGGTTAAACCTAATATCTTTAGAGTACCTTATTCTAAGAGTTGGTAATCCCTTAAGATATCTAACAATTCATATCTTAGCTATAAGATTAGATTCTCTAGTATCCACTTGGAAACTTGCACATAGGCATATTGAGAATAAAATATATGGTCTTTATGCACAGTAGACCCACATATAATATAATCATTGTATACTTGCACTAATATTACCTTGTATGTGTGCCTTATATTCTAGAGAGATATATATGTATAACAATCTTAATAAAATCATTTTCAAGTAATTATCAATTAGAATATCATACTATGTCCTTGACGATTGCTTGATCTCTTACCTCCATCATAGAGAGCTTGCGAAGAGAATGATATACAAATTCCAGTGGATATGAAACTTCAAAGTCCAGGAGTTGTTGTACATCAACTTGTTCATCCCTAATAGTATCAAGACTCGTCTCTGGTGCTTTAGTTAGATCTTGAAAGTCCCGAAGATTCTGTTCCATTATCGTCGATACCTTCTGTAACAACCAGTTTGGCTTTGTCCCTCATAACAATACCAAAACATCCAGTCTCTGAAAACCCTTACAATACCAATTATAACTTTGTATTGTGGCCTAGGTTCTAGATTCAGTAGATTTTGCCTTCGAACTGATTGAGATCATCTTGCATTGCAATCACTCAATCTGGATCAATCAGTGCTTCTTCAATTTTCTTTAGGATTCCAACTGTTTAACAATTGTTCTTTCCCGAAGAGTAACCATTTACTTTGCATAGCACTTCTAGTCTTTACTTTAGTATCCGAATCACTAAGAACTAGACTCCAAGAATGAATTTGACTCCAAACCCTTTGTCTCGGCAGATATGTTCTTAATGTATTCCTTTGATCTTTATTGAGTTGAGTACGACTAGTAGATCCTTCTTTTATTTGCTCCCCCTGAGTAGCTGCTAGGATGTGTTGAAGATCCTTCACCTTGTTGAGTGGATTCTGTTAAAGTCAATGAGTTATGTAGATTCACTACCATTTCCACTACTAGGATCTGAATCATCATCATTAACATTGATTCTTTCTGCAACATCAGTTTCATCATCAATATCTGAATATGACTTTGACAAGATGTCAAGCTTCACAGATTCAAAATAGACTTTTATTTTAATGCTTGGGAGCTTGGTGTAATAGGATGACACATTCAGACTTTCAATCACCTTCTGATTTTACATCACATCTTACTTTGAAATCTGTAGACTTCAATGAGTAGCCGAGGACAATTGTTCCATGAGCCTTAATCCAAGATGCTCATATAAATCTTCAATAAATATTAGTTTCCTCCAAACACATGAAAGAGCTTCAGTTGCTTCTGGTTGGCTATTAACTCATATGATGTCTTTTCACGATCTTGTTGAATGAAGAAGCAAGCTATGTTAATCGCTTCAACTTCAAAGTTGCTTCCAACTTGATCTACTTGATGTGATCAATCACCATATGTGATATATTATCTGTTGAATGTGCGAACATCACCAATTGACTCTTAATTGAGTGATCTTCCATCTTTCTTGCTCGAAATCAAACACTTTTCTATTTCAATGCTTTTCCAGAAAACCTTTGACAAGAATTCCCTAGTGCCCTGTAGATAGTGCATAGTGCATAAGTCCGTCAACAAGAAAGATATTTCCAGTGATGACAATTCCAAAATCATGATAGCCAAGTCCCTTGTATATCGTTTGTTGTCATCTCTAAAGGTTACCGTTGGGTAGGCTTTCTCAATCAACTATGATAGTAGAGCTTCAATGCTAGTAATATGCCTCAAACAATAAATGTCATGAAATCACATAACTTTTGACTTTTGTTTCATACTCTGAAATCACAAATGATTAAGCTTCTTGGTACTCAACTTCAATTGAGTCCAGATGGGTTAGAGATATTACTTTCAATAGTGGTAACAACATCTTCAACCTTAACATATATAAAATTATCTTTGACTGATCACTTCTCATTCACAACAGCCTTGACAATGTAATCTTAAGGCTATGAGATTAGTGATTCCAACCTATCTTAAGGTGGACTAGCAGTCTTTACCCTATTGTGATTCTTATACATGCTTTGCCTAAGATTATGCAAGTCCTAAGATATGCATTTACAAATTTTAATAAACAAGCATGAAAAATAAGAGCACATGGTAAACATTCAGCTTCAATGCATTATTGATAAGAATTATGCAATTCAGACATGTTATGCATATTAGAAAATTCAGTACTATATACTTTAACCATTCTACACAAATGTGACAGGTGTCAAGCAGATTTACAGATATTCAATAATTTTCTAAAAGCACATGGAATAGACGAACTAACAATTTAATTACTAATTCTGTTTAATCCATTTATGTTGTTGTCTAACATTTTAATTATCTCTAATTACCTAAATCAGTTTTAGATTAAGCATCGAATCTACAAATTTTACTGACTACTTAGATAATTCTACCATCTTTTAATCTTCTATTCCTAAACAAACAATACAAGATGTGATTTGGCATTTAAGTGCAACTATGTGAGTGTGATCAATTCATATGAAAATAAACACATAAATAATTTCAAGAATATGCAGAATATTTGACTAAAACATTTTGAGCAATATCAAATTCCACATATACTTAACAAGTCAATTATCACAATAAGAACAAATATAAAATATCTGATATATGACATGTTTGTCTATTAGTAATTTTCACAACATTAGCAGAGTTATTAAATCACAGAAGATTTAAATCAAGTTCCAGCAAATGCTCATGATACACCTAATCGTCTAGAATAATCCTATCTAATTCTAGATATTCATTTTTCTGTATTGAAAATTATATATGAAATGTACTAAGTTTAACTCTTAAGTCCTATCATGCAATATCTCATTCTTAACAATCAATCAAACATTTAAGTCATGAGATACTAACATGCTGTCATGAATATAATACATTTCAAAACATAATAATCATATAGTTCTGAATTAGATAAAAGTATACTAGTTAGAATGCGTACCTTTGAAGTGCTTAGTGATTCATCTCCAGTGTTAGTCATTGATGTCAGATATCCATTTGGTTCATCACTGTCACTGATAGAATCAACTTTGCATTTAACTTCACCAATAAATGTTTTTCCTTGCTGTAACCTTACTAATGCTTGACATTCCTGTTTTTAACTCAACACAGTCTCTGTCATCATTTGCTTGTTCAGGCTTCTTGAATATTGTAGCACATCCTTGATCTTGTCTTACTACTTTTAGCTGTTAGGAATATATTAATTTGATGATGTACAAAATACTAGAACAGGATTTAGCACAGTCTATCTGCAAGAATCAATCAACGGATATCTATCTGCAAGAAGCAATCGACTGATAAATATCGATCGATAAGTCATCAACTGATAATAAGCCATCGACTGATAAAGCCAATCGAGAAGTCATCGATCGAGAACTCAAATCATCAACTGATATTTATCAATCGAGAACTCAAGTCATCAACTGATATTTATCAATCGAGAACTCAAGTCATCAACTGATATTTATCAATCGAGAACTCGACAACATATATTTCCTGATCGAGAACTCATCAACGGATATATAGTCATCAACGGATATTTATTGATCGAGAAGTCATCAACGGATATTTACCAATCGAGAAGTCTCACAAGTACTCGATTGATTAGCTCACAGCCTGACTTCTCGAAGCTTAAAGGAGATGAGTATTCGGTTGATTCAAACAGCTAGTTTAAAGGAAAGTCTTCGAAGATCAAAACAAATTTATTGCAGATATGCTATGGGAAGGAAAGGGAAAATTAAGGAAGCTGTCGGTCAGAGTTTACTCTATCAGAGAATACTCGATCAGAGTTTACTCTAACAGAGAATGCTCTATCAGAGATTATCAACCGACAGAGTTTATCAGAAAAGGAAACAGACAAATCAGAGTCTGATTTGGATAGTAAGAAGGAATTCAAGTGCAAGTCTAATTACCTTATTAAATCTATTCTTATCATAATCTGTTTTGTAATTGTATTTGTAGCCGTGTCTATATAAACACAGAGATAGGTTATAATTCAATATCGAATTAAGAATTTATATAAAAGCAATATCTTGTAACCTAGCAGCTCTTAAGAACTTTATATCTTGAGAGAGTTTTGTATTCAAGTTCATTATTAATACAAAACAGTATTCCATTCAACATACTTGTGTTCATTAATCGATTTACAGGCACTATTACATTCAACCCCCCTTCTGTAATAGATTGATTATTCTGGGAAACAATTGGTATCAGAGCAGGCAGTAAATTTCAACTTAAAAGATCAAATAATCATGTCTGGAAGCAAGTATGAGAGCATCAGAATTCCAATATTGAAGAAGGCTGAATACCCTACATGGAGGGTGAAGATGATGATGTTCTTAGAAGCAACTGATCCTGATTACTTAGATAGAATCCATACAGGTCAGTACCTACCAACCAAACTGGTGCCTTCTACAAATGTGGAAGGAAGACAAATCCCTGAGTATTACACCCTGAAGGACAAGAAAGAATGGACTAATGAAGAAAAACAGGAAGTCTTGAAAGATGCAAAGGTAAGAAATATTCTGCATAACAGTCTTGACTCTGTAATGTCTAACAGGGTAATAGCTTGCAAAACTGCCAAAGAAATCTGGGATGCACTGGAGGTTCAATGTCAAGGAACCAAGGAGATAAAGAAAAATAGAAGATCTGTTCTAATCCAAGAGTATGAATACTTTGAGGCTAAGCAGAATGAGTCCCTCACAGATATCTATGACAGATTTCTAACTCTGTTGAACAACTTGGCTTTGGTGGATAAAGTATATGACAATGAAGATTCAAACACCAAATTTCTGAGGGCTCTTCCAGAAGAATGGGATCTGCAGACATCCTTGATTAGAGATAGGGCTGATTTGGATGAGATGTCCTTAGATGAAGTTTATGGCAAATTGAAAACTCATGATCTGGAGTTACAGCAAAGAAGAAACAGAAAGAGTAACAAGGCAAGACCTATTGCTTTGAATGTTGAAGCAAAAATTGAAGAACCAAAGGAAAAGGTGCTTAAGGCTTCAACAAGGAAAGGGAAAGAAGTAGTACTCCAAGATAGCAGTGAATCAGAGTTTGAGGCAAACTCTGATGTAAACTCTGATAATTCTTCAGACTCTGACATGATGGAGATGTTTGCTATGTTTGTCAAAAGCTTCAAGAAATACAGAAAATTTAGGAAGCAAGGAAACTATCAGAAGAAGCATAGTGAGTCAGACAAGAAAGACAGATTCAGAAAAAGAGAAGATAGAGATGGAAAATCAAAAACTCTTGATAAATCAAAAGTCAAGTGTTACAAGTGCAACAAGATGGGACATTTTGCTACTGAGTGTAGAAGCAAGGAATCTGGGAAAGCTCTCATCACATCAAAGAAAGATTGGATGGACTCCTCAGACTCTGAAGAAGAAACTAATTATGCTCTCATGGCAAATTCTGATTCTCCCATCTTAAACTCTGACAAGGGAAACAGAAAGAACATTCTAGTGATTGATAGTGGATGTTCTGCACATATGACTGGAAATAAATCCCTGCTTTCAGAGTTTGAGGAGAAGGCTGGCCCAGCAGTATCTTATGGAGATGGCAACATAGGACGAACACTGGGATATGGCAACATTGTCATTGGAAATGTCATCATTGAAAAAGTAGCTCTGGTTGAAGGACTCAAACATAATCTGCTCAGTGTGAGTCAAATGACAGACAGAGGTTTCTCTGTGGAATTTCATGGAACTCATTGTGAAGTGAAAAGCAAGAAGAATGGAAAAGTAGTTCTTATTGGCCACAGACATAATAACCTATTTGAAGCTAGCTTGGATGTTAATTCTAATGGTCCCTTAACCTGTCTACTTGGAAAGGCATCACCAATGGAAAGCTGGAATTGGCACAAAAAGTTGTGTCACTTGAACTTTGGAAACATTAATGAGTTAGTGAAGAAGGACCTAGTTAGAGGTCTTCCAAAAGTTCAATTTCATCCTGATGGACTCTGTGATTCATGTCAAAAGGCCAAACAAAGGAAGACATCTTTCAAGAGCAAAACTGAAAACTCTATTGATCAACCTTTTCATCTATTGCATCTTGACTTATTTGGTCCAGTTAACATCATGTCCATTGGAAAGAAGAAATACACTCTGGTAATAGTTGATGATTTCACTAGATTTACTTGGGTGTACTTTTTGCACAAGAAGGATGAAACTGCAGAAACAATCATTGATAATATTGCAATGATTGAAAATGGATCAACTCACAAAGTAAAGAATTTAAGGAGTGACAATGGAACAGAGTTTAATAACTCAACAATGGAGGAATTCTGCTCAACAAAAGGTATTACTCAACAATTCTCAGCACCTGGCACACCTCAACAAAATGGTGTAGTTGAAAGAAAGAACAGAACTTTAATAGAAGCTGCCAGAACAATGCTAGAAGGAGCAAAACTACCTACTTATTTTTGGGCAGAAGCTGTGAACACTGCATGCATCACTCAGAATTGTTCTTTAATAAACAAACATGGAATGACTCCATATGAATCTTTGAAAGGAAGAAAGCCAAATGTCAAGTACTTTCACATCTTTGGATGCAAGTGTTTTATTCTCAAAACATATCCTGAACAATTGAAGAAGTTTGAACTTAAAGCAGATGAAGGAATTTTTATTGGATATGCAACAACTTCTAAAACCTCTTCAAGGGCATTCAAAGTATTCAACTTAAGGACAAGGACAGTCATGGAATCAATTAATGTCTCCTTTGATGAAGGGAAGATAGATGGGTTACATAATAAAGATGCACAGGAAACTCTGAGATTTGAGAATGAACTGCAGAAAATAAACTCTAACGAGATAAACATTGATCAACCAAATCCTGGAGAAGCAAACTCTGATTCTTTAAACTCTGATTCAGAAATGATTGAAATAGAAATTGAAGAAACTGCACATGTTGAAGGGGAGCAACATCAATCAAATACTGACATTGGAGATTCAACTATTGAAATATCAGAGTCTGACCAAACTCTGAACAACACAAACTCTGAAACCCTAAACTCTGATCATTCAAACTCTGAGACCACAAACACTGATACCTCAATCTCTGATAATTCAAACTCTGAGTACATAAACTCTGAGACATCAAATACTGATGGAAACACATCTTCAGGGGGAGGATCATCATTTACAGAAGGATCATTCTATGAAGGCACAGATCATGGGGGAGCATCTAGTTCAAGGAACTTTCCACATCCAAGGAAATGGACCAAAGATCACACATCTGATTTAATTATAGGTGATCTGGAAAGTGGAATAAAAACAAGAAAAGCTACTCAAAATGAATGGCTATTTCATAGTTTTCTTTCACAAACAGAACCAAAGAAGGTTGAAGATGCTTTGAAAGATGCAGATTGGATTACTGCAATGCAGGAAGAATTGAATGAGTTTGAAAGGAATGAAGTTTGGACCCTAGTCCCAAGGCCAAAGAACAGATCTATTGTTGGCACAAAATGGGTATTCAGGAACAAGACAGACTCTGATGGAATAATTACAAGAAACAAGGCAAGACTGGTAGCCAAATGTTATTCTCAACAGGAGGGGATTGATTATGATGAAACCTATGCACCTGTAGCTAGACTTGAGGCAATCAAAATTTTTCTTGCTTATGCTGCTCATAAGAAATTCAAGGTCTACCAGATGGATGTTAAAAGTGCATTTTTAAATGGTGAACTTGAAGAAGAAGTCTATGTTGAACAACCACCTGGCTTTGTCAATACAAAATATCCAAGTCATGTCTACAGACTGGATAAAGCTCTATATGGACTAAAGCAAGCACCAAGGGCCTGGTATGAAACTCTGGCTCTATTCTTACTTGAAAATGGTTTCACTAGAGGAACAATTGATAAAACCTTGTTTTACAGAACTCAAGGTAAGGATTTATTATTGGTTCAAATATATGTTGATGATATTATATTTGGTTCCACTAATGAGAAACTCTGTGAAAGATTTTCAAAGTTAATGCAGTCCAGGTATCAAATGAGCATGATGGGAAAATTGAGTTATTTTCTAGGTTTACAAGTGAAACAGACTGAGGAAGGCATTTTCATTAATCAGTCCAAATATACAAAGAATCTACTCACTAAATTTCAAATGCAAGATTCTGCATCTGCTACAACTCCCATGGCTACTGCAACAAAACTTGATCAAGACACTGGAGAACCTGTTAATATTACTGCATACAGAGGTAGCAGGTAGTGCAAGGTAGTTGGAGGATGGGACTAGTGCACCAGTGGTGACTAGTGATAAAGATGCTCAGTCTGGCTCACCCACACAAGAACCACCTAGTCAGAGGTTGGGTGATAGTGGGGCAGGGGAGTATGCTGTTAGGCCCTCCTTGACAACTCACCAAAAAGCTGATGAGAACCCCAATGATATGGGAGGACAAACTCTGATTGATGCTCATGAAGAAATTTCCAAATCTATTCTATCAGAGTCTATCCACCTTGAGGGGGAGTCTCATGCACCAACAGTCAAAGATGGTGACACTCAGACTCTGGTTTCTAATGAAGTCATACTGAAGCAGTCAAAGTCTAGAGTATACCCTGAGACTGGAATACTGGAGCCAACAGACTCTGAAAAGAAAGAAGATGATTGTAAGGGTTCAGACTCTGTTGCTGCTCACCCCTTGGTGGAAACCCCTAGCCTTCAGACATTTGAAGGGGTTCCCCTCCATCAAGGAGGTTCAGGTATTGTAGCACATAATTCTTCTCTCAACCCCTCTTCTGTAGGATTTTTGAGTGCACCTTCCAAATTGAGTGAAAATAATAATAATAATAATAATAATTGAGAGGCTGGCACTGGTCCAGGCAAAAGGAGAGGTAGATACGGCTGTAGAGAAGCCTGAGTGAGAATGAGAGAGTGGGTGCCCAACCCACTGTGAGGATGAGAGATTAGGGTATCCTGAACCTAGCTTTACTTATTGGGATCAAGATTTTCCACAGAGTTGGTCCAATGAGTTGAAGCAGGGGATGGATGAAAATTCATTTTTGTTGTTTGACAGAATTCACTCCCTTCACTTATTCACAGAAGTAGCTTTCAAGGATGCTATTGCTGATATTACTACCACTCAAGCTTCTCTCCAAACAACAGTCTCTGACTTAACCACAAAGGTTGATTCAGTAGTTGCAGCACAGTTCACTTTCTCCACAGTCTTAGCACAGATTCTTTTGGTTGTCACAGGTGGTGATGATGTCAAAAAGGGGGAGAAGAAAAGTGATTCAAGAAAGGTGATTCCTCCAGGAGAAACAAATAAGAAATGATTATTTTATATACTGTTCTAGATTAATTATTTCATTTTTTAGTTTTGACATCATCAAATCTTGATTTATGCTTCATTGTTTATAAAGCATAAATAGGGGGAGATTGTTAGGAATATATTAATTTGATGATGTACAAAATACTAGAACAGGATTTAGCACAGTCTATCTGCAAGAATCAATCAACGAATATCTATCTGCAAGAAGCAATCGACTGATAAATATCGATCGATAAGTCATCAACTGATAATAAGCCATCGACTGATAAAGCCAATCGAGAAGTCATCGATCGAGAACTCAAGTCATCAACTGATATTTATCAATCGAGAACTCAAGTCATCAACTGATATTTATCAATCGAGAACTCAAGTCATCAACTGATATTTATTAATCGAGAACTCGACAACATATATTTCCTGATCGAGAACTCATCAACGGATATATAGTCATCAACGGATATTTATTGATCGAGAAGTCATCAACGGATATTTACCAATCGAGAAGTCTCACAAGTACTCGATTGATTAGCTCACAGCCTGACTTCTCGAAGCTTAAAGGAGATGAGTATTCGGTTGATTCAAACAGCTAGTTTAAAGGAAAGTCTTCGAAGATCAAAACAAATTTATTGCAGATATGCTATGGGAAGGAAAGGGAAAATTAAGGAAGCTGTCGGTCAGAGTTTACTCTATCAGAGAATACTCGATCAGAGTTTACTCTAACAGAGAATGCTCTATCAGAGATTATCAACCGACAGAGTTTATCAGAAAAGGAAACAGACAAATCAGAGTCTGATTTGGATAGTAAGAAGGAATTCAAGTGCAAGTCTAATTACCTTATTAAATCTATTCTTATCATAATCTGTTTTGTAATTGTATTTGTAGCTGTGTCTATATAAACACAGAGATAGGTTATAATTCAATATCGAATTAAGAATTTATATAAAAGCAAAATCTTGTAACCTAGCAGCTCTTAAGAACTTTATATCTTGAGAGAGTTTTGTATTCAAGTTCATTATTAATACAAAACAGTATTCCATTCAACATACTTGTGTTCATAATCGATTTACAGGCACTATTACATTCAAACCCCCTTCTGTAATAGATTGATTATTCTGGGAAACATTAGCCTCATATGTTTCTTCAGTTGTGACCTCTAACGATTCTTAATTCCGTTTTGTATAAGTACAAAAATTAGATGATCAGTAGAGTCAGAAAAAAATTCTACAGAGTTCCCTACTAATAAATCTATCATATCTTTACATTTGAGCAGTTTGTAGAACTATAACATGAACAATCCTAACATCCACAATAAAATTCAAACACTCCAGAATAAACCTACTAATACGAAATAATCACTTTCATCGAAATCATGTCATATGCTCTGCGAATTAATTTTGAGCCAAAACGAAGAATTTTTCAACTACAAACCCTTTTGATAAAATGGACCAAGTAGTTTAATAACTTTCGATTATAAATTAAATCAAATTAATTTAAATAATAAATTTACTTAAATTAAATTAATAAAATAAATTTATTTAAATTAAGTTTATAAAATAAACCTTTCCAGTTTAAATAATAAACTAATTTAAATTAAATTTATAAAATAAATTTATTTAAATAAAATTTATAAAATAAATTTATCTAAATTTGGATTCATAAAATAAATTTATTTAAATAAATTTAAATAATAAAAATAAATCTATTTAAATTTAGAGAATAAATTTATTTAATTTAAAATTATAAAATAAACTTATTTAAATTAAGTTTATAAAATAAACTTTTCAAGTTTAAATAATAAACTCATTTAAATTTAATTCAAAAAATAAATTTATTTTAAATAAAATTTATAAAACAAATTTATCTAAATTTAAATTTATAAAATAAAATTATCTAAACAAATTTAAATTATAAAATTAAATCAATTTAAATTTAACGAATAAATTTATTTAATTTAAATTTATAAAATAATCTTATTTAAATTAAGTTTATAAAATAAACTTTTTTAAGTTTAAATAATAAACTCATTTAAATTAAATTCATAAAATAAATTTATTTTAAATAAAATTTATCTAAATTTAAATTTATAAAATAAAATTATCTAAATAAATTTAAATTATAAAAGTAAATCTATTTAAATTTAAAGAATAAATTTATTTAATTTAAATTTATAAAATAAACTTATTTAAATTAAATTTATAAAATAAACTTTTTCAATTTTAAATAATAAACTCATTTAAATTAAATTCATAAAATAAATTTATTTCAAATAAAATTTATAACATAAATTTATCTAAATTTAAATTTATAAACTAAATTTATTTTATAAGACCTCTAGACATTCAGAGTTCTAACAGTTTCGGTACCCTGAATTTCACTGAACTGCGGATCTTGATTTGTATATCAATCTGCTTGCTCTGAAGCCAATTGTTGGGTCCCAGAACTATCGTAGAAGGGGGGTTGAATGCGATACTGACAACAATTTAAAATTCTTTTCAGAATTTACGGAATTAAATTATTGTTTTAGCTGAGAGTTCGAGTCCTTGTAGTGTATGGGAGGCTGACTTATTAGCTTTCTATTTTCAGGATTAAACATTTAAGATATAAAAATTAGCAAGCAAGTAAGTAACATGATTCAAGTTAAATATGTATATTAAATTTGAATGGGTGTTATAACATTTGGTAGAATAAACCTTAATTCCTGGAACAAATTTGACATGAATTGTTCTAATTGAGGAATTAAAATCAAACTAGCACAGAAAGTCTGTGAATATAATTTTGCAGACAAATTGCTGAATTTGAAATTTTTTCTAATTACGAAATTATGAAGCTAAGGCCTCATATTTATAGAGATGGAAAAGCTGATATGACTTTCTAAAACAGAACTTTTACAGACTTTATATAAGTCTGTATGACATTTTAACACTTGTATGACATTTAAAATAGATGGGTATGACTTTCAAAAAGTCGGTATGACTTTTTTTTAATTAAAAAAGTCGGTATGACTTTTTAATTAAATAAAATTGGTATGATTTTATTTAATTAAAAATTGGTATGACTTTTTAATTAAATAAAATATGCTCGGTATGACTTTTGTTCACTCGATATGACCTTCTGATTTGAAAAGTTTCGGTATGTCTTTTTCACTTTCTCGGTATGACATTTGAATCGACTGCCAATTCAATTCTTTTTCTCTTGAATGGACACGTGGCAAGCTTCTGTTGGCTTATTCAATAAACTTTACATGCCATTTCAATTTATAAACTAAAGGGGCCTATTTCGTCTTTTAGTGGATAGGCTCCATAGAAATGCTTTTAGACCCGCACAACTTATAATCTTTGATTAATAAATAATAAATTTAATTCAGAAATTATAAAAATAAATATATAATATTATTTAGATATTTATAAATATAATTTACTAAATAAATCAAATATTTATTAATTAAAATAAATATTTATGCTCTAAGTTGCGGTCTCCTGAACGTTTAGAACCGAACTCCTTTTCACTTGGAAATGATAAATCAATTCCAACCGGGGTTCCACTTTTACGAATATATGAATCTGCATTTCTTCTGTGTCAATTCTTTTTTCGTCTTGTCTTCAAGTCAGTACCGTCATGCATGTTTAACTGTATCTACAGTTGCAATTAGAAGTGCCTCTGTTACTGAAATAATCTGACTCTTTAAACTAGACAATACTTCTTTTCACCACTACATGTACCCAGTCAAATATTCAATCTTTGATTCTGACTCTTGTACACTGCATTCCAAACAAACATGTATCCCTTTGAGCTTCCAGCTTTTGTCTTCTGTCATTCTAAAATAATTCTAAATTAATTAATCCTTTAATTAATTTAAGAAATAAATTAATTCTTAGTGAATTAATTGAAGGGTTTCGAGGCACAAACGCAACGGAATAAACGCGAAAAATAAATCAAAATACCGAAACCCTCCGTAGGATCCATGCGAAAATAAAAGATTTAATTCGGAGATAAAGAATAAATACCTTTAGAAGCTTTAACAGTTCATTAATGGAAGATTAATGGAGGTCCAAAACTTGTTTAATCACCACATATCCCGCTCTCGCGATCTACGGTCTAAGGTATCCATACGAACACTTTTCATGAAGAATTGATGCGTACTAGCACCCGAAAACTACTTCTCTCTCTCTATCTTCCTATTTTCTCAAAACGGCTAGGGTTTTAGTAAAAAAATATGTCTCTTTATTAAATCAGCTCATAAAGAGATTATATAGAGAGAAGAATAAGTTTTCTAATTATAATCCAATTATAATTAATACTAATCCAAAATTCTAAATTATTTAATTAAGTCTCACTTAATTAATTAATTATTAATTTTGGAATTAGTTTAAATAATTCATTTATTCTATTTATATAATTAAGTCATACTTAATTAATATCATAAATAAAATAAATTACTTATTTAATTTAAATTCACAATTTAAATTATTTCTCCTTCAAGCGTTCTTTGTGTGTGACCCTGTAGGTTATTATCACGTTGGCAACTATTTTAATATCTAATTAAAATTGTAAACAATGAGCGGCATCTAGTAATACATTATTGCTACCCAAGTAATAATAATAAATCAGTGATTCAATTAAGCCTTTTGTGAATAATGTTCCATGTAATATAATCCCTTTAATCTTGATATTATAGATTAAACTCAAGGCATGTCTCGTGTCATCCTTTTCATAATTTAATCTTTATTTTCTTGATCGATGAGTAGACTATTAAAATCAAATCAACATTTGAGCACGGCCGTGCATTTCATAGTCTCACTCAAACAAGAGGCCAATAATATCACCCCTAAAATTAGGAGGATTAAATCTCATCTAGATCATTCATATTTCTCATATGATTCATAATATACCCAATGTCCACTTTTATCATCACCCGGTCAAAGGTAACTTTTAATGTAATCAAAGTATATTAATTCTCGTATAGAAATATAATGATTTCAGGTCTAAGAATCATTACACCATTATCACAGTGAGAATTACTTATGACACTTATTTAACATGTAGAATCTCACGACGGGTCATTCCAGTGCCATGCATTGAGACATGCACTTATGTTCTTGACTTTAGTATCACCATACCTATGACCAATGAGATGTGGTCATCTGTCAAGAAACATACTAATCTTTGTGCATTATTATTGTCCTTAAATAATAATACTCGACTAGGGAATTTTAGGAATAAGATACTATTAATATAATCTCATTTTTAAGTCACATACTTAAAGATATATAATATGTATCAAAATTCCAAGGACATTTATTATGCTTTCAATTTATTACGCAATAAATAAATAATAATCAATAAAACATAATCCTTAATAATAAATATTTTCCTTAAAATATAAAAAGTATTGTCTCTAGAGCACAATTACTAACATTAATTTATTAATTAAATTAACTAATTAATTTAATTAATTAATAGAGAATTAAATTAAAGTCTTGACTGTAGGACTATTGTTGATATAGATAAAATTATTTTATTCTTCAACAATAACATTTCTAACCAGTTGAACTTTTTGATGACGAATCTTCACTGACATTATTGACACCCTGTGCACTGGTCTGGTTCACGGATGACTAACTACAATGTTGATTCTCATTTCTGTTGTAGTGGTCTTTGTGTTTTGTCTTATCCTGTCTTGGCTTCTTTTTATTTTTCCTCTATATTTAATATTTATTATTTACTCCGCTTTATTATCTCAAGTGAGTTGTCATCTACATATTACAAATAGGACTAGTCATATGACTTTCAATCATCGTGTACAATAGCTCGTGGTGAATTCTCCAGAATAGTCTCAATTCTTCCAATTGGAATTTAACATTAACACTGTAACAAAAGCCTAGGTGCTAAGTTACCGATAGTGTTAATGGGAACTGTTGAACCTTCACTGTTCCTACACTATAATGAAAGCCAAGGTGCTAAGTTACCGATAGTGTTAATGGGAACTGTTGAACTTTCACTGTTCCTACACTATAACGAAAGCCAAGGTGCTAAGTTACCGATAGTGTTAATGGGAACTGTTGAATTTTTATTGATTTTTTTCGCAGTAACTTGAACTGCATTGTTATCGTGAATACCTTCTTGCATCGTAAACTCTGATTCATGATTGTCGAGATTTACCTCGCTAAACTTTCTGCATATATATTGCAATTTATATATTGATACTATTGGACATCGGGTTGGTATAAATATTGGTTACCACCCTTTTCTTGGTGCAAATTACATAAATATTCTAATATATATTTTGCTGAGCATTCTTTGACTCATTCTTGCTTTTTGTAAACTTTAAATCTTGCAGTAAGACGTGTACATGGTATGCAAAGGAAAGGAGAGGCTCGAGCTTGAGTTAGTCAGGTTCAAGGCTTCTATAGGTGGTGTAAGTTAAGATAAGAATTCAGTTAAGAATCTTAAGATTTATTGTAAAATATGTATTGTGATAATAAATCCTGAAACAGTGTTAACTTCTGATGTAACTTCAGGTAGAGGTTATATTAGTAGTCTGAGATCCTGAGTTTACAGTTGGTTTATAATAACCGTTATTATTTAAGTTCATTTTTTGAGACTATGGCTCGAGGTGTGTATTTGGATTGGGGTCACTAGAGTCTGCTGTTGATATAATTATTAAGTAGGTGAATATATTATTATTATGGAATTGGACCGTGATGGTCTGGATCCCTGACCCCGGATCTGGGGGTGTCATAAATTTCTTCAAGAAAAACAAGAAATTTTGGAAGAGAAAAGGAAGGGAAATGCCATCATAGTTGAGATGGAGAAAAAGAAGAAAAATCTTCCAACAGGAGAAAAACTATTGAGTGGAGCCATTATTACAGGGATCAGAGATGCTTCTAGGAGAGATAAGGATGATGGAGAGTTAGCAAAATAGATGCAAATGGAAATAGATATAATGGACTCAGTAGTATAACAATCTACCAAACCAAAGAAAAAAAATCTCAATGGCCAAAAAGAAAGCCAAAGTACCTCAAATAGACCCTAAGGAGAAACAAGGAGCAATCCAAGAGGGAAATCAAAAGGAAATAATTCTAGAAGGGTACATAATGGAAGAAGTTCCAGTAATCAGTGAAAAAGGATTGACTACAGTCATGATCCACCCCTTAGAATTTGGATGTCTCAAGAGAAGAAAGTGATGTTGGAACCAATCTATGCCATGATATTTACAGATGTTGAAGGAAAACAAAAATACTTTGACATCTGCAAGTACTTGGACAAGATCACAAGTCAAGAAATTCAATATCTATTGAGACAGTTGGATGATACTGATGAAGATGAGAAGATTTTAAGAGGATCATTTTTGAGGCAATTAAAGGAAAATGCAGAGACGAAGAAGAAGAAGTGAATGAAGCTTTGAGGAAGATGAAGAAATGAAGTAGCCTGCAGAAATTCTGATGCTCATCAACTGGTACTTCTAAATTTTAAGTGCTTTAAATTTCATGATTCTAGTCAATGTCAATTATATTCTTTAGGGTTTTGTTATCATCAAGTAAATTTATGCATGTTGTTCTCACAGACATAAATGGGGGAAGATTTTTAGGAATTATGTAGTCTTGATGATAAACTTAATCTTAGAATCATAGAAATTAATTTGTAACTGATCAATTGATATATGTTATAAATATCAATTGTTTAAAGAACCATTTTATCAGTTGAAATTCTTATGTTAATCAACTGATAATTTGGAAGTTTTTGTAACATGGTTGTACTTAGTCTTTCAATTGATATGGCTAGATCAATTGATACTAGAGTCGATTGATATAGGTTATCAATTAATGTATGTCTTAGACTGTCAATTTGTATATATTTGAAGGCAGTAAAAATATACAAATGAAGGATGATCAATTGATATCGAAGAATCAATGGATGAAGGATCGATTGATATCAAGCCAAGTCAAAGTGAAGACCATCAACTAATATGAAGACCTATCGATTGATAACATCTTTCAATCGATAAGTCAATTGTTATTATCAATCGATGGATATCAAGATCAATCGAAGAAGGACATCAATTGATGGATACAAGGAAGAATCAATTGATATGCTTAACAATAAATTATCAATTGATAGGGATAGCACAAAAAGACAAAATGTCAGGAATCTTCAGACAAAAATACAATTAGGAAGTTAGTCTACATTGACTGTGAAGACTCAAATTAAAGCTGTCTTTCCCAAAATGGAGAAAGACAGAAATGAAAGATAGTTTAGTAACATTCTTAGGATATGTATTTTTGTTTATACTTTGTTCCAGGAATTGTAAACACACTTGTAATATATAAATAAGTGTGGTAGGATTGCTAGAATTGACAGAGTTAGAATATTTCTTTAGAATCAATTGTTCAAACTTTAAAGCACTTGTAAGAACAGTTGATTCAATTCTAACCTTGTAAAACCAGTTAGGTTTTTTAGCCTAGATTATTTGAGCAATCAATTCACTGATGGAATACAAAACCCACCAGTAATTTTTTATATGAGTGTTCAAAGTTACCATTTCATATTCTATATGTTTTCAACATTACTTCTCAAACACTAAAACAAACAAGAACAAATATTAAACTTATAAATTGTGAAAAAGTTTTATATTTGTATTCAACCCCCCTCTGCAAATACATTGGTATTGTTCTGGGAAATAACAATATTTAAATAATATTTTAAGGAGATGAGACAATGAAGAAAAAAAGAAAAGAAAGACAAGAGAGAGAAAGAAAGTTAAAAAAATAGATATAAGGAATCTCAAATGTAGGAAGCCTCTCTCTTCCTCCTAAAAATTTTAAGCAAGGTGCACTACCGTTAGAGCTTGAAATTTAGTGTGCATTCCCTATTTTCCTCCACGTGACATAAATATTGGTAAGGACTTTGACCCCTTGAAATGCTCTTACTCCCCTATACCCTGTAGTCATGTACATACCATTGAAACTAGACCCAACTCATTCTTTGTAAATAGGGTTGAGCAAAAAATTGAGTTTTCGAATTAAAACTGAAACCGAACCGATACCGATGAAAATCGATAGAAACCGGTCCGTATAAAACTGAAACCAAAACCGAAACCGGATATTTAAAAACCGAACTGCTTGATTGATTTCGGTTATAGATTAAAACCGATAATTAAAATAAATAAATTTATTATATAAAATTTAAGTAAATAATTATATTCAATATATAATTATATATCTATATATCTATAAATTTTGGACCAGTACTAGTTATTGGGCTGAAAAAACATTTTAATATGTGATCTATAATTTGGCACTCGTTTCGGCTTCTTCTGTACTTCCGTTCCTCCTTGCATTGCCTTTTTTTGTTTTCTGTAAAAAAAAAGGTTAATTTTTTTTCTTTTAAACTCTTCATTTTTATAAATTTTTTATGGGCCAAGAGCATATTAAGAGAGATAATTGAGGAGAACAGATAATGAGATATTATGATACAATGGTTTGGTTGATTTAAATTTTTCAGGGAAGATAATGATGGTGTTGAATGGAGATGGAGTGTGAATTAAAATTTGCAATATTTAGTTTGGTTTATTATAAGGCCAATTAATCAATGAAGGCCCGGCCCAACTTGCTCAATATATACACAACACAAACCCAAGATCCACTCTCGTCTTCTTCCTCCAAACCCTAGCTAGCCCTCGCCCCCTTGACCAAAGCAAACTAAAGCATGGGTCGCGTACGCACCAAGACGGTGAAGAAATCATCACGCCAGGTAATCGAGAAATACTATTCAAAAATGACCCTCGATTTCCACACCAACAAGAAGATTCTAGAAGAAGTTGCAATCATCCCATCGAAGCGTCTACGTAACAAGATCGCCGGGTTCTCGACCCACTTGATGAAACGCATTCAGAAAGGCCCTGTTCGTGGAATCTCGCTGAAGCTCCAGGAGGAAGAGCGAGAGAGGCGCATGGACTTTGTGCCTGATGAGTCTGCAATCAGGACTGATCATATTGAGGTTGATAAGGAGACTATTGAGCTGTTGGCTACTCTTGGTATGAGTGATGTTCCTGGCTTTGTTCTTAAGGAGGAACAAGCTCCTGTTGTTGCCATTCTGCCTAGTTATGGACGTGGTGGTGGTGGTGGTGCGGGTGCTCGGAGGTATTGATTCCGGAGTTTGAGTTTTTTATTATTGTAATGCTGTTTAATTTGAAATTCAAAATCATGGTCTAGTTAGTGTTTTCACTTTTTTAATTTGGAATGGCGGAATTTTCTAGTTAAATATTTTCATGTTTTTATTTTTGAATTGCCTATTTTATCGATACTTGTTGGATTGAATGAGATTAATTTGTGTTTGTTTGGGTGACGCTTACTACATTTTAGAATTGTGTGTTATGTTTTTAATAGTCTGAAAACCCGGATGGTGCTTTAAAATAACAAATGTACATTTTATGTGCTCTGTTATTTTTAGACGCCAACTGCAGCAGTATTAGTTTGTATGTCGGTGCTGTTCTGTAGGGTGATTTGACTTCTGTGTTTTGTTGTGGGTTGCCAAAATCTCTGTGCACTAGGTTATCCATGATCGTCATCTTTGGTGTACCGATTGATGTCCTGTTAATACAAATTTTATCTGCATTTTAGTTCATTTCCACTAATTCAATAATAGGGATGAATGCACATCCCTGGCTTCTACTTGTATCTTTCACGAACCTTGTCAAAAAAAATGCACGAAATGAAGCTTTCTGGGTACATAGGAAGCATATCATGTTTACGAGTAAATAGAGCTAGGTAGGGAGGGAGGAAGGAAGAAATTTTATGGGTGTGAGTCTGGTTTGCACCATGGGATATAAGCCATTTACACCATTGAATGGTTAGGGTAGGGTGCTATTTTTCTGTGTTCTTTATGATGTTGTAGCAGTTTCTAAACCAGTCGCTACATTTTGTTGATAGCATTTTTTAAACCAGTCACTACATTATTATGCTTGATTCGTATGTTGTCTAGACTGATTCTGTGTGTAGGTTTTGAGCTTGCGCTTTATAACCAACTTTCTTCAGTATTAATAGACCTATGTGTTTCCTTTTGTTTGTTGCTTTACACCTTTTTAACTCTCTAATTCATAGTTTAGTTTTATTGCACAGTAGATAAAATATTTGATAAGAAACTGAGAAAATTATAAAAATAAAATTCTGTGAAAATGTGCATTGTAGTAGTGTTTTTATAGTTTTAATTCTATATGGTAACTATAGAATTAAATATAGCTATGTATTGAACTTGCCTTTTACATAGTAGATAGTGGGTTAAAATTTCAGATAAAAAATATTGAATTAAGTAATTTTTGATAATGATTAAAGTTGTCTCTGTGTATGGTGGCTAAATTTATGTAACAATATACTTGAGAGTAAGTTGGGACTTGGGAGGCACAAGAATGGCCAACACCAGATACCCCAGTCCCCACAGCTAGCAACGGGTTCAAAAGTTAATCCGATGACTGCATCCTGTATTGCTCACCAGTCACCACAATATCGACTAAATTCATGTAATATTTCTAGAATCCCCATACAAACCATCAATATGAGTATATATTTACCTCATTAGGACATTTGAAACTTAAACAAGATGGAGAATCATCCATTGCATCTTGTTGTTCAAGAAAACTTTTCAAGGTGGTTTGTTTCAAATCCTCATGTTTCTGAAATTTGTTAATTGTATGTAACGAGTTTCAAGTCATGAAGATCGGGAGGTGACTGTTATGTGTGTATTGTGACTTACTCTTTAGTCTTTAAGCTAGTGAGATACACGATGGTTCATTTGGTTCAACGTTCTTGGACTTGCGATGATCCGTACGGAATTCCTTGCAAAGATGATTGAACCGAATTTTTTTTTTCATCGATAATTTGCCTTGATGCTCCCTTTTGCAATCGAAGTCGGAGAGTGATTGCTGGACTCTTAAAGAGGATTCAAAACAATGAAGAAGAATATGTCAGTGAAATTCATAGATTGAAGGTTGAGCAAAAAAAAGTAATGAATAATTAAAAAAAGAAGCTCAAAAATGGAAGAAGACGTGCTACATCTTGGCTTTGTTTGTGTTTATGCTTTTTGTAATGAAAAGCGGTTAGAAATGGTTTGAGATTTCAATGTAGCGGTTATTTCAGTTATGTAATCTGAATTCATTATTAAATTTACAAATGTTATCGAGTTGTTACTTTCAAGTGCAATGTTTGTGCATAATATGGACTAAAATCAATGATCAATTGATTGTTAATATGGAGCTAAAAACTTTAAAAAAAATAGAGTAACAATATTTCATCATCATTATAAGTCTCAAGTCTGCAATATGACAACCAGCCTACTAGTGAAGAGAGTACCAAGTTTCAAAAGAGACAACATGTTGCTGAGTACATCAAAATGATCCAAGGTCACAGGCCAACAGTAGATCAAAATGACATTAAGATATGACAAATTCATGTCCAAAAAATATATATCTTATTAGGCATTTGAATTTGGGGAAAGAGTGGATTCCAGGGTGTTTCACAAAGGGCACTATTGTGCGCTCATGCACAAACATGTTACTACTGGTAACACTGGTAACTGATTGTAATATGAGAGGCTTCCGAAATAATATCGTGAACCAAATTGTTCAAAACGCTAATATCTCTAAATTTTTCAGTGATCCTAATTAACTCTCAGTAGTTGACTATTGTAGTTAGTAGTTGGATATATGTGCCATATTGCCATGTAGTTGGGTGTTGAACTAAGCAAAACATAATCGTATTCGTATGCATGCTGTATACATAGATGCATGCACACTCCCCTGTAGATTATGTGTTTTGATGATTCGTATGATGTGTATGTTTTTTTGCTAGGATAATCAAACACATACGTTAACAAAAAGTGAAAACTGCATTTGATGTGTACTAGAATAGAGCAAAGGATCTCTTGGTGTTTGATTTACTAGGATCCTCTAGAAAACATTTTGTCTCATTTGCAATGGAATCCATGTTGCGAGGATTGATTTAAAGTCTCTCTGGAGCAAGGTCTGACTGCAGGAAATATGAAACATCTCTTGCATTTAAATACATAGCCCAAGTTGTTTAGTTGAACAAACGGCCGGCCATAGTTTCTTAGTTGTATATCTTTTTAACATTATTATATTGTTGTCAAGTTTATCATGTTCATTTCCCATTTGACTTCGATTCAGTAGGTATCTGTCATTTCCCAATGTTCAATTCAAACTACTTTTCCTCTAAAAATGCATCTATCTAATATGATCAACTTGAGGTTTTGATATCTGTCATCGTTCCAGCATGATAAGCAGAATAAATATGTGAAGATCTCAAGCATGTTATAATGCCTGTGTTTGAGTAAACCATATTATTTGCTGCTTTTATTGTATATTCCACTGAAGCTGTTTCTTTCTGTTTCTGTCGCTTCTTGGAACCTGCACGAGGCCTCCATGCTTATCGAGGCTTACTAAATACAAAAACGGTATCATTTTGTTATCTGATCTATACTGAGTTGTCAGCAGAGAAATTCGGCTGGTGAAGGCTTCAAATGCCGGGTGATATATGAAGGTTAGTCAACAAAAGTGCAATTTGTGGACCTATTTTCTGTTTTTGTTGCTAGATTGTCCATTGCAAAACAAAACTGATTTATCGCGCTTGTTTTTTTTCCATTGCGATGTCTAGCTGCATCTGTTCAGATGCAGAGTTTCTAAAATCTGGTTCAATTCATCTACTATTCGATAAATACATCATAACTACAATTTTGTGCATCTGATTAGCAAGTCAATGTTAACTATTTCCAAGTTAAAAGTCAGCCTGACTAGGAGCTCATCTGAACCTCTGCTTTTCTCTATTATCATTTTGAAAGCTCATTCTAGAAGTTTTCTAACTTGTGTCTAACCTCTGGTAGACCTGACACTAGGACTTTGGCCGAGCAACACTAGGAGTTTGGCTCCGTATGTGGCTTAATACGGCTTAACTCCTTATGTGTTGTCTGCAGGGTGGATAGTGAGACTCCCGTCGCATATTATTTTTATTAGAAGGATCGATGAACTTTAGAATGTCTGCTTAATTGAATTCCTAAAGGATGAAGTTTTGTTAGGGAGCGTGGAGCGCCAAGCATAAGAAGGTTCTCATTTCAGATTGCTGAACATAAGAGCTCCCATATTATGAGCATATGATCACCTGGTTATATATTGCGAGCAGTTGCTCATCAAATTTAAGCACCTCCTGTATTTCAAAACACGGTATGCTATACATTCTTATTCCAAGCACAATCTGTGAAAAATCTGTTTGATTTTAGTTTTGGTACGAATAATCTACCGGTGAAGCAGTTTCTATAAAATTAAGGTCATTTTATTTGAAACATTAAATTGTTTCTACATGCAGGCTCAATGGAACAGGGAGATTGAAATGTAAAAATATTACAAAATTGTAACTGGATAAACCTCTGAAACTGAAAATGCACTTCCAACTTGTTTCTATCAAAATATGGTTTTGGTCTCAATCAACTATTTGGCGTCCATTCAGTGCATCTTCGAAACGACTGCATGAATCTGCTCTCATCTCTGTACTCATATCGTTTTCTGGGGCCGGATAATAATCTTCTCTAAGTTGAACATCCCTCAAGTCTGGTATTCTGAGTAGGAAGTTCATGAAATGTTCATGAGCTGTCCCGTGAATGAATAGCTTCCTTAGCATAAGGCACCCTTGAAGCAATCCAGCTGCTGGGAGGGAGAGACTCCTCTGATTAACATCCCTATCCTGTGGTGGCCAATAATCAAGCTCAGTTAGACTCAAGCTGCCGATTCCAAATAAATAAAATCGTTCCCAGAGGCTCAGGTCCATGTGGCCAGATGGTGCAGTATGTGCAAAACCTAACATGTCTCCACAATCCAAATGCATCTTTGATAGTTTGGGGTACTCAACTAGAGTGCTCAATCCAAACTCACGGCTTGATGGTTTGGACCAGTCCCTGCAGTCTCCTTCGACTTTGATGTGGATTTCCTCCAAATTAGGACAGTTTTCAAGACCTGCTTCTACTAATGGAGTCAACAGTTCACCAACAGAAATCCAGAGAGAAAGGTTTTGCAGCCTATCCCAAGTATTACCATAATAACCATTCACATGGCTGTATCCGGTCCCATTGCCATTGCGGACAGCACCTACTTGATCATTGCTACAATATTCATGATCATACGAGTACTTGCACTTTTTCCTTTTGCTACAAGATTCTTCACTGGCTGGATCCCTGTAAAACCTAGTAAATTCAGCTGAATGACTGGAGAGAGAACCCTCATCCAACCTATTAAGATCAAAGTTAAACTCAGTCCCATCTAGATCCTCTAATTGCTCAACACTATCCCAAACACAATCAATGTGCAGTCGCAAAATCCTGTCTTGGATTGGTTTCAAAGCTTTTAGCGAAGACAAAGCACCTAGATTCTTGCAGCAAGAGATCTTGACATCGACCAATGTCTGTTGAAGCAAAGAAGCCAAAGTCCCCATCCCCTTGACAGTAATCTTTTTACAGCCCTGTACATGAAACTTAACCAACCTCGAACACCCTCTAGCAATCGCAATCAATCCAAAATCCGTCAAGTCATCCACATTCCTAATCGACAACTCTTGAAGCCCTTCACAAAGCGCAATCCCATCCAACTTTGACTCAACAGGCATACAAATCCCCTGAAAATGACCCAACTTAAGCTTCCTCAACCTAGGACATTTCTTATGAAGCATCTCGAACACAGGCCCACTCTCTCTAACATTATTACAAACATCTAAACTAAACTCCTCCAACAACGGAAGCCCCGAAAACACCTCAATCAATGTCCCCACTCCAATCCTCGCATCCTCCACACCTTGATCATTCAAATCACCCCTAACATTCACCAAAGCCGACGTATCCGCAAAACATAACCTCTCAAGATTCGGACAATTCCTAGCCACAGCTAACAAACTCTGATCCTCAACAAACCCAATGTACCTCGGATCAAAAATACACGCAACCAAAAACTCCCTCAAATTCGGACAAGCTTTCGTAATCTCGTCAATCTCCTGTCCATTAAACCCTTCCGAAAACGAAGGATTCATCAAATCAAGACACCTCAAATTCAACCCAATCCCCGGATAAGTTGCCAAACCCACAACAAAATCCTCCGTCCAACAATAAAAACTCGACAAATCAAGCTTCTCAACCCCTCGAAGATTCTCAAAAACCGGATCAAAGTCCGACCCGGAAGGCAACTGAGGCCTCTGATGCCACCTAACCATCTTAATCTCCTTAACATCACGCCAATGAGGTAACAACAATTCAAGACAAGATGGGCTACGAGCATAAACAGTAAGAGACACAACACAAGGAAAAGACTGTCTAAGTAAATGAGATATTAGTACAGGATCATTAGAATACGAGGATGTAATAGAAAGAAGTGAGTGTCCCCAAGGAGACAAAAGAGAGAGATCAAGATGCGTTACAGATTGGAAACAACAAGGGACCATGAAGAGATCACGAGCGTTGCCACGAAGGGTGAGAGATGTGCGAGTTGAGCGTTCTAAGTGAAGCCATTTCCGACACACTAACGAGGTTGAGTTGCGGCTACGTGTGTCCGAGATTGTGGCGATTATGTTTGAGAGGATTACATCGGGGAGGTCGTTGAATGTGGTAAAGTATGGTTGTCCGGCCATTGATGTGTGTGTGTGTGTGAGATTTGTGTGTATAGGTTTTGGAGAGGAGGAAGAATGGGGATTGGGTAAGGAGAGATATACTTGGTTTTGTTTCAGAAGTCGTTTTACTGTTAGCACACATTTTTTATTATTTTGAATGCATAATAGAAATTATGATTTTTATATTATTGTTTTTGAATTAAAATATAAATTACATATTTTAATATAATAAAAAATTTAAAAAATAATAATTTTTACTGTCCGGTCAAAACGCACAGAAACCTGTTTCAAAACTCAAAACGATTTATAAAAATATGGAAGGAGTACATGATTTGATGATGATGAATGCATGTGCTTTGCACGTGTCATCTCAATTTTGGGGAAACTGGGCTCTCTCTGTCTTTTTGTTTGTTTGGTAAGTTTACGGACTTTTATATTTGGTGGTATTCATTAAATAATTTTTCGGAAAAATTCAGAATCGGAAAATCCAGGACCCGATACGAGAAGGATAAATCATTTATCATTTCAGTTATTCAATCATGTTATCTCTATTTATGACTTGGCTCGTTTCAAAATTATTAAGAATATATGTACTTCTTTATAAGGTAATAAGTTTACTTATTAAAAAAAGGTTTAGAATCGAAGATAATAATGATAATTTTTATCATTACACTATCTCGTTATTCTTAAAGTTTGTATATACTATTCGTTTCTATCTACCCGTTATAATATGGTTAAATTTTTAAATCACGCTCATATTATAAGAAATAAAAAATAACAGAATTTTTATATTTATAATTATTTAGTAAGTTAAAGTTGCAATACTTTTATCATAAAAAAATCACTTCTATTCCTTGGAAGTAAGGGTGTAAATAAGCCATCCAGTTTGTAGCTACTCGATTTCAATTCGTAAAATATTCGAATTCGAGTGAGGTCGAACTCAAACTATTTGAATATGTTATTAAAGTTAAGTTCGAATTTCAAATTACTAAAATAGTAAAACTCGCGAGTGTAACAGAACTTGTATTTATTTTATTATTTATATATTATTATTTAAATATTCATTATATACATATATAACCGTGAAAACTTTTACTAAATTTTGCAGAACCATAATAAAAAAATGAAAAAAATTGTGTTGAACCATAATTTTATTTGCAAAACTATAATAAAAAGTTAATCTAAACATTTATTTTATATTTTTTTATTATGGTTCTACAAAATTCAATGAAAGTTTTCACGGTTTTCACGCTAAAAAAATTTCACCTAATTGTTACCTTATATATATATACCCTCTTTTAAAATGAGAACAGATATCTAATCTCAGTCCTATATTTTTTATACCTTCATTTAATCTTAATCACTCAAATATACATCTAAATTTATTCTCTCTCCTCCGCACCCATTTTCATTTCTCATCTATTAACTTGCACCCATTTCTTTTCTTCTCCCCTACTTCTTCTCTTTTCTACGCTAATTAATTCTGTTCGTTGTTCCCCATCATCATTTCGCCATCTCCGATATGCTCTGGTATTACCATATGATCTCGTTCTCCTCGACTTACTTTCACCACCGCATCATATCTCCCACAACTACCTCCACTGTACCCATCACTACTACAACATCTGTCCACCACAATAACTCTCTCATTGTAAAACTCCATATATAAACTCCATCTTCTCCTACAAGTTCACTAATATTTATTCATACTTTTTCCACATATCTTATAAACTTCTGTTAAGATTTAGTATCTTATAACTATTTGAGGTAAATCATTTATTAATCTATACAATATATTCAGTTGAATGTGATTCAATGAATTCTGCATACAAATCACCTTTTTTATAATATAAATCTTCTATTTCATTTGGTGTTTTGTGAAATTATATTAGTGATTTGTATACAAAATTTGGTAATTTGAAAAAAACGTTTTGTGTTACATCAGATCTAAGGTAATGGAAGACGTGTAAGTGAATAAAATTTGCAATGATGGGAATGGAGGAGGTGATGCTATTGATATGACGGTGATTATTGTAGATCCATATATGTTCAACAATGATGACCGTAGTACAGAGAGAGAGAGAGAGAGTCGTGGTTGTTGAATTGTGGTGATTTTTACGAGAGACTAAATAGAGATCGAGAAGTTGTGGTGTGATCGTGATGGTTGTGATTGTGGTATTAATGTTGGTGGAGAAAGGTGGTAATGGTGGTTGTGAATGAGCGGTAAACAATAGTATATGAAGTGGGCCTGCTATACAATTATATTTGTGTGTGTATAGGCTGCTAGTAAATAATTTGATGATTGGGGTCTCAGTTCTCATTATAAGTAGGGTCTCATTAGAGCAGTCCCCTATAATTAAAATAATATCTATACTATAATTCTCCTACTTAACTTCAAACTCACTTTTTAAATTAAATTTTAATTAGAATATACTTTATCAAACATATATATTATACATACAATTATATTTAGAACATATATATTATACATAAAACTTTATCATCAGTGTAGTTCTCTTTCTTAATAATAAAATGAAATAAATTATTAAATTAAATTAAATATTTAAATCATATAAAATAATTATTTTATACTACATATATTATACATCAACTCTCCAGTATAGTACTCACGCGTAATATTATATTATATTTAAATTATAGCATATATTTTCTTATTAAGAATAATGTTACAATACTCTTTCTTATTAATAAAATAAATAAATTACCACATTAACTTAAATATTTAAATTATATAAAATAATTTACGTCTACTATATATATATTATACATATAAATCTATCCTCTTTTATACAATTGTTCACGGGTAATATTATTTTATATTTAAATTATAGAATATAATTTCTATTTTAGGAATAACATTATAATATAATTTTTATCTAATATAGTTGTAATAACATTTAACTCAATTTCATCACTGCTTTTTAATTTATTTAAAATTATAACCTATTAATCATATCTCATGAATATTAAATGAAAAAAATTAATATATTACAATAATATATAAATAAAATATAAAAAATAAATAATAACATAAATTATTATATTAAATTAAATAATCATATAAAATAATTAATATATAATTTATCAATGTAACACGTGCTTTGCACGGATTATAAGCTAGTATATATGTCACATCGTGACATCTCATCAGCCTTAGTCCACTTCTTATAATACCCATTCTCAATTTCAGAAGCATTCTCAGCAGGCTCCTCTGTCTTGGGTTCATTGATGCAAAATTTGTACTCTTCAGCACTTAACACAATGTCTAAATTACGTTTACATTCAATATAGTTAGGTCCAGTAAGTTTGTTATCCTTAAGTATGGTAAAAAGTAGATTAAAATCCATTATATCTTGAGAATCATACATATAGCACATAATTAGAGGGTGTTTAAAAAAATTTGTTCCTCTAACAATTATTTAAAATAAAAACACCAACACTTAAACACCATAGGTTTTCGGTACGTCACGTTGGGTGACTTATATACCACCTAAATTTATTTAAATGTTACTTCGGTCCTACTACTAAATAATTAGCCACATTAGGGTGGTCTATATTATTTTTCATAGCTAAGTGTATACCATTATTAAATTTGAAAATAATAATAATACCAGATACGCCTTTTGACTATGACAAATTCTTGCTCATAACAATAAGATACTATTAAAATTATAAATCTAAAGAATATTCAGATTGAGTTGCCAGGCAGGTGGAAGTATTGCCAAGAGGCTAACCACTTTTCTAGACACCAATCTAAATGGCCAGATAGGTTGCACGCTTTCCTAGACACCAACGCAAAAATACTCAAAGATGTGTTATTTTAGATTCTCTTCCTAATTGAGCATGAAATCTATCAAAAAAAGGTATCATTTTATTATTTGAATTCTATGAAACTTAGTACGCTACGTTGGGTGACATATGTACCTTCCAATGTTCATAATTAATTTTAGAAGTTTATTCTAGTAATTTCCATAACACCCTAAATACCATAAATTACATGCCACTATGTGTGGCGTATACATAATTTATATTCGCCTTAGTGTTAAATTACATACAAACAATAATGGAGACCATGGGATTTAATACCAAATTAATTCTCTCTCCCACTTAGTATTTTACTATTAGGATTTCATCTAGATGCATCGCCCTATGTCATTTTTTTGTAGTCCACATGTATCATAATAACAATAAATATAACACATAACATAACAACATACTCATCATGACTAAAGCATAATAAAACAGCCCTATGTCCATGTCGTTCTAGCAAGCTAAAGGTTAGTAACACATGGCATAACAATACAAACACAGAACACATAGTAGCAAAAATCAATAAAAGCAAAATTTACGCAAAACATAATAAAATACATCCACTATTATGGCCCTGAAGAATAATCTTCAAAATTATCCGTCGAAAAAGTTTCAAAAATCATCTCGTTCTACTTTTTCCGAAAAGGTATTATTCCCCCTAATCGGATATCGTATGCAAAATCTGCAGCTAGAACAATGAAGCAACCACGAAAACAGCTGCAGTAGCGGAAGAGCTCTATTTCTCGCATCTTCATTGTTGAAACAATTATATACGACAAATACAACAGAAAAATCTATTCTATTACATCAGATCATAATCTAAACTGAATATAATTCGAATTACAAGATTACAATCAAAATAGAAATTAAAAATTAAAACTTATCATTTTCAACCCTCATGATTTAATTTACAATCACGATAAATAACGTGGGATCCAAATACATAATTACAACCATGGCCATAATAGTGGATAACAACCTGCATCAAAAAACAATACGAGCCTACCACTATATACACACATAATTATGACATGGACATCATATCATATAATACAGAACCCTAGAACCTCGCTCTTGATGCCAATTGTTGGGATAATCGAATCATGATGATGCATTTTATGATATGAAAATGAACGAGTTTGAATAGAAACTTAACCTTAATCGCTACGGCGTAAGCGATTCAAATCCACGTCTTCTACTGTATTCCCGTATTCACCTTGAGCGAAGTGTGACCTTCAATCCTCCCAAGGCTGCCTCCCTTCTAGCTTTGAGATCTTGGAACCCTAGTTCTTGGTTGCCTCCTTGAACGGCTGCTCACAAAAACTCTAGTTTCTTACCCTTTAACTAGAAGAGAATAAGATGAATATATAGGCTACAGTAATCCTGGATAATTAGGCCGGGCCTTCTAATGAGATTCTGGGTCAAGCCCAATGTCATTAAATATTAATTCAATCCAATAAAGAATTAATATTTGCACTACTTCTTCTAGTGCCGCAATTTAATTATTAATTCGGCTCCAATATTATTTGCTTATTAAATTCTCCATGTTTAAGATATCGAATGTCCATTAATTAAATTAATTTCTGACAATTAATTTAATCAACATCTTTTATTTTTGATCATCAACTCAACCTTATAATTATGCAAGAACAAATTTGTCTGCATGACTAAAGCATAATTATCTTTATAAGCTTTCAAGAGGACATCATCATCCAAATATTTTCAGACACGGTTTCCTTTTATAGTCAATATCCCACTCTGTATGCAATGTCATTGTCCAAAACATAATATTGTGATTAACAATAAATCACATCACATATGAATCAAAACATGTACATTTCATATAATTGTCAATCACTGTATCCGGATTAAGAACCTAAGCAATAATAATATTATAGAATCTTAGTTCTTCTTTATTGTTAGAATAGAAGAACAATTCAATAATCTCATTCAATATACACAAAGCATACAAGTATTATTCAATAATCAAGATAAATTATGTTAGACAATATGACTGTTGCAGAAGAGGGGGGGGGGGTTGAATGCAACTTGATAATTTATTACTAATCTTGCTAATAACAAAACAAGAAGTAATAGTATCAAGTAACAAAAGCAAACAACAGTAAGCAAGAAAATTTTTGTTTCGCTACAACTGACTGGAAGATATTTTCAGCTTCAATAGATACAATAACAATGCTTCAATAGATACAATAACAATTAGTTTGCTAGTGTTTTTATGCTTGAGAAAATTTAAGCTCAGTTGTGTTAAAGGAAAGTTTTTGTGAGATATGTGTATTTATACAGAAACACATATCTCACTTACAAGTGTACTTTCCCTTATTCCTAGGATAAAACATAAAATAGAAACTTCACTTTTCCTATTCAAATTTGTCTTCATTCCATTTGTGGATAAAGTTACTCTGAAGTGATTCGACATCCTTGACTCCTTGAGCACGCTTTATCTTTTTGCTTGCCTTTTGTCAAGTTGCAGTAGTCGACTTGACAGACCAGGTAGAGTTGATAAGATCATTCTTTGAATTCTCATAACTTAGTCTGCTACTTGAAATAGACTGCCAGCTTCACCAAAAGGTTACTGTCAACCTTTTACTTCTCTTTGGTGACAATATCTTTGACTTCGTATACTTTACTGTCAAACTTGACAGTCTTCTAAACTTGCTGTCATCTAAAGGTACTGTCAACTATTGCACCAAACATATTGTCAACTATCCCCGCCAAAGTTGCTATCAGAAAAACTTGTTGTCTTCGATTCTTCAAACTCCGCCAAGTTTACTGTCGAGGAATAGTTGCTGACAGTAAAACTTGTTGTCTTCAATTCTTCAATCTCCACCAAGTTTACTGTCGAGGAATAGTTGATGTCAGTAAAATTTGCTATCTTCGATTCTTCAATCTCCGCCAAGTTTACTGTCGAGGAATAGTTGTTGTCAGTTGTTCCAAAAGGTGCTGTCACTTGTATATGCTGTCATAGGCTTTAGTTTACAGAATGTTACATTCAATGATTTGATCCATGCTGTGCATGAACACTTTATGAACTTCTACTTCATAGATCATTTATTACATTTTTACAGACATTAACTATTGATACTTACTGTCACCTACTTGACTTTAGTACATACTATTACAAGTGACATTTAAACATACTGTCAATAATCAAAGGACAGTATGTTTTACTTAGTTAATTTCTAATTAATCTAAGTAAAATATTAGTTGATTACAATGTTAACACCACAATCCCTAACAATCTCCCCTAATTTGTTTTTATGAAAAATAAAGATAAATTCAAAGAAAATTACAGATGCTAACTCAACTAATAAAAACAGAAGTGTTTGTACAGGAAAATATTCAAAAATTACAAGTACAATTTTATCTCAACTAGGCTCCTCTAGATTGAGCAAATATTCAACTTTAGCTTGAGCTTCATCTTCACTTCTTTACTGCTGTCATTCTTCCATACTGACCTTCAAGAGCTTTCAGTTCCTGCTTTTCTTCATCTGTCTTGGCATGATCAGAGACACAATCTAATACTAGCTTCACCATTTTGTAAGAAAGATCCTTCAATTCTCTGTAGGTGTAGTAGTTCTCAGTTGGCCCTTTGGAGATACACATATATTTCATACCAAACATGTCTTTGTCAAATCTTTCCTTTGTAGAAGAGAAAACATGCTTCATTCTGAGTTTGTCTATGGCTTCATCTTCTTCTTCTCTAGACTCAATAATTTCCCATACATTCTTTCTTAGATCTCTTTCAAATTCTAGGAATGAACCTGTAGTGATTCTGAAGATTTTCCTCAAAATTTTCATTATTAAGCACCCTGAAATTGACAGCCTCCACTTCAATGCTATCAACAATAATTCTCCGGGACCCAAAAAGGACTAGAGAGACATAGTTAGGCCTTTTTTAGAATTGATCATTCAACATTGCATGCTTCATGTCAATCTCAGCCTCTTTAATTCTTTTGGTAATCCTATCCACCTTCATTTGTGCAGCTTCAACTTTACTTTCAAATTTCTTCCTTTTCTCCCTTTCTTCTTTTTCTTTAGAGTCACAGATCTGTATTGCCTTCCTTTTTGAGATCAAACACCTCAAAGTTTGTGATTTTGAGGAGTTGTCTCTTGATTAGTTTAACTATCTCAGGATCCTTCTCAACCAAAGTCTTCAAATCTTTAAATGTAATTTCCTCAGCATATCCACCAGAGTTATAGAAGACTATTCTTTCAGGATTTCTTAGCAGACATTGTTGAGTCTTCTCATATTCCACCTTTTTCTCATACTCCTGTTGTTCCTTGGTTGAGATGATTTTCTGGAGTTTGGGAATGAATCCTTGCTCTTCAGGATAAGGAAGTTGTTGAAGCTGCTCCACTAGTTTCATTAAGAGTTCAGTATTTTTATCTTGTAAGGAATCTATACTCCAGAATTCCTTGACTCCATCTTCATTTTCGAACATAACTCCATCTGAATAAACTACAATTTCAGGTTCTTCAACTTCATAGAAATCCAAAGGATGAGTTTTGAAGGTTTCCATTAGCTCCAAGAATTTCTTGATCAACATTCTTCTTAAGACTTATGTTATAATATCAAGACCCTTTGTGATTTGAAGCATCCTCTTCACCATAAAGTAATTTGCTTCCTTCATTTCATGTTCCAAAGCTTCAACCTTACCAATAGCATAAAAGATATTTATCCTGATCAAAGAATTAAACTCAGACCACTCAGTAACAACTTTAGTGATTAATTCAGCCTTTGACTCATCTATGTTGTTGATGGTGGGTCTCCTGACATCAAGACATTCTTCATGCAGTTTCTCATTTGTCAGCTTCCAACCTCTTCTACTTGACTTCCTGCTAGTGTGAGGCTTAGGTCTCTCAGCCCTTGCAATCCTGCATTTCTTGGTTGTAGTGAATTTTCTTGATAGTGACTTAGAAGTTACTATCAAAGTAGGCTTGACAACATCTTTTATGACAGCAGGATTTGCTTATGTGACAGTATGTTCTATGACAGCATGTTTTATGACAGTAGATTCTGTGATAGTACGTTCACTCTTATTACTCATGACAGCATCATTTTTGTCATTCTCAAAGCCCGAAACCAGTGCTTCAAGACCATTCCTTCAACACCATCCTTATACTCATTCTAATCCTTCTCCTTATCTTCATCCACCTTATTTCCAATTCCAGATGATCCTTCACCATTGTTATTATGTTGGCTGGAACTATCTACACCTTCATCGGGCTTTTCATCATCATTTCCATCCTTATTTATCCCCACTCTATCAACCCTCAACCTTTCAACCCTTTCAATCTCATTCTTCAGAATTCTTACTACTTCCATCACCTCTTCTGTTTGATCTAGCTTGCAGAAGTATTCAGATGCTTCTCTCACCAATTTTAGCTTGTACTCCTTGATTCTTTCAAGATTCATAAATTTGTACTTACCATCATTTGAGAAACTGTACCTGATACTTAGAGGATTGTAGGTGACTTCTGGTAGTTTCTCCCTTATCAATTTCAATAGGGTTCTTTTGAGATTTTCATTCAAAAAAGATTTCTCAGCCTTGATTTTGAGTTTGATAGCTTCAATAACTGGAATCTCATGTCTGCTGAGAAATCCAAGACTGACATACCAAATCAATCCTCATACCATTCTTACTGTTGTCACCCATTTATTACTGAAAGATATCACCACAACAGCTTTCATTATTGACTGTTTCAACTGTTCATAGAATTTCTTTGGGTCTCTATTGGATGACATCTTGATTTCTGTGATTCTTTCATAGAAGCTTGCATCCTGAAATGCATTACTATTTTCATTTTCATCAATCATCAAAACAGTAGCTTCTTCTTCATTAAGATCCTTCCTCTCCACCAGAATAGTATCATCAGCATCTATTTGATATAGTTTTGTCTTTCCTTTCCCAGCTGCATGAACTATTGGAGCCTCCTTAACACCACCTTCTTTTATCTCAATGCCTTTCTCATTAGGCCTTTCCACATTATCACCACCAAGCTGTGTAGCAATCTCAGCAGCCACACTAGACAGTAATGCTAGTTGACTCTCCCTCTGAGATGCAACTTGAGTTGTCTTAGCCTTATCACTCTCATCTACAAACACTTCAGCATTATCTGTACTTTTCTCCCCCTTAGTTGAGGTAGCAATTGCAGGGTTTGAAAATTTTTAATTGAACTCTTGAAGCTTGTCAAAGATGGCCTTGAATCCTTCATTCATAGTTTACTCCAAACTATCCATCTTGTTGACCAACTTCACTTGATTTCTGCCAACAGTGTCTAGATTCTTTGATAGTTTGGTGACTTTGTGTGAAAGGGATTTCAACTTTTCATCAGCTTGTTTAGATGATTTGGAGGCTGTAGTGGTTCTCACTCTCTCTTGTTTTTTCTGAGTAATCTCTTCACTCCTCACACTCTCAAGGCCTATTGCCTTAGAAATTGGGTTACTCTCTTTTATTTTCTGGCCATGCTCAAGGCCCTCTTCTTTTGCCAGGGTTTTTCCCCGCCCCTTTATTCTTTTTGACTCACTTCTTTCTTTTCTTTTTCTCTCTTTATTTTTCTCTCCCTCACTCAACCTAGGTGCAAGGGATTGAGCATGTACACCTTGCACTGAAGATTTAGATTATACCTTTAGTAGAGTAGAAATAAGAGCAGAATCACATCATTGTTCTATTGTGAAGATGCAACCATTTGAGAGTTTCTGTCTGGAATTGGAGTGTTGACAACATCTGTTGAAAAGTTACTGTCATGAGGATTGACAACAACTGTGTCATTAACAGCTATAGAGGCTGTGATAACAATCTTTTCCACTCTTTGAGTAGAAGGTTCTTGTGGATTGTTATGTTCAGTCTCATCCAATTTTTGGAATAGTGCATCAATATTTTATTCTTAAATTGTGGTAAAATGTGATGCACCATAATTGAATGAGTTGTGTTCTAAATTTTCTAGCCCTATTGTGTGAGTATCTTCAAGTGTGGGCTTAGATTGAGTGTGTTCAACCTATTGTGCAGACTCTTTACAGATTGCCATGAGAGATTGGCCAATTTCAATAGATGCCTCCTGTTGAGAGGAAACATCCAGAGATGTGTATTGATCCCTTTTAAGAGATGTGCCCTTTTGAGAGGACACACCCTGGCTAACAGAGGTTGATACCCTTGCCTTCTTTCTCATAAGCTCACCAGGGCCCTCTGTTGGTTTTGTAATCATACTATCATCCTTATTTACTGCAGCTTGTGCAGTTTCACCACCTACCTGTGGAATGATCTTTAGCCTAGGGTTAGTGATTTTCCTCCTTTTAGGAGCCTGGTCCTTTTGAGAGGAACCAGACCCTTGGCTAATAGATTTTAAAACTCTTGAAGGTCAGGCTCCTTCAAATGGTTTAGAGTGTGGGTTAGGAAGGAAGAGGTCAACACCATTCTCATCACTCAAGGAAAATACATTGTAGTCCTCAACAATTTTTAAATTTAATCTATTTATAATAGAAAGCATGAAATCATTTATAAACAAACTCAATTATATATTAAGAGGTTTACTAACTAACATAGAATGAGTGTTTTTCTTTAAAGTTGGGGACTCCATGCATTAAACACCATCTAAATCAATTATGCCTACAATAGAGTTAATGATAAGTATAAAGAATCTAGGATAGTAAATTACCGGCTTCCTTGTTTCTTTCTTGCCAAGCACCAGTTTGAATAATGACATCAGGAGTTTTCCAATATCGATTCTGTAGTTGTACACCATGGAGTGCACAATCTTCCTGATGTAGACTGGCACCTCATTCCATCCACTGGTCTTGTTAGACATGGACCTTGAAACAGCATCTAACATCATACTCCATTCTTTGTTCAAGAATTTTCTGTCCATGCCTCCTGAGGGGTACCATTCATGACCATCATGATTTGTCTTGGGTCCAGTATACCCAATCATTTTGAAAAACTTGGAGAGTTGTTCTTCACTTGCAAGTTCCTAAAAAGGAGTATCCTTCTCAGCTTCAGTGTAGAGAGCAGTATTGATATGGGTTGAATCAATGGTGTAGGAGAGCCCATCGATTTGAAACTTAATGAAGCTTGAGTCCTGTTCCCCCTCACACATTGCAGAGATCCACAACTGTGATAAACTTGGTATTTCTAGCATTGGACTGTTGTTGAGAGCAAATGACAGGTACAAGTGGTTCATGAAGCCAACAAACGGTTTGAAGGCTTCTCCAGCTTCACCCACTGAAGCCATGGTGGTGAAGTTGGTTTGGGAAAGGGATCAAATGATTTGAGGTCCAGACATGGTCGAGAGTTTGTTGAAGTTTGAGATGAAGAAGAGTTTAGAGTTTGAAAAATGGTTTAGAGAAGAAGAGGTTGCAGAGAAAATGGAGAGTTTTTAGGACGTTAGAGAGATGAGAGTTTAAGAGAGAAATGAAGTTAAGTAAAGAGTGAGAGAAATTTTAGCTATGTATATATATGAAGTGAAAAAGGAACTGTCAAGAATGAATTGTAAACGATTTTAAGTGACAGTTGTCTTCTTGTTCCATTCCTTGATAGTAACTCATGCGCTAGAAATTACACACACTCTTGACAGTATAATTAGTGGTTAGAGAGTATAAAAAGAATAAATAAATAACCATGATATTTACTGTTCATAGTATATTATGTGGGGATCTTAGAAAACCATACTGTCAATGTTGTTCGACAGTAAGTTTCACAATTATTCGACAGTAAGTTTCAGTCCCGCATACTATACTGTCAAGAGTTCACTCTCGTTTGACAGTAAGTTTCACAGGATTAGATAGTAAGTTTCAATCCCGTGTACTATACTGTCAAGACTTCACTCTTGTTTGACAGTAAGTTCCACAAGATTAGACTGTAAGTTTCAGTCCCGCGTACTATACTGTTAAGACTTCTCCATTATCTAACAGTGAGTTTCACAGACTTTGACAGTAACTTATTATTATGTGACAGTATGAATAAAACATACTGTCAAGCAACTTGACAGTATCTTTTATTATCCATATAAGAAATAATTTACAAAAAAAAATTAGTTAACCTCTCAGTAAGATATCATCATGTTTTTCCATTGTGATAAAAATCAAAACACCTCAAGAGGCCATTAATTCACAGTGAAATTCAGTTAACTAAATTTTTAATCAACCAAACATAATTACATTAATAGGGCAGATTTAACATACTCAATTCACTCACTAGCCTGTTGAATGTCTTTTCATCCAGTGGTTTGGTGAAAATATCTGCAAGTTGCTTCTCCGTGGGCACATAGATTAGCTTGATTGTGTCTTCTTCCACATGCTCTCTAATGAAATGGTGTCTGATGTCAATGTGCTTAGTTTTGGAATGTTGAACAGGATTCTCAGAAATTGCTATGGCACTAGTGTTGTCACAAAAGATAGGAATTCCTTGCCGAGTCAACCCATAGTCCAATAGATGGTTCATCATCCAAAGTAATTGAGCACATCAACTACCAGCTGTAATGTATTCAGCCTCTACAATTAAATTTGATAATGAATGCTACTTCTTGCTAAACCATGAGACCAATCTTTCTCCCAGCAATTGACAGCTACCTGTTGTGCTCTTTCTTTCTATCCTACACCTTGCATAGTCTGAGTCTGAATATCCAACTAAGTCAAATCCAGAATCTTTGGGATACCAAAGGCCTAAGTTTTGAGTGCCTTTTATATATCTAAAAATTCTTTTTACAACCATTAAGTGAGACTCCTTTGGATCAGACTGGAACCTTGCACACAACCCTATTGCAAACATGATGTCAGGCCTGGTAGCTGTTAGGTAGAGGAGAGAGCCAATCATTCCTCTATACATTTTGTTGACCACCTTCTTTCTTTTTGGATCCTTGTTAAGTTGAGTTGCTGTTGAGATTGGAGTGTTTGCATGAGATGAGTCTTCCATATCAAATCTTTTCAAGAGATCTTTGACATACTTAGTTTGGTAAATAAATATTCCATCTTCTTTTTGATAGACTTGAAGTCCAAGAAAGAATACCAATTCACCCATCATACTCATCTCATATCTGTTCTGCATTAACTCAGAGAATTTTTTGCATAGATCTTCATTTGTTGAACCAAAGATAATGTCATAAACATACACTTTGACTAGAATGATATCCTTTCCATGCTTTTTGTAGAAAAGATTTTTATCCACAATCCCTCTTGTAAATTTGTTTTCAAGAAGAAACTTGGAAAGAATATCATACCAAGCCCTTGGTGTTTGCTTTAAGCCATACAATGCCTTGAGTAGTCTGTACACAAAGTTCTTCATCTTTAGATCTTCAAAGCCTGGGGGCTGTTCAACATATACTTCTTCTTCTAACTCTCCATTGAGGAAAGCACTCTTAACATCCATTTGAAAAACTTTGAAGTTGTTGAATACAGCAAAACCCAAAAAGATTCTTATTGCCTCAAGTCTAGCAACATGTGCAAATGTTTCTTCATAATCAATCCCTTCTTGTCGACAGTAACCTTTTACCACCAACCTTGATTTCTTTCTTGTGACAGTACTACAATCATCCATCTTGTTTCTATAAACCCATTTGGTGCCTATTATGGATTTGTTCTTTGGTCTAGGCACCAATTCCCAAACACAGCTTCTTTTAAATTGATTAAGCTCTTCTTTCATGGCATTAATCCAATCTGGATCAGCCAAAGCTTCTTCTAGAGTTTTGGGTTCAGTTTTAGAAAGGAAATAAGAGTACATACATTCATTGGCAACATTTCTTCTTGTCTTGCCTCCAGTTCGTGGATCACCAATGATTAAATCATTAGTGTGATCTATGTTCCATTTTGTTCCTCTTAGAGGATCATTAGAGTCTTCAACACCTTGTTGATTGACAACATCTTTTCCTCTTGCACTGTTGACAACATCAATTTCTTCAAGTCCACTATTCATAGGAACATTCCCAGAAAAATCAGTTGTTTAAGCAGTTCCTTCATTGTCTTCAGTTTGGTTAAAAATAATTGTTGGACCAGAAATTATGTGATCAGCTCTTGGTGACTCCTCATCAATATCTTCTAGATAGCCTTTATTTTCAAAGTCTAATGATTTTATTTCTTGACTTCCTTCAATTCCAGGAAATTTAGTTTCATCAAAGGTGACATTTAAACTCTCATCCACAGTCTTGTGATCAATGATGTAGACTCTGTATGCAGTCTTGTCAATATCATACCCCATGAAGATTCCTTCAAGTGCTTTAATATCAAATTTTCCTTTGGTCTTAGTAGATTCATGTAGTAGCACTTGCTTCAAAAGACATGAAAATAATTGATAGTTGGATTCCTTCTTGTAAGCAATTCATAGGGTGTCTTTCCATAGGTCTTGTTGACTACAGTCCTGTTTTGAGTATAACAGGATGTATTGATTGCTTCACCCTAGAAATAGGTAGGAAGTTTTGCTTTACTCAACATTGTTCTTGTCGCCTCAATGAGAGTTCTGTTCTTTCTTTCCACAACACCATTTTGTTGAGGTTTCCTTGGGGCAGAGAATTATTGAGTGATTCCATTATCTTTGCAGAAATCATTCATGATACTGTTTTTGAACTCAGTACCATTATCGCTTCTCAAAATTTACACTTTGTAATTGGGATTCTTGTCAAGAACCCTCACCAAATCAATGATCTCTTATGAAGCTTCATCCTTGGATGCTAGAAACCTCACCCAAGTGTATCTTGAAAAATCATCAACCATTACTAAAACATATCTTTTTCTTGCCAGTGATTACACATTCACAGGACCAAATAAATCCATGTGATTCAGTTGAAATGCTTCATTGATTGAGCCACTAGGAGTGCTTTTGTGTGTAGCTCTCCTTAGATTCCCTTTTTGGCAATCCTCACACGATCCTTCTTGATAGAATTCAAGTTGAGGAAACCATTTTACCAATTCTCTCTTCATTAGATAATTCATTGCTTTGAAGTTTAAATGGGAAATTTTCTTGTGCCACAGCCAACTTTCAGATGTGAAAGCTTTACTGTAGAAATAGTAGACTTTGTCTTTTTTTACAGAGTCCAAGTCAGCTATGTAGAGGCTTCTTTTTTTACTCCTTGAAGAACATTTTCTCCTGTTTTCTTATTGACAATGGAGCATCTATCTTGATCAAAACCAACTTTGAAACCTCTTTCACAACAATGCCTAAGTCCTTCATTTCGAACTATTTCAACAACCATGCCTTTACCGCTGATAACATCTCTACATTGTTTCCAATGAGTAAAATATCATCTACGTATAGCACTAGAAAATTCACTGAACTACCCTAACTTTTCTTGTACACACACGGCCCGCTTGGGCATTGATCAAATTTGAATGACTGGATTACCTAATCAAAGTGAATATTCCAATACCTAGAAGCTTTTTTAAGTCCATAAATGGACTTTTTAAGCTTACATACCAGATGCTCTTGGCCTTCCTTAATGAATCCTTCTGGTTGTTGCTTATAGATGATCTCATCATCAAGACTCTCGTTTAGGAAAGTTGTCTTGACATCTATTTGCCAAATCTCATAATCGAGATGAGCTGTTATAGATAAAAGAATCTGGATCGACTTTTGCATGACTACTGGCGAAAATGTTTTCTCATAATCGATCCCGTCTTTCTGAGTATACCCTTTCACAACAAGTCTTGTTTTCCAAGATTTTACCTTTTTGTTAGATTCTCTTTTTCTCTTGTAGATCCACTTACATCCAATGGGTTTTACACCTTTGAGTGGTTCAACGAACTCCCAGACTTGATTTGAATACATAGATTCAATTCAGATTTCATTACTTTTTGCCATAGATCTGCATCTTTGTCTTGTAGTACTTCCTCGTATGTCATGGGATTCTCATCATGTTCCTCAGATACCAAGTCCGAAGTCTCTCCCAATAACATGAATCTGTTGGGTTTACGAATAACCCTCCCACTATGACGAGACATCGGTGTGGTATTAGTGATAGGTAGTGTGTTCTCTTATGGTTGTTCTACTTGTACTAATGTCACTTGGTCATTATTTGTCTCTCCCACTAGTTCCTCTAAAACGATACTTCTCGTGGGTTTATGGTTCATCATATAGTCCTCCTCTAGGAATCTAGCATTAGTAATAACAATAACATCCCGATCCTTAGGACTATAAAATAAATATCCTTTCATTCCCATGGGATAGCCTACAAAAAGCCTTACTTCTGTACGAGATTCCAACTTAGTCATGTTCTTGTTCAACACATGTGCTGGACAAACCCATATCCGAATATGTCTTAGACTAGGTTTTGAACCAGTCTAAGGAACTAACTTAGAAGGAACTAAATTCAACAGATAAGTTATTGTTTCCAAAGCATGTCCCTAAAATGAATTAGATAATTCTGAATAACTCATCATCGATCTAGCACTCTCCAAAAGAGTCTGATTCCTTCTCTCCACTACACCATTCTGTTGGGGTATTCCAGGTGTAGTGAACCGAGACACGATCCCATTCTTTGATAAATAATCCCTAAATTCTCCAAGCAAGTATTTGCCACCATGATCTGATCGTAGTGACTTAATACATATTCCATGTCATTTCTCCATTATAGTTTTGTACTCCTTGAACTTGTCAAAACACTCTGATTTACGGCGCAACAAATAAATGTATCCATTTCTAGAATAATCGTCAATAAAAGTGACAAAATATTCATAACCACATCTTGCTTGAATATTCATGGGTCCATATAAATCAGTATGAACCCGTTCTAACACTTCTTTAGCCCTATTCTCCTTTGCCTTAAAAGGCCTAGTGGTCATTTTACCTTCCAAGTAGGATTTACAAACTGGAAATGGCTCCACTACCAACGAGCCTAAAGGCCCATCTACTACTAATATTTGAATCCTCTTCAAGTTAATATGACCTAATCTTAAGTGCCAAAGTTATGTTTGGTTCAAAGAAGAAGGTCCCTTTCTTTTATTAGTGATAGAAGATGTGTTATTTAACACCCTATGTTGTAGTTGCAGTGTAGGTTGATTAGGAGTAATTATGTATAAATTGTCTTGCAATGTACCAGAACATATAACTAGTTTATTCCTCATAATAGAAACATTATGATCCAAACAAGCATTATGACCATATAAAGTAAGTTTCGAAACTGAAATTAAATTCCTTCTAAATGAAGGTACAAAAAGACAATTGTTCAAAACCAAACTTCTGTCATCACCAAAAGATAAATTAACATCTCCCACTGGAACTACTGTTACTTTCGTAGCATCTCCCATGAACACATATATCTCGCTATCTCTAAGCATTCTGGATTGCTAGAACCCCTGCTTAGAATTACAAACATGATCAGTGGCTCCTGTATCTACACACCAAGTGCTCGTAGATATAGCCATTATATATGTTTCTCTAACTAGAGAAAGAGACATACTAGTATTATTTTTCTTCTTAGGAAGAGGACAATCCTGTTTCCAGTGACCCGACTGCTTGCACCTGAAGCACTTTCCCTTGGGCTTTTTCATAGCACCACCTTGAACTCCCACAAGTTTTTATATTTGAGCCTTTTTATCCTTCTTGGATTTCGGCTTAGAAGAAGAAGCTTTCTCAGGCACATTGACTTGAAAACTCTGCTGAAAAAGTCCTTCAGCTTCTTAAGTTCTGTCAGAAGTTCCGCAAGACTATACATCCTCTTGTTTATGGTGTAATTCAAGCGGAACTTCTCAAAACTTTTGGGTAAACTCATAAGGATGATATTGATCTGGGTTTCCCCATCAACCTCAGCACCAAGGATCTCTATCTTATTCAGATGTGACATCATCCTAAGAACATGATCCCTTACAGGTGTCCCTTCAGCCATCTGAGTGTTCATTAAAGCTTTCATTCCTACTTGCCTTGCAGCCCTATTCTGATATCCAAAAAGTTCTTAGAGATTAAAGAGCATATCTAAAGCAGTGGTCATACCCTGATGCTGCAAAACACCTGACATCGCTGCCAGAATATAATATCGCGACATCTCATCAGCCTTAATCCACTTCTTATAATACTCATTCTCAACTTCAGAAGCATTCTCAGCAGGCTCCTCTGACTCGGGTTCATTGATGCAAAATTTGTATTCCTCAATCGTCAACACAATGTCCAAATTAGATTTTCATTCAATATAGTTAGGTCCAGTAAGTTTGTTATCCTTAAGTATGGTAAAAAGTGGATTAAAGGCCATTATATCCTGAGAATCATACATATAACATATAATATTAGAGGGTGTTTAAAAACAATTGGTATCCTTTTATTATTTGAATTCTATGAAACTTAGTACGCTACGTTGGGTGACATATGTACCTTCCAATATTCATAATTAATTTTAGAAGTTTGTTCTAGGAATTCCCATAACACCCTAGACACCATAAATTATGCCACGATGGGTGACACATACATAATTTATATACGTTTTAGTGTTATATTACATACAAATAATAATGGAGATCATGTGATTTAATACCAAATTAATTCATTCTCCCACTTAGTATTTTACTATGAAGATTTCATCTAGATGCATCGCCCTATGTCATTTTTCGCAGTCCACAAGTATCATAATAACAATACATATAACACATAACATAGCAGCATACTCATCATGATTAAAGCAAAATAAAACAGCTCTATGTCCATGTCGTTCTAGCATGCTAAAGGTTAGTATCACATGGCATAACAACACAAATACGGAACACATAGTAGCAATAAACAAGATAAGCAAAATTTATGAAAAATATAATAAAATACATCCACTATTATGTCCCCGAAGAATAATCTTCAAAATCATCCATCAAAAAATTTTCAAAAATATTCAAGCGTCCGTTTGACTGCCTAAACGAGATCAGAATGGCTCAAAAAATCTGGAAATGATTCACATCTCAGTCTGTAGGTCTCGTTTTGCCGTTTTAGAAAAGGTATTATTTTCCCTAATCGGATATCGTACGCAAAATCTGCAGCCAGAACAGCGAAGAAGCCACGAAAACAGCATGCAACAGCGGAAGAGCTATGTTTCTCGCATATTCGTTGTTTAAACAATTGCATACGACAAATACAACAAAAAAATCTATTCTATTACATCAGATCATAATCTAAACTGAATACAATTCAAATTACAAGATTACAATTAAAATAGAAATAAAAAATTAAAACTTATCATGATCAACTCTCATGATTTAATTTATAACCACGATAAACCACGTGAGATCCAAATACATAATTACAACTATGACTATAATAGTGGATAATAACTTGCATCAAAAAACAATACGAGCCTACCACTATATACACATACATAATTATGACATGGCCATCATATCATATAACACAAAACCCTAGAACCTGACTCTTAATGCCAATTGTTGGGACAATCGAATCATGATGTTGCGTTTTATGATATGAAAATGAACGAGTTTGAATAGAAAGTTAACCTTAATCGCTACGGCACAAGCGATTCAAATCCACGTCTTCTACTGTATTCCCGTATTCACCTTGAGCGAAGTGTGGCATTCGATCCTCCCAAGGTTTCCTCCCTTCTAGCTTTGAGATCTTGGAACCCTAATTCTTGGTTGCCTCCTTGAACGGCTGCTCACAAAACCCTAGTTTCCAACCCTTTAGCTAGAATAGAATAAGATGAATATATAAGCTACACTAGGGATCATGAATAATTAGGTCGGGCCTTCCAATGACATTCTGGGTCAAGTCCAATGCTATTAAATATTAATTCAATCCACTAAACAATTAATATTTGCACTACCTCTCATAATACCGTAATTTAATTATTAATTCGGCTCCAATATTATTTGCTTATTAGATTCCCCATGTTTAAGATATTAAATGTCCATTAATTAAATTAATTTCTGATAATTAATTTAATCAACATCTTTTATCCTTGATCATCCACTCAACCTTTTAATTATGCAAGAACAAATCTGTCTGCAGGACTAAAACATAATCAAGTTATCTTTATGAGTTTTTAAGAGGACATCATCACCCGAATAATTATCCTTATGCAATGTCATTGTCCAAACATAATATTGTGATTAACAATAAATCACATCACATATGAATCAAAACATATGCATTGCATACAAGTGTCAATCACTGTATCTGGATTAAGAACCTAAGCAATAATAATATTATATAATCTTAGTTCTTCTTTGTTGTCAGAATAGAAGAACAATTCTAATATTTTAATCTCGTTCAATATACACAAATCATACAAGTATTATTCAATAATCAAGTTAGATTATTTCCAAATAATACTTCAGTCATTCCAGTGATTTGTTTAACTCCACTTAAACTGTGAACATTTATTATATTATATATAGACACTAACAATATAATATTCTGGTATCCCATTTGATACTATATTATCCATAATATATAATATACAAACAATGTTAAAATGCACATTCAATATTATCAATAAAATGGATGATTTCATATACTTCAAACGAATAATTCAGTATACTCCTAACAATTGGTAGACTTGACTCGATTTGGTTATGAGTTGGCTTGTATTAACGAGTTCAACATGACCCTGATTTGTCCGTCATTATAAGTCATTTATAAATTAAAAATTAAATACATTTTTTAATTTATAAATTACTTATAATTTATTAAATCTTAATAATATAATCATCCATTTTACTTTATTAATTCACCAATTAAAAATTTTTAGTGATAAAGTTCGCTATTGTGTGAATAAATTAATGGACTTTAAAATTGAAGCAATGAAACAAATATTTATGAATAAAAAAATTAAAAATGGATTAGTATTAATTCAAGCTGAGGATATTAGTATTATATAGCTTTCACAATGTTCTCATCCACCACTAAAGGTAGATGAAATAAAAGGCGATGAGATGAGAATATCATAAAGTAAGGCTTACTCTTAATTAATCAAGAAACAATTAGCATCCCATACCCTTCAACTTGTTTGTTTCCTTCTTCGGGCAAGTAATATAAGTCATTATCAATATTTTCATGCTAATATTGGTGTGTATTTGATTGATTTTTACATCTTACTACTAGTTACCACTCCTTTTCAATCGCATACCGGATTGTATTATTGTACTTCATTGATACCTCTTCCGACATGACGTACAATTTTAATAATTTTTTTTATAATTTTAAATTTTAAAATAACAATTAACTTAACATGTTGTTATTGAATGGTGTCAATCCAAGTAACACATTGAGAAAATAAGAAATAATTCTCCAATATATAAACAGTAGTAGTCAGTTAACTCCATTAGTATGAGATCTTTTAGACATTAGTACGAGGTCTTTTGGATGTACCCAAATACAAAGTATCAAATATTAATATTAGATGAATATTACCGGATGTTTAAAGTTTGATTTTGTGCCACTTTTAATATTGTCAAAATTTATTATAAACAAGTACACGAATATAAATTATTGTTCCTCTTTTTAATATAAAATAAAATTCGAAACTAAATAAAATTTATATTATTTTACCGGTATAGAATGTTTATAATCTTATTCTAAGGAATTTGAATTTAAATTCAAAATTTCTAACTTGAAATTATTATCATATTTTTCATTTAGTTTATTTTCTTTCACAACCCTTAAAATATCCGTACTTGATGATAAAATCCGAATCCAAATATTATTACGGTTAAAAATTATTTTTGTTGACATATTTTGGGATTTTGCGTGCATGCACCTGTGTTGCTGGATAATATATTGTTCGGAACTTATCCGAAAGAATGCGATTTGTGGATTAGGGTGTCGATATAATTGGACCCCGCCAGGATTTGAATTGTAGTTGATTGATTAAGAGATGCAGGAGGGACAATACTGCAATATTTCAATTATCCAGAATAAAGAGATTACTACTAGCAGATATTTCGCCTATTGCGTATTTGAATGGTCGATATAAGATATAATAGCCACGTATGTCCTCCTATGTACTCAACCACCATTCGTCATCTTCTAATTTTCTTCTTCTTCGTCTCAAAATTATATAGCTGCTTAATTTTTTATTCTTTATTTAACAAAAATTAATTATAATAAATTTTTTATTAAGAACTTCAAATAGGCTCCTTATAACTTGAGGTTATAAGAATATACTTTAGTTCAGTGGTGGAATTAACGAATAAAAAATTGGAAGTCAATGCTGAAAAATTATTTTTAATCATCCATGAAATTCATGGTACAAAATAATTTAAATTCATTATTAGAAAATAAGTGTTTAGAATTTTATAAAGGGCCGAATTTGAGAGAGAGAGATTGATTTTGCGATAAGGTGGGGGAATACAAGTGTGTTTTGATATAATATATTCATATCCATCTTATTTTATATATAAAGATATAAAAAAATATATATTTAATATAATACCTTATCAACACAGACGAATAAAAAAAATCTCTCACCTCTCTCCTTTTTCCCCATTGTTTTCTTTAAATCTTAATTTTAATTACACTATTTCTTTCTATATCAATATTTTGATTTAAATCATAATTCATTATATAATACATATATTCTCTTTCCATATCTGAAAATTTTAACTTTCAAAATCTTCAGATCTGTTTTCATTTTTTTCGGATTTAATTCATATCATCTATATATATTTTCACATCTTTCAAATTTAAATTTTTTAACGATTTTAGTGTCACATGTGATGACTTTTTGTACATATATGGAGTATGACCATATCTGTAGTGGTTGTCGTTTATGACGATTTTATGTCATATGAGATGACTTTTATTATGAATTGAAAGTTTTACGGTTTTTATACTTTATATTTTGTTATACGTTCATCGACTTATTTGTCTTTGTTGGTTTGTTTTTTATTTTTCGGATTTAATTAGATGTGTTATTACATGTAGATGGAAGATGAATAGAAACAGAATTTTGATACTCACTTGGATGAGAAGAAGAGTAAAAAAAAGGTGGATGGAGATGGAAACTTGGATTTAATGGCGAAAACAGCAAGTCGTGACTAGTTTTTTAGTATTTGGGACTCAAAAAACTTCAAGAAATTTCGGTCTTTGTGTTAGGAGCCACTATGTATATTGTTTTTTATGACCGTTTTAGGACACACTTTTCCCCATTTGAGGTTTTTTTCCGTAGAATTTTATTCTTATTAGATTTTAACGAGGTCCGTTTTGTCAGATATAAAGGTTTTTATTATCTAAACTTCTGGGGAATCTCTTTCTTATGGGTCGTTCGACCCGTGAATTGGTTAAACATACTTTTTGGTTAGATGATAAGTTTTTTGTATTATTGGATATTATTTATCAATAAAACGATTTTTCGTTTAAAAAAAATATAATACCTAAATGTTTATAATAGCTGTTTCAAATTTTGACTTTTTTTGTATGTATAAAATTAATTAAAAAAAAATTAACAGATAAAATGGTATATATTTGTATACAACATATAGAAACTAAAGTTGAAAATTGACCTCGATTATCCGTCAATCCGGATTATATCTTACTAAAAAATATGATATACGCATCATATTCGTTTTGTAACTAATACAGGTTTAATGCAAAATTTGTATCCAAACATAATATGATTTTGAATATCAACACTCAGATACCAGTTTAAATTAGATCTCATATAAATTTTTATAAATTGATCTTACCTAAATATGGTCCATGATCCAGATACGGTCCAAATTCGAATGTAGATTATATTTTTTTATCTATTATATTTCTATTCTATAGCTAATATATAGAATTTAAATATATTCTATAAATTCAATCATCACCTAATATAATTTATGTACTTAAAAAATTAATCTATTTATATATTATCAGTTTTACATGCTTAATATATAATAAATTTAATATTTCGTTTTGTGATTATTATGTTAGTTTATTAATAAATTTGTTATTAAGTTAAATAATTATATAAGTAGTCTAAATAAAAATGATAATTACTATCAATGGATCATATCCAACTCATATTGATAGATTTTGAACTTTTCGGTTAGAATAAATTTATAACTCGCAATTAATTTGATATCTGATTTGCATATAAATTTTAAAACTCGCAATTAATTTATATATGAATAAAATAATATTAGACAAAAATTTAAATTTGATAAAAATAAAATGATCTCAAATCTGAATATGTTTCGTTATATCCGAATCATTTTTTTACCCGCACTTTTTTCAACCGCATAGCAGTTTTAAACTGCAATTCCAAACAGAATCATAATATCTATATTGCTTTGTATTCATATTTTTTTAATTGGTTATTATTATTATTATCCATTATTATGTACTAATACCCGATCAGTTCAGTCGATTATTCGGCTTGATTAGCGTGGATGTGGTTTATAATCTGCTCGGAGAATGGGCAATTGCGATACCTATGCTTTATATACTTCGGTTTTTGCATGTTTAAGATTGAAAAGTAGGATAATAATCCAAAGACTTTTTGGCCTATATGCCTAGCCTGTTCAAAGCCGTGGTACCATGATAGTAATTTCAAATGGCCACATCTCATTTTGCAATAATGTTCACTACAGCACCTTTTGTATGTATAATTGAATATATATCTGCTATGTGTGTGTATATATTTTAGTTCCAGCGAACATTAAAAACCTAAAAGTAAGATAATGCCTATTTTTTTCTCCTCAAAGTAGGATAGGATAATACAGTTCGAAGATAACTCGTCGCTAGTTGTTAGGTTATGGTGTAGCTTTCTAGTACCACACAAAGCAGGTGCACAGACATAAGTGATGTGTTTACAGCTGCTGTGTGTATAATAAATGGATAATGTCTCTCTGGATCCACCCCACTCACTCACAAAAGATGTTCATAATCATCAATCTTACGTGAAAGTTTGTTACATGATATTGCGGGAGGAATTTGGTACAACATTATGAAGGCCCTTTACCGAAATAACGGAAGAAAAATTATGTAAATTAATCAAGAAACAACTTCCCGATCGAGCTTCCATAGAGGGTGAATGATAGTTTAGATAATGAAGGGACTGGGCTAGCAAAGGTTCAAGGCACTAACGTATAACCCTGAGATAATACAAGTCAATTACCTCAGAATATCAATGAATACTTGAGTTTTCTAGTGCTCTCTCCCTCTAAGTATTTTTCAAGTATTTTCAAACCAAACCCCTTTGCTAGTTGCATACATACCCTATTTATAGGTATCAAGTCCATATGTAGTTCTTGATTTTATGACTCTTGTTGATGAGTGATCAACAGTGATTTGATAAGAATTATCCTCTGTTTGAAGGTTTATCTCGAAGTGTTTGAGCTACAAGGAGAATCCATGCCGGTTAGGACTCCATTAAAGTTCATATCTCTTGTATAATCGAATTCATATATGAATATATGTGGGATTAAAATTTGTCAGAGATTAGAAATTAGAATTGGATTAGAAAAACGAACTTTCGAATATGGGTCGGATTTTAATCATAATAGGTTTTATTGTAGGATTTTAAAACAATATATATATATATTGAGATCTATTCATTCTTTCATATTTTTTTCGAGCCACCAAGACTAAAAAGTTGTAAATCTCTCTCGATACACAAATCCTTATTCTTTTTCTTCGTCTTTGATATTAAAATTCATTGGATTTCCATATTCAACTCAGTTGTCTTGCAAAATTTGTAGTAAATTCATCGTAATTTGGAATTCAGTGATTTTAGACTTTTCGGGAAGATTTTTTCTTTCTCTATGACTTTCATGTTTTAAAGTTTTTGAAAAAACATTGTTTAGAGGGTCAAAAAGGTGAAATTGTGAGGGTAACTCAGTTCATTTAATCATAATATTGAAAATTCATTATATAAAAACTCATCCGGAATCTGATAAAGAAGAAGTAGTGGAATTAAAATGAACAAGAAACTGGAATCGAAGTGCAATACATAAACGAAATGAAATACAAGACTGAATTTAAAGACAAGACTGAAATAAAATAAATGACAAAAGACAACTTGTTCTTCGATGATCCTTCCCTCTATTCTGAATATCATGTTTCTAGTCGAACATCTCTTGTTGTGGGCTTCTAGAACTGGGTTAATGAACAGTCCCAAGTTGTTATGACAATAATTTTCAAACCCAATAACAATTCAGTCAACAAGGTACATATTGAGACGGCCCATTCGTTACAATCCCATTCGCAAGGATAAGTGAATCTTGAAAAGCTTATTTGTAGCAGCCATTATCTCCTGGATATAATATGAGAAGTAAAATATTTTAACACTAAGAAAATTATCTTCACGGTAGCCAATGTCGATGAATGCCATCTGGGGATGAATGTATATTCCTTCAATGCAGATGACTTAAATGCCGCTTCCATCGATAAAGCTGCAGTTCTAATCATTGATGCTAATAAAACCTCGGATACTTGAAAATGTTCCGTCAAGCACATTGCATGTGGCCCAGGGACAAGATCATGCAAGACAATTGCATAGAAACCTTGAGCTTATTAGACCCTAGGGTTTGCAGATGGTACTGATTTAGACCATGCACTACTTGCCAATCACCACTTTTCCCATCAAAATTTTAATCAAACAACCATCCAAGCTTTATTTTGTCTCTCTCTGGTGGTTTTAAAATTTTCTCTTCTACGGCAGAGAGTATTGATGTTTTAAGCAGCTTCCCATTTCCGATTGATAAAATAAATCCTGCCAGGTTGTCGTTATCACAGCACATTTGAAAAATATTTACATCTTTTGACATATATAGAATAGCCTTTTTTATCGATTCCTTTTCTTCATCTCCATCTCTTAGCATTGCATTAGACATGATTATCTTACACATCTGCTGTAACGTGTCATCTCCTGCAAACAATGCATGGTAAACACTCCGAACCCTGAATAACCTTTCTCTTAGAACGTTCTTGTCCTCGAGAATAAGTGAGTTTTGAAGAATATCATGTGGGCAGTTTAAATCTCCTCATGGATCAAATACGAACATTATCTTCTCGAACACCAATTGTTTGAAAGGTTTCACATCCAATTCCAACTCTTAGTGCAGCCACAATACAGCAATCAGTTACGACACAATACATAACTCTGCCATGGGTGAAAACTGGAAAAATAAAAAACATAATTGTCACACCAAATTCATCATGCTTTTTATTAATCTCACTAGCAACTTTATGATTCTCATCTTGAATTTCTTTAAAATCTTGACCATGACTTTTAGGTTTAATCACAATTTGGACCAAAAACACTTTCTCCCTCACATTAAAATGCTCCTTTAACAATTACTGCATTTCCAAAAACTTCAAACTGATTCCCTCAACTATATACGGTTCATCAACAATCAAAATAACTATTTTACCCTCAATCCCGTTACTTTTGCAAACATATCTTTTCCGACAGGAGCAAAAAAATACAAACTCGAACCCCCACATACTGAATATCTGGGAATAGAGGAAGACTTGATCAATTTCTTTAATTCTCCAAAGTGATAAGAGGCTAAAACTAATATCAACAGAAACTTCATCGGGTTTCACGTCCTTGTTCTTCACCATTTCTTTGAACAAATTAATCATTCATATTCGTTGTCCATTTTGTGCATCACCACCAGGGTCAAAAATTAGCAGAATCTTCTCGCTAGTGATATTGCCTGATTTTTTATCCAACTCATTCGAAATTGTAATTTTCTGCGTCACATCAAAGCTAGAAACAATACCAGCATTCTTTGTTGTCCGATTCTGCGAATTATTACCACTAACAGGTATGATGACATTTTCATCTCCGAAAATGTCACCAGACAATTTATTAATACAATCACTTTTATGGAGTCTTGTTTTACCTGTAATTCTAACTCTTTCAGCCCCGTATCAGATTTCATCTCCGCAGCTTTAACCAATAATCTCTCTTCCAGCAATGATTCTTAAAATTTGGTCGAATTAATTGCCCATTGCAGAGTCGTAGGTGACCCTAAGCTGACAGGTTTTCGAATGTTCTTCTTTAGGCCACTTAAGAAATTATGAATCAGCATTTCTTCAGTGAATACAAAGTTATATATAAATTCTGTTATTTCCTTAGTTTGTATAAAAATAATTTCATACTCAGCAACTGAACTAGATTGGTGGATACTCAGCGGATTTATTAGATAGCAAAGATTATCCACCTCATAGTTGTCAAAACGTATTAGCAGATCATGTAAAAAGTTCGTCCAACCAGTTTGTTCCTTCCTTATTTCATAAAAACACCTATACCAACCTCTGGCCTTGCCCGTAAAATGAATACCAGCTAGATTGATTTTTTCTGCACCATTGCCATTAATATATTTCTCAATATTCAATATCCACCCCCTTCGGTTCGTGCCATCAAAACTTAGTAACTCGGGTGCTTCATAATTTGGTTCAATGCCATGTAATACACTAGTACCACTACAAGAAAAATGGCTAAATTCGACCGAAAATATTCGGTTGAATTTAGCTAATTTCGACCGCAGGACGTAAATAAGGGAGTCGAAATTAATAATGCGGTCGAATTTAAGTTAAATGCGACCAAATCTAGTCGAAATCAATATTATTAAATTCGACCGAATTCGGTCGAATTTATAAATTCGACCAAAATTTCAAAATTCTAAAAATTATAAACTTAACTCATTTGATCATAATATTGAAATTTTATTATATAAAACTCATCTGGAATTTGATAAAGAAGTAGTGAAATTAAAATGAACAAGAAACTGGAATCGAAGTGCAATACATAAACGAAATGAAAAACAAGACTGAATTTAAAGACAAGACTGAAATAAAATAAACGACAAAAGACAACTTGTTCTTCGATGATCTTTCCCTCTATTCTGAATATCATGTTTATAGTCGAACATCTCCTGTTGTGGGCTTCTAGAACTGGGTTAATGAACAGGCCCAAGTTGTTTGACAATAATTTTCAAACCCAATAACAATTGAGTCAGCATGGTACATATTGAGACGGCCCATTCGTTATAGAAATACATATTTGGGCATAATTAGAGTTATGAAAATGTTCGACGTTGAGATGTGACGTTTTTGATTTTGTACCAGGGATTGAATATAGGTTTAAATATGCTGTGAATTCTTTGTTTCCGTGGTTGACGTAAGTTACTATTTGTTACTCCATATTATTATGTAAATAACTATTCGTTGCTCCGTATTATTATGTAAGTAACTATTCGTTGCTCTGTATTATTATGTAAGTAATTTTTCGTTACTCTGTATTACCATGAAACATGTTTTGTGTTATTAGATTACTTGTCCACACCTATTTGTTTTGTGTTATTGACATATGATTAATAAGAAAAGAATTTTTCAAAAATTCTCAATCTTAGTTGCGTAAAGAATAAGATCCCCGGTACTGGAAAAGTGTGACATAAGGATAAGAATAAGATCCCTGTCACTGGGAAAATGTGACAAAAAGTATAAGATCCCGGCCACAGGGAAAGTGTGACATAAAGTATAAGATACCGGTCACTAGCAAAGTGTGACATAAGAATAAGAATAAGATGTCGGTCACTGACATAGTGTGACCGTGATTTAAGATTGTGGAAATAAAAATATGTATACTTTGTTAAGATTAAGTTACTGAATAAGAATTGTTTTTATATGTGACTTATAGAATGCATTATTGTGATTTAACTGATTATGTGAGAATCTTTAAGATAATTGTGTATATTATGTGCAATTATGTGATAAATATTATGTGATATGTGTTTAACTTGTGCTTTTGATATGATAAAATATTATTTTGAGTCGTTGGACGGTAGTTGCTTGTTGGGTTTCACAGCTCATTCTTTTAATATTTTAGGTTTGTTATAAGAGGAAGATGGAGTACATGGAATTTCGAGGATCTTAAATTTGAATTAGATTGATTGTTGATTTGTCAATGTTAGCTATAGCTTTATAATAATTATCTTTGTATTATAATTTTGTACTAATAAATTGTATTGTATTTTAGATTTACTCGAATTAATAATCCGAAAAAGACGTGCTCTTACAGCATCAAGTTGCAGATATTTTAACCAAACCATTATCAGTCAAGCAACACTATCACCTTCTAGCCAAGCTTGGAGCATCGACTTCATCCCCTGCTTAGCTTGAGGGGGGAGTAATGCAGCGAAGGGCCTCTACACATTTGTCTTGCGTGTTTTTTAAATGGATCATGTGTACAAACTTTGGAGCATAGTGTCGCACTCTCTCTCTGCAACAAATCTCTGCCACTTATCTATCATGGACCACAAGACAAACACTATCATTTCTTACCGTTTATGTTTTATCCAATTAAGGGTATATCACTATTTTACTTACTAGTTTGTTAGCAGCTCTTGTCTATAAGAGACTGATGCATTGTACTGAATATTCCAGATATGGTTATTAATTTGGAGCAATAATATAGTTGTTTTCCTCCACAAGAATATATCTCTTTCTAGCTGTCTTGATCAAACATTCTATCTGTCAACAATATATATAAAAAATAAAAAAATTCAAAAATTTGTTTGATAAGATTACCTGCTTGCTTGCTGACTGTTATTAGCTAGATTATTATTTCTAACATAACAAATTACGTACGTACCAGAGTTATCTATACTCTATATATAGCTACTCAATCTTGCAAAATTTTGGTGATATATGTTTTCTTTTCTGACTTTGTTGTGAGATATATATAGTTGAGGATTTTGAAGTCCTCCATTGCAAAATAAATGTTTTTTTGAAGCCCGGTAAAAGTAATCTAATTAGCAGCATGTATCAACCCCTTTAATTTATATTTCTGACAAAACATTAAACTTGCGAGTTGCGACTAATAGTACACTTCTAATTAAAGTTCAACTTTTCAATGAATTATTTACGATAGTTTTTTCCCACGGTAAATAGACTATTTATGACGAATCCTTTATAAAAAATTTATCGTAAATAACCTGCATTGATGTAGTGTATATAAAGTAATCCCTTTTTTCAGGTGTGTGCGGGTGTGTGTATATATAATGCACAAGGAAACATAATTGAGTAGGAATCGAGATATTACTTTCACAGAGTCTATGTTCCAGCAAGATAAATCTCCAAAGGGTTGCGAAAATAAATGAAAATTCTCGAATTAATAGCATAGCACACGACGTACACATATTTACTCCGACCTGATCTGATGACCCACCGTAGCCTTGGGTTTATTATACTAGCTCAAACTGAAAATGCAGCATCTAGACTTGAATCATCAGCAGTACTGCAACTTAGTTGATTGAATAGAGCATCCATCGATCTCTTTTTACCCTCTTTAGATCACTTTGTGCATCATCCTGCAGCCAGCTGGTCGTATCTCAAATTTAATCGAGGGACAAATTAATGACACACGCACACACAAATCTAAAGAATCTGCAAGCAACTACTACTTGATTAAGTGCGATAAATAACAAAAGACATATTATGATACCAAGTGCTACGTACTATTATGATATGATGTAGTAGTGTATCAATCTAATTAATGTAATGAACTAAAAGTTGGTATCTCTGGTTGCTAATTTTACACAGTCATTTGGATAGCTAGAACGAAAGGCGCGCAATATGAATTATTAAGGATCGGAGCCTTGGAGGTCCAATCTATAGACTAAAGCATTTAGCCTTTGATCCAGGTCGAATATATAGACTAAAACATTTACGCATGATAGTTGGATGTGGAATATGAAGAATGAGCTGAACTGTAATTATCAAGTACTCCGTATTGAGAAGAAGAAAAAATTAAGTAGCAATGACACATGAAAATTAATTGTGGAGACTTATAGTGACAAATAAGAATGAGGACGCACATACGAGTTCACTCTAGCGATATTTTCAGATTGCAAAAACAACAAATTACAATGACTGACTGATGCTAAAGATCTGCTTCAAGAGCGCGCAAAATGTCTGTATAATTCATTGCCAAAATACAGGCAATATCTAACTGCTAGAACTACTGTCATAATCATGACACTACAGCGTTTGATCCCGACGTTCGAACGGGGTGCATTGGTTGAAATATTGCTGTCGATCGATCGTACTAGTGGTAGTAGCTATAGTAGGGTGTATAAATGATTCACTCAAAAACATCAACCACTCGTACCCCTGCGAGTCTGCAACCGAACCACAATCTGCCAACAATTACAAAATGCGGACGATTTTTCCGTAAAATACAAGTGCATGGTTGTTCATTAATGTTTAACAATTGCTTATTTACGGTTCAATTGTGGTAATTTTAAATTTCCAAAAATCGAAAACACTAAATCCGAACCAGCAAAATGATTATATGTTTTATTGCGCGCTTAAAGTTTCGTTTATCAGTATATTATATTTGATATTTCATTCATGGTTGTCAACTAAAGTACTAAAATAACTTTATATAGTCTAAAACGGTTCTTTATTTTCAGTAATGCGCTTAAACTTTAAAAAACATTTATATATTTTTGTGTTATAATTTATAAATAATAATACTATTCAAATTTATTATAAAACCACATGTAGATTGATTTTGCTTTTACTCTAATGACACCCACCGCAGTCCCTACTAGCTAGTAATTAACTTGCATGGGGATTTGTTTCAAAAAAAAAAAATTGCATGGGGATCACTAAGATAACACATTTAGGTATTCGAATTAGGTGATATATACTGCAAACCACCCATTGTAAATGTTCACCGAAACTTAAATCTAAACCTCTTTTTTCAAAATAAAGAGTCAAATTTTCTTCTGTTCTACTTCGGGTCAAATTTCTTTTGTCAGCCATATATGCAATATCCGTCACAATAATAAGTGGTAACATATTCAAAAAAAATTGGACCAATAAATAAAAAGGAAAGTTTTAGTTACTCATCAAACCCTAGCCAATATAGGTCTCATAAGTAGTGGAGTACTTAAGTTCCAGAAGTAGTTTAATTAGTATATATATATATATATATATATATGATGGCTGGCTAATTAAAGTTTTAATGCAAACTAATATACTGCATCCTCGATCTCGTCAATTTAAATACTCACATACTCTCATCTCAAAGTTGTTAAGATGTCAGTATTTTATCTAAGCAACGAAATGTAACCATGATCCCTTTCGAATATCAGTAAAACCTGCATGAATTAAATGTATCTGTTCGATTATACCTACTGTATAATAACAGTGTTCAACTGATTTCGACTCATCCATAATCAAAACATATTAAAAAAAAATAGCCTCTCTACCGTTTTAAGTAACGGCAAAATATTAATATATATCTTACTCTTTTAAATCCAACTTCTAGCTGGCGAGCTGAATTATTTAACTGTACCGAATATACTCTATTCGACTTGGTTTACGCCTCGTTTGATATTGCTGTTACAGATAATTACAACAGTTTTTTAATCAAAAAGGTATTTGATAAAATTTGAAAACTGTTATCTGGAAAAGCGTTTTTTGGCCTAAAAAGCAGTTAAAGAAAGCATGTCCCTCGTACTTTTGGAAAAAACTGGTTTTCGACTTTTGCAGAAGTAACTACAAGTTTCATCATCGAATCTCCCTAAAAATATTATTTTTATATATTATATATGAAAATATGTACAAATTAAAAAATTATCAAACAATTATCTGATTTTTCCATCAAAACTTTTTCTCACAATACAACAGTTTTCAACATCAATTTCAAACAGATCCTTAATATATTTACACATACGTTTGCCTGCTACTGCTATATATATACACATTGTTATCCTATCTATCCAAATGTGAGTGAGAACATGGTTATATATAAATTAGAAAGGAATTATACAGAGTATAGCATATTTTTTTGAATAAGTAGGGTTATGTCTTTAGAAATGAGTATGTGTTCTAAAATAATTTCGGGATGAGTTAAAGTTGAAACCAAGTCGACGATAGAGAATAAATCTTGTACCACTTAAATTATCCAATTATGCTCATTTTAGTGATTGAAATTTCAAATTTATAATATGATCGACAAGTATTATTTTTATTTTTCAAAAATGTTGCTAAAAGTCACTTTTCTAAGAATTCTTTCTCATAATAGTGGTCATGAACCATCTTTTTAAAAAATAAAAATAATGTCTGAACACTATAATATAAATTTAAAAATCGGGTTACTAACATACTATACAAAATTAAGATCTGTCCCCAATTTTATAATTTATTCAAAGATAAAGCTTCTAGAAGAACTTTTTCAGTGAAAATATTAAAAAATAAAGAATATAAAATGAAGATGAAAATGGCAGTACAAACAGCAACTTCCATGTCGTTCTTTCCCTTAATGGAGTACAAGTTTCAGAAACTTTTGACAAAATATAAAGGTTCCGTTTGGCTGGATTTAAATTTAAAATAAGTAATTTATTTTATTTTTTTTACATATTTTTTAAATAAAAATTAGATAAATATTTATTTTAGAATTTTAAAACCAAATATGATTTTCAAAATTGAAAATAAGTTACTTATTTTCAGAAAAAGTACATACATACTAACTTTTTCTGGAAATAAACATTATTTCCAGTTTATAAATCCAGCGAAACGGACACAAAGCAATGTGAGGGCAAAATGGAATACAATTAAAAAATGACCCACAAAATCCAACGTAGATAGTCAGCAATTTGATTGTTAATTTTAAAGGACAAATTTTGTGGGATGTTTGAAGAACGGTCCTCTCAAAAATTTTATCAACTTAACAAGCAGGAAGGAGAGGTGGTCAAATGGGCCGGTCCGCTTTTAAAATATACTTTTTTTGTTCATAAATAATAAGTGTAATTATAATTTTGAATTTAATAATAAATATAATTATATTTTTTATACATTAATATATATGTTAAAATTTAAAATAACTATAATTTAGCAAATAATACTAAATGGAGTTTTATTAGTACAAGCTGTTAGTACTATAAACGGAATATTTTTTTTAAATGAAATAAAACCCGACCTTAAATTTTTATTCATTTTCAAAAAAGATATGTACATATGAAATAAAAGAGTTTAAAAATAAATATTTATTTTTAAAAAAGAAAAATACAAAAATAAAGTGGATTCAATATATTACAATATATATTAAAATGCAAGGCAGTTTCACTCTAAGTTTTTAATATTACAAAATTGATAGTGACTCGCCAAACCCGCTAGCTCGGCACGCGAACCGTTGAACTACAATAGCTAAATTGAATAAATATTAAAAAAATAAAAAAATCAGACCCGCCTAACCAGACGAGCTGTTCACAAACCACACTTTTTCATAACCGGACCGACTCGATACGGCTCGACTACAACCGTGTGTCGTGTCCGAGTCGTTCGGTGGCCAAACCGGCTCGCGGGCGAGCCGGCACGGTCCGCTCGTTTGTAACCCTCTAGTGAGAAGTGGGGCATGAAAATGAATAGGATTTGATGTTTCCACTAAAATATTAGTATATTTCTCGTACATCTCATCAAGATCTAAAAAGTATGTTCTTTTGATTAAAATACAGAGGTATAATGTGAATGGCTAAAGGAGAAATAATGAACAAATTACAAATCTCACATATTATTGAGTCATGATGCATCATTCATGTAAAGAAACAATAAAATAATAATAATAATATCATTATACATATTTATAATTTAATATACCACCATGGAGGATTATATTTGAGTCCAAAAATGGGGTACAAGAAATATCTGCACAGAATCCTAGAAAGAACCTGCACTAGTATGTATTGAAAAGCTGTCATGTAAATGTAAAATTTGAAATCAAACAGATTCCATATGTACTGTATGAATTGTTTTAGTGTTTCTGACACTGAGATTTATCATATATTTGACCGCACGGACTATATATAATCCAAATTTAGAACTGTACAATTAAGTAGATATATCATATATGCTTGCAATCTCAGGTACTATTTAGGGTTTGCAATTACTTGCTATCCAGAAGTAGAACTACAATGAACAAACTAAATGTCAAATAAATAACATACACTGTTTTGACAGATCTAGTTGATGGGGTTTAATTATTAATCAGTATCAATCATAATTTAAATAAAAATAAAAATTTATATTTAATGGAGAGAAAATAATTACCGAATCATGCAATGAATGGAGAAGAAGTGGAATCATCATCTCTTTTGCTCTTCTTTTTCTTCTTTTTATAAGGAATGCCCCTGGCCTTGGCTTGACACTCCTTCACTTCCCTCAAGTAGACACGAATTGCACTGCTAGCGAACGGATTAGTCTCCGAAGATCCTCCATTTTCTTCGTAGGCAGCTCTAAGTCGTCCGATGAGTGCATCCAGGCTGCCCCAAGCTTGTCTTAGAGGACAAGTACAAGGAGCCGGAGGCTCAGGCTCTCCGTAAAATATGCATCCTGGCATATGAACTTTAGTCTTTCCGAAATGATCCAAATAGCGGAGAAATTCCAGGACATGGTTGCTGTTACACTGTGACAATGACACTGGAGGCCTTTGGTTTCTCAAGTACTGCCCGAATGTGTTCCAATCTCGTCGTTTTTGAGACTCGTATCGACTCGGGGTTGGTGGGGGATCACCGGATCTCGACGATCGCTCCACCACTTCTTTGCCTCTGTCCATAACCTTTTGGTTCCGAGACCGATCAGGCCATGTAATAATGTTGGAGGAGATAGTTGGTAGAAAAAAAAGTGGGAGGAGTGGCGAGATTGGGAGAAAAATAAATGTATATTGTAGTGAGAGATGAGGATCGATATCACATGATGGACCTATTCAAATGAAACGTGATGGGGGCCATTTTAGTTGCTTTCTATTTCTCTTTTCTTAATATCAAATCCTATGAATCTATGATTGTTAATTATCTTTTTAAATAGTGCCATCACCATTAACTCTACGTTTCTTACGTAAATACTACACAATTATTGCGCAATTGTATAATACTCTATCTATTTTGTCCAAGTTATCCTCATCAATAATTTTGTCAAATATTGCCTTAGCATCACCATCACTATTATTAATTGATTAGCAGCAGAATGACTAGGAGTCACTAGACATACTGATCATCTGCCCTGTGACGTCCTATCCATGATTATACTATGCTCTTTCCAAGTTTAATAAACTTGTGAAACTCGACTGGTTTTTCACAAGTATCACTCTCTTTGAGTCATCTTATTTGACCGTAAAAGTATTTATTATTTATATGTAAACAAATAATTTCGGATGTTTATTTTCCAACATAGAAATACCTGATCTCTCAAATTAAGATAAGGTATTGTTCTTTCTTTAGAAACTGATACCAATTTTAATATACAAGTATCGGAGAGCATAGCATGGCTAGAATACATCCACATATAAAAAGACTTGACTTATTGACTGAGTACTGAGGTAAGCCTCAAGTCTCTCAGCATTATGTCAGCTTTCTAGGGACAGGTTGGCATCCGTTTGACCTTGTACAGAAACAACGATACAAATTCTGTGCTCCGGTACTCGCGGTATAAGCATTTTCCAAAATATGTACTCACTTAACAACCCAATATTCATACTTTCTATATAATAAGTAAACAGGGCTCCCTTAACAACCCATTTATACTATAATATAAACCTCGTTTACATAGGTATTTTTTCAGTGCAATTTAGTGGTGTTTTATAAACGTATTAAAGGGGCAGCTCTATGATGAGTTACCCCGACTACACAAGAGAGTAAAGATATTCAAACCAATAAACAGCCCCAAGTTCATGATAAGCAAAAGATATTCAAACCAATATCTACAATCTAACAACTAATTGCCAATAAACAATCTAGCATCGTCCCCATGGTGTCCTATTCTGGCATTCGTGTGCATCTGATTTTCATTATCTGCATCCTTTTCTGTGGTTGCACCATCTCCAGCCTTGACGTCTGCATCCTACACCTCTCCAGCAGCAATTCCAGCCTTGTTGGCAAAATCAACCAAAGAACTCGCATGGCTCTCATCCACATGCTTTGATGCCCACGATTGGTTAACCTTTGAATGAACATTAGGAGTATGACTCTGTGAATGACTTTCCACTCCATCCAAACTTACAGGGCAGCTCAAGAAAAGATCCTTGGCGAGAGTTAAATGATCACGCTGAACCGGTGTAATATTGTTAATACAAAAAATGTATATTACAAATATATTAGATGATTAATATTTTATTTATGACCCAGAAAAGAAGTTGGCATATAGGATGCCAATTTCTCGCATCTAAATTAGTACTTCATGACACAGCACTTAACATTTCATCGGCATCTCAATAATTAGTAGCATGCTAGACTTGATAAAATGGGTTTAGATACCAAGAATCGAATTGAAATTCATGGAAATATTTGAAAATTGATTTGATCCGTACCGAAAATTATCCGGATAAAAAATTTAATTGAAAATAATCAAAAATATTGGATTTGATAATCACTTGGAATCGATTAAAACCGAATACACAATCATCTGAACTGATCTTAACCGAATTTAATTAATCTGAAACGAACTTAATTTGATTTTAATCAAATTCAACTTATTTTAATTCAAACTAGATCTGATCCCTTCTAAACAGTACTCCAAATACATTGTTGCTAAAAGTTGATCCATTACAAATGAATCCGATCTGGAACCGATCCATTATCCGAGTTGTCAGGTCCAATTAGTTGGCATCCTCGTGAGTGTTGCTCTTAAAACATTTAGTTAGTACGTACTGTTTTTTGGTCAAATCATGACTTGGAAGTGTAAGAATAAGATAAATGAGGACAATGCGCAACGTCTCCATGCGACAAATTAAAGCCCACCGTCAAATAACTTTAGGAAGGATTCTTGATGATACATTTAACCAGGTCTGAAATCATCATGATCTTTTCGCAACAAGTTCTGCACAAGTACAATTGATGCTCTTCTGGAGAGTTGAAAGCTAATTTGTTTATTATCAAAGCTACCAGAGTACCAGTAAAGCTATCGATCATCAAACCTGTCATGTCTTGTGATAAGTCTTCACAAACCTGGGCTATCATCTTGTGAGTTGCGACACTTTCAGTTTCGCTCCCCTATAATAAAAAGATAAATCATACATCAAATGCATTTTCGAAAAATTGTGCCAATTTTGTTTTTTTGACAGGAGTCAAAAAATAATGTTCAGAAATAAATAATATATATATTACCATCTTTCGTCATCATATCAATCATATAAATTATTCAATTCATTCTCAACCAAAAATTAAAATCCAATTTCTTGTTTATCGAGTGATTCATTATAGAGAAATATTGAGATTCATTGACGACGTGCAGAAACTTGAGACTCATTATTGTCAGAGGAATTTTGTACAATACTATGGAGGCCCTTTACTAGAATATTGGAAGAAAAATTATGCAAATTGACCAAGAAATAACTTCCTGATCGAGCTTCCACAGAGAGTGAATAGTAGTTTTGATAATGAAGGGACTGAACTAGTAAAGGTCCAAGGCACCAACGTATAACCCTTAGATTATACAAGTCAATACATCATAATATCAATGAATATTTGAGTTTTCTAGTGCTCTCTCCCCTCTAAATATTTTCAAACCGAACCCCTTTGCTAGTTACCTACATACCCTATTTTTAGGGATCAAGTCCATATGTAGTTATTGATTGTTATGACTCTTGTTGATGAGTGATCATCAGTGATTTGATAAGAATTATCCTCTGTTTGAAGGTTTATATCGCAGTGTTTGGACTACAAGGAGAGTCCATGCCGGTTAGGACTCCTTGGAAATTCATATCTCTTGTATAATCAAATTGATATATGAATATATGTATTTTCCTGATCATTATCCTCAATCTGATGAGAATAATATGGTACTTATCTTCAATAATCGTGGAGAGATTGTCTCCTAAAAATCAAGTGTAACAGTCTACATAGAACTGTCTTGCCAGGAGGTACCAAGCGGTTGTCCCGGAAGCTAGGTTATGGAACCTGTTCCCTGGAAACAATAGCACATCAGGACCTCCCAAATTAATTCCCCACTTCATTAGACTCCTGGAACCTCCTTAAATTTGGTTTCAGCCTTGATATAATGGAAGTTCCTTGAATAGTAGTCTCTCCGCCACACTAGGACCTTTTCTCCAAGTGGTTCCTCATCCTTGGATGGACTTTCCACCTTCTGAACCTCCTTGGAAGCTTCCATGACTCATTTGATCACCATGGAACCTCCCTAACATCCCCATCTGCCTTGAAACCTCTTTAAAGGTCTAGTTATTTAGTGGATTGGACCTCTAACAACCTATGGGCCCAAATCCAGCCCATATGATATTTTGGGCACAACAATTACTCTCTGGTTCCTTGTAGTCATTGAATGTAAAAGGAACCAACCCTAAGATAGAGGTTCAATCCTTTCACATGTACCCCTTCTGAACTATTACACAGCTCTCATGGATTACTTCTAAGCTTATATGTCTAACCCGACGTAAGAAACAAGAAACAACCCACGGTAACATTAATGAAATAATTCATTATAATCCATCCTCTTTCCTATCATTAGCCAATTAGTCGAGGCTTTTGAATTTAAAAAGTTAAAGTTTGCCTGAAACCTCTAGGCTTCCTTATCACTTGAAACTCTACACATTCAATTTCAAATCCAACCACCTATACCTTGCGATGATGATAGGTGCATTAGTACCCAAGTTTGCATTCGCCACAACTCTTCATACCTTCCGCACTTCCAATTGCATATCGTCACCTATCAATCTTGTTCCTCACTAGCTGTTACAAATCCCCGCCTATATGTACACACATAAACCCTTTTTCACTTTTACTCACCCACATCTCTACAAAAATCTCAATCCATCCGTGTCTCTTCATCTGTTAGGCTTAGTCAAGAATCCATTGCAGCCCAAGCTTCCAGTACCAGCACCAAGCTTCCTTCCATCACCACTATTTAAGTTAAACTCTCTCAATTATATATTGAAGTAATCCTACACTTGTTAGCACACACCAACACCGTACCTCGATGCTCTACTTTCACACGTCTCACCTGCTTGTAACCACATATTCATCTACACACACCACTATTGTGTTTGTTGTACCTGATATGTATATGTGATGCTCAATCCTCCATAATTGTTCCTTCTCATATTCTTCAAAACTTGCATGCATCCCTTATGACTATTTTGTACTCCTTGTGATAATCATTGTATGCCTGTTCATGCACTTCTTCTTTCATGTTTCCCCCAATTAGACAAAGTCAGCATTCCTTCAAATATTAGTAAGGTCATGAAAATGCATATTCCGAAACCTGTTTGACATTAGGCCTAACAGACCTCATTGTGTGAAACCTCTAGATTTCCCAATATCAGGTCCATACCAAGGCCTAAGTCACTTTTTTTTCTTTCCGGGACAGATGTCGAAACCCACACTTTCAGCTGGTTCCTCTACCCCTTCAGCCAACAATGACTCTTCCCAGGAAGAGACATCAACCGTAGAAGCCGGTCATTCAGTGGTACCTCAATCAGTCAGTGGCTAAACTAGATCAAGGGTTGTAATTCTGGACGCCACTATAACTACCATTTCCTTAAGAACACCTAGTCCTCCTGTAGACCCTTCCAAACCTCTCACAATTGTTATCACTCCCATAGATCTCTCTGTATCTTCTGAGGGTAGAGACAACAAGATCTTAACCCCATAAGGCTTGTCTCATATGGACTTCGGAACCTTCTTTCTTGATGCATCACAACAGCTATTTTTTGACAATGTTGGTGCTTCCTCTGATGAAGTGGAAGTTAGGAAGATGGTGATAGAAAGGGAACCTTCAAAAATGTAGGTGCGACCCCTCCATGTGAAGAGATGGATTCCGCTAAAAACTAGCATACTAGGATTTAAGTTAGTGATATCCCTAGCTGGTGAGAGGTGTCATAAGTTTGATAATAGGAACCCTGACAGACCTCTACCTGAAGCCGTGGTTTTTGCAATATACTTCAAATTGGGCCTGTCAATGCTCATGCACCCATTTCTGGTTGAGGTGCTGGAATTTTATGACTCGGCACCTACACAATTGACCCCCAATTCTTACAGGATGGCAGTGTGCATGTTCATCTTGTATGTTGATCAGTACCAGGAACCTCTCACTGCCCAGGAGCTAGGGTTCTTCTATCAGCTAAAGGAGACTGGAAAGAAGATTGGTACTTTTACCTGATTGCTTGAGGGTTTTATCATGGAAAATGCATAAAGGAAAACAAAAAGGGCATGTATGACTGGGTGGAGCAGTTTCTATACTGCTATGACTACCCTATTTCGAGAAAAGAATTCAATGTTTCCCCAAGTAAGGAACTTGTTTCTCACTTCCTTGTTTCCTTAGAATTCCCTCAACTTAGAATATCCTTTGACTTTTGTCTTTCATGTAGGAATCTCAAAGCAGACCCCATTGGAAAGAGCCCCTAGAAAAAGAGCTGAGAGGATATTGTCTTTGTGTGCCAAGCTACAAGATGGTGAAAGCCTATTGATAGTTACCAACTTAGAGATGTTTGGTTTCAGGGCTAGTAGAGGTCTCAGCCTTCCAATTGCTGTGGAAGAAGCTGTTGGTGGAACCTCCCATGATGAAGGTTCTACAATTCCCATTACTTACATATATAGCTTATTTTCCTATTTGTTATACATGTACGCATCATTTTTAATTTTCCTTATGCCATGACTTCCACATGCACATACCACTGTTCTTGTATATTTATCTAACTTCTCCCTTCTGTTTCTTTCAGATATGGCACCTGTTGTTCCATCATTTTTCAAGAAGACTGTGAAGTATGAAGACATATTTAAAGATGAAGATGTTGAGATGCTGGACACTCCTACTGCTACCGCTCATATTGTTGCCACTCTTATTTCCATAGCCCTTATTCTACCACCCACCCAGGAACCTTCTAGGACCTCCTCAAAAAGAAAGATGTCTACCTGATCTCAATGCACAACCTCTACCCCTGATATGCATTTAGGAAAGAGGTCCCGGGTGGCTGTGGTACATGCAGCTTCTCCTGTGATGCAAGCCTTCACCAGGATGCTAGGGGAGCAGGTACCAGAAAAGGTTATGGCTGACTAGTCCAAGATGAGAATGAATGAAGCTTCCCAAGCCATGCTAGCATCTGCTGCTCAGAGTACTTTCTTACAACTGAGGTTTGATGAGCAGCTGGCAGCATCAGCTAGGGGTGACCAAAAGCTGAGGGAAGAGGTGGAGTGGAAAGCCAAGATCAAGACTTCAAACGAATATAGAAAGAAGCTGATGGATGCCAATAAGAAGCTGAAGGCTTCAAAATATTCATTGACCAAGGAGAGGAGGCATCTGAACAATCTGATCAAACAGCAGGAGCAGGAGAGAGAGACCATGGAAACTACTCATGCTGAGCAGGTGTCAGAGTTGCAGGTGGATTCCCTTCAGAATGTAGTGAATACCTTCAAGAACCTTCAAGCCCATCGAGAGAAATCCAAGTACGAGGCAGGCTATGACAACGGTGTCAAAGACTATCTAAGATCCGTGTATATGAAGGTGCCAACTTTTAATGGTCTCTCATGGGTGAGGATGTTGTGGCCTTTATGAAGGAGTTAGAGAAAGATGGATACCACACTTGTTGAAAGGGACATAGAGGTCCCGAGCACGGTGGTAGCGGGCAAGAAAGTTGAAGACCCAGCTCTCGTGGCTCCCAGTTCAAATGTGGAAGTTCCACCAGCTATATCAGGAGAGACACTTTCACAAACACCTGACTCTACAACACCTGCTGAAAAGACCTCCTCTACCACTGATGCCAATGCTCATACTCCATAATTCTCCATTCCTTGTCTTTTTATAATGCTTTCGTTGAACATTGATTGTCTTTTGGCTTTCTGAATATTCTGAATTTTCATTCTAAATGAAGGGGTGGGAACCTCTGATGCTCCATAGATGTAATCCTGAATATTTTTCTCTAGCTACTTGAATATTTTAATTTTCTGCTATCAAGATTCTGTTTTTTTCTGAATTTTTTCAGCTTCCATTCACTTGATGCATGTTTTTAATTCATTTTGAAATATTTGCAATAGGCCTATGTAGCTTCCAGATGCCTTCCTTTATGGCCGATGTCATGAGCTTAATTTTAACATTGTATCAATCTAGCTAGAAATCACCTTGGTAGCCTCTCATAACCAGTGATCATATAGGCATCGTATCTACAGGAAATTAATGAGCGGATAGGAGATATAGCTTGCACCTGATGTTATGGGTTGTGTGGTCATCATCCTTCTCATTAGGAAAACCTTAAAGGTGCCTTGGTACCTCCTTTAGTGTTGGGACCTCACTATTGATGAGGTACCAATGGGTTGGGTAGAACCTCTTCCTATTATCCAGTATCTTTATGATGATGAGGTTCCAGCCTCATGGGTGGAACCTTTCTTTATGGATGACATCTATCTGTTGATGATGTTCCAGTTACGTGGGTGAAACCTCTCCTGATTGCTGGTACCTTTCTATTGATGAGGTTATAGTTACATAGGTGGAACGTCTCTTCATTGCTGGTACTTCTTTGTTGATGAGGCTATTTTTGAAAATAGCTAACTCCTTTTAGTTTCACCATAACTCCTCTGTGATGGGCCTTCTCAATATGTCATATGTATTGGTATCATGATAATTGTCATAAGAGAATTGTTTATTGTAGTATCTCTTAGAGACCCTATGAGCCAGGACTAGGCACCTTCTAGGTTGAATGAATGGAATCATGGGAGCCAGGACTAGGCACCTCCCAGGTTAAATGAATGGAACCTCAGGAGCTAGGACAAGGCACCCTCTAGGTCACGTAGGAACCATGGGAGCTAGGACTAGGCACCTTCCAGGTTAAATATGAACCATAGGAGCCTGGACTAGGCACCTCCTAGGTTGAATCAATGGAACCTCAGGAGCCAGGACAAGGCACCTCCTGGGTTAAATAGGAACCATGGGAACCAGGACAGGCACCTCTTAGGTTAAAATTATTGGAACCTCAAGAGGCAGGACATGCACCTCCTGGGTTAAAATCAGGAACCATGGGAGCCAGGAGAAACACCTCCCCGATTAAAATAAGGAACAATATGAGCCAGAACATGCACTTCCCAGGATAAAATCAATGGAATCTCAAGAGCCAAGACAAGGCACCTCCTGGTTTTTTGCTTGAAAATTGGCTCTTTCAAGATCTTATTCTAGGCATCTTGTCACTTACTATCCCCCAAGTTCTATCGTGTAGCTTGATAGACTGGAGAACTTTTACTATATAAGCTTCTTTCATGATGCCAGATGGTACTTTTACATATATAAATAAAGGGAAATTTACCACTATTTCCATTAAAATGAAGAACATTATATGTGGACTCTGGGAGGTTTATAGGTACCACCCCCGAGTATGGAATAAAAATTATAACTATCAACTAAATGAAGCTTGAAAATGCAAGAGCATAAGCTTGTTTTATTTTCCTTGCCTAAAAGAGAGGCCTAATTTTCCTACTTGATTGAAAGAAGAGACATTACCAGTAGTACTTCTTGAGGTGCTCAGCATTCCAGGCCCTTGGGAAAAGCTTCCCCTTCAGGTTTTCAAGATGGTAGATTCCATCCCACAACATTGATCGTATCTTGTAAGGACCTTCCCAATTGGCTTTAAATGCCCCGTGACCTGGGACCTTCATATTTGGCATCATTTTTCTAAACACCAATTCTCCAACTGTGAGGATGCTCTCATTTTCTCCACTAGGTCTAGGTACAAACGATGATTGATTTCATTATTTTCAGGCTGGTAGTTTTCCCTCCTGAGGGAACCTGCCCCAATTTCAATAGGTACCATGACTTCACAACCATATGTGATGGAAAAAGGAGACTCTCATGTTGTTAACCGGGGTGTTGTATTGTAAGACCATAACACCATTAGAAACTCTTCTGGCCAGCTTCCCTTACTATCCTCCAACTTTGCCTTCAAAGTATGTTTGATTATCTTATTCACAGCTTCTGTTTGGCCATTGCTTTGAGGATAGTAAACAACTGAGAAGCTTTTCTTTATTCCTAAATCATCACACAGCTTTTTAATTTCTTTTCTGTCAAACTATTTTCCATTATCAAAAATTAATTTGTATGGAATCCCATACCTGCAAATGATTACCCTGTAGACAAACTCCCTTAACTTCCCAGCAGTAATGGTAGCTAGAGGTTCAGCTTCTGCCCATTTTGTGAAGTAGTCCACAACTACCACAACATATTTCACACTTCCCTTTCCTTTTGGTAGCTCCCCTATTAAATCAGTTCCTCATATTGTAAACAGCCAAGGGCTGATCAAAGGTTTGAGAGGTGCCGCTAGGCTGCTGTTGAGGTTTACATACCTCTGGCAATGATCACATGACTTGGCAAATTTGTGGGCATCTGAATTTTGAGTGGGCCAATAGTATCCCTTTCGTAGCACCTTATGGGCAAGAGAGGTACCCCGAGTGATTTCCGCAAATGCCTTCGTGGACTTCCCTCAGAATGTACTCACAATTATTCTCAGTCATGCACTTGAGCAGTGGCTGATTGAAACCTCTTTTGTAGAGGTACCCACCATAAATAACATATCTGGCTGATTAGTACCTGATTTTACTAGCTTCATCTTTATTTTTAGAAAGCTCCCCCTTAGTGATATAGGCTCTGATGGGATCTATCCATAACTTCTCCCTTAGAAACTCAATTTCCATCACCTCCTCTTGTGGGATGCTTGGTTGTGACTGTATCTCAAGGGGAATCACTCCCAACAAGGTTGCTGACCATTGAGATCCCAATTTTACTAAGACATCTGCATTGGCATTTTCTACCTTTGGAATCTGTTCAAGTTTTACCTCGCAGAACCTCCTCATCAGGTCCTGAGCATATCTCATATAGAGGTCTGTTCTGGGTCCACTAGTTTGATAATCACCTCTGATATGCCAGACTACCAATATTGAGTCACTATAAACATTAAGGTTCTCCACCTTCATTTCAAGGGCTAGCTTCAAACCTGTAATTAGAGATTCATATTCCACATCATTATTGGTAGCTCTGAATAAGAAGTGAATGGAGCTTTGAAGGTGATGCCTCTCAGGGCTAATGAGTTTAATTCTGGCTCCTGCTCCACTCTTGTTTACTGCCCCATCCACATACAGGTTCCACCAAGGTGCACAATTCTCCTCAAGTATCATGGAGTAACCAGGTTTAGGTACCGGATGCATGACTTCTACTTCCGTTTCTAATGAGAACTCCAGTATAAAGTCAGCTAGAACCTGACCTTTAATTGTTGTCCTTGGCTTGTAATTAATATCAAATTATCCCAACTCTATTTCCCATTTCATGAGTCTCCCAGAAGCTTCTATCTTGTGCAAGACAGGTCTCAAGGGATATGAGGACCTTATTTCCACTTTGTGGCTTGCAAATATGGCCTGAACTTCGTGGATGCCAAGATTAAGGCATATACCAGCTTCTCCATGCTTGGGTACCTGGTTTCTGCATCCAAAAGCTTTCTACTTACGTAATATACTGGGTATTGTACATGTACCTCTTCCTTTATCAGGAATGCACTGATAGAATATTCTGAAATAGCTAGGTACAATATGAGAACCTCTAATTCCAAGGGCTTGGATAGCAATGGTGGGCTTCCCAACTGCTCCTTGAGATTCTGGAAGGCTGCTACACATTCTTGTGTCCATTGGAAATCCTTCCCTTTCTTGATAGCTTTGAAAAAATCCTTGCACTTATCTAAGCTTCTAGAGACAAACTTGTTGAGAGCAACTATTCTCCCTGTCAAACATCGTACCTCCTTAACATTTCCTGGGGACCTCATTTCCATCAAAGGTTTGATTTTTGCAGGATTTGCCTCAATTTCTTTGAGATTCATAATGAAGCCTAGAAACTTTCTGAATTCCACCCCAAACACACATTTTTGTGGATTGAGCTTTATCTAGTATCTCCTCAGTATGTCAAACATTTCTTTAAGGCGCTTTACATGATCAGTAGCTTCCTTATATTTGACCATCATATCATCCACATAAACCTTTATTGTTTTGCCAATCTGCTCATGAAACTTCATATTTACTAACTCTGGTAGGTAGCTGCTGCATTGAGCACCCAAATAGCATCCCCACATAGCAATATAGGCATCTATCTGTGATGAAAGTGGTATGCTCTTAGTTAGGTTCGTACATCGAAATCTGATTATAGCCTAAATAAGCATCCATAAAACTGAGCAAGGAATTTCCAGTTGTGGCATCTTCTAGCTGGTCAATTCGTGGAAGAGGGAAGTTGTCCTTAGGACATGCTTTGTTCAGGTCTATGAAATTCACACAATTCTTCCATTTCCCATTAGGTTTTTTAACCAATACTGGATTAACCAACCATATGAGGTAGAATGACTCTTTGACCAAACCGGCTTTGAGTAATCGGTCCACCTCCTCCTTTAAAGAGGAAGTTCTTTCTCCACTACGACTCTTCTTTTCTGTCTTACCCCTTTCTTTTCAGGATCAATATTTAAATGATAACACATCACTTTGGGGGTCAACTCCAATCATGTCTGAATGACACCAGGAAAACACATCTAGATTCTATTTCAGGAACCTAATCAGCATCTCCTTTATACCAGGTTCTAAGTACTTCCCAATAGTTAGTACCTTCGAGGCATCATTGTCGGCCATTGCCACAACAATCGTATCACCAGCTGGTCTTGTCTTTTCAGTGGTTTTAGGCATTCTAGGGTACATGTCTATTTCAACTTCAACACCTGGAACATCCTCTATAGTGAGAGTTTTTGTTGGTGTAGCTTCCAACATTAACAATCCTGATGGTGCTACCCCCGAAAAAACTGGAACCTATAGAAGAGGTTCATCACTAGTCAACTCCATAATTCTGATGCCACTACAATAACTTTTCCATTTTTCAATAGGTAATAGGACCAGTACCTCATCACCTTCTTTCTTTATTGCCTTAAAGCTCTTCTTTGGCCTTTCTGTTACTTGTATTGCTTTGTTGTAGTACTCCCTAGATTTATATTGGAATCCTCTAACAAATACCACCTCATTAGGTATGGGGAACTTTATGGTCATGTGGTAAATAGATGTCACTATCCTCATATATTTCAATACTGGTCTTCCCAAAATTGCATTGTAAGAAATATCCTCATTTACCACTATGAATTCAGCCATCTGGGTGGTCACTTTAGGTTCCTCTCCTATAGTGACTGGGAGGTTTATCTTTCCAAGGATCCTCACTGAGTTTCCAATAAATCCATACAATTCATTCCTAGTGTTACCCATTTCTTTATCTAGAAGCCTCATCTTTTGGTAGGTGGTGTAAGCTAGAATATTCACAAAGCTCCCATTATCAACAAGGATTCTGTGTATATTTAGACCTCTAATCACGACAGTTACCACCAAAGCATCATTGTGGGGATAATGCACCCACTTTGCATCCTCTTCATCAAATGAGATTTGAGAAGTTTCTCCTTTGAACAGTTTTGGGGGCCTTTATGCTAGATTAAGCACATTTGTCAATGGTTTTCCTTTAGCTTCCCGGGCATACCTATCCATGGCATTTCTACAGGAACCTGCCAAATGGAGACCTCTAATGATGGTCCTGATGCTTCCTGCCCTGATAATCCTTGTGGCACGTGATTGTTCAGCTTCCTTGGCTGTATTCTCATCCAGAAACCTATTAGCTTCTCCAGCCACAAATTCTGAGAGGTGCCTACCTCTTATCAGTTCCTCAATTTGGTCTTTGAGGTGCCTACAATCTGTTATCTAATGACCATTGCTGTTATAAAAGGTACAATACTTCCTTAAATCTTTCCTTCTAGGGGACCTACTATGTAGGGCTTTTTAAACATCTATGTATTTTCTATAACCTCGTATATGTGGCTGATAAAGGTGTTGTGGGCAGTATATTCCTCAAACCGTGCAGGAGAAAATATTCTCCCATTATGGGACCTGTCTCTGTTAGCATTTACAGAGATGGGTGTTGTTTTGTCATCTTGATTATAGGTCCTTGAATCAGAGGTTCCCCTACTAGAGGTTCTTTTCTCATCACTCCTGTCTTTGGGGCTCTAGGAGTGATTCTTTTTAATACTGCTCCACCCCCCGATACCTCCCTGATTGGCATTCTTTGACAGTTTAGTTAGTGAATCCTCCACAATCTTGTGAGGTTTTGCCTTTGCATAAAAATCAGAAAGGGTTTCTGGTTCCCTTCCTTGGAGCTTCTTCCAAAAGTCAGTTCATGGCCTCATACCTGCAATAAGAAAGTTTTTCACGGTTTCATCAGAAACTTTTCTCACCCTGGGAAACTCTTCATTGAACCTCATAAAATAATCCCTTAAAGTCTCATTGTCCCTCTGTTTGATATTTGTTAAGGTGTTGATAGGTGGAGCATAGGCCACAGAAGTTCTAAATTGAGCTACAAACAGGTCCCCCATCTGTTCCCAAGACTTTATTGAATCTTCTGGTAGCCTCTTGAACCATTGGTGAGCATTTCCTGTTAGAGTGGCAGCTAGCAGCGTGCACCTTGTGAGAGGTTACACTTGATACACAAACATTTTAGTGGTGAACTGCCTTAGATACTCCACAGGATCAGAGTTTCCATCAAATTTGAGGTCCCTATTCATTCTGTAGAGCTTGGGTAAAGGAGTTTGTTTCACCCTTTTAGTAAAGGGGGGAAGCTATGGCAAAACCAGATTGGGATATTTTTTCAGCTTGGATTCTATCCAGAACCTCCCTCAATTCCTCAATTTTAAGCATATCATGTACCTCATCAGTGGGTGGTACCTCTTCCTTAGGTTCCGGACGTGTTGGGAGCTATCTCCTTCTTCAAATTCATCCACACTGGGCTCCCTATTTGACTGAGCTTTCTTGTTGGTAGCTCGAGTTTTGGAACGAGTCCCATCTCCCTTCTGACTTTTGAGACCTTCAGCCTTGGAACCTTCCTATTAGCCCTTCTTAATTACCATTTTGATATCAAACTAGTGATAAAGGTCCCATTTACTGGTCTTGATTTTGTGTCGAAGGTCCTGGTTACTTAGTTTATTTCTCAACCTATCAAACACACTGATAGTGGGGCTAGAGAAGCGTGCAGATTCCTGCTTTTCCTTTTCAACAGATTTTCTGTTTGAGACCCCCTTTTGGTAGCCCCATCCTCCAATTCTTTCTCTCCTTCCCCACTTTCAGAATCAAACACCAACTGTTTGCGGGTTATGCTTTTCTACTTCAATTTCCTTCCAGAAGAAGCCGAGTTGAACCTCTTTTTCCCCTTCTTAAGAGGTTTTTTCTCGAGTGTTTCCACCCTTTCCTCCAACTGTTTCATGAATTCCAAGACATCGTGCAGAGTAACTTCAGGTTGAGGTTCTCCTTGGGGAACCTCCTTGCCATTAAATGGCGTCTTCTCGATGTTTGAGTTGTTAGACATCTTTCCTCCCTAAAGATGGATTCGAGCGCCCTCCTTCTAGCGCCAAAATGTTATGAGAGGAATTTGGTACAAAACTATGGAGGCCTTTTACTGGAATAACGGAAGAAAATTTATGCAAATTGACCAAGAAATAGCTTCCTGATCGAGCTTCCATAGAGGGTGAATGGTAGTTTTGATAATGAAGGGACTGAGCTAGCAAAGGTCCAAGGCACCAACGTATAACCCTGAGATTATACAAGTCAAGTACCTCATAATATCAATGAATACTTCAGTTTTCTAGTGCTCTCTCCTCTCTAAATATTTTCAAACCGAACCCATTTTCTAGTTGCCTACATACCCTAGACTCTGTTCTAGCATTTTGTACATCGTCAAATAAATATATTCCTAACAATCTCCCCTTATTTATTGAAATAATTAATCTAGAAAAGTATCAAATTTACAAGGAAAAAGAATTATTTCTCAATTGATCTTCTCAAATGTTGCATTGTTCCTCAAAAATGATTTCAACATATTTTCTTCCATAATGGCTAGAGCTTCACTAACAAATCTCTTCAATTTCTTCATATCTTCATTCTCACATTTGATTTGACAGTAAGTTGCTCTCAGATCATTAGCACTGCAATCTTGTCCTTTTAAATTCATAAGCATCAAAACATTAATCTTCCCTTCCATAGGTTGAAACCCAAAGTAGTGACCCGCACCTTCTTGACATTTAATCTCCTTTACTTCCAGAGGCATGTCTTGATCCTTTCCTTTAGTATCAATATATTTCAAAGAAAATTTGCTCATCTTCTTATTTGCATGTCTATGCAGTGTTAACTTCCTGTCAATTTCTATGAACCATTTCTTGGTCACTTCTTCATTGCTCCTATTTACCTCATATGCTATTGATAGAAGAAATCTGATATATTACAACTGCTCAGAATTTTTAAAAAATATTAAATTTTGTTGGCTTATCCACCTTACAATTCCTCCATTCAGAAAATATACCAGCATCTCATTTTTCACCTTTTCAGTTCCACCCTGTCCTCCTGGTAATCTTCTTTCGAAAACATTATAGACAATTTGAGGAGAAAACACTTTATTCAAGCATTTTTTAGTGAGATTTTCAAACTGCCTATATGTAAGAGATTGTTGATCAACTACTAGAGTTGTAGTCTTGTCAATATAAGATGTTGAGAGACCTCCGAGCCCTTTTGTTCTCCTAGCCCTTAATTATTTACTGATTTGACTACACTTCTAATAACTTGGCTCTTTCACCTCTTCTTCATTCTTCTCATCAGAGTCTATACTCTATTTACCTTTACCAGAGTCTGGTTTAGACCCTGATTTCCCATGTCCAGTCCCTGAATGGTGTGTCTGTGATTGTATTTTAACAAACACTCCATATTTCTTTTGTTGCACACCACCAGGACCCCTAAGACCATGAGACTATCACCAGCTTCATCATCATCACCATCTCTCTTCCTTTTAGCTCCCCTTGTTTTATCATCCTTGCATGCATCATCCTTATTACTCCTGGAAGAATTACCAACTTTCTTCTCCCCTTTTTTGACATCATCACCACCTGTGACAACTAAAAGAATTTGTTCAAAGACCGAGGAGATGTTGGCTTGAGCAGCTATAATTGAATCCACTTTTGTTGTTAGATCATTGACAAAATTTTGAAGTGTGGTCTGCTGCGCTTTGAAACCAGCCAAGGAAGCTTTGAAAGCAACATCCTTAGATTGTTGAAGAGAATTCAGAGACTCAAACATTATTTATCGCAGAGATGTAGTGGTGTCAACATTGGTCAATTTGGTATTGACATGGGATATATTTGCGACCACATCATCCAGTTGTTCACCAACATTTTTCATGGCTCCTCTAATGTCAACAGCTATAGTTTTCCCTTCTTCAATTAGAGAAGTATCTGGCTCCTCATCAGGATAATGACCATGCTCTTGTAAGAAAGACTTCTTTTGGAAGTCTTTAAGTCTTTCAGATTGATATATAGCAAGAATGCAGTTAAAAGTATCTTTATCATCAATGTCTTTGGCCTGTTCTATATCCCAAGATTGGGGAAAAACTTGATCAAAGTAACTAAAAGATGAAGGCACCATCTCCTCACCTTCAGAAGCTGAATCATCAGCCACAGCATCAACAGGCTCCAACTTTGTAACATGAGGGGTAGACTCTGAAACTACAAAAGGTACTATAGACCCTAACTCCTCATTAAAGTGATCAGACTCTGTAGACTCTGGAATCCTATCCTGGATAGGCATGATAAGAATAGGTACTTCTGGCTTTAAACTTGTAGTCTCACATTGAGTATGAATTGCATCCACCAAAGCCTCCAGGACTCTTTCTGCTCCCCTAGCTAGAAAATCCACCAGATGGAGTTATGGTCTCTGTGTAAATAATTTTTGAGCAGCTAGAGCCTCCTCCTTCTTGTCAATCTGCAAGATTAATAAAAATGAATTTTCATCCATCCCCTGCTTCAACTCATCAGACCAACTCCTGGGAAAATCTTGGTCCCAATAAGTGAAGCTAGTTTCAAGATACCCTAATCTCTCTTGAACACAGTAGGGTTAGGCACCCACTTTCTCATGCTCACTCTGGCTCTCTACAGCTTTATCTACCTCTCCTTATGCCTGAACCAATGTCAGCCCCTCAGTATTGATATTTTCACTCATATGGATGGGTGCGCTCAAAAGTTATACAGAAAAGGGGTTAAGAGAAAGAATTGGTTCTTCAATACCTGAACCACTTTGATGGAGGGGAACCCCTTCAAATATTTGAAGGCTATGTCTTTCCACCAAGTGGTGTGCAACAATATACTCTGAACCTTTATAAGCATCTTCTCTCTTTTCAGGGTCTATTGGCTCTAGTATTCCAGTCTCAGGGTCTACTATAGACTCTGACTGCTTCAGTATGACTTCATTAGAAGCCAGAGTCTTAGTGTCACCATTTTTGACTGTTGGTGCATGAGACTCCCCCTCAAGGCGGATAGACTCTAACAGAAATGATTGCTGATTTTCTTTTTGAGCATCCATCAGAGTCTGTCCACCCATATCATTGGGCTTCTTGTATAGGTGATGAAGGTTGTGCACCTTTTTCACTAGTCACCACTGGTGCACTAGTCCCATCTCCCAACTTCCTTCCATCACCTACTACCTCATGTGGTTCTACCTGTGTTAATGCATCCAAGTTAGCATTGAGAAAAGTCCTGGTATGGATTGCATTGATGGCCTAGGCATAACTCAAATGAAAGAGATCCTGCAGGTCCCTTGTAATTTTCTGATAATAAGAGCCCTCAAGTTGATCCAATCTACTCTGGTAGATTGGATATATATATTTGTTGGCCACCTTCCCTACATTATGGACAAGGTGATCAACCACCTTCCTTGGATGAGCCTGAATAGTGGAAACCCATTCAATGGTTATCCTGTAGGTAACTTCATTTTCCTAAATTGTTTCATAGTCAAAAGCTGGTTGTTCAACCTCATTTTCTAACTTAGCAACAAATTTTGATTCTCTCATTTTATGGACTTTTATCTTTTTGATCTTTTTGGTTTTTTGGCTTTTCAGAGTCTGGCACACCAAGTACTTTGAGAACTTCATTTGCCATGCCTTCTATGAGCCCAGCTGCTTGATTTTGTAGTGAAGAGTTGAAGAGATAGCTGTATTAATTGGTGATAACATCTTGTGCAAACAAATGTAGCTCCATCTCTATTCTCTTTCTTAGGGCCTCATAAGTTGAGAGAAGATCCAAGACTTATTGATATGTCTGGTAAGATTCAGGATCTTCAATTGATTCTACCAAAGGATATAGAAATAGTAGTACCTCGTCAGTTGGAGTGATTATTGAGTCAATAAGACTTGAGGCTACTTCATTTGGCATTCCTTCCCAAAATGTGTCATGATCAAAGTCTGAAGGCAGTCTAGACTTTAACTTAACATTGGACTCTGGTTCAGGAATTTTTTGTTATTCAGACTCTAGCTCTGCAGGAGCCTTGGGAGCATTTGTTTCCTACAAAGAAGGGTTAATGATAGCAATAGGCTTGTGTGTGTGTGCAGAATAAGCCTTCTTGAACCTCTTGTACCTCTTAGCAAAAGATTTTTCAGGAGACTCAAGTTGAGAAACCTGAGGTGCATCCCTAGGTTTATCAGAGTTTGTAGCCTTTTGAGAGTCAGCAGACTTGGTTACAAGGTTAGATTCAGGTGCTTCAAAACTTTCATTCAATAAAGAAATTCCTTCAACAACCTGTTTCTCTAGGGGATTGAGCTCTTCATCACTTTCCTCATCTACAAGCCTGGTTTTAATCAATCTCCTCCTCTTTACAACTAGTGTCTGTTGAAAGACACCAGAGGTTTGTTTCTTTTTAGATTTTAGTTTGTTAGATTATTTGATGGAAGGGGATTTAGCTACTTGGGTAGATGCAGGGGGACTCTCCATAACTTGTTCATGCACCATTTCACTAGCAAAAAATGAAGCATTGTAGATGGAGGGTTGAGGGTTTTACCTGCATTACCCGAGGGTAGACCATGCCAGATAGACTCTTCTTTTTGTCATCTATTATCTTAATATCATATAATATCCTCCTTTGTTGTCTATAGGCATGCACACAACAGTCATCTGCAAGCTTGCTAGACATATTAGGAATGAAGTGATTAAGGAGAAGCATAAAGAATCTATGATAATAGACCTTCTTCCTCCCCTCCTTCACATTATTCAATTTTGCTCCCATTTGAGTAAGCAACATATCACCAATGTTGATCACTTTATCAAATACGAGACTGTGACCAATTTGATAGGTAATAAATGTTATAGCATCAAAACCACTACACTTATCAGTGAAACATTTAGCAATTTGATCAAAAAAGAAAGACCATTCTTTCCTCAAGTAAGGCCTAGTAATTTTACTCATGTTATCCAAGCTAGCAGAATAACCTAATGATTTAAACATTCTTTTGATTTTTGAGTCATCAATAGTTTTATCAAATGGTGTCTTCACAGGCAATTTAAACACATAGTTTATAATATCAGAAGTGAAATCAAATGTAATATCTCCAAATATAAACATAAGTTTACCTGGTTGATCCTGAGAAGGATTGACAACTGTTGTAGAGCTCCATGCCTGAGATACGACATCCATGTGAATGATTGGAGATGCCTTCAACACATAGTTGAACGCACTTTACTCCAAGAAGTCCATCATAGGGTAGTAGTCAGCATCTATACCATTCTTGTCTCCTAGGGCTGAGACATGATTGGTCGTCATGAATTCGAAGTCACCAAAATGAAAGAAATTGCCTTGGGTCCTCCAATAGTAATTGATTAACCAACCATTGAAGTGATTAAGTTGAGAGAGGTGAAAATTCTTCAAAAACTTTTCTAGGATTTGTAAATAGCTCTTAGTATATTTTTTGCCTTAGAAAATAGATTGCAATAAACAAGTGAGTAAAATGTATGTAAATTTTTTGTTTTTTTTAAATTTACACACACTTTGTCAAAAAAATTGAAAGCATAGAGACAGAGAGAGTTGTTGTGAGAAACACAGAGAAGCTGCTAGGGTTTGTGTACACCCTAGGAGAGTTTTATTCATACATCAATAATACCAACAATATTTATTCATATCTTTGTGTTTGTTCTTTGTTCTTAATTTAAAGGTTTAATTTACATTGAGTTGATTTTAATCAGGCAAAAAGAGCACACAAATATTCAACCCCCCTCTATTTTTGTAACTGAGAAAATAATTGGTATCAGAGCCTAACGTTTAAAATCGATTGAAGATGTCTGGAAACAAAGATAAAAATTCTAAGATTCTTATGCTTAAAAGGAATGACTACACCCACTGATCTAGAGGAAGTTTAAGATGCTACACCATCTAGAGCCTACAGACCCGGGACTATCTTGACAGCATTCATGGTGGACCTTATGTGCCCTCAAGGCTTGTTTCTCAAAAAAATGTTGAAGGAAAAATTATTGGAGAGCACTTTGTTGACAAACCAAAGGCTGAGTGGTCAAAGGAGGACAATGAGAATGCCCTTAAGGAGGCAAAAGTCAATAACATCCTCTTTAACAGTTTGGACACTGTTTTCACAAACTGTGTTATATCATGCAAAACTGCTAAAGAACTGTGGACAAAACTTGAAGTGCACTGTTAAGGAACCAAGGATGTCAAGAAGAATGCAAGGTCTCTACTAATTCAAGAGTATAAGTATTTTGAAGCAAAAGCTGGAGAGACCATCACTGAGATGTATGATAGGTTTACCAAACTCTTGAATGAGATGGCTATACTTGGTAAAGTGTATGACTCTGAAGACACAAATACCTAGTTTCTGAGAGCCCTTCCTGCAGAGTGGGACAACAAAACAATTATATAAGGGAAGCTAGAGATTTGAATGAAATAACTCTAGAAGAATTGTATGGCAGTCAAGATATAAGATTTAGAGATGCAATAGAGAAAGAACAGGAAATCTGGAAAAGTAAAATATGTGGCACTCTTAATGGAGCCTGAGAAAGAACAACAGGAAGAACCCTCAGAAACTAGAATCAAAGAATCAAAGAGAAAGGGCAAAACTATTGTTGAGTTAGAGTCTACTGACACATACTCTGATTCAAATTATGAGATTCATTTGAGTCAAATGATGGCTATGTTTGTTAAGAATTTCAAAAGGATGAAATTTAACAAAAGAACTGGAAAATTTAGCAAGAGGCCAACATTCAGAAAGGAGGATGAAAAAGTTGAGAAACACAAGAGCACCATAATCAAGCTTGACAAAGTAAAATTCAAGTGCTTCAATTGTGGAATATTGTTGCATTTTGCTAGTGAGTGTAGAAAAGCTAAAAATCAAGGCAAATGAAAGGCACTCATCTCAACGGGAAAGGATTGGGCAGCTTCAAGCTTATATGATGAAATAAATTATGAAAATCTAGCATTGATGGCTATTTCCTCAGAAAAGTCTGAATCTCCCAAAGAACCCTCATCTCCTAAATCTCAGGTATCAATCTTTTCTGCTGAATCTTTACTTAATTTAGACTCTGATGGTATAAAGAATGTTCAAATTGAGGTTAAAAATTTAATGACTAATTTTAGATCACTCATAAATGACAATGATAGGTTAACAGAAGAAAACCTAATCTTAACAAGTAGGAATAACCACCTAGAGTCTGAATTAGTTCTAATGGAAGAATATAAAAAGAATCCTGAGAAGTATAAACACAACCATGCTAAAATCTTAAAGGCCTATAATTATGTTAGAAAAAACTAGAAGAAGAAAGGCTTAAGTTCAATGTATGGACTGACTCTGGAAGAAAAGTTCAAGAAATTCTCAACAATCAAAATGTGTGTTAAACTGCCGGTCTAGGCTAAGACAAGAGTCAAGGCAAAAGACCTATTGTTGAGAATGATAAAAATATAGAACCTAGCCAAATCAATAAGATTAAGGATAAGAGAACCTTAACTTATGTTAAGTTTGTGCCTTCTGAAGTTAAAACCAAGTTACCTAAAGAAATCACTAACTCATCTGTCAATAATCCCCCTGTTGTTGACAAAAAAAAGATGAATATGGAGAAAAGAAAGCTAAGAAAAACATAAATATAGGTTTCTTATCAAAGTCCAAGTTAAAGGAAAGGTTAGATAATTTACCAGATTCTGGAAAAGCTTGGAGGAATAGGAATGGTAAGGAAGGCATTAACAAAGCCAACAACTATCAAAAAGATCCTAATTCTCTTAGAAAGAAATGATATAAATGTGGAAACCATAACCAAGTTGCTCTAGATTGTAAAATAAAGATTGAGAAGAAATTAGTGTCTAAATCCCCTCAAACTCTAACTAGTCACTATATTCCACAGAAATCCCGTTATCACTATGGTAACATATTTCACTCTATTTATATGTGTAGGGACTATCATGATTTGTATTATAATTTTTATGAGCTAAAATCTTCTGTTGATAAAAGTTGGTATGACATCGTCAAGACTCCACCAGAGTCAAAGGCAATAAAGGAAACAAATAAATCCAAAGTAAAAATTTATAAACCAGTTTCACCTAAAGTTAGTAAGAAGGGATACAAAACTGTTTGGGTCCTCAAAACATCTAACTAGTTGCTATCTGTATAGTAAAATATCCCTAGTCATGGATAGTGGATGCTCAGGACATATGACTAGAAAGAAATCCCTGCTTACAGACTTTGTGGAAATGGTTGGCCTAGAAGTTTCATTCGGAGATGGCAACAAAAGACAAATACAGGGATATGTCAAGATTGTACTTGGAAATGTCATCATTGATGAAGTAGCTCTAGTAGATAGCTTGAAACACAACTTGATCAGTATTAGTCAACTTGGAGATAAAGGTTACCATACTGGCTTTGACAACAAAGAATGTCTTGTGACTCACAAAGAAACATGCATTTTAGTTTTTAAAGGGTATAGATATGGTAACATATATGAAACCAGCTTGGAGGATTGCACTCACAATGAAATCACATGTCTATATAGCAAGACCTCAACTGGAAAAAAATTGGAAATGGCACAAGAAACTGTCACACATCAACTTTAAAACACTCAATAAGTTGGTGAAATTATTAGGTCCTAAATCATCATCAAAGGAGGGGTTGAATATGATGTTGGTAGATTTTCGTTTAATTGCGGATTAAGTTTTTGTGTTCTTGAGATATGAAAATTATAATAAATAAACACAATGATTCGGGGAAATAAAGATATATTATTAAATTCATGAGGTGCTACACTTCTAATCAAGAGATTAGCTTCTGTGGGTTCAATCAATATTACCACAATAATACAGGTGTGTGTTTAATGCTAGGCTATAATGGAGCTCCCGTAAGTTTATTATGTTTACTAAGGACGATGCACACTGATGCTTTTGAATTAAACCCATATATATTTGTGTAGAATTTTGGAAATCAAATGAATTGATTATCCAACAATTACTTAAGTCCTTTGTTGCACCTTGTAGAGTGTTTACAGAGTGCAGGCGCCACCAAAAGTGTTTGTTGCACCTTGAAAGCTTTGTTGCGCCTAGATGTAGTTTTGTTGCGCCTATACACTTGTTCCCCTGTATAGGCGCCACAAATGCCTTATAATCTTTAACATAAGTTTCCTTACGCCTTTATAGATTTATGTTGCGCCTGTACACCACTCATCTTGTGTAGGCACCACAAGAATACATTATATTTATTTGTTGCGCCTCAAGTTGCTTGTTGTCATCTTTTGTTGCACCTGAACTAGGGGATACATTGTGTAGGAGCCATGAAACACTTAGATTCTATGACAAGTTGTTTCCTTGCGCCTTGAATGATGTATGTTGTGCCACTTGGTTTTCACTCTTCTGGCTTGATCAACTGATTTGCTTCTTATATATCAAGTTAATCCTTTTCTTGTTGTGCTGACGCTTAGTGCACTGGTCTGGTTCACAAACGACTAACACTGAATTGAATTCCCTTGACTTCTGTTCTGTTTCAGCTGATTAACCTTGGAATTTTGCATTGCTTCTGATCACTGAAACCCTTTGGCATTTATACTCAAATCATTACACTGTCTTTAATATGAAATCTTCTGAACTCTTATTTGTTGATGAGGCTTGAACATATAAATGAACTTCTCTCGCTGACGTTCAGTAAACCTTTCATCTTGAATGCTCTGGAATGATGTATGTATGATTCCTATTTGCATGTCCTTCTGGATTCTTGTGCTGCATATCAGTATTATTTGACTGTATTTGTTTTTTTAGTTGAGTTATCGTTATCACTATTACATATTACATTACATTATGCTTTACAATCTCCCCCTATTTGGTTGTTAGAGTTCGACAAGAAAATCCTGTGAGAGGATAACTCAACTGATACTTACAAGAAAAAGTAAAGTGCAGAAAGACAGGAAATAATATTAATTACATTCTGGATTGGATTTTACATTTCCAGATTTCTTTACAAGTACAAGAGAAGTTTGTTCCTCTAGCCTGAACATATATTTCTATGATCTTCTGCTTGTTTGAACTGTGTCTTGCTTCTTTTTAGATCTTGTCCCTGAGTAATGTTTCCTCAAATCTTCTTCCTTTTCTTCTAACCTTTCTTTTACCAAGTCCATCGCTTCAACTTCAAGAGTGTTGATATGAGGTGGATCTTCTAGTTTCTTTAAAACTTCTGTAAGAAATGCAGTTGAATTTTTCTTTGAGATAGACTTGAAGGCCAGTGATTATCTTTTTGAAAAAATGAACACTGTTATTCTTTTTGGAAAGTTTCACTCTGTCAGTGTCATGTATAGACTCTTCTGCTATTTTTTCCATCAGAACATCTTGAATGATCTTCAAAGCCTTCTTATCTGATTTGAAAGTGGATCTCTTAACCCTGGAAAAGTCTTTTATGACGATATTAGAATTGTTCCTTTTCAGTTTTGACAGTTCCTTTTTCTTGTCCACTCCATTTTTCTTGAACGAGAAGTACTTTATTCCATTTTGCTCAGTTTGAATGCAAGGTTTAAAATCTTTAATGGTTTCAAGTTCTTCAGTGTCGTCCTCCTTTCTCCCATATATTGGATTCTGATAGTATTTGGTTGTCTCCATTAGATATCTTCCAGATGTTTTTATAGCTTTGTTCAGCCTGAATGCATAGATTAACTCAGTAGACCTAAGATCTTGTTCAGTTCTGTTCTTCTTGCTTCTGAGTCTTCCTTCTACATACTACATGAACATCACTTGGCTTGACTCCAGACCTTCATCGGACAAAGTTAGATTGTGTAGTGTTGTTGCTTTGTAGTACTTGACCACCGCAGTCTTCTCAAATGCTTCGACACCGATCTCAATAATCTTCTTTTCAATTAGATCTCTCAGTATCTCATTTGACTTGTGTCCCCCAAAGATGACTTTCCTCTTCAGCACATACAACTCCACTATATTCATTTTCTCGAAGCTCTTTGTCGATAAAATTTTTGATCTCAGCGTTGTTGAATTGATATACATCTTCCAACTGGATTTGAACGCACTGACTGACACGCTTGTTATTTCATCTGATAGCATAGCTTAGATCTCATGAACATCTGGAAATTTTTCCTTTATGGTTCTGAAAAGGTCAAGGACTTCTCTATCTTTGTTCTAACTTCGAGTTAATTCTTTCTTCTCCAACAGACTCCTTGCTTCATCCCATTCAGGACTAACTTTAGCTTCGATGTCCTTGATTCTTTTTCTTCTTTCCATAGCATGTTGAAATCTTCTCCACTTTCTTTTCATCAAACCTTGAGCTTGAACTATATCTTGAGTAACAACTTCATTTACACCAACTAGAAGACAATCGTTATCAAAAGCATACTCTTTAGCAAATTCATCCTCAACATCTATACCTGCAGCATTTGTTGTTTCCTCTATCTCATTCTCAGTTGGAATATCCATTGGCACATAGGGTTTAAAGATTTCTCCTTCCTCTAGTTGTCTCACTCCAGGCCTAAAAAAGATATCTAACTCCTCATGAGTTGTATATTCCATTATCATTTCAGCTCCAACTTTTCTTGTTCTCTTCTCTCCCCCTCAGTTGGGTTATCCTCCCTTCCAACCGGAGTTATTTGAGCTGTTAAAGTTGATTGAGTAGTAGCAGGAACTTTCTGAGCCAGCAGTTGTTGCACTAAGTATTTGATTTCTTTCATTTCATTGCGCTGCTGCTCTTGCACTTACAATATTTTTCTGATTGAGTAATGAATTTTAGTAACTTGGGCCTCCATATTTAGAATCCTTTGGCTGTGTGTTGTGTGTGCATTGTGTGGGATGTTTATTTGGTCAGTGGGTGTCTCACTGCTCACTGTTACTGTTTTTGCACGACCCTCAACACTCATACTCGGCTGTTGAGGGTCAAGGAATCGAAGATAACTTAGGTTAATTGTATCACTCATCTCATGCACTGCATCATGATCTTCTATACCTGCAAGGAAATCCATATCCCTTCTATGGGTAGGTTGCCTCTCCGCCGGACCACTTTGGGTGGGGAGAACTCCTTTTTTAGGAACTGGGGGGTTTAGACCCAGTGTGATCATCACTATGGATTCTGTAATGATTGGCAGAGTTGAAGAATATGTGATGGCAGCTGAAGCTATTGAAAGCCTTGCCTTCTCAAAGACACCCTGAATAGGTTCTACTACCAAAGCAGCAAATACTCTAAGTATAGAGTCCACATCCCTTCTATGGGTGTGTTGTCCCTCCGCCTGACCTGAAAAGGTGGGGAGGACCTCCTTTGTAGGAGCTGGATTTGTAATCTCTAGGGGAGTCACCACCTCAGGCAATGTAATGATTGACAAATTAGAACCTTTGGTGCTCCGCAACGCCTGTGAAGGCAATTCCACTTGAAGTGGTGATGCTGTTGGCGTAGCTACTCCATGAATGAAGACCTCTTCCCTTCTAAAGGAGAGTTGCCTTTCCACTTCACCCACTTCGGGAGGGAAAACATCCTCATTAGGATCTGGAGATGTTAAGTCCAGGTGGGTCACCACATTTGACAATGTAATTAGTGGCTCATAAGAGTCAGTGATGCCCCCTTCTGTCTGTGATGACAAGTTCTGAATTAGATTAACTAAAGCAGTAATGGCTACTGAAGTAGCTGATTGTGTTTCCATCTCTATTTCTATTCCCATACCTTTCAGGATTTTATCAATTTTAGAATTTACATCATGAAGAAATAGAAAGGTTTCAGAGATTGGAGAATCGGGTTCCTGGCTCACAGTTGCCTTAGGTTTAAAATTCATTTTTTGTCATTTTCGAGAAGACAGAGATGTAGGGGATATTTCAAAAAATTTCTGATTCGGTAGGGACTCACTCCTATCATCTATATCAAGGGTTCTTTTTCTAGTTTGAGGAGATATATAGAGTGTTTGTTAATCTCTTGCAGTGGTTAGAACTGGTTGGTCACCAAGTTCATTGCCAGCTTCGAAGGCCACTGAGGGCTCAAGTGTGTGCATTTCCGTTTCAGGCACAGAAGTAAATATAGTGACAAATTCATCTTGAAGGAAAGCAAAAAAGTCAAAATCTAGAAGTGTAAGTTCTTCCATTTGTTCATCGGATAGATTATGGATGTACACATCTGTAGTCTGAGTCTCTTCTACTACATTCTCAATAGCTACATTCTCAATAGCTACATCCTCTGTTGGATTTTTAGGGCTTTACCTTTATTCTTCTTCTTCAGGATCTAGTTCTTGTTCATTTTCATAACCAGCTTCATCCATGATCTCATCTTCTTTTTCCGTTTCTGGTTCATCTTCTTGATATGCTTCTTTGCTTGCAGAGTCATCTAATTTTTCAGCTTCAGTTTTCTCTTGAGAGGCTGCTTCTTCTTCTTCTTCACTTGCAGCTTCTTATTCTTCTCCTGCAGCTTCTTCTTCAACCTGTTAAGAAGAGAAAAGTAATCTCGAATAGAAGTAGTCATTGGAGCAGGAGTAAACTTGTTTGGGTAGTCAGCCTCATTCTGTAGCAACAAGATTGTTTTGAACTGTAGAGAGGGTGACTCTGCCAAAGGACTATTCTGAAACGATTAGAGTTGATCAGCGTCCAGTACTTGGTTCAACACTAGTTTTAAAAATCTTGGATATAGACAAAAGTTCTCCATTTTTTCTTGGTTCTTGAGGATCTCCGCCATGACAATCTTCCAAAATTCATTCTGACTCCTGGAGCCACTGCATCAGAAATCACCTTGTTGAATTGAGTTATCCCGTGGAAACCACCTGTCTTTAGTGCAAATCCATGAGACAAGATGTTAAAAATACATTCCACTCCTTGGGTAGATGATGCTTATAGATCTTCTTCGGGAGATTGTTGTTTTCCCTAGTGCAGTGCAGAAACATGAAGAAGTTGTTTAGGTCACAAGTAAAAGTTGATATCCCATCTACAGATGTGTTTTGAGCAGACCTATACACCTGTCTTAGAAGATTTCTATTCAAAGAAACATTAGTTGTTAGAGCATATCGGACCATAGAACTTTCATTTAATAAACGGGCCCATTTACCTAACTCGCCTGCCTCAGTCCAGTCATCTACTAAAATTGATAAATAATTAGTCTTTTTAATCTCAAAATTACCTGCCATTTATTTAAAATGAAAGGTAATTTTTACGTAAAATTACTAATTAATTTTGAATTATTTTAGTAAATTACAAACTAAACCCTAATTTTAAAATTACTTGGATTGCCGTGAAATTAAAATATGATGACCTCTTAGTAATTTTAAGCACAAAATTAATTTTATTTTAATTTTTAATCGATTAAAACTATGAGAAACCTAGCCAATCAGTTCGAGATTTGAAAATTTGATTCTTTTAAAACCTTAACCAAAATTGATGGGACCATTTGCAAATGAAAGAGATGACAGTGGGTCTCACAAAACTGGTCTTAGATTAATAATCGGACAAGAATTTGAATTGGTTGTGTTCGATTAAAAATTTTAGATCTAAGTTACGCCTCTATGTTGTAATGACTGTGTATATTTGTGTGTATCGCTGCTAAATAAAGAGAAGAATCATAATACATCACAAATATATATAGGCGCCACAAAGAAATCATAAAATTTACTAAGTGTTTTGTTGCGCCTATACAGTGCTCACACTGTATAGGGCACCACAAAACCTCCAAGTGCAACAACAAGATTAGGTCAATTTTTGTTGCGCCTATACAGTGTATTCACTGTGATGACGCCACAAAAATGCCTAGCACCACAAACAAATCAACAAAATCTTAAGTAGTTTGTTGCGCCTTTATAGTGGTGACACTGTGTAGGCGCAACAAAATCTACAAGGCGTAACAAGATTTTCAATAACTTTCTAAGTACCTGTGTTCACTTATGTTGCGCCTATACAGTCAAACCACTGTATAGGCACCACTAATCAATGCAGCGCCACAAAGTACTTGATTAAAATCTCAAGTTGCTCCTAGATTTTGCTACTAATACATAATAATATTTATGAATAATTTGAATAATTAATCAATAATAATTAATTACTCACAAATATTATTTCACAATATATTTATTAATAACAATAATAACATTAATTGTTAAAATTATTATCATAAATAAATTATGCTTCTTATTATTTTACTTTTATTTTAAATATGAGAACAAATATAAATATTCATCCTTTCTATTTAAAATAATTTCAAATAATATTTAAATATATAAGTTCCAAGAATTTATCAATTAAATACAAGCACTTAAATATTTTTTAAGATCAAAATCAAATAAATACAAGATTAATAAAATTAGTAGGCATGCACAAGGTATTTATCTAATATTTAATCTTAATAACTGGAAAATAATTTGCTAAATAAATTCACAAGTCGTAAGAATATTGAAATTAATTAACTAGTGAATTTATCAGCTTCAAATTGCAGTTTTTGATTATTAACTAATTAGTTAGTAGAATTTAACATCCCAAGTTCACAAACCAGTCTAGTTAAAGTGATTTCATCCAGTGGTTTAGTGAAGATGTCTACAATTTGCTGCTCTGTAGGTACAAAATGTAACTCTACAGTACCATTCATGACATGCTCTCTTATGAAATGATACATGATATCAATGTGCTTGGTCCTTGAGTGTTGAACATGATTGTTTGTGATTGCTATGGCACTTGTGTTGTCACAAAATATTGGAATTTTGCTTAGCAACACTCCATAGTCTTGAAGTTGTTTCCTTATCCACAATATTTGTGCACATCAACTTTCAGCATCAACATATTCAGCTTCAGCTGTTGACATTGCAACTGAGTGCTGCTTCTTGCTATACCAGGACACCAATCTTCTACCAAGCAATTGACAACTCCCTGATGTACTCTTTCGATCAATCCTACAACCTGCATAATCAGAATCTGTATAGCCAACAAGGTCAAAACCTGTATCTTTAGGGTACCAAATTCCAAGATTCAGACTTCCTTTAAGATACCTAATAATGCGTTTAACAACCATAAGATGTGATTCTATCAGGTCAGACTGAAACCTAGCACACAAGCATGTAACAAATATAATATCTGGCCTACTTGCAGTTAAGTAAAGTAATGAGCCAATCATACCACTGTAGCTTGTAATATCTACCCTCTTACCAGGTTCATCTTTATCAAGCTTAGTGGCAGTTACCATAGGGGTTTTGGCTGATGATGCATCTTCAAGACCATACTTCTTCAATAGATCTCTGATGTATTTGGTTTGGCAAATGAAGATTTCATATTTCCTTTGGCTTACTTGGAGTCCAAGGAAGTAATTCAGTTCACCCATCATGCTCATTTCGTACCTACTCTGCATTAGATTAGCAAATTTACTATACAACTGATCGTTAGTAGAACCAAGTATAATTTCATCCACATATACTTGTACTAATATCATGTCATTTTTATGCATTTTATGAAACAGAGTCTTATCTAGGAAACCTCTAGTGAAACCATTTTCAAGTAAGAATATAGATAGAGTGTCATACCATGTCCGAGGTGCTTGCTTTAAGCCATAGAGTGCCTTGAAGAGAAAGTATACAAAATCTGAAATTATGGATCTTCAAACCATGGGGTTTGTTCCACATATACTTCTTCTTCAAGCTCTCCATTCAGGAATGCACTCTTCACATCCATTTGATATACTTTAAAGTTGAAATGTGCTGCAAATGCCAGAAACATCCTAAAAGCTTCAAGCCTTGCCACTGGTGCATATGTTTCATCATAATCTATTCCTTTTTCTTGGGAATAACATTTAGCAACCAGTCTGGATTTGTTCCTCGTAACAATGCCATCTTCATCCAGTTTATTTCTAAATACCCACTTTGTGCCAATAATATACTTATTATTTGGCCTGGGTACCAGCTTCCAGACTTTTTATCTTTCAAATTGATTGAGTTCTTCTTACATAGCAATAACCCAATCTAGATCTTCTAGTGCTTCTTCTACTTTATTTGGCTCTAGATTAGAGATAAAACCAGAGAATAAAACATTCATTCTGTGAAGCACGTCTAGTTTGGACTCTAGCATCTGGATCTCCTAGAATCAACTCAAAGGGGTGATCTCTACTCCACACCCTATGCCTAGGCAGATTTGTCCTAGATGATTCAGCCTAATTATCATTTAAGTGGTGAGTCCGGTTAGTAGATCCTTCGGTTGCTCCTCCTGAGCTGCTCCTTGGATGAGAATGAGATTCTATGCCACTACTAGTAGTTTCTGTGAATCTTCCATTGTTTCCACTACTAGGGTCATAATCATAATTGTTGTTATTCTCATTTGGTGCTTGATTTTCTGTTGCAAATTCAGGTTCTATTTCACCTTCATTTGAGTTCATATTTTGAAACTGCAGAGTTTCAGTGTTATCTGTTCTTTGCAGACTTGGGAGCTTGAGATCATCAAAAGTTACATTCATGCTTTCAATGACCTTTATGTGTTCAATCACATAAACCCTGTATGCCTTATATTCCAGAGATTAGCCAAGAAATATGCCTTCATGAGCCTTAGATTCAAACCTTCCTAAATGCTCATCATCTTTCAGTACAAAGCACTTTGCTTCAAACACATGAAAATATTTCAGTGTTGATTTCTTGTTAGCCATCAACTCGTATGGAGGCTTGTCATGATCTTTATTAACCAGGGTACGGTTCTGAGTATAACAAACTATGTTGACTGCTTCAGTCCAGAAGTATAAAGGTAACTTAGCTTCATTCAGCATTGTTCTTGTTGCTTCAACTAAAATTATGTTCTTTCTTTCTACTACTCCATTTTGTTGTGGAGTTCTGGGCGCTGAATATTGTCTTGAAATCCCTTTCTCAATACAGAAATCATTCAGGGTTACATTCCTGAATTTTTTTCCATTGTCAGACCTTATTTTCCTAACAGGCAAATCAACTTCTAACTCTATCTTCTTTATGTGATCAATAATTGTTTGAGGGGCTTCATCCTTTGAGGCTAAAAACAACACCCACGTGTACTTAGAGAAGTCATCTACAATTACTAGTGCATATCCTTCCTTGACATAGACATGACGTTGACTGGACCAAATAAATCTATATGCAGAAGTTTCAGTGGTTCAGTAATGTCTAATGAATCTTTGCTTCTGTGAGATGCTTTCTTTGACTTCCCATTTTTACATGCTTCACATAAACCTTATTGACAGAATTCCATCTCAGGTAAACCTCTAACCAATTCCCTCTTAACTAAAGAGTTCATTGCCTTAAAGTTTAGGTGTAAAAGATTCTTATGCCATAACCAACTGTCCTTTGTTGAAGCTTTGCTGTAAAAATATTAAACTTCGCCTTTGCTTGCAGAGAATAAGTCAACCACAAAGAGATTCCCCTTTCTCACTTCTTGAAGAGAAAACTTCGCATCTTTCCTGTTTTGGATTGCACATCTTTCCTTTTCAAAAGTTACTTTGTAGCCCTTGTCAGTGAACTGACTGATACTTAGAAGGTTGTGCTTTAATCCGTCCATAAGAGAGATATTTTCTATGATAACATTTCCAATTTCCAAATTGCCATATCCCGTTGTGAATCCCTTGTTGTTATCTCCAAAGGTCCTATCGGGATATATCATATATAAGTAGCAAAAAAAATTCTAACCAAAGGAATATCCTTTGGTTAGACACTAATTTATATAAAATATTAAACATTTTTAATAATCAATTTATATAGACTTAAATAATACCTAAATAAAAAATGGATGCGTAACTTAAAAATGTATAATTAAATAATAATAATGTATTTTAATAAAATAGCCTCTCACATTAGCACAAATTAATAAAAATATAACCAAAATAAAAAAGATGAATAATCAATAACACTACTTTATTGCTTATTAATCAAATGTAAAAGAAAACTATACTAATTAATAAATATTTTGACCAAATGTTTTATTAAATACTAATTAAACCAAAGCTAAAACTTAGCAAATTTATGTATAAAGTAAAAAATAAAATATGAAACGATCATCATTATTAATTACAATAAATACCTTCTCTTTTTTTTTGAAAGAGGGAATTTTATTAAGCACAAAAACTATCAGCCAAAATAAGCTCCAATTCACAGGAAGGAGGCAAAACAAACGAATTTGTAGTCCCTAGCAAACAAGGAAGCTTAGCTATATTATGAGCTACACTATTTGCTTGTCTTCGGAAATCTTGAATTCTCACATCCAATCTTCTACGTAATATCTCACGACATCCATCTAGAGTAATACCAACCTCCGAATAATAACTAGTTTTCTTCCTCAGAACATTAGTCACAGTAAGCGAGTCGGTTTCCAACACGACATTCTAGACTTCAATTGCTTCAATCCATTGTAGAGCTTCATGAACCCCCGTTGCCTCGGCCTCAAACACCAAAACTTTTCCTTCTATACACTTGTTTGCTCCTACTATAAACTCACCTTTATCATTTCTCATAACCATAACCACTTTAAACGATGAGCTTCCTTCATGTATCGATACATCAACATTCACCTTGTACCAACCTAGCTCTGGAGCTTGCCATTTTTTTACAATCTTCTCTTTGACCTGTCCACTGTCATCTTGATTTCCTTGTTGCTGAGCTTTTTACCAATCTGAAATCATCTTTGCACTAAGATCCATTACTATCTGAGGTGTCACATATTTTCCTTCCCAAACTTTTTTATTCCTCGCATACCAAATGCCCCATAAAGTTTGAACCAACGACACAAGCTTGGTTCCACTACCAGAACTCAGTTCCTCCAGAACCCTGTTTGACAAATACTCCACCCCAGTAGTGTCATATTCTCCTCCTGTATGGTTCCAACAGCTCCTGGCATACGGACATTCTAAAAACAAATATCGAGTATGCTCTACATCGATATTACAAACCGGACATATAATCGAAGTATGGACTCCTCTTCCTCTTAACATATTTCGAACTGGTATATTATTCCTGCATAGATGCCACATGAACACTTTCATTTTATGAGGAACAGCAATCTGCCAAATTCTTCTCTAACCATTAGAAGCAGTTACACCTCTCTCTCCAATTTTCCTATCAAACCAAAAATGATATCCCGACTTTGGTGTATATTTTCCATCCTTGGTATGCATCCACGCTATTCAATCTGGAATTCGATTCTGAGGAACTCTAGTACTTAGAATACAATCAACATCAACCTTATGAAAAGTTTGACGAATTTTAGCACGTCTCATTGTTTAATGTTTGGACGGAAATAATCAGCCACCTTGTCATCTCTACTGCTATTGACATGATGATTCTCCACTCTATAATCATTTTTCCCCCGCAGCCATTGATCAGTGAATATATTTATACTCTTACCATCTCCCAACACCCATTTAAACCCTTTACTCAGCTCTTCTTTTGCTTCGCATATCCCAGACCAAATAAAGCTTGCATCTCTACCTTTTTGAGCTCCTAGCACATGATTATTTGGAAAGTACCTCGCTTTATATATTCTGGCCACTTGAGAATCTAGTTTGGTCATGAAATGCCGTATCACTTTTCCTATCAGCGCCATGTTGTAACCCTGTAGACTCCTGAAGCCTAGGCCCCCTTTATCCTTTGCCATACACATGTTCTCCCAAGATAACCATCTCATTCCTTTGCTATCACTCTTCCCAGACTTCCACCAAAAACTATTTAACATTCTTTCAATCTCCGTCGAGAGAGATTTTGGTAATAGAAAACAAGACATACAGTGCGACGGGATCGATTGGGCTACATTTTTAATTTCATTAAATACTTTAATTACGAATGTAAAACTATTAAAAAAATAATTTCACAAATGGGACCCATTAGTCATCGATCATGGCACGAAACTAACATTCAAGGTACCAAACAAGCCATCCTACATGGCCACCAACGAATTTTTTAATTCATGGCACATAAATAAGACAATTCTTAACCAAGAATTTAATTGATTAATATTGACAAGTAATAAGTCAATCCATAGCAAACAGAGAATCAACAACTAACCATATAGTAGCAAGTCATATCCAGGCACTATTCACAAACTAGGTAGCCAAACTTTAAATAGAGCATCCATGTCCCCAAAAAATAAGATAATAATAATAATAATCCAAACACATAACTCAAACGACATATGCAATTAATAAGTAAATATATACCAACGAATAATCAAAACTTATTAAACACTGATTTAATCGAAATAAACAAGTAGCCTCGGAGATGAAATCAAAGATCATTATACAACAAAGTATACCATATGTAACCAAATTTTAACAAATCAAATTATTTAACAACTAAAAACACAATTACTCAATATAAAATTCAAAGGTTCAAGAAAGCACACCTTAACTGTGGTGGTCATACACACAGTATATAGATAAAAAATAATATAAAAAATTACAATAATAAGCAATATAAACCAAAACATGTATCTTATTTAAGATGGTTCGTCAGATTCAATGAGATCCAATGAGTCACTACTGAGTCAACCTTGAAAAATATGGAGCCTTCCTTATTCCTTTATCAATAATGAGTGTTGTATCCAAAATATCACATGGGCTAGATTTGGGCCAATAGTTTATTAGAGGTCCAATCCACTAAATAACTAGCCCTCTAAAGAGGTTCCAAGGCAGAATGAGGGATGCTAGGGAGGTTCCATGGTGATCAAATGAGTCATGGAAGTTGTCAAGGAGGTTCAAAAGGTGGAAAGTCCATCCAAGGATGAGAAACCACTAGGAGAAAAGGTCCTAGTGTGGCGGATGGGCTACTGTCCAAGGAGGTTCCAAGGAAGGGCTACTGTCCAAGGAGGTTCCAGGAGTCTAATGAAGTGGGGAATTAATATGGGAGGTCCTGATGTGCTATTATTTCCAGGGAACAGGTTCTAGGTCCTATTGGACAGGTTCTATAACCTAGCTTCCGGGACAGCCGCTTTGTATGTTAAGAATATATTCATTTGATGATGTACAAAATGCTAGAACATAGTCTAGTTAGTCCCTGTATAGGTATCATGATAATTTATACTTAGAATATTTTCTGAAGAACTAAAACCAGAGTCTGGATGTAAATCAGAGTCTGGAAGTAAATCAGAATCTATAAACTATCAGAGTCTATAGTCTGTTAGAGACTGTAGATCATCAGAGTCAGGGTTTTCAGAGTCTATAAATATGAAACTGAATTTGGAAGGTGATCAAAATAATGGAAAGTCTTCGAAGATAAAAGCAAATATATTGTATATATGCTATGAGAAGGAAAGAGAGTTACAGAAGGAAACTTTTAGCTAATAATTAGAAATTCTACTCCTATTGTAATTTGATTTTCTGTTATTAGTTGATAGACAACTATCTATATAAATACTTTGTGTAACCTACCTGGATTTCTGGTTGAAAGTACTCTAGTTTTACTTAACAAAAAATTAAAAACTTATCTAGGATATGTTTATTGCCGTAAAATATTAGATTTTGCAAAATATCAAAAAGAAAGAAGAAAAGTTAGCCCACTTAGCTGACAGCATCTGTTAGTTAAAAACCATGGTTCATAAGATTTATAAATTATAACAACAAATTTAAGAAAACTCCTTATTTTTTTATTTATTTTCAGGATGTTTGGATGAGATATTTGATATGGGTGTTTTCTTCTCCGTCATTAAAGATCTATTATCTAAATTTTTTCGGTCATTTTTGCATGTCTAATGGTTAGATAATAACTTTCTAGAATGAAAGGAACTCCTTGCTCCTATTGTATTCCGATAAAATTTATGTGATCTTGTATCTCTTTTCAATATATATATATATATATTACCGCTTCAAATCTATAATATTTAAAGTTTTTGAAAAGAATTGTGCATGCTTTGTTGACAACACATACTTTTAATAGTGGATTTTCTATTTTTTGAATTTGCATGACACTTTCAAAAAAATTCTGAAAAGATTATTTTAATTTGTTTAATATTTTATAAATATAATGGACACTTTATAAGAATATAAATATATCCAATATAAATATAAATATTTTATTGTGAAATTTTTAAAAATATAGTTTATAATTTTTTAAAATTGTGATTAGTTAATAGAATAGACCAATGGCGTGGCTACTTTATTGACAACTAACACCAATTACATCACACATGTCGTTTAAATTTTAAAGAGAAAAAGGAATCTGAGTTTGATTAGAGGAAATATACTTAGATAATAGGGTGTTTTAGTATAATTTTTTAATGATAAATTTGTAATTATGCATAATGTTCTGAAATTACAATATCACCCTTATGTTTTAATATGAGATTTAAGTATAAACTCAAGAAAATTATGTGAGGTCGACCTCAGGATCCTCAATCTCAATTTTAAAACTTCATTCCGAGTTAACATGATATAAGAAACTTAAATGAGGTACTAAGTTAAAATATAAGATGTATAGTAAAAAATGTTGTTTCTAACACCCCACTGGTGATTCTTTAAAATGTTAAAATATTTATCTCATTCCTTATATCTGAACCAATCTAACCTGATTAAAAATTAAAATAATTTAATAATATATATTTACCGGACTACATATCTATCGGCCCATTATACATTTATTTTGGCCTAATTCAAATTATCTTTTGTTTTTTGAAAAAAGGAAAATCAATTCAATAATTAAAAGTCATACGACATCTATAAATACAATCGAAATTAAACAAACGCTTAAACATATCATTGTTAAATCATTCTTTCTTAAAGAGTCAACTAATTAAGCGATTTTTGAAGATGTTATGAATATGTACTTGCTATGACCCAACTGTTTTCAACTATCGACCGTAATGCGATCCCATAAAAACATTTATCATAGATATAAAGAACACCAAAACAAAACCAAACTCTTAGAAAGAAATACTAACAAAACCCAAAAATATTTGGGAATTTATTTTAGAAAAACAAGAGATTAATCAAGAAAAATGAACAAATAAAAAAGGATTAAGCCTTTGAAAACTGATGGACACCCCTCAGAAAATTTTACTGGTGAAAAGTCCGTCAGAAAATATTAAGAGTTGAATAGAAAGATATATGAATTTGGGGTCAATAATTTATACGTCTATTCAAATTATCTGTTGTTACATCCAAACTTAGTATTTTTTTCATCTACTCTATGTTAGTTTGCAAGATATCATTATAATTCTTTATTTCAGTCATTTCCTACTATTCTCAATCTGAGATGCCTTTAGTGTTTGTAAATAATTAAATTCACGTTGTTCAATGTCACTGTTAAAATTATTCAATATTTTTTTATAGACTGATCATCAAACCAACGTACCATCAAGTATGGACAATAAAACAAATAAGAGGAGTTTATTAATTAACCTGATTTACTTTCAGTGTTATAATTAATTAATTAATTTTTATACAATCTTTTTTATTTTTATTTAAATATTTATTAATAATCCGTGCAAATCGATCCGATCCGATCTAAACCGATTAAATTAAATTGAATTAGATAATGCATTTTATTAATGAGTTGTGTTAAAAGAATTAAACCAATTAAATTGTATTAAAAAATTTCTCAACCAACCTAATCCGCCCAACCTGCCTAATCTCCCCAACCCCAACTATTTACAAAAACCAGTTTATTGGCATGTTTGGCCTGCCTTAAAATAAGTCATTTTGGACTTATTTTCAGGTAAAAATTTCATATTTTGATAAATGTTTTTTATACAAGTATTTAATGTATATTTGAGATTCTATAAGTTGTAAAAAAAATTAACTTTTTTCAGAAAAAAGTTAGGAATCTCTAACTTTGTCTTAAAATAAGTTGACTTATTCTGGAAAAAAGTTCCCCCAAACACTCCCTATAGCTCATGCAATGCATGAGTTCTCTTTTTTTTAAATAATTTATAATAATTTTATATTTAAATTGTTTTTTTTCAAAAAAATTATATTTATTCAGTCTTAATATTAAAATATAATATATATATATATATATATTTTTAATTAATACTAAATTATTTATTAATATTGATTCATAAACGAATTTTAATCATTTTATTTACAAAATTAATATTTATAAACAATATTAAGTTTTTTAAATATTGGAGTAATATTTATTAACATTTATAAACAATATTAAGTTAATTTTATAGAACTTCTTCGTCTTGAAAATGTAGTATTTCCAATTGGAATGAACCCTAGCTAGCCAGCTAAAGTGGTATACCTTCGGTGCATTCTAAGTCGAGTTGATGGGTCACCAAAAAGGTAGTGAACTGACAGTCTTACACGGGGAGCATCTACAATACTAGTCTATCACTCTATGATTTCTACAGTCACTTTGTATAATTTATTTCACTAAACCCTTTTGTCGTCTTCTCTACCGACGAGCCCTAATGAAAGGACAAGACAAAGTTGTCCCCCATTTCACACCAAATATTCATGACCATTTGTATTTTTTGTCGTCAGTATTCATTGCACCATAGCTTTATTTTCAAGTTATATTATAATTTGCAATTGATGTTGCAACTACTACTGCTTTCACCCCAGATTTGCGCACAAGTCATAACTCTTCAGAAATCCTCAATGTCTCTGTCTTTCAATCCTTTTAATGAAGTGAAATTTCGATTTAATGCTAATTAACTGAGGGACGTTTGGATTATATTAGGGAAATTGAAGGGAAAGGGATTTAGTAAGAAAATTAAAGAGAAAGGAAAAAATAGGTTTTAATTGTTTTCCTTATTTCGTTTTGATCCGGAAACGAAATAAATAATTAATTTTTAATAAATTATTTTATGCATATTATTATTTCTAGGATTAATATAAAGTATAATTATATAGAGGATGAAAGTGAGTTAGTGTATGAGAGAGAAAAAGAAATAAAAAAAAAGGAAAAAAATACCTTGACAGGGGTGGAGAATGAGAGCGAATGAGTTTTGGGTAAACCCAAAACTTAAAAAGGTCAAAAGGAATGATTATTTTTATAAAACAAACAGCAGAGAATGAACTTGGTTGTTTTCCATTCCGTTTTTTCATTACTCCCAACCAAACAATCCCTAAAAATAATTATTTTTGGTACTATAATTATCCATGAAGGGGAAACGATTAGTTAATCAACATAGTGGGATTAATAACGTTAAATTATCAGTTTTCCTAAAATTTTAAGACTATCTGACTGTGATAATCGGATTTGTTCATCAATGTTCTCAAGATAATTAGTATAGACCCGGTGACAGTGTAGCTGGGAATTGAGATACTGTGTATTATGTATTATGTGTGTGTTAATTGATCAATATGAATCGAAAGTGGAGCTTAGTCGTGAGAAATTATAAAGCAATTTCAATAGCAGCGGCCAAATTGCCAATACAAATTAGCTTCAGTTATTTCATTGTTGTGGATCAATAACTTTTCAGCAGAGCAGTCAGTAGATGCAAGAACCTGCTACGTAGTATGCTCCCTGGCTATAGTGTATATATGCATCTCGAGTTATATACATTGTTTTAGATGTTAGATTACTTTAGAATTTAGATGTTAATTATATATTGATGATTCAGTGGTATATAATAACGCATGTACATAGTAATGGTGTACGTGAATATTTCATGGTTAATTAGATTGTGTAACTTAGCTAAAAAAATAGTTAGATTGTGTTCAGATTTATGGGCCATATATATCATCTTAATTTAATTTTTGACAGCTGATTTTTGTACGATGTGCACACCTTTTATTAATATTTAGATTAAATTATCTCTTCCTATATTTGTACCATATTATTAAAATTGAAATATTAAAAGTTGGTAGTCGGTGGTCCTTGGTCAGGGCCGGATAGTTATTATTGAACCTAAATTTTAAACACTAATCATCTAATTAAAATATATATTGCATTAATTTCCTAAATAAAACATATCTCTAAACAAAATACATAAACATTATCTTATTAAAATAAAAATAAATATATGAAAAAATTATATAAAATATATACATAGCACATTAAATAAAATTTAAATTATTATTATAAAAATAAAAAATATATTCAAATAATATAAAAAATATTAAAACAATTTGATCCGTGCATCGCACGGGATATAAGCTAGTATTAAATAAAGTTGATAATATATGATAGTTAAGGATAATTTAATTAATCTGAAAATAAAGGGCGTGTAATATAGGGGGTGCAAATATATCCTCTTTTTTTCCTGATCCGTTTTTTTATCTAATGAATAACTTCAACAATTTAATGAAGGACAGATCGAGCCTATGGGTATGATTGGTTACGTTTTAAGTCGGTGCTTGATTATTAATTTTTAATTAAAAATGTATATTTTTATAATAATTAGTTTAAAAATGATTTAAAATTAAAAAGGGAATTTAAAGAAGTTGGTGGGATATATCCTTTTGAACAAATTAATTTATATTTATAATTTTATTGACAAAAAAAATATTATTATTTATGTTTTCAACTTATGAATTTTAATTTATTAAATAATTTTAAGTCATAAATATTTTTTTAAGTTTATTCAAACTGCCCAAATTTCTGCAGATAATAAAAATTGGGTACGTAGGTTAAATTTTTATCAAATATAGTCACAGACTGAAATAAAAGTAATTCGCTAGTAATTTATTTGATATGAGATTGATAAAGTTTTATACAAATTAAATTCACAGTTCCTTTGTCGTCTGCGATGCATTCACAGTGCTCAATATGCAGTTTTTGTCTGCCGCTAGATCTTAAATAATTCCAATTTCAGATGGCCTAACCAAGTTGCGCAGTGGGCGGGAACAAGGGATTACGAGAGGCTGAAATTCCGGTTAGAGTTAAAATAGTGAATTGAAATTTTAAATTTTTGACTAAAAAGCCGGTTCTCCTCCGGTTAGAAATCAAATTTCTAACTTTAATTTAGTGATTGATATAAATTCTAATACTTCAAATTTTGGATAAAAACATCTCGTATTTAATAAGATATGTGTTGAATTTAAGACATTTAGCCATTCGAATTCGTCGACAGTTATATTGTTAATACTCCCTCCCTCGGTTCTGCTTCAAGTGTTTTATTTGATTTTTTAACGATCAAATTTAATTAATTTTGTTCGAAAATTAAAAATATATATTTATTATTTTCAAAATCTGAAAAGTACATTTTACAGAAAATATACAAAATTTTCAATGATATATATTTTATTTTTTTTTAATTATATAATATATGTAATATTTGGTCAAATTTTAAAATTTTTTATCATTGAAAAGTCAAATCAACCATTTGAAGTGGGACGGAGTATTAATTATCAAGTTCCAATATCATATCTTGTTAACAATTTGATAATAATTTTCTAAAAAACAATTCAACAAAATTAATTAAGAGAAGTTTGAGAAAAATTAATTTACATAATATGATTAGTTAGATTACAGGGTGTTACCAAAAATTAAACATTTTGTTCATATATTTAAAAAACATGTTTCCGTCAGCAACTTCCACAACGAAGCTAAATTAAAGATAAAAGAAATCATATATTTTTTCTTCACAAAAATATGAGATAGAGTTCATGTATGACAAGTATTTGAATTCAAGTTAATTAAGATGTGGTTAAATTATTTCTGCTTTAAATTCTTTATTTTCAAGATTATGATAAGTTTTCAATTTTTTTAAATAAGAATTTTTTTTATTTTGTTAAACTTTAAACCCCGACTATTACTAAATTTTGGATCCATCGCTTTCAAGTTACTTTTTTTTAAAACAAAGAACGAACTATTCATTAAACAATATCTTGAGAAATCACATTCGATCGAAAGGAAGGAACGGCAGTCCGCTCTTTATTATCAAACATAGAAATAGCTTCTCTAGCAATTTTATGAACTTGTCATGTTCGCTGATCGTTTGATAAAATGAACAAGTCCTTAAAAATACTTAGAACAATCATCAATTATGTTGCCGAAGTACGAAGGGTCTCTGCATTTCCTTCTTATAGCCTGGACAACTAGCAAGGAATCAAGCTCAAAAACCATGTTTGCCGTATCTTGTGTTAGAGAGTATACTGAACTATTCATTTAAAATTATGACATTTTCATTTTTTATTGAGAATCTTGAATGCATATTTTAACATTGTTTGTATATTATATATTGTGGATAATCTAGTATCAAATGGAATACCAGAGGATTAGATTGTCAGTGTATATATATAATATAATAAATGTTCACAGTTTAAGTGGAGTTAAACAAACCACTGGAATGACTGAAATATTATTTGAAAATAATCTATCTTGATTATTGAATAATAATTGTATACTTTGTGTATATTGAACGGGATTAAAATATTAGAATTATTCTTCTATTCTGACAATAAAGAAGAACTAAGATTCTATAATATTATTATTGCTTAGATTCTTAATCCGGATACAGTGATTGACACTTGTATGCAATGCACATGTTTTGATTCATATGTGATGTGATATATTGTTAATCACAATATTATGTTTTGGACAATGACATTACATACAGAGTGAGATATTGACTATAAAAGAAAATCGTGTCTGAAAATATTCGGGTGATGATATCCTCTTGAAAGTTCATAAAGATAATTAAGCTTTAGTCCTGCAAGCAGATTTGTTCTTACATAATTATAAGGTTGAGTGGGTGATCAAGGATAAAAGATATTGATTAAATTAATTGTCAGAAATTAATTTAATTAATGGACATTCGATATCTTAAATATGGGGAATTTAATAAGCAAATAATATTAGAGCCAAATTAATAATTAAATCACGGCATTGGGAAAGGTAGTGCAAATATTAATTATTTAGTAGATTGAATGACATTGGGCTTGACCCAGAATGTCATTGAAAGGTCCGACCTAATTATCTAGGATATCTACTGTAACCTATATATTCATCTTATTCTCTTCTAGCTAAAGAATTGGATACTAGGGTTTTTGTGAGCAACCGTTTAAGGAGGCAACCAAGAACTAGGGTTCCAAGATCTCAAAGCTAGAAGGGAGGCAACTTTGGGAGGATCGAAGACCACACTTCGCTCAAGGTGAATACAAGAATACAGTAGAAGATGTGGATTTGAATCATTTGCGCCGTAGCGATTAATGTTAACTTTCTATTCAAATTCGTTCGTTTTCATATCATAAAACGCAGTATCATGATTTGATTGTTCCAACAATTGGTATCAAGAGCAAAGTTCTAGGGTTCTGCGTTATATGATATGATGTCCATATCGTAATTATGTATATATATAGTGGTATGCTCGTATTTTTTTGATACAGGTTGTTATCCACTATTATGGTCATGGATGTAATTATGTATTTTGATCCCACGTGGTTTAATGTGGTTGTAAATTAAATCATAAGGGTTGATTATGATAAGTTTTAATTTTTTATTTTTATTTTGATTGTAATCTTGTAATTCGAATTGTTTTCAGTTTAGATTATGATCTGATGTAGTAGAATAAATTTTTATGTTGTATTTATCGTATGTAATTGTTTGAACAACAAAGATCTGATAAACAGAGTTCTTCCGCTGCTGCATGTTGTTTTCATGACTGTTTCGTTGTTCTGGCTGCAGATCTTGCATACGATATCCGATTGAGGCGAATAATAACTTTTCGGAAATAACAGATATTTCGAGCCATTCTGAGCTCGTTTAGGCAATCAAACGGACGCCTAAAGATTTTTGAAAAATTTTCAACAGATGATTTTGAAGATTATTCTTCGGGGCCATAATAGTGGATGTATTTTATTATGTTTTGCATAAATTTTACTTATCTTGATTATTGCTACTATGTGTTCCGTGTTTGTGTTGTTGTGCCATGTGATACTAACCTTTAGCATGCTTGAACGACATGGACATAAAGTTGTTTTATTATGCTTTAATCATGATGAGTATGATGCTATGTTATGTGTTATATATATTGTTATTATGATATATGTAAACTATGAAAAAATGACGTAGGGCGATGCATCTAGATGAAATCCTCATAGTAAAATACTAAATGGGAGAGAGAATTAATTTGGTATTAAATCTCATGGTCTCCATTATTGTTTGTATGTAATTTAACACTAAGACGAATATAAATTATGTATACGTCACCCATCATGACATGTAATTTATGGTGTCTAGAGTTTTATGGAAATTACTAGAACAAACTATTAAAATTAATTATGAATATTGGAAGGTACATATGTCACCCAACATGGTGTACTAAGTTTCATAGAATTCAAATAATAAAAAGATACCTTTTTTTTATAGATTTAGCGTTCAATTAGGAAGAGAATTTAAAATAACACATCTTTGAGTATTCTTGCGTTAGTGTCTAGGAAAGCGTGCAGCTTACCTAGCCATTTAGATTGGTGTCTAGAAAAGTGGTTAGCCTCTTGGCAATGCTTCCACATGTCTGACCAGTCAGTCGGAATAATCTTTAAATTTATAATTTTAGTAGTATCTTATTATCAGGAGCAAGAATTTGTCATAGTCAAAAGGTGTATCCAGTATTATTATTAATTTAAGATTTAATAATGGTATACACTTAGATATGAAAAATAATATAGAACACCCTAACGTGGCTAATTATTTAGCAGTAGGACCAAAGTAACATTTAAATAAATTTAGGTGGTATATAAGTCACCCAACGTGGCGTACCGAAAACCTATGGTGTTTAAGTGTTGGTGTTTTAATTTTAAATAATTGTTAGAGGAACCAATTTTTTTTAACACCCTCTAATTATGTGTTATATGTATGATTCTCAGGATATAATGAGCTTTAATCCATTTTTACCATACTTAAGGATAACAAACTTACTGGACCTAACTATATTGAATGGAAACGTAATTTGGACATTGTGTTGACTGCTGAGGATACAAATTTTACATCAATGAACCCAAGCTAGAGAATCCTGCTGAGAATGTTTCTAAAGTTTAAAAGGAGTATTATAAGAAGTGGACTAAGGCTGATGAGATGTCGTGATGTTACATTCTGGCAGCAATGTCAGGTATTTTGCAGCATCAACATCAGGCTATGGCCACTACTTCAGATATGCTCTTTAATCTCAAAGAACTTTTTGGAGATCAGAATAGGGCTGCAAGGCAAGTAGCAATGAAAGCTTTAATGAACACTCAGATGACTAAAGGGACACATGTAAGGGATCATGTTCTCAGGATGATGTCACATCTGAATGAGATGGAGATCCTTGGTGTTGAGGTTAATGGGGAAACCCATATCGATATCATCCTTATGAGTTTACCCAAAGGTTTTGAGCAGTTCCACTTGAATTACCCCATGAACAAGAGGATGTATAGTCTTGCGGAACTTCTAACAAAACTTCAGGAAGCTGAAGGACTTTTTCAGCAGAGTGTTCAAGTCAATGTGGCTGATAAACCTTCTTCTTCTAAGCTAAAAGACAAGAAGAAGAAAAATGCTCAAACACAGAAAGTTGTGAAAGTTGTGGGCGTTCAAGGTGGTGCTGTGAAAAAGCCCAAGGGCAAGTGCTTCAGGTGCAAGCAGTCGGGTCATTGGAAACAAGATTGTCCTCTTCCTAAGAAGAAAAAAATATTGTTATGTCTCTTTCTCTAGTTATAGAAACATATATAGCGGCTATATCTACGAGCACTTGGTATGTAGATACAAGATCCACTGATCATGTTTGTAATTCTATGCAGGGATTTCAGCAATCCAAAATGCTTAAAGATGGTGAGATATATGTGTTCATGGGAGATGCTATGAAAGTAGTAGTAGTAGTAGTTGCAGTGGGAGATGTTAATTTATCTTTTGGTGATGATAGGAGTTTGGTTTTGAACAATTATCTTTATGTACTTCGTTTAGAATGAATTTAATTTCGGTTTCTAAACTTGCTTTGGATGGTTATAATGTTTGTTTGGATCATAATGTTTTTATAATGAGAAATAAACTAGTTATATGTTCTGGTACATTGCAAGACAATTTATACATAATTACTCCTAATTAACCTGCATTGCAACTACAACATATGGTGTTAAATAACACTATCACTACTAAAAGAAAGGAATCTTCTTCCTTGAACCAAACATATCTTTGGTACTTAAGATTAGGTCATATTAACTTGATGAGGATTTAAAGACTAATAGTAGATGGGCCTTTAGGCTCGTTGGCAGTGGATCCATTTTCAGTCTGTGAATCCTGCTTGGAAGGTAAAATGACCACTAGGCATTTTAAGGCAAAAGGGAATAGAGCCAAAGAAGTGTTAGAACTGGTTCATACTAATTTAGTGGACCCATGAATATTCAAGCAAGAGGTGGTTATGAATATTTTGTCACTTTTACTAAAGATTATTCTAGATATGGATACATTAATTTGTTGCGCCATAAATCAGAATACTTTGACAAGTTCATGGAGTACAAAACTGTAACGAAGAAGCGACGTGGAAAATGTATCAAGTCACTACGATTATATCATGGTGGAGAATACTTGCTTGGAGAATTTAGGGATTACTTATCAAAAAATGGGATCATGTCTCAGTTGACTGCACATGGCACACCCCAACAGAATGGTGTAGCTGAGAGAAGGAATCAGACTCTTTTGGAAAGTATTAGATCGATGATGAGTTATTCAGAATTAATATTTAATGACATTGGGCTTAACCCAGAATGTTATTGGAAGGCCTGGCCTAATTATCCAGGATCCCTACTGTAGCCTATATATTCATCTTATTCTCTTCTAACTAAAGGATCGAAAATGAGAGTTTTTTTGAGCAACCGTTCAAGGAGGTAACCAAGAACTAGGGTTTCAAGATCTCAAAGCTAGAAGGGAGGCAACCTTGGGATGATCGATGGCCATACTTCGCTCAAGGTGAATACGGCAATAGAGTAGAAGACGTGGATTTGAATCGCTTGCGCCATAGCGATTAAGGTTAACTTTCTATTCAAACTCGTTCATTTTTATATCATAAAACGCAGCATCATGATTTAATTGTCCCAACATCTTTTCGTTTACCCATGACAAAGCCTTGCGAAATGCCGTAGCCTCTGAAATCTTGGGGTCAAGATCCCCCATAAAACTACCCCATACCCTGCTAAAAAGTCCCCATTCTCATCTCGTAACAAATACCCGAACGACCTCAGTTTTTGCTCAAAAGAAACTACAGCATCTACATTACAGGAAAACCAACCTTGTTGTGGCTTTTACTATTTGGTTACTGTTATAATCGTGTATATATATAGAAGAACAATAGATGAATGATTATTGGAGGAAAGGGTAGAATGTATATATATGAATATATAATTGTTGCCTATTATAGAATGTATATATATCCGAATATATATATAATTGTTATATAAAAAACTCATATCTGCTATTGTTACTTTCTTACTTGATAATACAACAATGAGACAGTGCCTCTTTATATAGAAAAGGGAAACTTGGTGCCTACTCTTGCTACAGGAACTAGTACAAAGATGATGTCACCTTGATGACATAAACATATTTATGCATGTCATATTATAGCTGATATTTAACACGTCCCTTCACTCGAAAACCCGTCTTGAGATGAAAGACCTAACATGGGATTGAAGAGTGGATCACTAGAAGCCCTTGAGCATAATCTGAGTGTTCCTAAAAATAACCATCTAGGATTGGTTCATCTTAAGATAGAAAATATGAGAATTTTGGGAATACCGGGACTCGTCTTTGCGACCACGCAATACATTTTAGGTCATGTCAAAAATAGAAAGTGCTACTGTCAGCACTACGGTGGATGACTACTAATTAGTCCTTGAACTAATAAATGTTAGAACATATACCGGGACTCGAACTTGAGACCACTCAGTAAAATTAGCCTATGTTTAAACATAAGAGGTGATGTTGTCGGCACTATGGTGGATGTCCACTTCCTCTTTACCACTGCTAATAATTTTGTTTGACGCCTGATTCTACATGAGCAGAATTAGCGGATGAAGGTCCAGGTGTATCAGTCTCCATTCGAGACAATAATTGACGAAGGTCACTGAGTTCTGTTGCACTTATTACTCCTAATGAAATAATAGAATCACCATGCTTTTTAGACGCCGTCGTGCGATGAGCACTATAGTGAGTGCTCTATATAAACTCTTATCATATGATGTTAGTGAAGATGAGTGTTATAGAAGGGGGGGTTGAATACAACTTGATTAATTATGAAGTATTCTCGCTAACAAACAAGAATGATAATTAACAAGTTAATGATGCCAACAAACTAATTAGATAAAATAGCGTTTAAACTTCAAAAATTAATTTTATTAATTTTTATTTTACTACAACTGTCTGGAACATAATTCTAGCTTCGATAGATACAATAACAATGAGTTTGCTAATGTTTTTATACTTGAGAAATTCTAGCTCAGTTGCATAAGAGAAAATACTTGTGAGATATGTGTATTTATTCTGAAACACATATCCCACTTATAAGTGTACTTTCCCTTATTCCTAGAACAAAACTTGAAATAGAAATTTTGTTTTTTCTATTCAAATTTCTCTTCATTCCATTTGTAGATAAAACAACTTTGAGATATGCAGAAATCTTTGACTCTTTAAGCATGTTTTACCTTTTTCTTGAATTTTCCCAAGTTGCAGTAGTAGACTTGACAGACTAGATATTAATATCAAAATCATTCCTTTTATTTTCACTATCAAGTCTGCTACCTAAAACATACTGTCAGCTTCACTAAAAGTTTACTTTCAACTTTTAGCTTCCCTTTAGTGACAGTATCTTCGGCTCCGTATACTTTGTTGTCAAGCTTGATAGTCTTCTAAAACATATTGTCTTCAAAGCTGCTGTCAACTATCTCCGCTAATGTTGTTATCAACTACTCCGCCAAAGTTACTGTCAGTAAAACTTACTGTCTTCAATTCTTTATTCTCTTCCAAGTTTACTGTCAATATAATAGTTGATGTTATTAATACTTGTTGTCTTCAAATCTTCATTCTCCGCCAAGTTTATTATCAATAGAATAGTTGCTGTCGTCTGTTCCAATTGTGTTGGCACTTGTAATGTACTTTCATAGGTTTAAATACTTGAAATATTACTGTCTGAGTTTTGAATCTTGTTGTGTATGAACACTTAGTGAACTTCTAATACATGACTCATATTTATTCTTTTGTACAGGATAGTGACTTTCAAATGTACTGTCACCTAACTAATATTATGTTTTACTTAGCTTAATTAAACTTAAAACTAAGTATATTAGTTGATTACACCACAATCCCTAACAATCTCTCCCAATTTGTTTTTATATAAAATAAAGATAAATTAAAAGTTAATTGCAGATGCAAACTCAACTAATATAAATTGAAGTATTTGTACAAGAAAAGTATACAGAAAATTACAAGTACAAATACAACAAGTTTTCTCAAACTAATCTCCTCTAGACTGAGCAAATCTTCGATTGCGGTTTGAGTTACCTTCCTCATTTCTTCTTGGGAATCTTCATTTCATGTAGATTTTCAAGAGCTTTCAGGGCATTCTTTTCTTCATTGGTCCTGGCATAATTGGAGACACAATCAAGAATTAGCTTCACAAATTTGTAGGGTAGATCTCTAAAATCAGAATAAGTATAGTAGTTCTCCACAGGTCCTCTAGAAATATGGAGATATTTCATTCCAAGCATATCAGCAATATATATATATATATATATATATATATATATATATATATATATATATATATATATATATATCCTTTATAGATGAGAAAATCTGCTTCACCCTCATTCTATCTACCTCATCATCCTCTTGAGACTTCGATTCAATGACTTTTTCTGCTTCTGCACTTAAATTCCTTTCAGTCTCTAAAAATGAACTTGTAGTCAATCTAAAAATTCTCGTGAGATTAGTAGTGTTGAGAATTCCAAAATCTTCAACCTTCACCTCAATGTTGTCGATGATTCTTAGTGGATTAATAAAGACATGAGACACATAGTTTGGTTTTCTAGAGAATTGATCATTTAGCATGGCACACTTCAGATCAATCTCTGCTTCTTTGATTTGTTTGTTAATCCTGTCTATCTCTTTCTTTATAGATTCAACATCAATATCAAATTTCCTTGCTTTCTCTCTTTCTTCCATTCTCTTCTTCACCTTCAAATCACAAAGGTGATCCTTAGAATCCTTAGTGGATGAGTTCTGTGATTTGTGGTTCCTTCGTAGCTAAAATCCTTAGTTGGTCAAAGGTGATCTCTTCTGCAGATCCACTAGTATTATAGAAGATTATCTTTTCAGGATTTCTAAGAAGACATTTTTTAGTCCTCTCATACGCAACCTTTCTCTCAAATTCCTTCTTCTTTTTGGCTTGAATGATTATCTAAATAGTTGGGATGAAGTTTTTCTCCTCAGGGTATGGAAACTCTTCTAACTGCTCCACCAGCTTCCCTAAGAATTCCACATTCTTATCTTGCAAGGAATCCACACTCCAGAATTCCTTGACTCCATCTTCATTTATAAACATCACCCCATCTGAGTACACAATAGTCTCAGGTTCTTCTTCATCAGCAAAATCCAAGGGGTGAGATTTGAAAGAGTCCATTAAATCCAGAAATTTCCTGATCAGAATCCCTCTCAAGACTTGAGTCCTTATATCTGTCCCATGGATGATTAATAACATCTTTTTGATCAAAAAATAGATGGCATTCTTCATTTCATAGCTTATTTCTTCCATTTCTCCATTTGAGTAGAGAAGAATTATCTTACTCAAAGAGTTAACCTTAGACCATTCAACACTCACCTTGATTAAAGATTCAGCCTTGGATTGAGCCAGGTTGTTGATTGTAGGTCTCCTAACATCCAGACAGTCTTCATTAAGAACTTCAGTTACCAGCTTCCACATCCTTCTACTAGGCTTTCTACTTGAGTGTGGTCTTGGTCTCTCAGTCTTTACCTTTCTGTATTTTTTGGATAAAGAAATTTTTCTTGATAGTAACTATTCCCTTACTTCTTTTGATAATGAATTTAAAGTTACTATTAATACAGGCGTGACAGCATATTTAGATTCTTTGACAATAAACTTCTCTTTATTCCTCCTGACAACATCTTGCTTATCTGCTTCAAAACCAAGCACCACAGCCTTCATAACCCTACCTTCAATCTCATCAACTATCTTTTCATCTTCTCCATCCTTATCACCAGTTCCAAATGTCCCTGCATCACCATTATTGTTGTTGTTGGACTTAGAACTACCTTTACCTCCATCAGGCTTTTCATCATCACCATATTTTCTTTCTTCATTCTTCTTCTCTATCTTCCTTGATTTCTTTTCTTTCAACCTTCTTAACTCATCAGCCAACACCCTTATTACTTCAATTCTTTCTTTAGTTCTTTTCAACTGGTTGAAGTAGTTGAAAATTTCTTTGACTGATCTAGGCCTACACAAACTGACTTTATCCAAGTTCATTGATCTGTATTTACCATCTATGGAGTTGCTAAACTTGATACAAAGTGGATTGACAGTAACTTCAGGTAATTTTTCAACCACCATTCTTTGCAGGACTTTCTTCAAGTTTTCATTGAGCCATGACTTATCTATCTTGATTTTGAGCTTTATGGTTTCAATTACTATAATTTCCTGCCTGCTCAAATAACTTATGCTAATATACCAACTTAAACCACCCTTAGTCCTAATAGAGATCACCCATTTGTTGCTCTTTAAAACCATGACAACAGCTCTAACTGTTGACTCCCTCATGACTTCAAAAAAATTCTTGGTATCTCTGTTGGAAGAGATTCTTAGAGCATTATCATATCATTGAAGCTAATATCCTGAAACACCCTATTGTTCTCATTTTCATCCACCATTAGCAGAGATGCTTCTTCATCATTCAAGTCCTCCTTCTTTTCAACAATAAAATCATCTGAGTTTTCTTAAAATAGCTTCTCTTTTCCTTTCCCAGCCACATGAACATGGGCGTTCACAACTCCCTCCCTGATCATACACTACTAGAAAAACTGGATTAGACATTAGTTAAAAACTGATGTCTGTAGAAATTGAAACCGATGTCTTCGTGGGCGATGTTAAAGCTCCTGCTTTTTAACATCAGTTTATAACCGATGTGTAAGATTACATACCACATCGTTTTCTTATAACAAACTGATGTCTATAATTGTCATTAACATCAGTTTCTTATTTACAAACTGATGTAATAGTTTTAGATTAACATCAGTTTCTTACAACAAACTGATGTCTATAATTGTCATTAACATCAGTTTCTTATTTTCAAACTGATGTGATAATTCTAGATTAACATCAGTTTCCTGTATAAAATGATGTCTGATTACCTGTTTAACCATTCACATACAACATGCACGCCAAAAAAAGTTACCAAACCAATAAGAAACTACCAAATTTAATTACTCTTCAACAAAAGTACAGAATATGCATAATTGCTTGTCCTGGGGAGCAAGACACCCTATTACTGTTCAACAAGTAGTATAAGATATATCCACATTCAGAAATCTAATTATTTTAGGTTCTGACTGCTGTGTTTATAGTAAAATGCATCTGACATGAATTCACATCATTGGGGAAGCCACCTTCTCCACCAAGGGGAAGAGGAAGGAGTAGCTCCATTAAGGTCAGTAGGTGCGAGCAGCTCTAGCATTGTTTGCTTCTCTTTAGGGGTCAATGACACTCCCCTAACAAGGTTTAAGGCCATTATGTGCACATTAGTCCTTTGTCTGTGCTTGTTGTATGCCCAAATTCCTCCAGCAGCACCAGCAACTATAAGCTGTTCCAAACAGCCAAGTTATTAAAGCATGTGGAAATTCTATAATTTTTTAAACTTGAATTTAGATATAAATTGAATATCAGACTTAGTGGTCTTCTTAAACTTACTGGGGATAGCCATAAGGCTGCAGTCTGCATATCAAACTTTGGAGCATAAATGTTTCCCCGTAATCCTCCTCAAGCTTTTTGTATATAACCCTTATATATATTACACATGCAACACTTGAGGACATGCCACTTATTATACAAATCATATGCACTGCCACTGAACAGATAATGCAAGCCTTTTGATTTTCCCGTGCCTTTATCTCTCACGAGATTAACATCAACAATCTCTCCATATCTACACATAAATCCAATTACAGCAATTCAAACTAACATAAATTCATCAAGCAATTACAAATCGACAACTAACTACGAACAACAAAATACGCAATAACAAGCAAGGAAAAGAGAGAGAGCAACATACTGAGCGAAAACAGCGAGAAGATCGCCTTCGGTGAGATCGAAAGGGACGCCACCAACGTAAACATAAGCAGATTGTTTGTAAACAGCATGCCAAGAAGCATCTTCAGATATACCTAAAGATGCTTCTTTTGAATTTATGTTTTGTATACGCTTTACCAATGTCAGCGGGGCAACTGTAACACAACAGCAACATACAGACCAACTGATGTACCATAGAAATTTAACTGAAAAATCAATAATTGCAGTTCAACTACAAATACCAATATGCAAGGAAGCTACTTCCAGCACTAACAAAATGAATACAAAAGCTTTGCCAACAATATACATTTTCAGTTAGTCTAGACTCATGACAAATCAAAAGATCCCTGTCCTTCACTTATAGCATATAGTAGTTTCTTGTACATGACTTCCTGTTACATCAGAGAAGGTAAAACAAATCAAAAAGACGAAATTTATGACAACTAATATGAAAACATGAGCTCAAAGTTTGTTTTAGTCTCAATTATCCCAGCTTTGATTAGCACATCAAATAAGAAACATTAATTTAGCTTTAGCTTCCTCCGATCGTTTTTACCAGATTGGATACCTTTAGCTTGTGAACAACTTGCCATTTTAGGGTTCGTAATAGCCAACTGCAAGAGTTACAGGGTTATTAACTTTTACTAAAAATTCTATATATAAGTATATATATATATATATATATATATATATATATATATAATTGTTGTCATACCATTATTCCATGTGAGAGTAGCTGCTCATGCAATTCTTCTAGCGTAGCCAGTTTCGTGGTGTCTATATTTGTCATATATATCATGTACATGGCATTTTCTAGAAGGAATTAGAAGATTTCTGTGTATGTGCCCGTGCTTATGTAATTTCTAAGTAAACCATTAATTTGAAGAATAAAGATATATAGCTTACTTGACATGTCAAGAATTACTAGTTGAATCATTAATTAATAGAGAAGATATTTACACATTAAACAATGTCACGTGAGGGGAAAAAATTCTTGCTAGGAAACAAAAACTATGTATATAGAAACCGAGTCAGAGGCAATCCGAGTCAAGAAACATGTCTGGGAAATATTGAACTCAGTAGCCACTGCTTGTAACCATAACTCATCTTTCTCTTCTTCTAACAAACACACAGCAGCTGGGTTTCCCTTAAACGCTGATTCCGTAAACACATCCACCTGTTTCAATCCCATACCAACAAAACCCAGATCATGAATTCAACTTGCAAACAATGAAAAGTATGTAACTATCTAGTGATAAAGAGAGTATGAAATGAAATTACCACACAGTACTTAACAAGCTTCTTTGCCGTTTGCTACAGCTCTTTCTTGATTTACTAACTTGTCAATGTCAAATGTGTTCCTAATGTGTTCCTAACCTTAGAGATATACGACACCATAAAATCGAAACACCCTCAAGACCATTTCTGCAAATATGTAGCATATAATTTGCATAACAGAGCCCCCACCACATCACAATTCACAGTAATCATCATCACAAATCAAGCTGCCCCGTAGCAAAAATTACACCAATTGCAAACTCTAAAATCTAAAACCTAATAAATAAATAAATATCCTAACTTAATAATATACAAAATCAAACTAATTCAAAACCCCCAATTAAAAAGTTAGGGTTTCAAAATCCAATTAAAAAGTTAGGGTTTCAATCCCTAATTAAAGCATGATATTTAAGTAGTGATTAAAGCTTACCTTTAAATAATTGAGCCTTGAAAACCTTAGAGCCTTTCGAGCCTTCGATCTTCGAACCTTCAAGCTGTTCTTCGAGCTTTGACCTTCAGTTTTGCTTCAGCCTTTGAGCCTTCGAGCTGTTCTTCAAGCCTTCGAGCTGTTCTTCGTTCCGAGATGGGTTTGTGTTGTTTGGAGGTTGAAACCGGGTAACTAGGGTTCTGGAAATTTGGGGGTTTGCTTTTATGTTTTTATGTTGCAAGTGTTTAAGTTTGTGTGTGAGTTTGTGTGTTGGAATTTTTAAGTTTGTGTGTTTTAATATATTTATGTCTTACAAGGGGGAGTTAAAATATTCTAGGGGGAATATTTCTAACGGGGAAAAAGGGAGCGGGAGAATTTTTATTTTTAATAGACACTTTTTACATCGGTTAATCAATTAACTGATGTTTATATAACTAAAACACATCGGTTCACTGAAAACGATGTAATAAACAGCTTTTACATCGGTTTCAATTCTAACTGATGTTAAAAGACTGATGTCTATTCTCCTTTTTCTAGTAGTGATAATTCCTTTATCTACCTTATTTCCACCAAGCTTAGTGGTGACCTTGGACAATAATGCCAATTGGCCCTCCCCTTGAGATGCAGCTTGTGTCTCCTTATTTCTCTCAGCTTCAAACATTTCACTAGATTCACCAACCTTCTCTCCCTTAGTTGAGTTAACAGCTACAGGGATTGTCAAGTCAGTCTTCATCTCCTTCAATTGAGCAAATACAGCCTGAAAGCCATCATTCATACATTTTTCAAACTGCTCCATCTTGGCTACCAGCTTGACTTGATTTCTCCCCACAATGGCCACCTATTTAGACAATTTAGATATTGTCCTTGAAAGGGATTTCAACTTTCCATCAGCTTGTTTAGAAACAGGGGCTTTTAGGGTACTCACACACTCTGGTTTTTTATTAATGATCTCGTCATCCCTCACACTCTCACTCCCAGGGCCAAGTGCCCTTGATTTTTTGGTGCCCTCTTTTATGTTATGGCTATGCTCAAGGCCCTCTCTTTTTGCCAGGGTCTTTCCTTGCCTCTCTAATTTTTCTTGCTCACTTCTCTATTTTATTTTACTCTTATTCCTTTTCACACCGTCACTCATCTTATATGCAAGGGACTGAGCAAATACACCATGCCCTATAGATTTAGATTTTACCTTCATGACTGAGGAGATAAGATTTGAATCACTATCTAGATATGCTTCAGGGACTTGAAAGTTGTTGTCAAGATCAGGAGTGTTTACAACATCTTCAGCTTCAAAGTTACTGGCAATAGGGGGTGTTGACAGTAACTGTGTCATTAACATCAGTAAAGGCTATGACAGCATCCTGACCCAATGGAGTGACATTTTCTTCCATCCTTTGAGTGAAAGGTTCTTTTGTACTGCCAAAGAGAAACTCCATGGTAATTTGCCTCCAAATCAAAATTAGATGCCTCATATTGAAATGAGGATTCCTCCATGTGCTCAAAAATAAAAGTTTATGTATCTATAAGTGGAGGCTCATGTTGAGTGAGTTCAACATGGGATGCAGACTCTGTACAAGTTATCATAGGAGCTGACCAAGTTCAATAGGTGCCCTCTGTAGAGAGGGGACACCGAGAAAGGAGCTATTTTTCTTTTAAAGTTTTGTTCCCTTTTAAGAGGACACAGACTGTGTGACAGAGTTTGATGTCATTGACTTCTTCCTCTTAGGCACACCAGGACCCTCTGTGGGTTCATTGACATTACCATCCTTATTTGCTACAATTTGTGCAGTTATTCTCTCAATAACATCAGGAACTATCATAACCTAAAGGTTGAGGATCTCTTCTTTGTAGAAACCTGATCCTATTGAGACGAAATAGGCTCTTGAGTGACAACCCTAGACTGTTTGGAGGCTCTAACAGACTTGAAAGGTTGTGAGTGTGGGTTAGGATTGGAAAGGTCAACTCCATTCTCATCGCTTAGAGAAAAGAAAGAAAAATATTTCACAATTCTTAAATTGAGCGAGTTTATTATAGACCTCATGTGGTTAGTAATAAACAGACCCACTCAGAATTGAAGGGTTTGCTAGAAAGTATGGAGTGATTATTTTTCTTTAAGGTGGGAGACTCCATACATTGTATACTATCTAGATTAATTATGCCTATAACAGAATTAATAATAAGCATAAAGAATCAATGATAGTATATTACGGACCTCCTGCTCTCCTTCTTTCCTAGAACGAGCTTGAATAGCGGCAACATGAGCTTTCCAATGTCAATCTTGTAATTATGCATCATGGATTGCACAATCTTCCTGATATATGCTAGGACCTCATTCCAGCCGCTAGTCTTGCTTGACATGGCTCGGGTGACAACATCCATTATCATGCTTCTCTCTTTAACAAGATACTTCCTATCCACCCCCTGATGGATACCATTCGTCTGAGTTCGGGCTTGTCTTGGGTTTAGTATACCCAATCATGCTAAAGAATTTAGTAAACTGAGCATCACTAGCAGGCTCCTAGAATTACGAACCTTCTTCAGCTTCAACATGGAGAGCAACATGATGTGGGTTGAGTCGATGGTGTAGGAGTTGTTGTTGATTTGGAAGGTTATGGTGCTTGCATCCTGCTCCCCCTCATATGTAGCAGAGGTCCATAGATGTGACAATTTTGGGATCTCTAATATTGGGCTCTCAGTTAATGCATATGATAATAAAGAGTTGTTCATAAAGCCAACCAAGGGTTTGAAGGCTTCTCCATCTTTACCCACCGTAGCCATGGTGGTGAAGTTGTTTTGGGCAAGAGTACAAATGATTTGACGTCTTGTTGTAGAAAAATTAAAGGTTTAGAAATTTAGAGAGAAAGAGAACGAAGAAGAGGAAGTTGTAGAAAGAGAATTAGACGTTTTAAAGCTTTTGAGAGTAAAAGAGTTTTAGAGGAAGTAAAGAGTGAGAGTGAATTTACAGTTTGTATTTGTATGAAATGAAAAAGAAACTGTCAAGAAAGAATTTTAATCGATTAAATTGACAGTTGTATGCTTAATCCATTCCCTTTTGACAGTAACTCTTGCGCTAGAATTCACAAACACTCTTGACAGTAACATTAGTGGTTAGAATAAATAAATTACCAATAACCCTAATTTAACTATTGAAAATATGTTATGCGGGGATGAAAGTCATATTACTAGTCCTATTTGTAATAAATAGATGACAACTCAACTCAGATAAGAAAGCGAAGTAAATAATAAATATTGAATATAGAGGAAGAACAAAAGAAGCCATGACAGGACAAGAGAAGACACAAAGACCACTACAGCAGAAATATGAATCAACATTGTAGTTAGTCATCCGTGAACCAGACCAGTGCACAGGGTGTCAACAATGTCAGTGAAGATTCGTCATCAAAAAGTTCAAGTGGTTAAAAAGAATGACAGAAGACAGAAGCTGGAAGCTCAAAGGGATACAGGTTTGTTTGTATTGCAGTGTACAAGAGTCAGAATCCAAGGTTGAATATTTGACTGGGTACATGCAGTGGTGAAAAGAAGTATTGGCTAGTTTAAAGAGTCAAATTATTTCAGGAACAGAGGTACTTCTAATTGCAACTGTAGATACAGCTAAACAGGCCTGACGGTACAGACTTTAAGACAAGACGGAAAAAGTATTGACACGGAAGAAATGCAGAGTCATATATTCTTAAAAGTGGAACCCCGGTTGGAATTGATTTATCATTTCCAAGTCAAAAGGAGTTCGGTTCCAGACGATCAAGAGACCGCAACTTAGAGCGTAATGATTTATTTAATTAATAAATATTTTATTCATTTAGTAAATTATATTTATAAATATTTAAATAATATTAGATATTTATTTTTATAATTTATGAATTAAATTTATTATTTATTAATCAAAGATTATAAGCTGTGCGGGTCGAAAAGCATTTCTACGGAGCCTGTCTATAATAAGACGAAATAGGCCCTTTGCTTTTGCAAATTGAAATTGGCAGGAGGTTTTTAAAGTGACCAATCAAGGCTTGCCAAGTGTCCATTCAAAGTGGAAAGAAATGAAAAAGGCAGGTGTTGAAGTGTCATACCGAGAAATGAATTAGAAAGTCATACCGAGCTGATTTAATTTAATTAAAATAAGTCATACCGATTTATTTAATTAAATTAAGTCATACCGAGGTCGATCAAAATAAGTCATACCGAATTTCTGATGAGTCATACCGGATTCTAAAAGAGTCATACCGAGCTTTAATTTATTATATGACAAGTCATACCGAATTGTTTTCTTTATTAAATAAGTCATACTGATTTATTTAATTAAAAGAAAAATCGAATATGACTTTAAGATAAGTCATACCGAATTTTGAAGAGTCATACCGACAGAAATAAGTCATGCCCAGCTTTCTGAAGAGTCATACAAGGCTTAATTTGATGAGAAAAAGAGTCATATTGGAAGAGTCATGCTGGCTTTCCACCTCTATAAATATGAGGCCAGGGGCTTCATTTTTCAGTAGTAGAAAAATCAGTTCAAATTCAGAATTTGTTTGTATTGTAATATTCACAGACTTTCTGTGCTAGTTTGATTTTAATTCCTAAAGTAGAACAATTCATGTCAAATTTGTTCTAGGAATTAAAGTTTATTCTACCGGATATTGTAACACCCGTTCAAGTTTAATATACATATTTAACTTGAATCTTGTTTACTTACTTGCTAATTTTCTATATCTTAAATATTTTATCATAAAAATAGAAAGCTAGTAAGTCAGCCTCCCAAACACTACAAAGACTCTAACCCTCAGCTTAAGCAATAATTTAATTCCGCAAATTCTGAAAAGAATTTTAAATTGTTGTGAGTATCGCATTCAACCCCCCTTCTACGATACTTCCGGGACCCAACAGGGGATTTTATAAAACTATACTGTCAATGAATACTGACAATATGTTATTGACAGTAAGTTTCAGTCCCGCATATTATGCTGTCAAGACATGACAATATGTTAATCGGGATTTCGAGAACTATACTGTCAATGAATACTGACAGTAAATTATTGACAGTAAGTTTCAGTCCCGCATACTATGCTGTCAAGACTCCTTCAAGTGATCGACAGTAACTTATCACAATATGATAGTATAGATAAAATATGATGTCAAGACACTTAACAGTACTTTTTACTAACACCATATGAGACAAATTACTAAAAGTAAATTAGTTAACCTCTCAGTGAAATTCCATCATGTATTTCCACTGTGATAGAAATCAAAACACCTTAACAGCCCATTAATTCACAGAGAAATTCAGTTAACTGATATTTTTTATCACTAAATCAACTTACTATAGAAATACATTAACATGCCTAATTCATTCACTAGCCTATTGAATATCTTTTCATCCAATGGTTTGGTGAAAATATCTACAAGTTACTTCTCTATGGGCACATAGATTAGTTTGATTGTGCCTTACTTCATATGCTATTTAATTAAATGATGTATGATGTTAATGTGCTTAGTCTTGGAGTGTTGAACAGGATTTTTAGAAAAGGCTATTGCACTAGTGTTGTCACATTAGATAGGGATCCCTTGCAATGCCAAGCCATAGTCCAATGATTTATTCCTCATCCAAAGTAACATAGCACAACAACTACCAGCTGCAATGTATTCAGCCTCAGTAGTTAAATTTGACACATAGTGTTGCTTCTTGCAAAACCATGAAACCAATCTTTCTCTCAGAAACTGTCAGCTTCCTATTGTGTTTTTTCTATCAATTTTACATCTAACATAGTCTGAATCTGAGTAGCCAACCAAGTCAAAACTAGATTATTTAGGATACCAAAGGCCTAAATCTTGAGTTCCTTTCAAGTATCTAAAGATTCTTTAAACTTCCATCAAATGTGACTCTTTTGGATCAGACTAAAACCTTGCACACAGACCTGTAGCAAACATGATGTCAGGCCTGCTAGAAGTTAGATAGAGGAGAGAACCAATCATTCCTCCATACATCTTGTTATCCACCTACTTTCCTTTTGAATCCTTGTATTGTTGAGTTACTGTTAAGATTAGAGTCATTGCAGGTGATGAGTCTTTCATAGCAAATCTCTTTAAAATATCTCACAAATTTAGTTTGGCAAATGAATATTCCATCTTTCTTTTGATAGACTTGAAGTCCAAGAAAAAATACTAATTCACCTATCATACTCATCTCATATTTGTTCTGTATTAACTCAGAGAATTCTTTGCACAGTTCTTCATTTGTTGAGCCAAACATGTTATCATCCACATAGATTTGGACTAGAATGATATCTTTTCCATGTTTTTTGAAGAACAGAGTTTTATCCATAATCCCTCTTGTGAAATTGTTCTCAAGGAGAAATTTGGAAAGGGTATCATTCCAAGCCCTTGGGGCTTGCCTTAAACCATAAAATGCTTTGAGTAGCATGTACACACAATTTTGTATCTTTAAATCTTCAAAGCATGGGGACTATTCAACATAAACTTCTTCTTCTAGTTCTCCATTTAGGAAAGCACTTTTTACATCCATTTGAAATACCTTGAAGTTGTTAAATACAAAAAATGCCAAGAAAATTCTTATGGCTTCAAGTCTAGTAACAGGGGCAAATGTTTTATCATAATCAATTCCTTCATGTTGACAGTAACCTTTTGCTACCAGCCTTGTTTTGTTTCTTGTGACAACTCCACTATCATCCATCTTGTTTAAGAAGACCCACTTAGTACCAATTACATGCTTGTTCTTTGGTCTAGGCACCAATTCTCAAAAACAGCTTCTTTCAAACTGGTTGAGTTCTTCTTGCATTGCATTAATCCAATCTGGATTAAGAATTGCTTCATTTAGAGTTTTAGGCTCAACTTGAGACAAGAAGCATGAGTACATGCATTCATTGGTCACGTTTCTTCTAGTCTTCACTTATGTTCCTGGATCACCAATAATTAAATCATTTGTGTGATCCCTGTTCCACTTAGTTTCTCTTAGGATATCTCCAGAATCTTCTGCATTCTATTGATTGAAAGCAACTTTTGCTCTTGTACTGTTGATTACATCAATTTCTTCAAGTCCACTATCCATGGGAACATTTCTAGAGAAATCTGTTTTTTGAGCAATTCCTTCATTCTCTACAGATTGATTATGATCCTTAGTTGGACCAGAAATTGTGTTCGACTATTGGTGATTCTTCATCATCAACATCTTCCAAATAGCCTTGATTCTCAAAAGCTAAGGACTCTGATTCTTGACTACCTTTGTAACACCCTAGTCTCACATCGAGTAGATTGAGATAATTTGTTCAGTATATAAGTAAAAAGTACTACTACTAAGTGCACCAACAAATCATGATCTTTTGGGGTCCTGTGGTGGGCTTGTGGATTACCCAAGTTGTTGCATTAGGGCCAGTTTACTCTGCGCTTATTCGGATCCAGAAGTCGGGACTTGACCCGATTTTTGAAAAAGACTCGGGATTTGACCCGGGTTGTCACATATGGTATCAGAGCCAACTCTCGAAAGCTTGATTCGTCAAGTTGCCGGAGGTGGGGACACGAAGGCTGGTGGTATTATCCCACAATGGACAGAGGTCCGGAAGTGGGGATATGAAGCCAGCCGGTATTATCCCACAATGGCTAGAGAGGTATGATCTGGGCCTATGGGTTATCTGTTCGGCCTGACGAGGACGTCCGGAATTTAAGTGGGGGAGTTTGTAACACCCCAGTCCCACATCGAGTAGATTGAGATAATTTGTTCAGCATATAAGTAAAAAGTACCACTACTAAGTGCACCAACAAATCATGATCTTTTGGGGGCCTGTGGTGGGCTTGTGGATTACCCAAGTTATTGCATTAGGGCCAGTTTACTCTGCGCTTATTCGGATCCGGAAGTCGGGACTTGACCCGATTTTCAAAAAAGACTCGGGATTTGACCCGGGTTGTCACAACCTTCAACACCAGTAAACTTGGTTTCATCAAATGTGACATTCACACTTTCATCAAAAAACTTTATGATCAATGATATAGACTCTATATACTATTCTTTCAATACTATTGCCCATGAATATCCCTTCATAAGTTTTAGTATCAAACTTCTCTTTGACCTCTGTTGAATCTTTCATGATATAACATTTTCTTCCAAACACATAAACTTAGGATTCATGTCAAGATTTGGACTTTGAACTTAGGATTCTTGTTAAGGACTCTTACTAGAACAATAATTTATTTTACAGCTTCATCCTTGGTTACCAGGAACTTCACCCAATTGTATCTTGAAAAATCATCAACCATCACAAGGACATATCTTTTCTTTACCAGTGACTGCACATTCACAGGACTAAATAAATCCAAATTAATAATTTGAAAAGCTTCATTAATTAAACCACTGGGAGTGCTTTTATGAGTACCTCTCCTTATTTTCCCTTTTTGACAATCATCACACAATCCTTCTTGACAGAATTCAAGTTGAGAAAGACTTTTCACCAATTCTCTTTTCATTAGATAATTCATAGCTTTGAAATTCAAATGAGAGAACTTCTTGTACCACATCCAGCTTTTAGAAGATGAAGCTTCACTGTAGAAATAGTAGATTTATCCTTTCTTACTAAGTCAAGATCAGCAATGAATAGGCTTCTTTGCCTTACTTCTTGAAGAGCTTTTTCTCCTGTCTTCTTGTTGACAATTGAGGATATGTCTTGATCAAACTAAACATTGAAACCTTTCTCACAAAATTAAGTAACACTCAATAGATTGTGCTTCAATCTAATCAGTAGAGATATTTTCATAATCTTCAAGTTACCAACTTCCAGTATGTCATATCCCATTGTGAAACCAATGTTGTTCTAACAAAAGGTTACATATGGGCCAACCATTTTCTTGAACTGTGATAACAGGGCTTTATCACCAGTCAAGTGTCTTGAGCATCCACTGTCAATGATCCACATGATTCTTTTATTTTTCTTGTTGCCCTGCAAAGTAAGATTTTCAAGTTGCTTTTGGTACCCAACTCTCATTGGGTCCATCCGGCTTAGCCAAATCACAGTTTAAGGTAGGATTATTTGTTTTTCTTTCATTAGTTTTTAACATGACTTCTGTGGCCACCCATTTAGATTTGATGATTGGTTTTGGGTAATTGTTTTTGGGTGGCTTTCCCATCCTAGCTTTAGGATGGTTTGGACTCTTTACCTTATCAATTTTGACAAATATTATATAAGCATACATCATTGGAAGCAATATGAAAGGTAAAGCAGATGCTTAGCATATTTAATTTACAAGGCATGCAATCAAAATTTTCACAATGAGATACTTGTCTGTCTAATAAGGGAGTGTTATACAAGTTTCCATTAACAGATATGGCATGTTTTACTTCAGACTTATTCTTGGTACATGCATGAGTTAAATGACTAGAAGACCCACAGTTGTTACACAATTTTCTTGGAGCATTAGGAATATAACCATAATCATTTTTCTTATTTATTCCTAACTTTCCATTCATGTTCTTCTTGGTCCTCATGATAGTAGGTTTGGAAGTTACTGTCTTACTAGTGTTGACAGTATGTTTAGATGAGACTGTCTTGACAGTATGATTTAATCTTACTATCTCGATAACAACTTCTGAACTTGATGTCTTGCTAGTGTTGACAGTATCTTCTAGACCTGAGTATTGTCAAGGGCAAAACTAACTGTCTTGGGGATTTTGACAGTATCTTTTGACCTAATGGTTTTTTTAATAATATCATTGTCCTTATCATCTAGAATTTGTTTAAGAATTAGATATTTCTCATCAAATTCAAACCCAACCTTTTTAAACATGGGATTCTTGAATTTTCTAAGTATAGAGGGCCTGACAATAGGTTTGTCAATAGTAGTGTCTTCTTCTACCACATGCTTTTTACCATTTTTCTTCTCATAGTTAAACCCTATACCTATCTTTTGATTTTCAATATTATCAACATGGTATGATTTTAACAATGAAGAAGAATTTTTATAGGCTTTGATTTTAAGCTCATTTTCAGTAATCTATTTTCTGAGAAATTCCTCAATCTGAAAAGCACAAACCACCTTGTTCTTAAGAATCTCATTTTCTTGTTGTAAGGAATCAAAAGCATTCTATCTAAGCTCTAGTTCTTCATTCTTGCATTTTAATGATTCATTAGCATTAGTCAGTTTGATAATCTCTACATTAGCAGCTAGCATGCTTGTATGAATATTGAAGATTTCAGAACTTAAACTTTCAACAGTTTTCTTGTACTGAGATGCAGTCATACCAATAGTAGTAAGAAAAGGTACATGTCTTGATGAAGGAGGTGTCTCTTCTCCAGAGTTTGCCATTAGAGCTAGGTTCCCATACTCTTCATCTTCTTCATCATCAGATTCCTCTCAGCATTTGCCTTCAGCTACAAGTACCCTACCTTTTTACTTCTTGAGCAAGGCATCATACTTTGTCTTGAGTACCTCATAGTCATTATCATTTCTTCTCACTTGCTTTGGCCTTTTGCATTCAGTTACAAAATGCCCCATCTCCTCCATGTTTTGATGTGCTTCCTTTGTTGAACTTGGAGCTTTAATCTTTGGGTTTGAAAGACATGTTCTTCTTGAATCTTAGGTTTGAGAACTTTCTTGCCATGTAAGCCATAGTTTTGTTTTCCATGTTGTCAATTTTATCGAGGGTGTAGAACTCATCTTCACCACTATCTTTGAGTTCAAGAGTATTACTATCATCCTCATCAGTGACTTCTTCAATCTTGATTTGTTGTTGATGTTGAGATTCCTGAAACTACAACATTTTTAGAACCTTAGCCACTAAAGCATTTGAGGTGTTGGTCATCTTCCCTCTTTGGCCAGACTGAATAGCTCTCTTTTATAACAGCTCCAGCTCATAGGTTTTGAAAATGCTATATAAAGTTTTAAGAGAAACTTTTGATATATCTATTCCTCTCTTATGGCAGTAACCTTGTGCTCCAGATGGTCAGGAAGTGTCAACATGAATTTCATATTTACCTCATTCTTATCATAAAACTTTTCATGCAGCTACAAGAAATTTATCAATCTGTTGAATCTCTCAAACATCTCAGTCAACCCTTCATTTTTCTTGGCCGTAAAAGCATCATACTGAGATACCACGATTTGTCTTTGGTTGTATTTTACCTCTTTTGTTCCTTCACACATTATCTCAATGGTTCCCGTATTTGTTTGGCACTTGTGCAGATGACAATGTTGTTATACATAACATTGTCATGTGCTTTAATAATTATGAACTGTAAACAGTCATCTAAAGATACTTTTTCTTTTTCTGTATCATTGTACTCTGAAACCTTTTTAGGAAACCAGTAGGCAGGTATTGTCTCACCTTCCACTGTGGTTTCAGGTACATATGATTGAGGGATAAAAAAACCATTTTCCAAAATACCAGGATAAAGTGGGTTTCATGTTTTTATGAACAACAACAATTTTCTTTTCCAAAGATTATAATATTTTTTTATTAAAGGTGGGTATTTTTACGCTGCTTACTTTCTGTGTACTCATTTTGGATCTTTTCAGGTTAGATATGTTAAACATGCTACTCTGATACCAGTTGATAGTTAAGATGAGTGTTGTAGAAGGGGGGGTTGAATACAACTTGATTAATTATGAAGGATTCTCGCTAACAACAAACAAGAATGATAATTAACAAGTTAATAATGTAAACAAACTAAGTAGATAAAATGACAGGGAGTTTAAACTTCAAAAATTAATTTTTTTTTGCTACAACTGTATGGAAAATAATTTCAGCTTCGATAGATACAATAACAATGAATTTGCTAATGTTTCTATACTTGAGAAATTCTAGCTCAGTTGCATAAGAGAAAGTACTTGTGAGATATGCGTATTTATACTGAAACACATATCTCACTTATAAGTGTACTTTCTGTTTTCCCAGTTACACAAGTAGAAAGGGGGTTGAATACTTGTGTACTCTTTTTACCTGATTAAAATCAACTTAATGTAATATAAAGCTTTGAATTAAGAACAAAGAACAAACACAAAGATATGAATGAATACTATTTGTATTATTGATGAATGAATACAAACTCTCCTAGGATGTACACAAACCGTAGCAGCTTCTTTATTTTTCACAGTAACTCTCTATGTCTCTATGCTCTCCTAAAAGTTTCACTCTTAAATTAGGTTACATAGAGTGTTTATATAGAGAGCTTCCTATCAACTAATAACATAAAAACAAATTACAATAGGAATAGAATTCCTAATTATTAATTCACAGTTTCCTTTTGTAATCCTCCTTCCTTCCCATAACATATCTTTAATATATTTGCCTTTGTCTTCGAAAACTTTCCATTATTGTGATCATCTCTTAAATTCAGCTTCAGATTTATAGATTCTGAAAATCTCCAGACTCGGATGATCTTCAGTCTCTGACAGACTATAGACTCTGATAGTCTATAGACTCTGATTGAACTCCAGACTCTGATTTGCATCTAGACTCTGATCTTGTTTTTTTAGACAAATCTTCTAAGTACAAATACTCTTGTTACCTGTACAGGGACTGACTAGACTCTGATTTTTATTTACTTGTATTAGAGACTAGAAAGACTTGTTCAATTATAGATATATCTTGTAGACTCTGCTCTAGCATTTTGTACATCACCAACTGAATATATTCCTAAAAATCTCCCCCTATTTATGCTTTATAAACTTTAAGCATAAATCAAGGTTTGATGATGTCAAAACTAAAGAATTAAAAAATTAATCTAGAACAGAAAAAATTATTTTTAAGGAATAAGAATTACTTCTCAATTGATCTTTTCAAAGGCTGGATTGTTCTTCAAAAATGATTTAAGCATATTTTCCTCAGCAATTGCAAGAGTTTCACCAACATACTTCTTCAATTCCTTCATTTCTTCATTTGCACATTTAATTTGACAATAAGCTGCTCTTAGATCATTTGCACTGCAATCTTGTTTTATCAAATCTTTTAACATCAGAACAATGACTTTCTCACTCATAGGTTGAAACCTAAAGTAATGAACCACACCTTCTTGGAGCTTGATTTGCTTTTCTTCTAATGGCATGTCTTAATCATTCCCTTCAGTATCAACATATTTTAAAAAAAAATTGTCCATCTATTTATTTTTCTGTCTGTGCAGAGTCAGCTTCCTATTAATCTCCTTAAACCATTTACTGGTGACAACCTCCTTGCTTTTATTTACTTCATTAGAAATCTGCAACATGAATATGATATATTGTAATTCTTCGGCCTGTTTGAAGAAGATAAAATTTGATTGGCTAATCCATCTAACAGATCCTCCTTCCAAAAAGTATACAAGCATCTCATTTTGCATCTTTTTTGTACCTCCCTGACCTCATGATACCTTTATTTCAAAAACATTATAAACAATTTGAGTAGATACTACTTTGTTTAAGTGTTTCTGTGTAATCTTCTTAAACTGTCTATCTGTCAAGGATTGAGGATCCCTTGTTAGAGTAGATGTTTTATCAATATCAGATTCTTCAAAACCTCCAAGTCCTATCTTTATTTTAGCTCTTAATTGCAGGTTTGATTGACTACATTGCAGTATGTAGGTTCTTGTATTTCTTCATATTCTGATTTCTTCTTTAGCTTATCAGAGTCTGGCTTAGACCCTGATTTCTCATGTCCAGTCCCTGACTGGTGTGTTTTTTAAGGTACAGCCACTCCAGACTATTTTTGTTGCACACCACCAGGTCCCCTAGGACCATGAGAATCCTTATTCTCATCATCATCTCTTCTCCTTTTAACTCCCTTTGACATGCCTTCATCTTTGTAGTTGCCATCCTTATTACTCCTTCTCTCCCCCTTTTTGACATCATCATTCTTTGTAACAACCAGAAGAATGTTCTCAAGAACAGAAGTGATATTGGCTTGAGCTGTGATGACCTGATCCACCTTGGTAGTAAGAGAATCAACAGACTTCCGAAGAGTTGTTTGCTTGGACTTGAATTCAGCCAAGGAGTCCTTCACATTAATGTCTTTATTTTGTTGAAGAGAGTATACAGTCTCAAATTTTGTTTGTAGAAGAGCAGTAGTAGTATCCACATTTGTCAGTTTTGTTTGGATATGAGAAATATATGTGATCACAACAGCTAATTGAGATTGTGTAGAACTAAGGTCAATGGCTACATCATACTCTTCTTCAACCAGAGAAACATCAGGCTTCTCTCCAGGATAATATACATGCTCTTGCAAGAAGAACTTCTTCTAAAAAGCCTTCAATCTCTCAGCTCTATGGATATCCAAAATGAAAGCAAAAGAATATTCATCATCAATTCCCTTGGCATGTGTTGTCTTCCAGGATTGAGGAAAGACTTGATCAAAATAGTTGAAAGATGGATTCACCTCCCCTTCATCTTCAGCATTTGAATCATCAACAGCAGCAACATGCTCTACTTTCTGGAGGTGTAGACCTTGATGGAGGTATAGACTCTGAAACTGCATAATGGACTATAGACTCTGACTCCTCAGTTGAGTGATCAGGGTCTGTAGATTCTGAAAGCCTAGCCTGAATTGGCATTATAAGAATATGATTTTTTGACTTCATAGATGCAGTATCAGGTTGAGTAGTTGATGCATTCATCAGAGTTTTCCTGACTAGAGAATCCACCAAGTGAAGTTGTGGCCTCTATGTGAAAGATTTCTGAGCAGCTAAAGCCTCCTCCTTCATGCCAATCTGCAAGATCAAAGAAAATAAGTTTTCATCCATCCCCTGCTCCAACTCATTCGACCAATTCTTAGGAAAATCTTGATCCCAATAAGTGAAGCTAGGTTCAGGATACCCTAATCTCTCAGCCTCATAGTGGGGTTGGACACCCAATCCCTCAAACTCACTCAGGCTCCCTACATCCTTTTCTACCTCTCCTTTTGCCTGGACCAGTGCCAGCCCCTCAATAATATTTTCACTCAATGTGGAAGGTACACTCAAAGATCCTACAGAAGGGGGGTTAAGAGAAAGAGAAGATACTTCAATACCTGAACCTACTTGATGGAGGGGAACCCCTTCAAATGTCTGAATACTAGGGGTTTCCACAAAGAGGTGAGCAACAACATACTCTGAACCCTTACTAGCTTCTTCTTTCTTTTCAGAGACTATTAGCTCCAGTATTCCAGTCTCAGGGTCTATTATAGACTCTAACTGCTTTAGTATGTCTTCGTTAGAAGTCAGAGTCTTAGTGTCACCGTCTTGGACTATTAATGCATGAGACTCCCCCTCAAAGTGTATAGACTTTAACATAATTGATTGTGAGATTTCTTCATGAGCATCTATCAGAGTCTGTCCTCCCATATACTGGGGTTCTCAACAACAGTTTATGAAGTTGTCAAAGAGGGCCTATCAATATGCTCCCCTCCTCCACTATCACCCAACCTCTGACTAAGTGGTTCTTGTATGGGTGAGGCAGACTGAGCACCTATTTCACTAGTCACCACTGATGCACTAGTCTCATCTTCCAACTTTCCTCCAGCTTCTACTTCCTCATGTTGTTCTACTTGATTCAATGCATCTAAATGATCATTTAAAAAGGTTCTTGCATGGATTGCATTGATGGCCTGGGCATAAGTGAGATGGAAGAGATCCTGCAGATCCTTTGCAATTGTTTGATAATAGCTGCCCTTTAGTTGATCCAACCTACTTTGATAAGTTGGATATATGTATTTATTGGCCACTTTCCCTACTTTTTGGATAAGATAATCAACCACCTTCCTTGGAAGAAGCTGAATAGTAGAAATCCAGTCAATAGTTGTCCTGTAGATAACCCCATTATTCCAAATTACTTCATAGTTAAAAACTGTTTGCTCAATCTCAGTTTCCAACTCAGCAACAGACTTTGATTCTCTCATTTCCAAGATTTTAATCTTCTTAGACTTTGGCTTATCAGAGTCTGGCCCACCAAGTGCTTTGAGAACTTCAAATGTCTTGCCTTCTATGACTCCAACTGCTTTAGATTGAAGTGAAGAAGTGAAGAGGTAGCTATATAGATTGGTGACAACATCCCGTGTAGACATTTGTAGCTCCAACTCCATCTTCTTCCTTAGGGCATCATAGGTAGTGAGGATATCCAAGTCTTGAGACTTTGTCTGGAATTGATTTGGATCCTCAATTGGCTCTACCAAAGGATATAAGAATAGCAGTACCTCATCAGTTGGAATAATGACTTGGTCAATGAGACATGAGGCTACATCCAATGGCATTCCTTCCCAAAATGTTTCATAATAAGAGTTTAAAGGCAGTCTAGACTCTGACTCAACATTAGACTCTGCTCCAGGAGATTTTTATATTTCAAAGTCTGGCTCTGCAGGAATCTTGGGAGCATTTGTTTTCTACAAAATAGGGTTAGTAACAATAGTAGGCTTATGTTTGTGGGAAGAAAAAGCCTTCATCAATCTCCTGTATGTTTTAGCAAAAGATTTCTTAGGAGTCTCAATTTGAGATTCCTGAGGTGCATCACTAGGTTTTTGAGAGTCTACAGCTTAGGCTTGAAGGTTAGATTCTGGTGCATCATGACTTTCTTTTAATAAAGAAAGTCCTCCAATAACCTGTTTCTCTAGGGGGTTGAGCTCCTCATCACTTGGCTCATCTACAAGTCTGTTTAGTATCAACTTCCTCCTTTTTGTAACAAGTGCCTTTTGAGAGACACCATAGATTGGTTTTCTGGATATTAATTTCTTGGATTGTTTGGTGGAAGAGGATTTGGCTCCTTGGGGAGGTGCAAGAAGGCCTTCTAGTACTTTTTCTTGCACTATTTCACCATTAAAGAAAGAATAAGTATAGACATAAGATTTTTAGGCAGTAAGTTTTACCTTCATTACCTGTGGATATACCATGACAGGTAGACTCTGCTTCTTGTCATCAATTCTCTTGATGTTAGAGAAAATTCTTCTTTGTTGCCTGTAAGCCTACACACAACAATCATCTGCAAGCTTGATAGATATGTTAGGAAAAAAGTGGTTTAAAAGAAGCATAAAAAATCTATGATAATAGACTTTCTTCTTTCCCTCTTGCATATTGTTCAATTTTGCTCCCATTTGAGTGAGCAACATATCACCAATGTTGATCACTTTATCGAACAAGAGACTATAACATATCTGATATGTAATGAAAGTAATAGCATCAAAACCATCATATTTACCAGTAAAGTATTTAGCAATTTGGTCAAAAAAAGAAAGACCATTCCTTTCTTAAGTAAGGCCTAGTTATTTTACTCATATTGTCTAAACTACCAGAATAACCTCATGACGGTTGATAGAGCAGCCATTGAATTGCTTAAGTTGATAGTGATGAGAATTCTTAAAAAGATTTGCTAGGGTTCGAGAATAACTCTGAGTATATTTGCCTTAGAAAATAAATTGCAATAAACAAGTGAGTTAATTGTATGTAGAATTGATGTTTTGTGAAATTTGCGTACAATACACATGAGTCTACAGCCTGTAACCAATAAAAAGTAACTGTTACCGCCTATTTCAATTCATTTGAACGGTTCATACATAATTAGGGTCTACAGGCGCGAATTTTAACCGTTTCAGAGTCTAGTAGTTATGAACTGCAGAGTCTATACACTCGGCCTTTAGAGTCTAGAAATTAGACTCTGTCAAGATAATGTACTTCATGAATATTGCAATAACAAATTATAGTTTGATAATCAGAGACAATAAATAAAGTACATACCTTGCTGCTTGTAATGATCATGCAATTACATATTTAACATACCTAACTCAACTACCAGTTTGAGAAAGGTGGACTCATCAAGTGGTTTTGTTAAAATGTCTGCAATTTGTCAGTCAGTTGAAATATAATGAAGTTCAATAGTATCATTTTCAATATGTTCTATAATAAAATGATACCTGACATCAATGTGCTTTGTTCTGGAATGTTGGACTGGATTTTCTGCAATTTTAATAACACTAGTATTATCACAATACATAGGAATTTTTAAAAATGTTAGTCCATAATCAAGTAATTAATTTTTTATCCACAGAATTTGGGCACAACAACTTCCAGCTTCTATATATTCAGCCTCAGCTGTTGAGGTTAATACAGTTTGTTATTTCTTGTTGTACCAAAAAATTAACATGTTGCCAAGAAATTGACATTGACTTGTTGTGCTTTTCCTGTCCACTTTGTGTCCTGCATAATCAGAGTCTGAATAGCCAACTAATGAAAAATCAGACTCTCTAGGGTACCAAAGACCCAGAGTTTGTGCACCCTTGAGATATTTAAAAATTCTTTTCATAGCAATTAAATGTGATTCTCTAGGGTCAGCTTGAAATCTGGCACACATGCATGTTGTAAACATTATATCTGGTCTACTGCAGTTAAATACAATAATGAACCAATCATACCTCTGTAGCTAGTATTGTCAAGTTTCTTACCCTTTGGGTCAGAGTCTAGCTTAGTGGTTATTGACATGGGAGTTTTGGCAGTTGTGCAATCTTATAAATTAAACTTCTTCAAGAGTTCCTTCACATACTTTGATTGACTGATGAAAATTCCATCATTTGTTTGTTTGACTTGAAGTCCCATAAAGAAGTTCAATTCTCCCATCAGGCTCATTTCATATTTAGACTGCATTAGTTTGCTAAACATTTCATAAAGTTTCTCATTAGTAGAAAAAATATAATATCATCAACATAAATTTAGACAAGCAGAATATCACCTTAATGTTTTCTAATAAAAAGAATTTTATCATGGTACCTCTTGTGAAACCATTTTCAAGAAGAAATTTTGATAGAATTTCATACCATACTCTAGGTGCTTGCTTCAACCCATACAGTTCCTTGTCTAACTTGTAAACATGATCAGGAAATTTTGGATTTACAAATCCTGGGGGTTGCTCCACATAAACTTCTTCTTCCAATTTTCCATTTAAGAAAGCCCTTTTCACATCCATCTAATAGACTTTAAATTTTGAATGAGCTGCAAATGCAAGAAATATTCTGATTACTTCTAGTCTTGCTACTGGTGCAAAGGTTTCATCATAGTCAATTCTTTCCTCTTATGAGTATCCTTTTGCAACTAGTCTTGCTTTATTTCTTACCACAATACCATTCTCATTAAGTTTATTTCTGAACACCCATTTTCACCAATAATTGATCTATATCTAAGTCTTGGTACAAGCTTCCACACTTTATTTCTCTCAAACTCATTTAGTTCTTCCTGCATTGCAATAATCCAATCAGGGTCTTGCAAAGCTTCCTCAATTTTTTTTGGTCCAGTCTTTGAGAGAAAACAGCTATATAGAAATTCATTTTGAGTGGTTTTTCTTGTTTACACACCACTCTCAGGATCACTAATTATTAAATTAGGAATGTGTTCCCTTACCCATTTTCTAGCTGGTGGAATATTGGTTCTTGAATTTGAAGCTTTCCCTAAATCCTTGGCATTTTCTATTTGTAAGTGGAAATCGAATGAGAAGGCTCCCCCTGAGTTGTTTAATTCTGCAAAGGATTCAGAGTTATTTGATTCAAACCCTGATGGATTAGTTTCTAAAGAACTAGACTTTGTCTATCTATACTATGACTAACTAGTCCCTGAATTGTTAGACTCTGAATTAATTGAAGTGTAATTTTCTAGCTCCCCCTCAGAGTGTGCGGGTTCTAGCATTTTCTCAAGAGTGATTTGAGACTTTTCATTTTCATCATCTTCATTTATCTCAGAACTTTTAAAATTTTCAAATTCAAGTGTTGTAGATTCTGGTTCATCCTGCAGACCTGTAATCTTTCTATCATCAAATGCAACATGAATAGATTTCATAACAATTCTGGTTTTGAGATTAAATACCCTGAATGCCTTTGTATTTGATTCATATACAAGGAATATAGCTTTATCAACTTTTGCTTCAAATTTACTTAGCTTTTCAGGATGTACTTTTAGTACAAAACATTTATACCCAAATATGTGAAAACGTTTCACACTAGGCTTCTTGTCCTTCACCATTTCATAGGGAGTCTTTCCATGCATATTTATTAAGGTATAGTTTTGAGTGAAGCATGTTGTATTGAATGCCTCAGCCCAGAAATATACTGGTAGTTTAGACTCTGTCATCATTGTCCTTGCTACCTCTATGAGTGTTCTATTCTTTCTCTCTACAACTCCATTTTATTGGGGTGGTCCTGGTGCAAAAAATTATTGAGTAATTCTCTTTGATGCACAATATTCCTCTATGATTGTATTCTTGAATTCAGTACCATTGTCACTCTTGAGAATTCTTACTGTCTTCTTTGATTTAGTTTCCAGGAAAGTGATATGGTCTATCATGTATTGTGAAGCTTCATCCTTTGAGTGCAAAAAGAAAACCCATGTGAATCTTGTAAAATCATCTACAATGACAAGAGCATATTTCTTTTTGTTAATAGACAACACATTTACTGGACCAAACAAATCAAAATGTAATAGATAAAACGGTTCAGAAATGGTGTTTATTGTTTTGCTCTTGAAGGATGTTTTCCTTTGTTTTCCAATTTGACAAGCTTCACAGAGTACATCTTGAACAAAATTAACATGTGGTAAAACTCTCACAAGACTCTATTTTACTAGCTTGTTGAGTGTTGTAAAGTTGATGTGAGACAGTTTCTTGTGCCATTTCCAGCTTTCTTCAGTTGAGGCCTTGCTGTATAAACAAGTGATTTCCTTGTGAGTGAAATCCTCAAGGCTGGCTTCATATATGTTACCATGTCTAAGTCCTTTGAAAACTAAATTGTCTGTTTCTTTGTGAGTTACAAGACACTCTTTGTTGTCAAATCTAGTATAGTAACCTTTATCTCCAAGTTGACTAATACTTATAAAGTTATGTTTCAATCCATCAACTAGAGCTACTTGTTCAATGATTACATTTCCAAATGCAATTTTTCTATATCCTAGTTTTTGTCCTTTGTTGTCATCTCCAAAGGATACTTCTGGGCCAGCCATCTCCACAAAGTTTGTAAGCAGGAATTTCTTTCCAGTCATGTGTCATGAGCATCCACTGTCCATGATTAGGGTTACTTTCTTTACCCTTGTTCCTTGCATACAGATAGCAACTAGTTAGATGTTTTGAGGACCCGAATAGTTTTGGATACCTTCTTACTAACCTTAGGTGAAACAAGTTTAGGAATCTTTACTTTGGATTTACCTGTTTCCATTGTTGTCTTAGACTCTGGTGGAGTCTTGATAGTGTCATACCAGCTTTTGTCAATAGAAGATTTTAGCTCATAAAACTTGTAATACAAATCATGATAGTCCCTAGTTGTACACATCCAGGTACTTCATCTACTATAGGAAAATGAATCTGACTAATGAGTTGATTTTTGATCAAATCATACTCAATTTTCAGTCCAGCTAGAAACTTCATCACTCTTTCTTCTTGTACCAATTTTTGGTACTTTTCTTGGTCTTTAGCCTGTTTGCACTCAAATACAGTGTAGTGGTCTGACTCCTTCCATAGTGATGTGAGTTCTGAATAATATTCGACCAGTGTTCGACCTCCCTGAGTTATAGCCCATATTTTTTACTTCACCTCAAAATGCTTGGCCATATTATCGGAATATGAGTAAGTTCGGGTGACAGAATTTTAAACAGCTTCTGCAGTATTAAGAAAGAGATAACTTTTATAAATACGTAACTCCATAGAGTTAAATAACCATGACGTGTTCACTATCACAATCTTCAAAACTTGTATCACTCGCTAGGGGCTTCTTAGCCTTCTCATCGATGTATTTCATCAATCGATGGGATTTAAGTGCGAGTGTGCAAGATTCCGACCATCCTTAGAAATATTTTCCGTCAAATTTGGGACTTACATATTGAGTACTCTGAAAGCCAAATTTACTACTACTTCTAGTAGTATTTTCACCCGTAGTGTAAGTATTAACCAAATCTGACACTATAAATTCAGAATTTCGAAATAATTAATAATGAGTATTCTGGCTTTAACTAGCTCAGACTTTCAGTACTATATATCAAACTCCTGTTACTATATATAATATATGTATAAAGGCAGTTTATGACAACAACAACAACTATGTTCTTGTGAACAATAAGATCGTTGCTTGCATTATACCAAATATATATGTCTATATATAGAGCATGAGTATAATCTAAGAAAATGAAAGCTTTCAGGTTTAAAAAAGAGAGTACCGGGTGTGAAATTGCAGAGTGCAGACTAGCAAGCTCTACTAGAAAGTTATCGAAAGTCAATCAACGGTAACTTGGTGGGTAAACTCGTAGATGAGTTTTGAGTATAGGAATGTGAGAAATCATTTAGTTGGGAAAGTTGCTGAGTTGACTCAGACAGAAAGTTAAAAGTTTTTGATTTGTTTTAGTTTGTGTTTGCTTGAATGAGTACACCGTAATTGACTTGCTGCCTTCTTGATTTATACACAGTTGAGTGAAGGGTATTGTTTGTACAACGATTTTGACTGATGTAGTGGTGACTAACCAAATGTTTGATTAAATGTCAAAGAGAGATGACAACACCGGACAAGATGGATGATAACTAGAATAATGAAGGTCGGGAGATTAACAGTATGTGGGCTCAAGTTTCCCTTAAGAAGCTTGATTTTGTATGTCTATATGATTGGAAACAATGACTGGGTAGAAAATTACAAGTTCTTGTTAGGTAAGATAAGATAAGTGTTGCAGAAGGGGAGGGTTGAATGCAATTTGATTAATTGTATCTAATTATTGCTAATAACAAACAAGAATAACAATTAACAAGTTTTATGATACAAACAATAAAAACAGATAAGCAAGACAGTGTTTTTAAACATTAAAAATAATTTTATTATTTTTGTTTTGCTACAACTGACTGGAAATGAGTTTCAACTTTGATAGATATAATAACAATGAATTTGCTAATGTTTCTATACTTGAGAGAAAATCTAGCTCAATTGCATAAGAGAAAGTACTTGTGAGATGTGTGTATTTCTACTGAAACACATATCCCACTTACAAGTGTACTTTTCCTTGGTCTTAAAACAAAGCTTGAAATAGAAATTGTGTTTTTCTCTTTCAACTTTGTCTTCATTCTATTTATAGATAAAGCAGCTCTGAGATATGCAGAAATCTTTGACTCTTTGAGCACGCTTTAACTTTTGCATGTCTTCTCCCAAGTTACAGTAGTAGACTTGACAGACTAGATAGACATGTCCAAATCATTCCTTATAATTTTACTATCTTAATCTGCTACCTGAAAGTACTTGACAATAGGTTTCCTTCATGTAAGCAACTCATAGGTTTTTTTTTATCCAAAAGCCTTGTTGACCACGATCCTATTTTGAGTATAACAGGCTGTATTAATTGTTTCACCCCAGAAATAAGTAGGAAGTTTTGCTTCAGTCAACATGGTTCATGCAACCTCAATGAGAGTTATATTTTTCCTTTCCACAACATCATTTTGTTGAGGTGTCCTTGGTGCAGAGAATTATTGAGTAATGCCATTGTCTTTACAGAAATCATTCATGATACTGTTTTTGAATTCAGTACCATTGTCACTTCTCAAGGTTTGGACTTTGAACTTGGGATTCTTGTCAAGGACTCTTACTAGATCAATAATTTCTTGTGCAGCTTCATCCTTGGTTGCTAGGAACCTCACCCAAGTGTATCTTGAAAAATCAACCATCACAAAGACATATCTTTTTTTTTGCTAGTGACTGCACATTCACAGGACCAAATAAGTTCAAATGAATAAGTTGAAAAGCTTCATTTATTGAATCACTAGGAGTGCTTTAGTGAGTAGCTCTCCTTAGTTTTCCCTTTTAATGATCTTTGCACAATCCTTCTTGACAGAATTTAAGTTGAGGAAGGCCTTTTACCAATTCTCTCTTCATCAAATAATTCATAGCTTTGAAATTTAAGTGAGAGAGCTTCTTGTGCCACAGACAACTCTCTGAAGATGAAGTTTTTTGTAGAAATAGTAGATTTTGTCCTTTCTTACTGAATCAAGGTCAGTATTGAATAGGTTTCCTTTCCTTACACCTTGTAGAGTTTATTCTCCTATCTTTTTATTAACAATTAAGCATCTATCTTGATCAAATCCCACTTTGAAACCTTTTTCACAAAATTGAGTGACACTCAATAAATTGTGCTTTAATCCATTCACTAGAGCAATTTTCTCAATCTTCAAGTTACCAACTTCCAGAATGTCATATCCCATTGTGAAACCAATGATGTTGTCACCAAAGGTTACATAAGGGCCGACCATTTCCTTGAACTGTGATAGTAGGGATTTATCACCTGTCATGTGACCTGAGCATACACTGTCAATGATCCACATAATTCTTTTATTTTTCATATTGCCCTACAAAGTAAAATTTTCAAGTTGCTTTTGGTACCCAGTTTTCATTTGGTCCATCTGGCTTAGCTAAAACATAGTTTAAGATAAGATCAATTAGTTTACTTCCATTAGCTTTGAGCATGACTCCTATGGCCACCCATTTATATTTGATCATTGGTTTTAGATTCTTGTTCCTGGATGACTTGTTCATCCTAACTTTAGGAGGACTTGAAGTCTTTGCCTTTTCAGTTTTGACAGAATTATGAAGGCATACATTGTTGGAAGCAATAGGCATGTTAAAGCAGATACTCAGCATGTTTAATTTACATGGCATGCAATCAATATTTCCACAATGAAATACTTGTCTGTCTATCAAGAGAGTACTATACAAATTTCCATTAACAGATGTAGCATATTTCACTTCAGACTTACTCTTGGTACAAGCATGAGTTAAATGAATAGAAAACCCACATTTGTTACACAATTTTCTAGGAGTATTAGGAATGTAATCATAATCATTCTTCTTGTTTATTCCTAACTTTACATTTTTGTTCTTCTTGGTCTTCATGATAGTAGGTTTAGAAGTTACTGTCTTACTAGTGTTGACATTAAGTTTAGATGGAATTCTCTTGACAGTATGATTTGATCTTACTGTCTTGACAATAGCTTCGGAACTTACCGTCTTGCTAGTATTGACAGCATCTTCTAGACCCTGAGTATTGTCAAGGGAAAAACTAACTGTCTTGGTGATTTTGACAGTATCTTTTGACCTAAAGGTTTTTGTGACAGTATCATTGTCCTTGTCATCTAGAATTTATTTAAGAATTAGAGATTATTCATCAAATTCAAACCTAACCTTTTTAAACATGTGATTCTTGACTTTTCTAAGTATAGAGGGTCTGACAGATGGTTTGTCAATAGTAGTGTCTTCTTCTACCACATGCTTCTTACCATTTTTCTTCTCATAGTTAAACCCTATACCTATCTTTTGATTTTCAATATTATCAATATTGTATGATTTTAACAATGAAGAAGAATTTCTATAGGCTTTAACTTTAAGCTCATTTTCAGTAATCTATTTTCTGAGAAATTCCTCAATCTGAGAAGTACAAAGTACAAACTACCTTGTTCTTAAAAAACTCATTTTCTTGTTGTAAGGACTCAAAAGCATTTTGTCTAAGCTCTAGTTCTTCATTCTTGCATTTTAATGATTCATCAGCATTAGTCAGTTTGACAATCTCTTCATTAGCAGTTAGCATAATTGTATGAATATTAAAATTTTCAGAATTTATACTTTCAACAGTTTTCTTATACTGAGATGTAGTCATATCAACAATAGTAAGAAAAGGTACCTGACTTGATGAAAGAGGTGACTCTTCTCCATAGTTTACCATGAGAGATAGGTTTTCATACTCTTCTTCCTCTTCAACGTCAAATTCCTCCCAGCATTTGCCTTCAGCTACAAATGCCCTTCATTGTAGCTTCTTGAGCAAAGCATCATAATTTGCTTTGAGTTCCTTATAGTCATTGTCATTTCTTCTAACTTATTTTGGCTTTTTGCATTCAGTTGCAAAATACCCCATCTCATTACAATTGTAGCATCTTATCTTAGATCTGTCCACCATTCCTATCTTATATCCACCTTTGCTACTTCCTCCAGGTTTTGATGTATTTCCTTTGTTGAACTTGGAGTTTTGAACTTTGGGTTTGAAGGACCTGTTCTTCTTGAATCTCAAATTTGAGAACTTTCTTGCCATATAGGTCATGGTTTTGTTTTCCATGTTATCAAGTTCATCTAGGGTGTAGAACTCATCTTCATCACCATCCTTGAGTTCAAGAGTAACACTTTAATCTTCATCAGTGACCTCTTCAATCTTGATTTGTTGTTGATGTTGAGACTCTTGAAACTGCAGCATCCTTGGATCTTGATCCACTAGAACATTTGAGGTGTTGGCCAATTTTCCTCTTTGGTAGTCTGGATAGCTCTCTTTTGTAACAGTTCTAGCTCATAAGTTTTAAGAATGTCATACAAAGTCTTAAGAGATACTTTTGACATATCTCTTCCTTCTTTTATAACAGTAACCTTATGCTCTAAATGGTCAGGAAGTGTTAACATGAATTTTATGTTTACTTCCTTCTTGTCATAAAATTTTCCATACAGCTGCAAGTCATTTATCAATCTGTTGAACCTCTCAAACATCTCAGTCAACCCTTCATTTGATTTTGTCATAAAAGCCTCATACTGAGACACCATGATTTGTCTTTGGTTGTCTTTAACCTCTTTTATTCCTTCACAAAGTATCTCAATGATTTCTCATATTTGTTTGGCACTTGTGCAGTTGACAATGTTGTAATAAATAACATTGTCAAGTGCTTCAATGATTATGAACTGTAAACAATCATCCATGGCTACTTTTTCTTTTTCAGTATCATTGTACTCTGAAACCTTTTTAGGAACCCAGTAGGTAGGTATTGTCCCATCTTCTACTGTGGTTTCAGGTACATATGATTGAGGAATAAAAAGACCTTTTTCCAGAATACCAGGATAAAGTGGGTTGGTCATTTTTATAAACAACATCATTTTTCTTTTCCAAAGATTGTAATGTTCTTTGTCAAAGGTGGGTATTTTTATACTGCTTACTTTTGGTGCACTCATCTTGGATCTTTTCAGGTTAGATATGTTAAACCTGCTGCTTTGATACCAGTAGTTAGGTAAGATAAGTGTTGTAGAAGGGAGGGGGGGTTAAATGTAACTTGATTAATTATATTTAATTCTTGCTACAACAAACAAGAATAAAAATTAACACGTTTTATTATACAAACAATAAAAACAGATAAACAAGACAGTGTTTTTAAACTTCAAAAATAATTTTATTATTTTTGTTTTGCTACAATTGACTAGAAATGAGTTTCAGCTTCGATAGATACAATAACAATGAAATTGCTAATGTTTATATACTTGAGAGAAAATCTAGCTCAGTTGCATAAGAGAAAGTACTTTTGAGATGTGTGTATTTATACTGAAACACATATCACACTTACAAGTGTATTTTCCCTTGGTCCTAGAACAAAACTTGAAATAGAAAATGTGCTTTTCTCGTTCAATTTTGTCTTCATTCTATTTGTAGATAAAGCAACTCTGAGATATGTAGAAATTTTTGACTTCTTGAGCACGCTTTAACTTTTTCTTGTCTTCTCCTAACTTGTAGTAGTAGACTTGACAGACTAGATAGACATGTCCAAATCATTCCTTGTAATTTCATTATCTTAATCTGCTACCTGGAACAGACTATCAGTTTCACTAAAAGTTTACTATCAATTTTTAGCTCCTTTATGGTGACAGTATCTTCGGCTCCGTATACTTTACTGTCAAGCTTTGATAGTCTATTAAAACATAATGTCTTCAAAACTGTTGTCAACTATCCCCGCCAAAAGTTACTGTCAAAAATACTTATTGTCTTCAATTCTTCATTCTCCGACAAGTATACTGTCAAGGGAATAGTTATTGTTGTCTATTCCAATTGTGCTGTCACTTGTAATGTACTGTTATAAGTTTGAGTACTTGAAATGTTGTTGTCTGAGTTTTGAATCATGTTGTGCATGAACACTTAGTTTCTACTTCATGACTCATTTTTATTCTTTTATAAAAGATAGTAAGTTTCAAATGTACTTTCACATAACTATTACTTTTTAAATGTATTGTCTACAAGTGACCATACTGTCAATATACATATGACAATATGTTTTACTTAACTTAATTAAACTTAAAACTAAGTATATTAATTGATTACACCACAATCCCTAACAGTTTTCTTAAAAACATTTATTTTTTGAAGAATTTGACTAGTTTAATATACTAGTAAAATCGAGTTTACCCGTAAGTTAGTCAAACTGAGTTTAAAACAACAGATTAAAATTTACTCGTGACATCACTAATTAAAAAAAAGTAACTTATAATTTATAAATTAAAAAATAATTTTTTATTAATAATTTATTTAAAACTCTAAATGAGCTGACTAAGTTATAATTCAAACCAAACTTCAGTCGGCACATACACGACTAACGGAACCGGGTTAAATAACAATTTACTCCCGAGTTTAAAAAAAAGAGAAAAATAAGCAAATGAAATATAAGTAAAGTAGTTTTACTTTCACTTGTGTTTATACTCCCGGATCTTTAATAAAGAATAAAGTAAATAAAACTGAATGTAAATTAGAAATACTTCCATTCTAAAACTTTCATTCCAAAATTGAAATGAAAATATTTTACTTTCTTCACACTTGTTTTTCTCAATTTTTAAAACTCGGGAACAACCACTAATTTCGACCTCCATTCGAATTAATGTAATGGCGTTTGGGTTTTCAGCTTCATTTTTAGGGCCAGCCTCGTTTACTTGGAGGCTGAATAATCAAAAAATAATTTCTCCTAAGGTGGGCTTCTTCAGGATTCCGAAGTTCGGCCCAAAGTAATATGGAATTGCACTTGGAGAATATCCAAATTAATGTACCTTACTTTTTTTTCCCAGCGTATCAACAATTATTGTTTCTATTGATAACAAAATCTATATCTTTGTCTCTCGAGTAAATTTGAAAGTTATGAGTCTCAAATTGAATGCCTCTTCATAATAGTAAAGGCCATTTTTGTTCATCCTTTCATTCGGGGATCATGAACGGATATTATTGTGTGACTAGTATCGTTTGGATTATATTTGTTTTATTTTTTCTGGTAGATGACAATTGAGTAAATTATTTTTCAGTATAGAGCAATTTAGTTAATTTTGGAAGCCTATATGCTCAATTAGTACGAGGATAAAAGTGAAAGTAAATGCCAATTGTTTACTATGACAGATAGTAACGTTCACAATCCGATGAGTGTTATGTTTTTTTAAAATTTTAATTAATTTTTAGGACACTGATTAATATATGTTGAGGTGTTTTTAAAAAGTAGAATTTTGAGAAGTCAGTCTAATAATCTACCCCTCCGTCCAATTTGACTTTTTTAGAGTCAAATTGACTAATATTTGACTGAAAATTTAAAATTGTTCTTTTATAATTTTAAAAAATTAAAAAATACATTTTAAAGTAGATTATACATACTTTTCAATAATATAAAATAATATTTTTTCAATTATGTATATATATATTTTTTTAGTAAGTACTAATTCAATAATAAAAAACCATACGACATCTAAAAAATAGTCGCGTCGAACAAATATAAAATAGAAACAATAGCGGATTAATCAATTATTTTTGAAGATACAATCACGCAATTTGTTGAAGATGATATATTTATATGTCCCCATTTCACCATATCTGGTTAGAGCTAATCCAGTTTGAGCTATCGACCATAATTGCAATCCCCTAAAAACTTTTATCACTGAATCAAACACCATGCTCTCACAAACACCAAAACTCTCACCAATGAGAGACTACAACCAAAGTGAAATTGTAAATTAAAACTAAAATAACAAAATAAAGCAAGCCTTAGATCCAGAAAACGAAACCACAAAAACAAGATAAACCGGACTCTCGAATCCGAATAACCACCCGTTTGATCGAAAAAGACAGAAAATCCGAATGATCTGATGATTTTTGATTTAAGATTTTTTATTGAAAAATGAAAGGAAACTAAGATATTGGGGTTTTCTACCGGAGAAAATCGGTAGAAGTCTCAGCAATTATGTTTGAGAAAGAAGAAAGAGAGGTGGCTCCAAAAAGAATAGAGAGAAATATGTTATGTTTGTAAGATATAATTAAATATTATTTTTAAATCATAATAAAAAATGAGTAAATTTGACTACACTAAAAATAAAGTGGACATTTAAATAAAGACGGAAGGAATATGATTTTTCTCTGATTCACATATTCTTAGAGTATCTCCAAGACTAAAGACCTGTTAGCTAAATTATCTATGTTGCGTGTAGGTAGCATCTAGGTGACACTCTGTAGAGGATATCTAAAAATTGATGCACTCCAACCATGTTTTTTCTTAGTAAAAAATATAGATAATCACATTTGATCTTCTATATTTGTTGGACCTATAAACTTTTTAGGTATAATTTTATATAACTACAATCATAGATAACTCCATTGAAATATATATACTTCCTCTTAGTTAAAATGTTACATAATTATTATATCTAACCATTTCAGCTAACAAATTTACAAATCACCCGTGGAGATGATATTACTAAATAATGGAATAAGAAATATTAATACTACAGTTCATTAAACGTTTGTTAATGCAAAGATTTGCAACATACTGCCTGGTCTGTGCGATCAGTATTCTTTCCGTCTTAAATTATTTTTTTGTTATAAGTTATAATTGAACTATAAATTAAACACCTTTTAATTTTATGCAATAGTATTAACTATGGGGGACACTTTTTAATTTTATACAATAATATTAACTATGGGGGAGTATGGAGCATTGGACATGCTCTATCTACATCTATACCATCACGGATGAGCATGGTCCGGTTTGGTGCGATTTTACACCCAAACTGCACCATAATCACTTAAGTACGGTTTTTGAAAATAGAAACCAAACATTATTTGTTCGGTTCGGTTTAAAAAATTGTGGTTCGGTTTTTTAATGATGCAGTTTCGGTTTTAAAATATATTTTCACATTTAAATAATAAAAAAATATGTAGTTCATATTTTTTTATTATCCTATATTAAATTTGATATTATATGATGTAATGAATCATTGTATATATAAACTATTAATATTATTCTTACTAATAAAAATAAATTAATATGACTAATTTTGCTTAGAAAGACATTGCTTTAATATATATTAATATACGTTTTTATTAATGCAAGACTTAAGGTAAATATTATTAGCGGTTTGGTTTTTGCTCATCCCTAATTGCGAATATATATGTAAAAACAATAAATAAACAAAAAGAAAGTACGTTCAGTTTAGCACAAAAAGAGAACACATACTTGATTAGTAATAAAAGGATTCAATTAAGTTTGTTTATACCGTATGTAAACTTTTTAAATTGTAAATGGTTGGTTCAAACAATTAGATTAGCATTTTGTCAATTATATTATGTATTAACATATTGTAATATTATATATTTAGTATATATATTATATAATTAATTATAATTATTTAAATCAAAACATAATTTATATTATCTTATTATATATATTAGTATATATTATAAATATTAGTGCGGTTCGGTTTCTATTCGATCCGTAAAAATTTAAAAACCAAACCGAAACCAAAGTATCGGTGTGGTTTTTATTCGGTTCAGTTTTTAATCAATTTCATTTTTTTCGGTTCGGTTTGGTGCGGTTTTCGGTTCGATTTTTGCTCATACCTATATACTATATTATAATAATCAAACTAGAACTTTTTTTTTGAAACACTGAGGTGGACCATAAAAAAGATCATAACCGTCTAATTTTAAGTGAATCATAAAAACGATAATAACCATTCAATTTTAATAAAATTTAATTTTAGAATATATATATATATATATATATATATATATATATATCATACATACAACTCTATCCCCGATAATCATCCTTTCAGACAACTCCTCACCGATAATATTATATTATATTTAAATTATATTCTATATTTTATATTTTAAGAATCACGCTTATCATATAATTTTTATTTAATATATCATTAAATTTTGTGAATATTAATATATCTATACTATATTATTATAGTCAAACAAGAGAATTTTTTTTTCATCTTATCAGATGAACTATAAAAAAAATCATAACCGTCCAATTTTTGGTGAACAATAGAAACGATCCTAACCTTCCAATTTTAATAAAATCTAATTTTAGAAAAGAAATATCAGTATATCATACATATAACTCTATCATATATTATATTTAAATTATATTCTATATTTTCTAATTTAAGAATCCTACTTATCATATAATTTTTTTAATATAGTTTACTCACATTCAACTTAATTTTATCACCATTCAAACTCTTTTATTTATTTAAAATTATGACTTATCATTAAATTTTATAAATATTAATATATAAACATCATTGTATAGAAAAATGTAAAAAGAAATTAGTGCTAAAAAAATTATCATATTAAATGAAATATTTAAATGAAATAAAATAATTAATATATAATTTATTATTAACATCTATACTTTGCACGAGTTATAAGCTAGAATTTCTTTATTCAGAAGTAATTCGTGAACTATTGTAGTCGCAAGTTTGTTTACTTTTTAGTAATTCTATTGCAAAAATCAAAGACATATCCAAATTATGTAACAAAAATTGAGAATTAGTTAGAAATAAATATTTTATAAGAATATAAAATTTTCTCAAAAAAGTTGTTTATAATATTGTATGTCTAGAGGTTTTTGCTAATTTAATTTAAAATTTTGCTTTGAATGATAGAACTCTTTTATTAATAAATATCTTTTATAATAATTGAAGGTACAAATGTTCGGTGAAAGAATATATGTATAAATTTTTGATCAATTTTATGATGCAAATTACTCATCTCTATACTATATTATTAAAACTGAAAAGTTAAAAGTTTGATAATTGGTATTTAGACATGATAAAAATAATTATTATTGGACTTAATTTTAAAAAATTTAAAAAGTAAAAAAATTTGATGTGTGCATCACACACAATATAAGTTAGTATGTTATTAATATAAATTTTAATGAATAACATAAGATTGTGTTTGATAACTTCAATTTTATTTCAAATGATGGATTCCAAATCACAGAATTTGAGTTGTTATTTCAAATTCCCATATTTGTACTAATATTTGAGTGTCTTGAAATTCAAATGAAATCCAAATCCAAATTCTTATGATTAACTAAATTTGTCATTTGATCAAATTCAGAATTTTACATGAAATACATAAATAATTCTTATAATATTTTTCAATATCATGATTTAACAATTTAAAGAAGAATATGAACATGATTTAATAGTTATTAAATGAAATTATTAAACTATTTGAACATCTCTTCATGTACTAATATCATGATTTAATATTAACAAAACTAAATCTATTTTATAAATTATAAATATATTTATATGATTTGATAAGAAATACATGATCAAAATTTAATAAATAAATACAAATAAAAAGTAAATAAAAAGTAAATAAGAAATAGAGGGTGCATATGTTACGTGACACTTGTTGCGGAGAGGGTGTTTGTTTTGTGTATAAAATCCAATTTGGTGGGCATAGTCTACTTGATTTGATTTTCACTGGACTCTCTTCACTTTCCCCCCTTCACGAGAAGTTCACTGCACCCCGTGATTGTGGTTACAAATCTCTCTCTGTGGGGGAGAGAGAGAGAGACTGAGAGAGAGAGAGACCGAGAGAGAGAGATGGGGAGTAGGAAATTGGAGAAGATGGCGTCGATAGATGCACAATTGAGGCTATTGGCACCGAGAAAAGTGTCTGAAGATGACAAATTAGTGGAGTATGATGCTTTGTTGCTTGATCGATTTCTTGATATTCTTCAGGATTTGCATGGAGAGGACATTCGTGAAACGGTACCCCTTTTCTATTTTTTATTTTAATTCTCATTGTCTATTTTAAGCTTTCAATTTATTATTATTATTGTTTTTGTTTATTAACTTGTTTCCTCTACCATGCATAATTTTAGTCATTATTATTGTAATTTTGTATATAGTTTTACCATGTATATAGCTCAAAATCACCACATATTTAGCTGTCGTATTCTGCAATTGCGTTGCTGGGCTGAATTTGTATTACATTCTATTTCTTTCTGTTTTATTGTTTGATGATTTGATAAAATATGTCTTTCTATTTTGTTTGTTTTGCGGTAATCATCAATGCTCGGTTCCCGGTTTAGTTTTCATGAAGCCCGAGTGAATTTTTTGCTTCTAATTTCTAATGTCGTCGATACAATGAATTTTAATTGGGACAAGGAATTGAATTTTCAGGTAGTTATGTTTCTAAATGTGTTTAATTCCAACTATAGAAGCTTATATTCTTTTCCTTTTTTTGCGTTGGCTGCTTTGAAATAGGTACAAGACTGTTATGAGCTATCTGCTGAGTACGAAGGTAGCACTGACCCTCAGAAGTTGGAGGAGCTTGGGAGAATGCTGACAAGCTTAGATGCTGGGGATTCTATCGTTGTTGCCAAGTGCTTCTCCCACATGCTTAATTTGGCTAATTTGGCTGAAGAGGTTCAGATAGCGTACAGACGAAGGATAAAACTGAAGAAAGGTGATTTGGCTGATGAAGCCTCTGCAACAACTGAATCAGATATTGAAGAGACATTCAAGAGGCTTGTGGGTGAATTGAAGAAGACCCCTGAAGAAGTTTTTAATTCTTTGAAGAACCAGACTGTTGACTTGGTCCTTACAGCTCATCCTACACAGTCTGTTCGTAGATCGTTGCTTCAGAAGCATGCTAGGTCTGTATTTCTGCAGTCTCACCTGGGGAAATGGATGTGGTTTATTACTTGTTAATGTTTGTATTTGTTTGATATTCTCCAGGATTCGTGATTGTTTGGCTCAGTTGTATGCTAAAGACATCACTCCTGATGATAAGCAGGAGCTGGATGAGGCCCTTCAGAGGGAGGTATTTATTACATATGTTTCATTTTCAAAATGAGTAATGATTTTACTTGGTGAAAAGGGAGAGTACAAGAATGTCTAATGTCTCCCTTGAATATATATTATTCACTCAAATTAGATACAAGCTGCATTTCGCACCGATGAAATCAGGAGAACTGCACCAACTCCACAAGATGAGATGAGAGCGGGAATGAGTTACTTCCAAGAGACAATTTGGAAAGGAGTCCCTAAATTTTTGCGTCGTGTAGACACTGCTTTAAAGAATATTGGGATCAACGAGCGAGTTCCATATAATGCACCCCTTATTCAATTTTCTTCGTGGATGGGTGGTGATCGTGATGGTATACCCCGCCTATAAAAAAATTTCTCTATGAATGATAGGCTAATTATTTAATTTATTTACTCTGCTAATTTAAACTAAATAAATTTTAAAAACAAAGTCTGTTAATATTAACTTCTACAAAGAAAAAAAGGATACCTTCCTATATTCCACAATTTTTTTATTAAGTAATTCTCATGAAAGCAAGTCCTTTTACAAAGACTTCTTTGTGGAAAGTATGGGAGCTTTCTGGACAACCCTTTGATTAAAAGATTACTGTTTGTGTCATCTTGACTGCAATTGTCAGTTTCTAGTTAAAAGATCCATTTACAATGAGTATAAGGAATCTAAACATGCTTAATATATGCATTATGTCTATGCTTGCAAGTCTAAATGGCACCAAATCTGATTCACCTACAAGTGAAGCTTGGCTCTAGAAGTTCAGATTGTTGCTAGACTAATTTCCATTTGATGTGGACTGCAGGGAACCTTAGGGTGACTCCTGAGGTCACAAGGGATGTTTGTTTATTGGCTAGAATGATGGCTGCCAATATGTACTTTTCCCAGATAGAGGATCTTATGTTTGAGGTAAGGAGTCTTTTTTATTGTTACGGTAAATGATCATTCTGGCGGCAGATAACTGCGGAGTGAATACTAATGTCCGTTAATTATTTTTCTGTCCCCAATCCATTGTTCATAGTTATCGATGTGGAGGTGCAGTGATGAACTTTGTGCTCATGCTGATGAACTTCATAGGTCTTCAAAGAGAGATGCAAAGCACTATATTGGTATGTCCTTGGTGGTTATAATATATGTTTCAAGCTTGATTTCTGCAAGCTGATGAGTTATAGAAGGTTTTCCATGTCTGCACTAGAATTGTTCACATGGTAAAAAATATGAGTACTTTATTCTAAAATGTTTGAGGTTTATATTCATCATTTTTCAGAGTTCTGGAAACAAATCCCACCAAACGAACCTTATCGTGTTATTTTATCTGACGTGAGGGATAAACTGTATCATACCCGTGAGCGGTCTCGTCAAATATTATCAAATGGGGTCTCTGATATTCCTGAAGAAGCAACCTTCACCAATGTTGAGCAGGTCTATCTCCTTCAAACTTTAGTAAACATGTTAAATTATGAGTTGGTACAGTTCATTAAACTTTTGTTCTAGTTTATTTAAGTGGGTTCTTTACTTCTTTCAGTGTGTTTTCGGCCTTTTGGCATTTAATTTAATTATAACTGATTTGTCTTTCATAAATTCTTAAATAGTATAAATATGTTAACAGTATATCTAATGTGCTCTTATCCTTGTAGTTCCTAGAGCCCCTTGAGCTTTGTTACAGATCACTCTGCTCGTGTGGTGATCGGCCGATTGCTGATGGAAGTCTTCTTGATTTCTTGCGTCAAGTTTCTACCTTTGGTCTTTCACTTGTGAGGCTTGATATACGACAAGAATCCGAGAGGCACACAGATGTGATGGATGCTATTACAAAGCACCTGGAAATCGGGTCCTACCGGGAGTGGTCAGAGGAAGGCAGGCAGGAGTGGCTCTTATCTGAACTCAGTGGAAAACGCCCTCTGTTTGGTCATGATCTTCCCAAAACAGAAGAAATTGCTGATGTGTTAGACACCTTCCATGTCATTTCCGAACTCCCGTCAGACAGCTTTGGTGCCTACATTATTTCAATGGCAACTGCTCCATCTGATGTGCTTGCTGTAGAGCTTCTACAAAGGGAATGCCGTGTTAAGATTCCACTAAGAGTTGTGCCTTTGTTTGAAAAATTAGCTGACCTTGAGGCTGCACCTGCAGCTATGACACGTTTGTTTTCAATTGATTGGTACAGAGACAGGATTAATGGAAAGCAAGAAGTCATGATTGGGTACTCGGATTCAGGCAAGGATGCTGGCCGACTCTCTGCAGCTTGGCAGCTATATAAAGCTCAGGAAGAGCTTATAAAGGTAGCAAAGCAATTTGGAGTAAAGCTAACAATGTTTCATGGTCGTGGAGGGACGGTCGGACGAGGTGGAGGTCCAACCCATCTTGCTATACTGTCTCAGCCACCTGATACAGTTCATGGATCACTACGTGTGACTGTCCAAGGTGAAGTTATTGAACAATCTTTTGGTGAGGAGCACTTGTGCTTTAGGACACTCCAGAGATTCACTGCTGCTACTCTAGAGCATGGAATGCATCCTCCTATATCACCAAAGCCAGAATGGCGTGCACTGTTGGATGAGATGGCAGTCATTGCTACAAAGGAGTATAGATCCATAGTTTTCCAAGAGCCCCGGTTTGTTGAATACTTCCGCCTTGTAAGTTTTCTTACTATCCGTATCTCAAATTATGGTTAATTTTGAGCACTTTTACCAAATAGTCTTGATATTTAAACAAAAAGTTTCCCTAATATTTCCAGTCAGCTAGTCTTATATTAATATGATGATAAGCGCGCGTGCACACACACACACAACTAGATAATGCTTAGATAACTAGATTTATTCCTTTTTTATCAATAAGTATAACTTTTACTTTTATGATAAACAGGCAACACCAGAGTTGGAGTATGGTCGTATGAATATTGGTAGTCGTCCAGCTAAAAGAAAGCCAAGTGGTGGAATAGAATCTCTTCGAGCAATCCCATGGATCTTTGCATGGACACAGACGAGGTTTCATCTCCCAGTTTGGCTTGGCTTTGGAGCTGCATTTAAGCATATTATTGAGAAGGATATAGGAAATCTTCAAATGCTCAAGGAGATGTACAATGAATGGCCTTTCTTTAGAGTCACCATTGATTTGGTGGAGATGGTATTTGCAAAGGGTGACCCAGGCATTGCAGCTTTGTATGACAAGCTCCTAGTTTCAAAGGAGTTATGGCCTTTTGGGGAGAGATTAAGGGCAATCTTTGAAGAATCTAAGAGCTTTCTCCTCCAGGTAATTAACAACATACACACATTGATAATGTACAAGTACAGTATAATACCTCTTATTCCTTGAATCCACTAGCTAGGGTGTAATGATTTACTTCATGTAAAGTTTACCGGTATGGCATTAATAGGACTGCCATCTAATGATTTTAAACAATGTTGATCACAAACCATGGATACAAAATTTTCAATGCTGAATATCAGTTAGTTTGAAGCCAAAAATAAAAGGCAGTTGAGAGTACATTTTGTATTACTGGAACATTAGTTGTTTTATAAAACTGACAAGTGATAACATGTTCTCTTTCCTTTTTCGGGGTCTGCTGTTTCTTAGATTGCGGGGCACAAAGATCTGTTGGAAGGAGATCCATATTTAAAGCAGAGACTCCGTCTTCGTGATTCATATATCACAACCCTGAATGTTCTCCAAGCCTACACAATGAAACGGATCCGCGACCCCAGTTATGATGTGGCGGTGAAGCCGCATCTTTCTAGGGAAATCACAGAATCAAGCAAAAAGCCAGCTGCAGAGCTTCTGAAGCTCAATCCTATGAGCGAATATGCTCCTGGACTTGAAGACACCCTTATTCTAACCATGAAGGGTATCGCTGCTGGGATGCAGAACACCGGTTAAATAACCTGTTTATCTTTATTATGTCTGATAATTATTATCACTTTCAAATTATGTGAAAAACTTTGAAGTCTCGAACTTAATCAGAGTTATAGTATGGCACCTGAAAAGTATCCATTTGCTGCCCGTATATTTTTCTATATTGTTACTCCCATCTTTTTTTGTTTTTGGTCCTGTTGACAGTTAGGATTATTTTATATATTTTTAACTAATTAGGCTTATATGCCTTACAAATGAATATCTGTTCTAACAAATCTCGGAGTGAACGAGAATCGAACCCAGCACGACGACGATAAGAGATAAGCCCTTACCACTCGAGGTATTTATCACACTCGTTGCTTGACAGTTAATGATTATTAAATATGAATGTTGATTATACAGATAGGCGTTGACATATTGACATGGCTTAAACAGGCTTAAGAAGCTAACATGCAAGAGTTTGAGTAGACTTGAATCCATCAAGCTACAAATGAGTTTCAATAGCACTCCGTTAAACAAAAGACGAGATCCATTAAAATCGCTAACTAGAATATTTCACTATTGTACTATGCATGATATATGTGAATCCGACTTCTAATTTCTAACAGTTTATCCCATGAATATGATAAATTTTTAGAACCGACTTTCTGTACGTCAGATGGGTAACCTCTTCTTGATAATAGTAAAAACTGCCAACAGTTTGATTGTGCAAGGGTTTCGAGTCTTTGCATGAAAACAAAAAAAATACACATTGCTTTGTCCCCCGTTAATGTCATTTTTTGTCTCTGTACTTTTTTTAGTAGTAGAATTTTTGGAATAGGTTTCACAAGTTACATAATAATAAAAGTTGCACAATTTTTTTTAAGATGATCAACAGCAATTAATTTATACTTTATTATTATTATTACTATTATTAAAATTAAAATATTGAAAATTTTATTCGATAAGTATCAAGTCCACAGGTGACAGGTCGATAAATTTCTATTAGTTATACCTCACGCATTCAAAGTATATATATATTTGTATTTATATCATACAGTTGGGGTCTACGTAGAACTAATTCATTGGAAAATTTTGGAAAACACTTCTTATTTTGTAAAAATCACCTCACATTTTGTTTAAAATACATGTGTTTTGTAAATACAAATACAATTATATGAGAAAATTCTTTGAATTCTTAAAAAAGTGATGAAAAATGTTTACAGAACACGTACATATGATTTACAGAACATACTAGCACCATACTTCTCATTTCTTTAAAAATATCACATTTTCCATCAAGAACACATGTCTTCTGTAAATAAAAACACAATTAGAAGACTAAATTATGCATTTGAAGAAAAGAATAGTGAAAAAATGTTTACGAAACACGTGTTATGGAAGTACATAACATACTAGTTCTCCGGAGAACTAGTATTATAAATCTTCATTTATTGTATTTAATTTTTAGTTATAATTAAATTGAATCTTTGTAAGTACTCGTATTTCATAAACTTTTAATAAATTTACAATTATTTATAAAGACGGAGGAATAATACTCTTAGCATATTTCCATTGTCAGGCATTATAAAAACCATTTTTAGAATATGTGGGCCAGTTAGACTACAAGTCTACACTGCAGGTGAAGCCCATTCAAAGCATTCATTGATTAGGAGACAAGAAATTAGAAAGTCGGTGTTGCATTATGTATACATTACAAAGGTTAAAATTATGGTTTTAATAAATTTGTTAACAATCTTAGTAACGCATGTGTTGACTTCGTACTAGCTTGCCTATATATACAAACACCTATTTCATCATTTCACATGCGAATGTTGATCAAAGCTGAATAGCCGATACAAATATATACTTCATTTTCATAGTTGCAACACCAAGCTAACATTACAATATACTATTTTATAGCAGATATCATGACGGTAAGCTCAGTTTATGTATACATCAACATAATGTTCTTCATTTTCCATGCATATATATAATCAATTACATATATATTTTCCCATTTCTGTTTAGACCACAGAAATGCACGTACACATTGATTGCCCTGGATGCGAGGACAAAGTCAGGAAAGCGCTTACAAATCTCAAAGGTACCTGAAAAATATCACTTTCACTTTTCTTAAGTATATGACAGGAAGTCCTGAAGGGAAGGCAGGGAGGGCGAACTTCGGGATTTGATATTTTTTAGATTATATATTAGATATTTTTCATCTTTGGGTCTTGGATATGTTAGGATCGGGTCAACCCTGATTTTTTTCACTGGACTTACATATGCATGTACAATTAATTGTACAGGAGTGGACAGTGTAGATGTAGACATGGAGATGCAAAAAGTGACAGTAACAGGATGGGCAGAGCAAAAGAAACTTCTCAAGACAGTCAGAAAAACAGGACGGAGGGCGGAGATATGGCAGTTACCCTACAACCCGGAACTCCGGAACAGCAACTACAATATAAATGGTGGTCAACACATGAATCATGGAGGTGGTGCTGGTGCTCCGTATTTAACGCACCAACCTGTGGCGTCATCCTCGTATAACTACTACAAGCATGGGTACAGCACCAGTGGCCATGGAGCCAGTTCTCAATATCATCATCCTTCTTCACACGGATCTATTTTTGGTCACCAGACTGGAGCTGCTTTTAGTGACGAAAATCCTAATGCATGTTCCATCATGTGATGATAATGTGATTCAGACTTAAGTCATTATGCATAAGTTAATTGCAGCCTGTGTTTTTGTTCTTATATTTGGAATTTTTATTATGTACGTCTCGTGAGGAGGAAGTATGGCTAGTTGACTTATATATATATATATATATATATATATATATATATATATATATATATATATATATATATATATATACATCTATCGGTTTATATATTGCATCCTCGTTTGGTTTAAGTCATTTTTTTTATGAAATTTAAGTTCGTTAAGAAAGTTAATTAATAATTTATAAGATATATAAAATTATGCTTGTTAGAGTATCTACAACGATGATATGTAAAATTGTTAGTTAAAATGTTTTTTTAGAATTATTATGTGAAATTTTAGTTGAAGGTAAGTAAATTCACTCAAATAGTATTATTTATAATAATAATCATGTAAAATTATATATAAGATATTTATTTGTTCGACAAATATAGAAGATCAAATATAATTATCTATAATTTTTTGCTAAAGAAAAAATGGTTGAAGTGCATTGATTTTTAATTAAATATTCTATAAAAGGTAACTCATAAATGTCATATATGCACCACGCAGCTTTTCAGCCCCAAGAGTTTTTATTTTGGTGAGATGCTCTTAGTCACCTAAGAATGTTGTAGGAATTGAATTGTAAGGAAGGGTAAGTTGTTAAAGTAGGGCGTAAACCATTTCTCATATTTTATGTTAAACTTTTTAAAAAACTTTTACTTTCCTTTTTATTGCTAATTAAAAAGTTTATAAAATACTAATTTTTAATTAATTAATCGTTTAAGTATTGTTAAACAGTATGAGTATTGCAGAAGGGGGTTCAATGCAACTTGATAATTTATTACTAATCTTGCTAACAACAAACAAGAAGTAATAATATCAAGTAAGAAATGCATACAATAATAAGCAAGCAATTAAAGACAGGTGTTTAATTTCAAAATTTAATTTTATTAATTTTTGTTTGCTACAACTGATTGGAAAATAATTCCAACTTCGATAGATGCAATAACAATGAGTTTGTTAATATTTCTATGCTTGAGAAAATTCTAGCTCAGTTGCATAAGTGAAAGTACTTGTGAGATATGTGAATTTATACTGAGGCACATATCCCACTCACAAGAGTACTTTCCCTTTTTCCTAGAACAAAGCTTGAAATAGAAATTTTACTTTTTTTGTTCAATCTTGTCTTCATTCCATTTGTAGATAAAGTTGTTCTGAGATGTACAAATATCTATGACTCCTTGAGAACGCTTTATCTTTTTGCTTGTCTTCTCCCAAGTTGCAGTAGTAGACTTGACAGACTAGGTAGTAATGTCAAAATCATTCCTTGTACTTTCATTATCTAGTCTACTACCTGAAACAGACTGTCAGCTTCACCAAAATGTTACTGTCAACCTTTAGCTTCTCTTTGGTGATAGTATATTCGGCTCAACATACTTTGATGTCAAGCTTGATAGTCTTCTAAAACATGTTGTCTTCCAAAGCTACTGTCAACTATCCCCGCCAAAGTTGTTGTCAATAAAAATGGTTGTCTTCAAATCTTCATTCTCAACCAAGTTTACTATCAATGGAATAGTTGCTGTTAGTAATACTTGTTGTCTTCAAATCTTCATTCTTCGCCAAGTTTACTGTCAATGGAATAGTTGCTGTCGTCTGTTTTAAATGTGTTGTCACTTGAATATGTTGTCGTAGGTTTCACATGTAGAATGTTACTGTCAAATTCTTAACCCATGATGTGCCTGAACACTTTGTGAACTTCTACTTCATGGATCATGTTATTGTATTTGTATAAGACAGTACTATTGAGACTTACTATCACCTACATGGATTTTAAACATACTGGTACTTATGACAACAAAACATACTGTCAATATACATATGACAATATATTTTACTTAGTTAATTTCTAATTAATCTAAGTAACTTGTAGTTGATTACAATGTTAACACCACAATCCCTAACAATCTCCCCTAATTTGTTTTTTTATAAAATAAAGACAAATTCAAAGTAAATTGCAGATGCTAACTCAAATAACATAATTGAAGTGTTTGTATAGAAAAATATTCAGAAAATTACATGTACACATTTTCTCAAACTAAGCTCCTCTAGACTGAGCACTTCTTCAAATTTTAGTTTAAGCTTCATGGATTTGATTTCTTCTGTGGATTCTTCCTTTCATACAGCAACTCTAAGGATCTCAAGGCCCTCTTCTCTTCTGCCGACCAGGCCCGATGAGACTGCTTCAAGTACTAGCTTCACCAATTTATGAGATAGGTTCTTCAAGTCTTGATAAGAGTAGTAGGCTTCCACTGGTCCTTTGGAGATGCATAAAAATTTTAGTCAAGTACTAGCTTCACCAATTTATGAGATAGGTTCTTCAAGTCTTGATAAGAGTAGTAGGCTTCCACTGGTCCTTTGGAGATGCATAAAAATTTAACTCCAAATTCATCATTAAGAAATCTGGCTTTTGAAGATGTGTATATTTGATTTGCCCTGAGTTTCTCTACATCATCATCTTTATTGGATCTAGCATTAATTATCCTTTTAGCTTCTGCACTCAAATTCCTTTCAATTTCTAGAGAAGAGCTTGTAGTTAATCTGAAAATTTTTCTGAGGCTTGCAGTGTTGAGAACTCCAAAATCTTTAACCTTGACTTCAATGTTGTCATTGATGATTCTGAGTGGATTAGTAAAGACATGAGACACATAATCATATTTTCTGGAGAATTGATCATTTAGCTTGGCACACTTTAAATCAATCATAGCTTCTTTGCTTTATCTATTGATTCTTTCAATCTCCTTCTTTGTTGCTTCAACATCATCTGCAACCTTATTTCTCTTCACTTCCTCCTCCTTCTTCTGTTTATTCTTCAAATCACATAGTTCCAGATCTTTCTTTTTGAGATCAAACACCTCAAAATTTTTAATATTAAGGAGTTGTCTTTTGATGAGTTCTGTGATTTGTGGTTCCTTCTCAGCTAGAATTCTCAACTGGTCAAAAGTGATCTCTTCTCCAGATCCACCACTGTTGTAGAAGATTATCCTGTTAGGATTTCTGAAAAGACATTGTTGAGTCTTCTCATACTCCACCTTCCTTTCAAATTCCTTCTTCTTCTTCTTAGCTTGAGTTATTCTCAGAACATTTGGAATGAAAGTTTTCTCCTCAGGGTATGGATACTCTTCCAACTGCTTCACCAACTTTTCCAGGAGTTCCACATTATTCTCTTGCAAGGAATCCATATTCCAAAACTCCTTGATTCCATCTTCATTTGTAAAAACAACCCCATCTGAGTACACCACTATTTCAGGTTCTTCAGCATCACAAAAATCCAAGGGATGAGTTTGAAGGACTCCATTAGCTCCAAAAATTTCCTAATCAGAATTCGCCTAAAAACATGAGTCCTAATATCTAGACCCTTGATGATTACAGCATTCTTCTCACCATAAAATAGGTTGCTTCCTTCAGTTCATGTCCCATAGCTTCAACTTCACCAGTAGCATAGAAGATATTTATCATGCTCAAAGAATTTAACTCAGTCCATTCACAACAACTTTGTCATTTTTGACAAAAATTACTAGCATTGTGACAGTATCTTCCACCTTATCACTCCTGACAGTATCATTTTTGTCATTTTCAAATCCAAGAACCACAAGCTTCAATACCTTCCCTTCAATTCCATCCTTATACTCCTTTTCATTCTTCTCCTCATCTTCATCCACCTTATTTCCAGTTCTAGAAGATCCTTCATCATTGTTGTTGTGTTGGCTAGAACTACCTACACCTCCATCAGGCTTTCCCATCCTGTCAACCCTCAAATTTTCAACTCTTTATATCTCCTTCTTCTAGACACTTACTAACTCCATCACCTCCTCAGTCTTTTCCAGATTGCAGAAATACTCAATTGCCTCTCTTACTGATTTTAGCTTGTACTGAGTGATTCTTTCTAGATTCATGAATCTGTATCTGCCATCATTTGATAGACTATATCTGGTAGCTTCTCCCTAATCATTTTAACCAGGACATTTTTGAGGTTTTCATTCAGAAAGGATCTTTCAACCTTGATCTTGAGTCTTATGGCTTCAATGACTGAAATTTCTTGCCTGCTCAAAAATCCAAGACTAATGTACCAACTCAATCCACTTTGCATTCTCACTGTAGTCACCCAATTGTTGCAAGTAGATATCATCACAGCAGCTCCTACTATAGATTGTTTTAATTGATCATAGAACTTTTTGGGGTCGCTGTTGGATGACATCTTTATATCCTTGATTCTTTCATAGAAGTTGGCATCCTGAAATGCAATGCAATTCTCATTTTCATCAATCATAAGCACTGTGGCTTCTTCTTCAGTCAAATCCTCTCTTTTCACTAAAATAGTGTCATCGGCATTTATTTGAAAGAGTTTTTCTTTGCCTTTACCAACTACATGCACTGCAAGGGCCTTTTTCACTCCTTCCTTTATCACTATGCCTTTCTCCTTAGGTCTTTCTACATTATTCTTTTTCTCCACCTTATCACCACCAAACTTTGTAGCAATCTCAGCAGCCACACTAGACAGTAATGCTAGTTGGCTATCCCCCTGAGATGCAGCTTGGGTTTTCTCCTTATCACTTCCAATATCAGCATTATCAGCCTTATTACTCCCATCAACAAACACTTAAGCATCTTTACTTTCTTTACTTTTCTCCCCCTTAGTTGAGGTAACAACTGCAGGGTTTGAAAATTTGGAATTGAACTCCTGAAGTTTGTCAAAAATAGTCTTGAATCCATCATTCATGGTCTGCTCCAGACTGACCATCTTATTCACCTGATTTCTGCCAATAGTGTCCAGATTCTTGGAGAGTTTTGAAACTTTATGAGAAAAGGATTTCAACCTTTCAGCAGCTTGTTTGGAAGAGTTGGGGGCTGTTGTGGTTCTCACACCCTCTTATTTTTTCTGAGTGATCTCATCACTCCTCACTTTTGAGCTCTCAAGTCCTAAGGCCTTTTTAGTTGGGGTGCTCTCTTTTATTTCATCCTAGCCATGCTCAAGGCCCTCTCCTTTTGCCAGGGATTTTTCCTACCTCTCTATTTTTTTAGCTCACTTATCTCAGTTCTTTTTCTCTTTTTATTTTTCTCTCCCTCATTCAACCTAAGTGCAAAGGACTGAGCAGGTACACCTTGCACTAGAGATTTAGAATGTACCTTTAGAAATGTGGATATATGAGTAGAATCATCATTATGTTGAGAAAAAGTAGCCTATGGAGAGTTGCTATCTGGAATAGGAATGTTGACAGCATCTTTTAATAAGTTACTGTCACGAGGATTGACAACAACTATGTCATTAACAACAATTGAGGCTGTGACAACAATCTCTTCTATCCTTTGAGTAGAAGGTTCTTGTGGATTGTTATGATCAGTCTCATTCAACTCTTGGAAGAGTGCATCAACATTCCGATCTTCAATGGTGGCAAAGTGTGATGCACTATAGTTGAATGAGCTGTGTTCCAAATTATCTAGCCCTACAGTGTGTATTTCTTCAAGTGTGGGCTCAAATTGAGTGTGTTCAATCTGTTATGCAGACTCTCTACAGGATGCCATGAGAAACTGACCAATTTCAATAGATGCCTCCTATTGAGAGGAAACATCTAGAAATGTGTTTTGATCCCTTTTAAGATATGTGCCCTTTTGAGAAGACACACTCTGGCTTACAAAGGTTGATACTCTTGCCTTCTTTCTCCTAGGATCACTAGGGCCCTCTGTGGGTTCTGTGATCTAACTACAACCCTTATTTGCTGTATCTTGTGCAGTTTCACCACCTATCTGTGGAATGGTTTCTAACCTAGGGGTAGTGGTTCTCTTCCTTTTTGAAACCTGGTCCTTTTGGGAGGAACCAGACTCTTGGTTAATGGATTTAGAGACTCTAGAAGATCTGACTCCTTCAAAAAGTTTGGAGTGTGGGTTAGGAATGGTCAGTCAACACCATTCTCATCACTCAAGGAAAAAATATTGTAGTCCCCAACAATTTTTAAATTCAATTTATTGATAATTGAAAGCATGGAATCAAGTAATAACGAATCCCAATTCTAAGTTAAGAGGTTTACTGGCTAACATAGAATGGGTGTTTTTCTTTAGTGTTGGGGACTCCATGCATTGTACATTATCTAGATTAAGTATGCCTACTACAGAGTTGATAATAAGCATAAAAAAACCAGGATAGTAGATTACCGGCTTCCTTGTCTTCTTCTTGCCAAGTACTAGCTTGAATAGTGGCATCAGGAGTTTCTCAATGTCAATTTTATAGTTGTGCACCATTGAATGCACAATTTTCCTGATGTAGGCTGGCACTTCATTCCAGCCACTTGTCTTGCTTGACATGGCTCTTACGACAACATCTAGAATCATGCTCTATTCCTTGTTTAGGTACTTTCTATCCATGTCTCCTGACGGGTACCAATCATTATTGTCAGGGCTTGTCTTGGGTCTAGTGTACCCAATCATCTTGAAGAACTTTGAGAGTTGTTCTTCACTAGCGGGCTCCTGAAAAGGGACATCCTTCTCAGCTTTAATGTGGAAAGTAGTGTTGACATGAGTTGAGTCAATAGTGTAGGAGGTCCCATTGATTTGAAACTTAATGGAGCTTGAGTCCTGCTCCCCCCTCACACGTTGCAGAAGTCCACAACTGACATAACCATGGTATTTCCAACATAGGACTGTTGTTGAGAGCAAATGACAAGTAAGAGTTGTTCATAAAGCCAACAAAAGGTTTGAAGGCTTCATCAACTTCACCCACTGAAGCCATTGTGGTGAAGTTGGTTTGGGCAATATAATAAATGATTTGAGACTCAAACATGGTTAAGAGTGTGAAGGTTTAGAAATATAGAGCAGTTTAGAGAAGAGGTTGCAGAGAAAATAATGGGGTTTTTTTGGCATTAGAGAATTTAAGAGTTTAAAGAGAAGTAAAGAGTGAGAGAGATTTTAACTATTTATATATATATGATGTGAAAAAGTAGCTGTCAAGGCTGAATTTCAATCGATTGATTTGACAGATGTATCCATTAATCCATTTACTTCTTGACAGTAACTTCTACGCTAGAAATCACAAACACTCTTGGCAGTAACATTAGCGATTAGAGAATATATAAGATAAATGAATAACCCTAATATTAACTGTTGACAGTATGTTATGCGGGGATTTTAGAAAACTATACTGTCAATGAGTACTGACAGTAAGTTATTGACAATAAGTTCCAGTCCTGCATATTATGCTGTCAAAACTTCTCAATCGTTTGACAGTAACTTATTACTATATGACAGTATGGATAAAACATATTGTCAAAAAACTTAACAGTACTTTTTATTAACCTCGTATGAATTAAGTTGCTTAAAAATAGATTAGTTAACCTCTCAGTAAAATATCATTATGTGTTTCCACTGTGACATAAATCAAAACACCTCAAGAGGCCATTAATTCACTGTGAAATTCAGTTAACTAAATTTTTGATCAACTAAACAGAATTACATTAACAAGATAAATTTAACATACCCAATTCACTCACTAGCATGTTGAATGTCTTTTCATCCAATGGTTTGGTGAAAATATCTACAAGTTGTTTCTCTGTAGGCATATAGATCAGCTTTATTGTGCCTTCCACCACATGCTCTTAAATGAAATGATGTCTGATGTCAATGTGCTTAGTTTTGGAGTGTCGAACATGATTATCAGAAAATGCTATGGCACTAGTGTTGTCACAAAAGATAGAAATTCCTTATAGAGTCAACCCATAGTCTAATAGCTAGTTCCTCATCCAAAGTAACTGAGCACATCAACTACCAGATGCAATATATTTAGCCTCTGCAGTTGAATTTGACACTGAATGTTGCTTCTTGCTAAACCATGAAACCAATCTTTCCCCCAAAAATTGATAGCTTCTTGTTGTACTCGTTCTATCTATTCTACAACCAGCATAGTCTGAGTTTGAATATCCAACCAAGTCAAAACCAGATTCTTTAGGATACTAAACACCTAAATCTTGTGTTCCTTTCAAGTATCTAAAGATCCTTTTTACAGCCATTAAGTGAGACATCTTTGGATCAGACTAGAACCTTGCACACAACCCTGTTGCAAACATGATATCAGGCCTGCTAGCTGTTAGGTAGAGGAGAGAGTCAATCATTCCTCAATACATCTTGTTGTCCACCTTATTTCCTTTTGGATCATTATCAAGTTGAGTTGCTATTGAGATTGGAATCTTTGCAGGTGATGAGTCTTCCATATCAAATCTCTTCAAAAGATCTTTGAGATATTTAGTTTGGAAAATGAATATTCCATCTTTCTTTTGATAGACCTGAAGTCCAAGAAAGAATACTAATTCACCCATCATGCTCATCTCATATTTGTTCTGCATTAACTTAGAGAATTCTTTGCATAAATCTTCATTTGTTGAGCCAAAGATAATGTCATCAATATATACTTGGACTAGAATGATACCATTTCCATGCTTTTTGTAGAAAAGAGTTTTATCCACAATCCCTCTTGTAAAGTTGTTATCAAGAAGAAACTTGGAAAGAGTATCATACCAAGCCCTTGTTACTTGCTTTAGACTTTATAATTCCTCGAGTAGTCTGTACACAAAGTTCTTCACTTTTTGGTCTTCAAAGTCCGGAGGCTGTTCAACATACACTACTTCTTCTAGTTCTCCATTAAGGAAAGAACTCTTGACATCCATTTGAAAAACTTTGAAGTTGTTGAATGCAACAAAAGCCAAAAAGATTCTTATTGCCTCAAGTCTTGCAACAAGAGCAAATATTTCTTCATAGTCAATCCCTTCCTGTTGACAGTAACCTTTTGCCACCATCCTTGCTTTGTTTCTTGTAATAATACCACAATCATCCATCTTGTTCATATAAACCCATTTGGTGCCTATTATGAATTTGTTCTTTGGTTTAGGTACCAATTCCTAAACACAGCTTCTTTCGAATTGATTAAGCTCTTCTTGCATGACATTAATCCAATCTGAATCAGCCAATGCTTCAACTAGAGTTTTGGGTTCATTTTGAGAAAAGAAATAAGAGTACATGCATTCATTAGCAACATTTCTTCTTGTTTTGACTCCAGTTCCTGGATCGCCAATGATTAAATCATTAGTGTGATCTCTGTTCCATTTTGTTTCTCTTAGAGAATCAATAGAGTCTTCAACACCTTGTCGATTGATAACATCTTTTGCTCTTGCACTGTTGACAACATCAATTTCTTCAAGTCCACTGTTCATGGGAACAATCCCAGAAAAATCAGTTGTTAGAGCAGTTCCTTCACTGTCTCCAGACTGGGTGGGACCAATTGTTGGACCAGAAATTGTGTGATCAACTCTTGGTGAATCTCCATCAATCTCCTCTAGATAGCCTTGATTTTCAAAGGCTAAAGGTTATGTTTCTTGACTTCCTTCAAATCCAGGAAATTTTGTTTCATCAAAGTTGACATTTACATCTCCTCCACAGTCTTGTGATCAATGATGTAGTCTCTGTATGTAGTCTTGCCAATTCCATACCCCATGAAGATTCCTTCAAGTGTTTTAGTATCAAATTTTCCTTTGATCTCAGTTGAATCTTTCATGAAGTAACACTTGCTTCCAAAGACATGAAAGTACTTGACTGTAGATTTCCTTCATGTGAGCAATTCATAGGGTTTCTTTCCATAGGTCTTGTTAATTACAGTCCTGTTTTGAGTATAACAGGCTGTATTGATTGCTTCACCCCAGAAATAAGTAGGAAGTTTTGCTTCACTCAACATTGTTCTTGCAGCCTCAATGACCTTTCTTTCCACAACACCATTCTGTTGAGGTGTCCTTGGTGTAGAGAGTTGTTGATTGATACCATTGTCTTTTTAGAAATCATTCATGAAACTATTTTTGAACTCAGTACCATTGTCACTTCTCAAGGTCTGCACCTTGTACTTGGGATTCTTGTCAAGAACCCTTACCAAATCAATAATCTTTTGAGCAGCTTCATCCTTGGTTGCTAGAAACCTCACACAAGTGTATCTTGAAAAATCATCAACCATCACTAAAGCATATCTTTTTCTTGCAATTGATTGCACATTCACAGGACCAAATAAGTTCATGTGAATAAGTTGAAATGCTTCATTAATTGAACCACTTGGAGTGCTTTTGTGAGTGGATCTCCTTAGTTTCCTTTATGACAATTATCACACAATCCTTCTTGACAGAATTCAAGTTGAGGAAGCCTTTTCACCAACTCTCTCTTCATTAGATAATTCATTGGTTTAAAGTTCAAATGGGAGAGCTTCTTGTGCCACAACCAACTCTCAGATGAATAAGCCTTACTGTAAAAACAGTAGACTTTTTTTTCTTACTGAATCTAAGTCAGCTATAAAGAGGCTTCCTTTTCTAACTCCTTGAAGAGTTTCTTCCCCTATTTTCTTGTTGACAATGGATCATCTATCTTGATCAAATCCAACTTGGAATCCTCTTTCACAAAATTGAGTTACACTCAATAGATTGTGCTTCAATCCATTTACTAGAGCAATTTTCTCTATCTTCAAGTTTTCAACTTCCAGTATGTCATATCCCATTGTGAAACCAATGCTGTTGTCACCAAAAGTTACATAAGGGCCAACCATTTCCTTGAACTGTGATAGCAGGGCTTTATCACCTGTCATGTGTGTTGAGCATCCACTTTCAATGATCTACATGATTATTTTATTTTTCATGTTTCCCTGCAAAGTAAATATTTCAAGTCACTTTTGGTACCCAACTTTTATTGGGTCCATTTAGCTTAGCTAGTTCACAGTTTGAATTTGGATCAGTTGTAATTCTTTCTTTTTCTTTGAGCATGACTCCTGTAGCTACCCATTCAGTTTTGATAACTGGTTTGATAGCTTTGTTCTTAGGTGGCTTGTCCATCCAAACTTTAGGAGGACTTGGAGTCTTTGCCTTTTTAATTTTAACATTCTTATGTAGACATACTTGATTATTAGCAAAAGGCATGTTAAAGCAAATACTAATCAAGTTCATTTTACACGCAATGCAATCAAAATCACACAGTGAGACACTTGTTTGTTCTTTAAAGGCATGCTGTGTAAATTTCCATTAACATGGGTAGCATTCTTGACATTAGACTTGTTTTTGTTGCAAACATGAGTTAGATGACTAGAAGACCCATAATTTTTGCTCAATTTTCTAGGAGCATTAGGAATATAGCCATAATTATTCTTCTTGTTTATTCTTAATTTTCTATTTCTATTATTCTTGGTCTTCATGATAATATGTTTAGAGGTTACTGTCATACTGGTGTTGATAGTAGTTTTAAATGGAGTTGTCATGACAGTAAGTTTTGATCTCACAGTCTTGACAATAGCTTCTGTACTTATTGTTTTGCTAGTGTTGACATCATCATTTAAACTCTTGTTACTGTCAAGGTCAAAACTAACTGACTTGGTGATTTTGACAGTGTCTTTTGCCTTAAGAGACTTAATGACAACTTTATTGTCTTCATCATCTAGTTCTTGTTTAATCACTAATGCATCCTTATTAAATTCAAGTTCTGTCTTTTTAAACAAGGGATTCTTAACATTCTTTAGAATTGAAGGTCTGATAGTATGTTTGATGTTTTCCTCTACAGCATGTTTCTTACCATTTTTCTTCTCACAGTTAAACTATATACTATCTTTTGATTTTCAGTATTATCATCATGGTATGATTTTAATAGGGAAGAAAATTTCTTGTAATCCTTGATTTTGAATTCATTCTCAGAAATCTTTCTGAGAAATCCCTCAATCTGGGAAGCACAAACTACCTTATTTTTAACAATCTCATTTTCTTATTGCAAGGACTCAAAAGCATTCTGTTTAAGTTCTAGTTCATGATGTGGGTACCTGATTTGATGAAGTGGAAGAACCCTCTCAAAAGTTTTCCATGAGATCAAGATTTCCATATTCTTCCTCATCTGAATCTTCCCAACACTTGCCTTCATCCACAAAAGCCCTTTCTTGTTGCTTTTTGAGCAGGGCATCATACTTTGCTTTGAGTTCCTTATAATCATTGTCATTTCTTCTCACTTGTTTTGGCTTTTGGCATTCTGTTGCAAAATGCCCCATTTCATTGTAGTTGTAACACCTTATCTTGGATCTATCCACCATACCTATTTTGTATCCACCTTTGCCACTTCCTCCAGGTTTTGAAGTATTTGACTTGTTGAACCTGGAGCTTTATCCTCTGGGTTTGAAAGCTTTGTTCTTCTTGAATATCAGATTGGAGAACTTTCTTGCCATGTAGGCCATTATTTTGTTTTCCATGTTATCTAGTTCCTCCAAATTGTAGAACTCATCTTCTTCACCATCCTTGAGTTCAAGAGCACACTTTCATCTTCATTTGTGACCTCTTCAATCTTGATGTGCTGTTGATGCTGAGACTCCTAGAGCTGCAGCATCTTTGGATCTTGAGCTACTAGAGCATTTGAGGTATTGACCATCTTTCCTCTTTGACCAGACTGAATAGCTCTCTTTTGTAACAACTCTAGCTCATAGGTTTTAAGTATGCCATATAAAATTTCAAGAGAAACTTTTTGATAAATCCATTCCTTCTCTTATGGAAGTAACCTTGTGCTCTAGATGGTCAGGAAGTGTCAACATGAATTTCAGGTTTACTTCCTTCTTGTCATAAAACTTTCCATGCAGCTGCAGGTCATTTATCAACCTGTTGAACCTCTCAAACATCTCAGTCAACCCATCACTTTTCTTGGCCATAAAATCCTCATACTGAGACACCAATATCTGTCTTTGATTGTCCTTCACCTCTACTGTTCCTTCACAGAGTATCTCAATGGTTTCTCATATTTGCTTAGCACTGGTGCAGTTGAATATGTTGTTGTACATGACATTGTCAAGTGCTTCTATAATGATAAATTGCAAGCAGTCATCCAGAGATACTTTTTCATTTTCAGTGACATTGTACTATGAAACATTTTTTAGAACCCAGTAGGCTGGTATTGTTTCACCATCTACTGTAGTTTCAGGTACATATGTTTGAAGAATAAAAGAACCATTTTCCAGAATTCCAAGGTAAAGTGGGTTAATTGTCTTTATGAACAACATTATTTTTCTTTTCCAAAGGTTGTAGTGTTCTTTGTTAAAAGTGGGTATTTTTATGTTGCTTACTTTCTGTGCACTTATATTTAGATCTTTTCAGGTTATGTATATTTAACATGGCTCTGATACCAGTTATTAAATAGTATGAGTGTTGCAGAATGGGGGAAATTGAATGCAACTTGATAATTTATCACTAATCTTACTAACAACAAACAAGAAGTAATAATATCAAGTAAGAAATGCAGACAACATTAAGCAAACAATTAAAGACAAGTGTTTAACTTTAAAAATTAATTTTCTTAATTTTTGTTTGCTACAACTGACTGAAAAATAATTTCAGCTTCGATAGATGCAATAACAATGAGATTGCTAATGTTTCTATGCTTGAGAAAATTCTAGCTCAGTTGCATAAGTGAAAGTAATTGTGAGATATGTAAATTTATACTAAGACATATATCCCACTCACAAGAGTACTTTCCCTTATTCCTAGAACAAAGCTTGAAATAGAAACTTTACTTTTCTTGTTCAATCTCGTCTTCATTCCATTTGTAGATAAAGTTATTCTGAGATGACAGATATCCTTGACTCCTTGAGCACGCTTTATCTTTTTACTTGTCTTCTCCCAAGTTGCAGTAGTAGACTTGACAGACTAGGTAGTAATGTCAAAATCATTCCTTGTATTTTCACTATCTAGTCTTCTACCTGAAACAGACTGTCAGTTTCACCAAAAGGTTACTGTCAACCTTTAGTTTCTCTTTGGTGATAGTATATTCGGCTCCACATACTTTACTATCAAGCTTAATAGTATTCTAAAACATGCTATCTTCCAAAGCTGTTATCAACTATCCCCGCCAAAGTTGCTGTCAGTAAAACTTGCTGTCTTCAAATCTTCATTCTCCGCCAAGTTCACTGGCAATGAAATAGTTGCTGTTAGTAATACTTGTTGTCTTCAAATCTTCATTCTCCGCCAAGTTTACTGTCAATGGAATAGTTATTGTCGTCTGTTTCAAATGTGTTGTCACTTGAATATGCTATCGTAGGCTTCAGTTATAGAATGTTACTGTCAAATTCTTAACCCATGTTGTGCCTGAACACTTTGTGAACTTCTACTTCATGGATCATGTTATTGTATTTGTACAAGATAGTAACTATTGAGACTTATTGTCACCTACTTGGATTTTAAACATACTGGTACAAGTGACAACAAAACATACTGTCAATATACATATGACAATATATTTTATTTAGTTAATTTCTAATTAATCTAAGTGACTTGTAGTTGATTACAATGTTAACATCACAATCCATAACAAGTATTTTCTTGAGAATATATGAGAAATTACTTGTTATAAAAGTTTTGCTTTCTTTTTATTAAAAATATTTAGAAAGTATAATAAATATGTTTGATTAATAAAATTAATTTTTTTACTTCCTAGATATATTTAACTAATTATTTCTTATGTAATATACTTTAAATGATTATTGTACAGTTATTAATATCTTTTTTAAAATTATTAACTGTATTTGTTTTTCACTATTGACTATCTATATAATTTAATATTTACTTCAATTGTTTTTGTATAATTAAGAAGCACAATATTTATGAAGAATTATACATATTTTATGATTTTTTATTTGCATAGATCATAACAATTATAATTAAAAAAATAAATATTAAGTATATATGTTGAAGAATAAATATACCCATAATTTAGTTTATATAAAAAAGTAATAATGAAATTATAAAATTGTAAATAAATTAAAATTTACAGAAAAAGATTAGAAATTTCTAAGAAATGAAAAAGAGTGAGATTTTATAATAAAGTTATTATGAAAATAAATAAAAATAATAATAATGAGTAAATTTTAATGTTTATTTATAAATGAGTATTATTGGAAAAAAATAATCTTGGTTTCTTTAATTATATTTTAGATTTTATTTTAAATTTTCTAGATTAAATATGATAGAAGATGTGTGAATTAGCTAGGAGCCTAGGAGGGATGGGTAAATGATTTTCTGTGTTATGTTAGTATTTGTACTTTCTAGATAATTGAACTTTTCTTTATTTTATGTAACTCAATAATTATATCAATTATTACTTTCTAGATATTTAAAATACCTCGATAAATTAGTATCAACCAAATAACCTAAGTATTTGAATGTCGACTAAACAAATACTAAACATACACTACATTACACCATCTACACCATAAATTGCATATTACAATCCCTTAAAATTGTTGTTCTAGGATCAAAAAGTGTTGCAATAGTTTCTATTGGAATGTTTTTATCAAAATTAGTCGTTAACTTTAGTCTGACTGCAATTGAGCCCTCTAGTAACAATTTTGGTTTCATATAGCAGCACCTCAAAATCATTGCAAAAAATGGTTTATTACAATGATTTCTGTCTACAACAACAATTTTAAATGATTGTAATAGCTTAACACAATATTGGAGCAAATCAAGCATACTGTACTTAAATGTATATTTACTTGTCATATTGTAACATACTAAGTACTTCATGAATAGATTGGTGACTTAGTTCCTTATTTTATTTGTTTGTAGATAGAAGTTTGTTTCTACTGTAACTCCATTGTAATTAAGTGGTCACAAAATAAATGTACTGGTAGAAGATTCAAATAAAGGTGAATAAGGTATCAGAGAAATGAAAACCTCATGAAATAAGGAATTTAGTATGAAATTGGTTCTAAGGTAAATGATCAATAGAGAAGTCCACATGTTCGAGAAGTTAAGTATGAAGTTGTTAGAGAAGTCTCCAAATGGCTAAGTATAGGATATGTATTCGAGAAGTCAAGGAACTTAAGCCATTCGAGAAGTGATCAAATAGAGGAGTAATCAATCAAGAAGTCCAGTGAATAACACATCGAGAAGTTAGCAATTGAGGTAGTCTAGAAGTCTAAAGCATGAGGCTGATCGCGAAGTCAATGATATAAAACCATTCGAGAAGTCTAGTCTGATCGAGAAGTCATCAAAGCTTAATATATTCGAGAAGTCTAGGCCAATCGAGACGTATCAAAGTAAACTAATCGAGAAGTTTCAAAGAGTGGTTGATCGAGAAGTCTACATCATGACTTTTCGAAGGGATTTAAATGAAGTATTCGACTAAATCAACAGAGCTATTTTCAAGGAAGTGTGTAGAAGAACAAGACAAGTATTTGAAGCATCGTCATGATCAGGATTAGTCGAACCTGTGAAGATAGTGACAAGTCTACAATGAAGCTTGAAAGAAGAACAAGACAAAGACAGAAGATAAGGAGCAAATGGTATGGACTGTCAAGTCATAGAACTTAGTTAGAAATATATTATGTACAATGTAAAGTTTCTTTTGTCTATTTTTAGTTATAGTCTAACTAGCTGTGAAAGCAGGCGTGCAACCACAAACATGTTGTCTATATAATAGAATGCACAGCTTCACAAATTAGTGTGTTGAATTGTATTCAAACCTTGTTTCTCTTCAAGAGCAAGAAGCTGAGATTTATATTCAAATCTCAGATTGTAGCAAATTCAATTCGAATAATACGTTAGATTGAAAGTTAATTTGTTTGTGTTTTTCAGTTTTTTATTTACTCATTGTTAAGTAAACACACATAACAAGTTAAGCTACCAATATTAGAATGGAATCAATTCACTGCAGGAATTTATGCACCAGCGGAAGCATTGAATAACATTTATTTGCATATATTCCTATGTATACATACATATAGATACAAAACTATTTTATAAATTGAAGAATACCTCGATTGCTTTCCGGCAACAGCTAGAAAAGATCTTGTTCTTCAATCCTTGCAATCACCCCTCAAGTGTGGAGTGCTCTAAAAATATCCACCAAGAATCAAACTAAAAGATGAAGGAGGAGGCTAGAGAGGATATTAGAGTTGCCTCCCTTTTAAAATATTTCTCACAAATATTAGGGTTTTAAGTATTAGGGTTTATAATCCTATATTTATAGGCAAATATCTCAGCTGAGATATTTTCTATAAATATCTTATTATTAATTCCCTTTTTAATTAATTAATCTTATTAACTAATTAGTTAATGATTAAAACTATTTTAATCATTAATTCCTTTTTCTAAACTCTTTTAGAAAATTATTCTCTCTTCATATTTAATTACTTTAATTAAATATTTAATTAATAATATTAAGATCTTATCTTAAATAATTTATAATCAATTAAATCTCATTTAATTAATTTATAAAATTTGCTAAATAATTATTTATTTTATAAATAAATAATGACTAGTTATTATTAATTATTCCTTCATCTATAATTTAATCTCTTTTATGGTATGACTCTTTAGGTTCAATATTAAGCCGGTAGTAGAAATAAATAATAATAAACATTTTATTTATTATTTATATGAATTCTATTAATTCATTAAATATAATTAATTTGATTAATTATATTTATTCTACATCGTGAGTGATGCTTCTCAACATATCGCGACTATCCAGATAATACGAAATCATTGCTTAGAATACTTAGAACCTGTCAGTAATTAGTTACCGTACAATTAATTCCTTCTACCTTTTAATATCCCGATTAAATACAAGGCATGGAACTCGTGTCAAGCCTATCTAATTTAATCATATGATTTCTTATTCATAATGCAAAGTTCCTTTTAATGCAAATTAGAAACTCTTTCTAATTTTATTCACTCTGGCCAGAGATTCCTGAACTTGCATATCTAAGAATAACATAGGATATTCACTTCCTTTACTGGAAGGGGCAGATCCTTTATTGATCCGTTAACTATCTCCACACACAAATCACTATGCCCAAAATGGACCTAATGAATGTCCTAGAGACTAAGGACTAAACCAAAGCATAAATCATTGTGTACGAGATTACTCTAACGATCTCAAGTCTAAGGATACTTGTACAACTATTTACTTAATAAACAACTATCGACACGTGAGTAAACTACATTAGTTGTTCTACTTATCGAGTCATGTTCAATGAACTTATTCATTAATAAGCACCTACATACTAGCTATAGTGTCACCACACAAATGTCTATGAGAACAGACATCCTCCTAAGAGAGCTAGCATAGTATGTACTGATCTTTACGGATTTACCAATTTCCAATTAGTTATCCTATGCTCAGGAACTGTTTAAGTCTAAAATTATTATCTTCTAGATCTCATTATTACAATCTCATTATAGTTCTAGAAGCTTTGCTCTAAATTATGGAACATCTTATTTAATACACTTCAAATAGATTAAGCCCGTAACATAAATACTTTATTATTATCAAATGAAATCAAATAAGAGTAGCAGAAAGTTTTTCCTAACTCATCATACATGATTGGTTTTAGGTCAAACACTTTCATTCACAACAGAGAAATCGAAAAGAGATCAACATATACATTCACCCCCTCTATATAAGTTTCTACTACTCATTCCTAACACGAGTAATGACAACAATTTAAAGTATATAATAATGTTGATCCATTTGCAATTGGAATGATTTTAGTAATTGAAATAACATTGTTTTGTCCTACAGTAATGTTTTATAAGTAAACAAACAATTAATGTCAACATTATTGGATAAGGAAATTACAACACTTTTTAAGCATGATTTTAGGTCAGCGACATTGAACAATATTTGAAGGTGATGATTTTAAGCATGATTTCAGGTCATTTACGTTGAACAAAATTCGAAAGAGGTGATTTCAAGCATAGTTTTAAAGGTGGTGATTCCAATCACAATTTACATATGGCAATTTTATGCATATTTGGATGATTTAGATGAAACAAAGATGTGGGGAATGTGAGAAATACATCGCAATACAGTAAGGATACTAGTTGATCCTCAGACCTCACCCTTTATTAAATTCAGGGAAGAATCAAATTTTTTTCCTATAGACATGTATGTAACTATATATTGAAAGTTAAAATTTTAAAACGGTCTAGAATGGAATTATATATTCATTGATAAGAAGAAAAATAATGTGAATGGAGACTAGATTGAACTGCTCTTTGGAGACACAATACGATGAAAGTTGTAAACTGTGTTCGGGATAAAAAACAATGTCACTTAATCATTATCAAACTGACTATACTTTTTTTAAACTATCAAGAAGGTGGTCATGATCAAATTCAAATATTTTAGTTGTTCAGCCCAAAAATGCTAGAGCAAGACTCATGTTAAGCCTAGAACATGAGGAGGTTGAAGATGAAATATAAGAAAACTGAAGCTGGAGTATGAGAAGGCTGAGGTCGAAGTGTGAAGAAGCTATAGCCAGTGTACGATGAGCAAGAGTATTGTATGGAGTTCTCAAATGTGGATAATGCAAGATCTGCATCCCAATTCTACAGGGAGATTATAAAAAAACTATCATGATCAAAATCGAAGATTTATGTTTGTCACCCCAAAAAGGCCGAAAAATGATTGAGATTGAACCTAGAGTATAAGAAGGCTCAGACTGAATATGAAGTATAAAGAGGCTAAAGCCGAAGCACAAGAAGGTTGAGACCGAAGTACAAGGAGCGTAAAATATTGCACAAATTTCTCAAATGACATAAGGGATAAAATACGCGAAGGGAGGATTATATATAAGGATCTACTTTCACATATTCTAAAGTATGCCCCGTAAATCGTAGAGAATTCCCTGTTCATTAGAGTAAGACCCCAAGATCATGAGCAATATTTTATTCATACTCGTATATAAATAAATCTTAAAACATATTAATAAAATGATTTATAAAATTCGAAAAAAATGAACATATTTTTAAAATTGAAGATCAATTTCAACCTTTCTTTAAAATTTTATATTCGAAATGTAATATTTTATTATTTAATTGATGAATTTATTTTCTAAAAAAAACTAGACAAAAATAATTATAGTTTTCAATAAAATGCAACACCATCATAGCACATTATATTTAAATAACATCATTTTTTAAATATCGACGATAAAATTTATCCCCCATCATTTTACTGACCAACCTTAATCCCTATTGTTTTATTTTGAGGTGATATCTAACATTCAAAATTTACCTTAAAAATTATATTTAAAAAATCCACTGATTTTACATCAATGAGCATTTCAATTTTTTTAGCAATGAATCATTTCTTGGAAGAAGCCAAAAAGTCAAAAGCATTGTTTAATTATTTTCCACATGAAAAATGCACTAGCAAGAAAATTGAAAAACACAGAAAATAGAATAAAATTAGGGCCACCCAAAGTGGGTATTGTAATCCCAAAATCAATAGTACTACTCAGGGCCCATATGACAACCAAATATAAATGTATGTATCACATGAATAAATAAAAATATAAAATTTTCTTGCAAGAACAGAGAGAATCTCGAAAACCCTAAATTTCAGATCAGCAGCAGCAGCAGCAGCAGCAGCAGCAGCTATGGCTTCAAGGGACACTTTCGTTTACAGCGCCAAGCTCGCTGAACAAGCCGAACGCTATGACGGTAACTATTTTTTTTTAAAATTTTTATCTTTATTTTCTTGTTTAATTACTATTTATTTATTATTTGTTTGAGTTGCTTTATGTTTTCACTGTCATCGCTTGATGAAATGAAATACTAGTTGTTAATTATTTTTTAGGGTTATGTTTTAGTTCTTGATTTATGATGTTGTACTAGATTACAGTTGCTTTTTAGTTAATTTTGATAGGATTTGTGGAACCTGAGAAGAGTTTTCGATACTCGGTATTCAGACAGTTGAAGCATAAGTAGGAAGTAGATAATTGGTGCAAAGAAATATACGAGAATTCAGGAGATTTGATATGTTTCTGTTATGTTTATGTACAACGGAATTGAGAACTTTGATGTGTTACTTTTTTCTTGGTATTCTGTCATGATCTTAATGCGTAAATCTAAAGTCCTGCTGGATTAATTAATTTGTAGCTTGGGATAGTAACTTAACGGGTTTCTTTATCTTGTAATCATCGGATGGTATTAAAATTTTAAAGATTTAAGGCTTAACTAATTTATATATTGGGATGATACATAATTGAAGTGTTATGTTTTGATAAAGAAAGGTTTGTGTGCCAGAAATGGTGGAGGCAATGAAGAATGTTGCGAAATTGGATGTTGAGTTGACTGTGGAGGAGAGGAATTTACTCTCAGTTGGTTACAAGAATGTGATTGGTTCTCGTAGGGCTTCTTGGCGTATTTTGTCATCCATTGAGCAAAAAGAAGAATCAAGGGGAAACCATCAGAATGCAAACAGGATCAAGGATTATAGACAAAAGGTTGAGACAGAGTTGGCAGCTATTTGTAATGACATTATGAGTGTTATTGATGAACATCTCATCCCTTCCTGCACCCCTGGTGAATCTACAGTATTTTACTATAAGATGTGAGGAATTTTTAAAATGTTTTCTTTATATTTATTATTTTATGTAGCCCCAGTGTTTCAAATTTTATTGGCTATGGTCAACCTAATTGGTTGTGGTGTTATTTGGTATAGGAAAGGGGATTATTATAGGTATCTTGCAGAATTCAAGTCTGGTAACGATCGGAAAGATGTTGCTGATCTTTCTTTAAAAGCTTATGAGGTATTTTGTTAATTTAACTTCAAAGTTTTTTTTCCAGTTTGTCCGCATCATCAGACATGGGCTTGTGGTTCAGTCTGATATACTTATCTTGATAATTTTATTCTGTTTAAGGTTCACCTATATGGCTTTTATCTATTATCCAGATACCTATTAGCTTGATAACATTTGTAAAGAACAAATGTTTTTTCATTGAGTTAATTAAAGGGACTTATACTTTCCTTGAGTATCCTATTCCAGGCTGCTACTGCTTCAGCAGATGCTGAATTGGCTTCTACACATCCCATTCGGCTGGGACTGGCTTTGAATTTTTCAGTGTTTTACTATGAGATTATGAATTCACCTGAAAGGTATGTATGGTTTAATTGGCTCGCAAGAGAAATTTGGCTATTCTACAATTTATCTAACTTTGTAAACATTATTTCACCAGAGCTTGTCGCCTAGCAAAGCAAGCATTTGATGAAGCAATATCTGAGCTTGATAACTTAAGTGAGGAGTCATACAAAGATAGCACTCTAATTATGCAGCTACTTAGGGACAACCTCACCTTGTGGACTTCTGACATTCCAGAGGATGGAGGTAATTGTCAGTACCTATTATGATCATAACAATCATAATTTCCATCATGATTTCAATAATAAAAGATCAAAATTGCTAAAAAACAGAGTTTGAAGACAGAAAGCTATGCATTACAATAGTATTCCTCTAGGCATATCCACTTGGAATTGGAACTGCTGGTTCTATTAATAATAAAGTGAACCAAAGTTTTGTTTTAAGTTTTCTTTTCTATAATAGCACATAAAATATATTCCTTTAGTGGCAGCAGAACATCGGTAAAACTGGCTGATATTTGGAATTGACACTCCACTCTAGCAGTCTTAGTTCTTCTTAAATTATATATCGGAGTATTTATTCTCATTTACCTCCTGGTCTTTGCAAATGTTGAAATTTTTTTTTACTTAATTTTTTCTTTTATTTTCACACATTTACTTAATTGTTGTCTTTGTTTTGCTGCAACAGAGGATGGGCACAAAGGTGGTGTTGACAAAGCTATCAAAGGCGGGGATGAGGAGGTGGGTATTTTACAAGTTACCTCTGTAGTTTCTCCTGTGTGATATCCAACAATCATTTAACAATTTATTGGTCTTTATCTTGCAGTGAAGCAGATATTCGAATAAGCTCATGAATCCGAGAGATGATGAGAAATATTATTGGGGGATGTCTGAGTCTATTTGTAATAGTTAACACTCACCTTCTATATGTGGTGTAATGTTTGTGTTTGATTATGAGTTTAGAGTTTGATCTGGTAATGGTTTGATTTGCATTTCTGAAGGATTTCTTTGGCTGTTGGGTAGTTTTATCTTTTCAGCAACTGCCGGTGTCCACGTGGAGGTTAAAACTTGCTGTCCAGTTTTCCTCCCAGCCGTTGTATGCCATTAGTACTTATATTTACACCCTTTTAATTTGATACATGGATTCAGGTCCTGTTTCTTAAATGTCAGAAAGCTATATTAGTGGCAAGTTCAAAACAAATTATTAAATGTGGGTTTTTAATGTTTTTTCAAGGTTTGGTATTTTCACCAAATGTGTTTCAAGTGTTTTTATTTGGTATTTTTGCCACCCCAATTAATATTTAGAATATTAATTTTACGATGCCTCGTAAAAATCTGCACAAATATTTCTCCAAAATCATACTCTCATATTCTTTGTATGAGGCTTTTAGGCTCTAAGGTACAGGTAGATGGTCTTTTCAATCTCATTATTGAGGAAAAAGAGAAACAGTACTAGTTGAAAATAATTTGAATCCTATACATAAACGAATATGTATTGAGTGGTCAGTTTTTAGTATATCTAATTATCTATCAGTTCAATACATGGTAATGCACTAGTGTGTACTGCTGTCTCTCTATTGTCCTTGTGCTGTTAATTCAGTGGCCTGTTTCAATGGTACAATCGGTCACCTCTTGTTCTAACTTTTGTGGCTGTTTTGCTCTGGTTCCTGAGTTTGCGTTCTTATTTGAAGTTATCTAAGAGTGTGAAGGATATTATATATCAGAAGTCATCCTATTCAATGAGAGTAGTAGTGACCAGCAGGATATGTGTTGAGGAGTCAATTCAGAGAATTTTACTTGGAAATATATACCGTGAAATATTTTTTAAAAAATTTCTAGCTTTTTCTACCAACTGACATGACCTATGGGCTAGCATGGCTCAGGCGTGAACACTTTTTATTTAGTCTTACCTTTCTGAAAATACGTAGAACTAGATTTAAGGTCTTACTTCCATCCGGACATACTGTGTATGGTTGCTTTGGTTTTCTGAAAATGTTTTAATGAATCCAGGCTTATGTACCTTTCCTTCTAATTACGCCTGCAACGCCAAAATGTTCTTTATTAGCTGGTGCTTCTTTTTAGCATGTCTTTCCACTTGATGAAAGCAATGAGGCAACCCGTGATCAGAATATGCAGATAATGCTAGTTGGTTACATTGGAGGACAGTATAACAAGGTAATTGAATTGAAAGAAAACTTTAGCAACTAAGCGTAGAACAAATCATACAACTGTAATGAGAATGATTTGTCAAGTAGATGCGTTATTTGCAGAGAAAGTCATCCTGCGAGAAAGAAATACTTGAAGAAGACAAGGTCGCTGCCCAGACTGCATTGGATTCTTCGGCTTTTACTCATCATTCATGCATGCCATCCTTTTCTGAAGTGGTGTTTGAGGATAATTGTGCTCTCTGATGGAAATAAGATAGAGTGGTAAGCTTTGCTCCACTGGAAAATCAGTAAGGTCACACGTATTAAGCGTAGTCCCCTCGTGACAGTGTCTATGTTATGATGAGTGGAAATGTGGAATATATAATATAGAGTTGTAGCAGTTCATGTTTGATAAGGCTACTGGGTCAATCTCCATTGTATTTGATGTTAACTTTACTGGAGTGTTGCAGTTCTGTCAATATCTCCAGTATATTTGTGTTGTCTACTAAAAAGACTAGGTGCATACCCACTATTGTATAACACCCTAAGTTCATGTCACCGAAACAAATATTCAAAATCACAAAATATAACATGAAGCAAGTTCCATTAGTTATTCGTTTTTCGCGAAAAGGAGTCACGGTTAAGTTTATCGCTTTTTCATACCCTGTATTCGGTTTGGTTTTTAATTGAAATTTTACCGAAATCCAGCAAATGAATTACTCAACCTTCTTTTTAGTATCTCTAAAAAAATTATTACAGAATATTAGGAATCGAATATAAGTATCTATAAAATAGCGTAATCTTAAAGAAAATATGCAAATTTGTGACACTAAAACCTCTTATATGTAAATGTGCAACAGTCCTTAATGTTGATGCACAAACCCGCAATATGAGAAATGACAACGTTGCTGCTACGTTTCATTGAGTACAAGGTCTCAATGCAGGAGTCTTTCAATCCCATTGTCCACTACAAGAAAATAGTGCGTTTGAATCCAACACAGTGCTATGCTGCTATGACTTTGATTGATAGTTGGTACAATATCAAAATAAGTTAATAACCAAAACGTAAGCTGAATTGTTTGGAGGGAGAGCCAAACTCAATGGGCCAATAGTCAGCATCAACTATGGGCCAATCATGGGTAAGGCCTTTACTTTTTAAAGAGAAAAAGGCGCCAAGTTTCTCAAATAAATGGCATAGAGAATGGTATATACTATATAGTATATACTAATGCTTCTATTGTACAGGGAAAGTCGTTACGCCAAGTAGCATTTAAGAGATAGCCCATTTGCAATGAAAATAGATCCCTTTTATTACCTATAAAGCAATGCAAACTCAGCCTTTTTAAATTCATAAACCATTCATCTATTTTCTTTGTTTTGCTCTTGTTTGAATTCACTATGAATGGTGCTACTGCAGCTGATGCCCGTGTTTCCGCTGTCATTCTTGATATGGATGGGACCTTTTTGAACACAGGTTCTCATTTTTACTTATTCATACTTTTCTAGTTTTCTGTTTAACAAGTATTGTCAATTCTGTACTTGCATGTAAGGGCTCGTGTTCAAGTGAGAACTAGACGACTAGGGAACTGTGACTAACTGACTATATATGTGAGAGCTCACCCTGCTCCCGAATTTTAAAAAGGGAGCAAAGTAAGTGAAAGTTAGGTAAAGTAGTTTCACTTTCGCTCATATTATAAATGAGACATACTTTCACTCCAAAATTAGGATGCAAGTATTTTACTTAACTTTCATTTACTTTGCTCTCTTTTTAAAACTCGGGAGCAGGGTGTAAATGTTTAGTACTTGAACATAAAGAGCATTACTGTACATATCAAGATAGAATAAAAGTGTATCCCATTTGGTTCTCGGCAGCACAAAAATCGTATAAATTTAAATACTGTATATTTCTTTTTCTTATATCGGATAAATTATGTATATTGTAAAAAGCCAAATGTTGAATAGAACCAGCGACAATGGAGGATAGTTTTTCTATTGTATAGTCATACGTTACATGACTTGGCTAAAAAGGGAAAATTTAGTTCATTATACTTATCATGTCTACTAGGCAAAGGCGGACCAGGATTTAATTGGAGCACGGCTTAGTGAAAATAATTAAGTATAATAGTAAAATATGGCTTCAACAAGTATATAATGTGAAGCGAACATGTATAATAAGTTTTTGTTACTATGTGAACTAGGATGTAAAGAATATATTGATCAAGACAGATTTATTGCTACTGTAATTTGTTTGTGTAGAAGGAAAAAAAAATACTGTTTTAGTGGGAGGGGATGAATTTATTATTAGCAAGTATTGAGCTTAGATCAGGCTTGAGTTATATTTTTCTTTTTTGCATCTGAAAGAGGACATGACATATAAATGGATTGGGAATCTCGGATATAAATATATTACTACAAAATTTTGAAAGTTCGGTGAGGTTATAGCCCTCCTGGTGGCCTGGTCTTATGTTGCGGCCACCCCTTGTACCGGATGCATACAAGTAACATTTTTCTCTAAAATCGGAGATTTTTTTTTATAAAGATTGTATGGTAGCACAAAATTCTTGATATGCAATTACATGCCTTGGGTTGTTTGAGGTGATATCATGACACCATTTTTATATGTTACCATATGTTAGAGATAACTTATTTTGATTATCTCTAGTAACTGCTGTTTTGGAAATCTCTTTCTAGTCTCAGAATGGAAGGAGTAAATAATCTTCAATCTGTTTTGGTTGCAACATTGACTCAGTTTAGTTATGTTTGTATGGGCAGAGGTACTTACAAAGGATGTTTTAAAGGATCTTTTGGCAAGATATGGAAAGGCAGTGGATTACAAGAAGGAAGGCATGAGGTTGGGGGTGACCCATAAAGAGTCACGAGTTGCTATTATCAAAGACTACGACCTACCAATCACACCAGAACAGTTCACCGAAGAAATTATGCCCATGTATCGAGAAAAGTAGGTCTTAATATATATTTTTGCGCCTGTTTAAAAACACACAACAACAAATATTTGATGTTTTGGCCTTTGTTTTCTGGTTATTTGTTACTTCCATCTAGGTGGCTATTAGCTCAAGCACTTCCTGGAGCTAATCGTCTAATAAAACATCTACATAACAAGAAAGTACCTTTTGCTCTGGCATCAAACTCCATGACTAAAAATGTAGAAGCAAAAGTCTCTCACCAACCAGGTTTATTCTTTTCTCATCCTTTCTTTCTTTTGGTCATTGTGGGTTCCTTACATGTATCACGCCTGTGTTATCCCTGTTGGATCTCTTACATTTGTGAATTTGTTGCTTTATTTTATTTCATAGATAGGTCTACTCATATAAATTTATCCTTGTTATTGTTTAAAAAATACATGTTTTTAGCATAATGTGTATGTTGCTTAGATTTTCTACTCTAGAGGCTATAGACGATCAGGGTTCATAGGCGATGTTTGATTTTGTAAAGAAATTGTTATTTTTTCTCACCAAAATCCGACTAGCCCAACATCAGAGGCTCCAAAGTGACTCATAATACCTACTTTGATTGTCAGATTTACTTTTCAAATTCGGTATTGATCGTACGAATGTACAACTTGAATGCGAATTACTTGCGAGCTTTAGCTATCAACTTTAAGTTGATAAATAACTACTTGCAAAGTTCAATAAATTGACGTGAGTCGGTACAAGTGACTAGATACATAAAACGTTATTTAGTTAATAACCCTAACAGTTTGTAACTTTGTAGAAAAAATAATGTTAACATTAGTCTCATTTATTTAAAAAAGTACTGAATTAGAATAGAATATGTAGTTCTCTAAGTACTCTAAATTTTTTCAAGCTTTTCCATACTTAGTATGAACAAACATCCTATTGGCAATATTCATTTCTTATAATAAACTGAGCATATCATATTCTGATCATATTTAAACGAAAATGAGTCTTGGTCATATTTTTTTCTACTTGAATCCAATTTGTCTGCGAGCCAGCTAATCAGTTCTATACTTCAAGTCTTCAAGCTAATCAGTTCTAATCAACTCTACAGATAGATAGTATCAACTTCAATCTCAGCTTCTGTAAGTTGCAATGATAAACATTTTTTCGTTTCATTGGATATTTTGACCGACATGATGGCTTTCTTTGCTGCAATATGGATTTATGCAAATTTATGTGTTATGTTCATGTATGATTGTTTTTTTCTCATTTCTGTCCCTTTGTGTCATTATTATAGGCTGGAGTAGATACTTTTCAATTGTTCTTGGAAGTGACCAGGTCAAATCGGGAAAACCATCTCCAGATATGTAAGACATGATGTTTTGTTGGTGAATGTCCATTTAGTGCAACGAATCCTTTTGGTTTAGTGAAAATAAACAACTGTCATATATTTGTTTTTATTCTACTCTTAAATAGGTCAGCTGATTTTATTGGAAAGAATATATCTCCATAAATATTTGATGTGCTTTTTATGTTTTTCTTTGCCATTAAATTATACCCTTTTTTATCGAACGATCTTACTGCAATCTGCTCTCGTGTAAGAATTTAATTTCTCATATATATGTGAATCATTTTGACTGGACATCAGATTTCTAGAAGCTGCAAATAGAATGGGTGTGAATGCTGCTTGTTGCTTGGTGATAGAGGATTCCTTGTAAGTTCATGAATTTTACACCTTATAAATAAGAGAAGTATGCTTATTTATGTGCTTATTAGTTTATGTATTTAAAGAAATCTCATAGTATATTATGGAGCTAGAACCTTGGTTATTATGGTAGGAGTCCTAGGGAAGAAAGTAATACTTTGAGGGGATAATTTATCATCTATCTTGTTCTATGTAGTCAATAATATAGATCCCACGTTTACGTTAGTGTAGACAAGTTGAGTCACCTAATGCAGGACTGCAGTTTAGCTCCTACTGCTATACATGTAAACCATTTTCTAGGCATTTAGTTGAGTCACGTTTGGTTCTTTATCTGCATACTGGCTATGGTTACATTAGTATCTCAAAGAGTAAAGAGGCAGAATGATTAAAAATATATATTAATAAGAAGTGCCCTTGTTCTGTTAGTAGAAATATATCGAGCATATAAATTGTTGGTATAGCTACATTTTACTCTCCTATTACTGTAATGATATCTGTTATATCTATCGCTTTCAAAAGGGTTGGTGTTAAATCCGGGAAGGCTGCTGGAATGAAGGTTGTGGCTGTTCCCTCACTCCCAAGTGAATCTGATCAATTTTCTGTTGCTGACGTGGTTCTTCACTCACTCTTAGAGTTACAGCCAGATGTTTGGGGTCTACCACCATTCGAAGACTGTGTGTAACTTTGCTAGTCAATTAATATGCTTGCTTTCCCGTGTCATTCTGTTGGGTATGATTTTTGATATGGTGTCTGCAGGGGTAAATGGTGCCTTGCCAATTGAGCCCATATGTTTCAGAGGTTTATACAGAAATGGTCTTCTGCACGAACTTGCAGGTATATATAGCTTCTTAAAGGAATAATATGTACTTGAGTAGAATATATAGGTTGCATCCATTCCATTGATTTTATAAAAACATGCCATTTTACCTTTTTCTAACATCCTAGGCATGATCTTATTGGAACGTTTAATCATTGTAAGTTGTAAATGATATTGTATGTGAATTCTTGCACTATTTCTAGTAGCAATGTGGTTCATAATCATAACTGTGTACTATTTGAATCCTCTATATTTGCATTTTCTACAAGAAGTCGAAATAAAATTATATCTTTACCCGTGAATTAGACCAATTAACTAAACATTCACTCTGATTGGTTTGGAAGAAATAAAACTTGGATGGGATTAAGCTGCACTGTTTGATATTATTTTTACAATCTTCCCTCACGTTACATCCTTCTCCCGTTTAATTTTGTTCACAATTTTTCATTACATTCCTACCTCATTTCCTTCCTTCAAATCAAAAAGATCAATCAATTGTCGCTCTAGTTCTTTATGGTCACTAGGTGCAACTAATAGAAGTGTAAACACCTCGCTAGTCGATCACTTTTCTTATTTACTTCTTGTCTGACAAGATTTGTGATATATTGTAGTGAATAATGAGGTAGAAATGAATGTGGAAGCTGAACAAGAAAGAGATGAGTTGATTTCTTCAAAGAATGAAGTGGAGAATGAAAATGAAAATGAAGCTGCTGAGTTGGAAGATATGCTAACATTGGACAAACTAAGAAAGTCAAGGCGGAATGTCAAAGAGCCAGTATGGATGAAAGACTTTATCAAGGGCAAGAATGGAAAAGGAAAAACTAGATAATTGCTTAAGTAAATTATATATTTTATTAGTTTCTATCGTAAGGATGTTTAACTGCCACGTATGTATGAGTACTAGTGTATGGCTGAGATATGTTCTCCTTTGTGGAGTACAACCCTAGTTAAATGAAGGCTGGAAACTGGGAATAGGGAAGCGAATTGATAAACTTGTTTTCTCACCTAAATTCTTCTCTCTTTCTCTTACTATTCTCTGTAAGTCTAGCCGAGGACTTTAAATCCAGCTTCATTGGTGCTTTCATTGAGAGCTGAACTCAAGAAAAGAAATGAAGTAGCTGAATGCTATATTCTGACTCTTGTGGACAGGTATGAATCTCAATTTACCGACAACCCTAATTTACACTCTTTACATGCAAAACAAACCACACACTCTCTTCTCCCGCCAAACCCTTCATCTTTTCACACTATACCTGTATTGATAAGATCCTTAGGCAGTTTGAGCATGTCTTTTCGGAACCACAAAAATTACCGCCTCAAAGAATTTTTGACCATCATATACCTCTGGAGCCTCATTCGAAACCAGTTAATGTTAGACCTTATAGATTTCCACACTTTCAAAAGAATGAGATTGAAAGACAAGTGAATGAGATGCTTGAATCAGGAATTATAAAACCCAGCACCAGCCCATATAGTTCCCCTGTTTTACTTGTTAAGAAGAAAGACGGCACGTGGCGGCTTTGTATTGATTATAGAGGTCTGAATGCCATGACTCTTAAAGACCGATTTCCTATCCCAACCGTTGATGAACTTCTGGATGAGTTAAAAGGAGCTACTTATTTCACTAAAATTGACCTACGATCAGGTTACCACCAAATCAGAATGGCTGAATGCGATATTCACAAAACAGCTTTCAGGACTCATTTTGGTCACTTTGAGTTCCTCGTGTTGCCTTTCGGTTTGGCGAATGCGCCTTCTACTTTTCAAGCTGCTATGAATACCATATTTAAGAATTTTCTCAGAAAATTTGTGATTGTCTTTTTCGATGACATATTAATTTTCAGCAAAGATTTGGATTCTCATGTTCTTCATCTGCAACTAGTCTTAGAATGCCTACAAGAAAATTCATTTTTCGCCAAATTGTCAAAATGTAAATTTGCAGCAACTACCATTGATTATCTGGGACATATAATCAGTAACAAGGGTGTGCAACCTGATTTTTCAAAAATTGAAGTCATGGTTTTGTGGCCGCAACCGAATAACTTGAAACAATTGAGAAGTTTTCTTGGACTATCTGGCTATTATCGCAGATTCATTAAAGGATATGCCTCGATTGCTGCTCCGCTGACTGATTTACTCAAAACAGAGGCATTTAAATGGAGTGATAAAGCCGAAGAGGCTTTCCAAACCTTAAAAGCGGCCCTGATACAAGCTCCAGTACTCTCACTTCCTGACTTCACCAAACAATTTACTATAGAAACTGATGCATCAATAGTGGCTGTTGGAGCGGTCTTGCTTCAAGATAAACACCCTATAGCTTATTTCAGCAAAAAATTATGCCCAAGAATGCAGAAAGCTTCAGCCTATTTAAGAGAGCTCTACGCAATTACAACAGCAATAGCAAAGTGGAGGCATTATTTATTGGGGGGTAAATTTCTCATATACACTGATCAACAAAGTTTAAGGAGCTTGATGCATCAAGTCATTCAAACACCTGAACAACAATATTACTTGACAAAGATGTTGGGCTATGATTATGAGATAATCTACAAACCAGGAGCTAATAATGCAGTTGCAGATGCCCTTTCTCGTCGGTCAGATCACATGGTGGAGCAGGGTGAACAGTTCATGGCCATCACTATGCCAAATTTTGTGTTTGTAGATGATATTAAGAAAGAACAAGCAGAAGCTCTTCAACTTAAAGATATGGATTGGGATAATGTTGAGCATTGGACAATGGCTGATGGGCTATATTTGTTTCGTGGGAAGGTTTATATTCCAAGAAATTCTTTGTTGAAGGAGGCATTAATAAAAGAATTTCATTGCTCACCAATTGGAGGTCATGGAGGCATCCATAAAACATATATGAGGCTGAGTGCAAATTTCTATTGGCAAAATATGAAAGATGATATTAGTAACTTTATAAAAAAGTGTGTTATATGTCAGCAAGTTAAAGCTTTGAATACCAGCCCGTATGGCCTTTTACAACCATTGGAGATACCTCAACAAATTTGGGAGGACGTAAGCATGGACTTTATTACTCACCTTCCTGTTTCGCAAGGCTGTACCACTATTTTTGTAGTAGTTGATAGATTATCGAAAGCAGCTCATTTTGGTGCCTTGCCTACTAGTTTTACTGCATCTAAAGTTGCTGATTTATTTTGGGAAATTGTTGGGAAGTTTCATGGTATTCCAAAAGCAATTGTTAGTGATAGAGATCCCATATTTCTCTCGAAATTTTGGAAAGAACTCTTTCTACTGCAGGGAACAACTTTAAAAATGTCTTCTGCATATCACCCACAGACGGACGGTCAATCAGAAATTGTTAATAAGTGTCTAGAGCAGTATTTGAGGTGCTTTGTTTCGAGTGAACCTCGTTTATGGCATAAGTATCTAGGACTTGCTGAATGGAATTATAACTCTTCTTACCATACTTCAATCGGAAAGACTCCTTATGAAGTTATGTTTGGTAGGCCTCCACCAGTTCTTGCGAATTATATACCTGGAACATCTCAAGTTGAAGCTCTTGATGTCACTTTAGCTGCTAGAGATGCAAAATTGAAAATCTTGCAAGAGACTTTGGAAGCATCACAAAAACGAATGAAGCATCAATCAGATAAACGCAGAACAGATTTTTCATTGGCAGTGGGTGATCTAGTGCTTGTGAAACTGCAACCGTACCGTCAACAGATTGTAGCGCAAAGATCGTCTCAAAATCTCAGTAAACGGTATTTTGGACCTTTCCCTGTCATGGCCAAAATTGGTAAGGTTGCATATAAACTTCTACTTCCAGAATTCTCAAAAATCCATCCAGTATTTCACGTGTCATTGTTAAAAAAATTCCACGGTGATAGTTTGGTATGTCCTACTGAGCTTCCTGTTAACAGTGTTGATAATCAGCCCGTGTTTAAACCAACTGCTGTTCTTTCAACAAGAAAAAAATTGGTAAATAATCATTGGGTTCCTCAGTTGCTTATTCAGTGGGAATGTTTGCCAATAGAAGAGGCTACATGGGTTGATGAAGCAGAATTCAAAAAGCTATACCCTTGTTTACACCTTGAGGACAAGGTGCTTGTTGAAGGGGTGGGTAATGTAGTGAATAATGAGGTAGAAATGAATGTGGAAGCTGAACAAGAAAGAGATGAGTTGATTTCTTCAAAGAATGAAGTGGAGAATGAAAATGAAAATGAAGCTGCTGAGTTGGAAGATATGCTAACATTGGACAAACTAAGAAAGTCAAGGCGGAATGTCAAAGAGCCAGCATGGATGAAAGACTTTATCAAGGGCAAGAATGGAAAAGGAAAAACTAGATAATTGCTTAAGTAAATTATATATTTTATTAGTTTCTATCGTAAGGATGTTTAACTTCCACGTATGTATGAGTACTAGTGTATGGCTGAGATATGTTCTCCTTTGTGGAGTACAACCCTAGTTAAATGAAGGCTGGAAACTGGGAATAGGGAAGCGAATTGATAAACTTGTTTTCTCACCTAAATTCTTCTCTCTTTCTCTTACTATTCTCTGTAAGTCTAGCCGAGGACTTTAAATCCAGCTTCATATATCAAGTCTTTTGATACTAACAACTGATCACCACCTTGCCTGAAGGATATAATATGGTTATGTGGTGCTGAAAAACAGAGTTTGTGTTATAATTGAGAACCACCTTGGCAGATATAACACGGTACAAGCTCTGTAATATTTAACAATCTCTGTCAAGTTTCATTGTTTTATTTTCCCGTGTTTTTGGATTGGCATTATGTAATATAGATCTTGTCCTATTCACACACACTCACACACACATGATAGAGGTTGGGTTGGCATGAAACAAGGTGGTTTCAGAATGCTTAAATATGGTCATCACAGGGTTGACTTCACTTTGGTAGGTTTGGAGTTGTTACTCGAGTCGGGGCGGATCTAGCAAAGGTTACAGGGGTATGTGCCCCCCTTAAAAAAAACTGACAAAATTTCACAATTAAAATTTTCACAAAAATATAAAATTGTCCCCTCATACCCTTGAACCTGACAATATTATACTTATGGTTGTGTAAATAAAATAATTGTACATCGTTATTTGTATATTCATTTTGATAATACGATAGTGGTACCCGTTGTGATCGGTTTGAAGTCATGCAAATCAATGAAGTTAAACAAAACATAGGTATATTCGTATTTATAATTAACACTTTAGGTACTGAATTGATGCTGGACAAAAATTAGGAGTGAGAGTTTTGGTATTGACTGTACTGATACAAGTTGGGAGAGAAGGGTCACATCCATGGATTGACCATGTCTAGTTAATTTGCGGTTGGTTGATGCTAATGTCACCACGAAAAGAGTTTTTATGAATCTTTGTGAGAACTAGTTGGTGAATTTTTAGTTTCTGCATACTTGTCGATTATTAAATTTTCTACGTATTATGTGGGGAATTTATTTATTTTTAAATCAAGTGTGGGGATTCATTTTAAGCAGTTTATAATGTAAGTATAAAATTAACCAAACAGACCGATCGTATGTACCTTATTAGGTGAATTATGAGTGCGTTTACTTTGTGCGGGAATGAAATGAACGCAAAAATGGAAGGGAAAAAAAATGGAATAGTCAAGAAAAAGAATAAATTTGTTCAGTTATCAATTTCTTTTAAAATAGGATGAAAAATATTACTACATTGTTTGATTATATATTTTAAAACAAATTATCGCGAATGCAAAAAACTTCTCAGGAAAAATTTCTCGAAAAAAGGTCTCGGAAAAAATTTCTCGAAAAAACTTCCATGAAAAATTTCCCTAAAAAAAATTTCCGGAAAAAATATCTTGAAAAGAATTCCCGGAAAAATATTTCTCGAAAAAACTACCTAGAAAACATTTCTCCAAAAAACATTCCCGGAAAAAATTTCTCGAAAAAACACATAAAAAAGTTCTCGAAAAAATTTCCAGGAAAAATTTTCTAGAATTTTTTTCCTAAAAATAATATATATAATTTCCCCCCCCCCAAAATATATATATATATATATATATATATATATATATATATATATATTTTGTCTAAATTTTTGAAATATATAATGCAGCTGTATTTGAAATGAATGAGTCTATCGTATATGTTTGTGATGAAATTTAATGAGAGATGTAATGATTCATTCCATCTTTTGGTCTCAAATGAACAACATAAATTTTCATTACAACTGAAATGATCATTCCATTGCTGTCAAAATTTATTCAATTCCTGTCAAATGAACGTGGCCTAAATATCTTAGGAATTCAATTAATTAACTCAAAGTCCTACCAGTGTCAGTGCGTGCTGCATCATAGAGAATTTGTTTGTGTTCCCTTTTTTTTTATTGACAGAATATGGATTACTTGTTCTAATTCGGAGAAAGTGAATTTAATTAATTGAGTTCGAGTTACCCAATAATTCAGAAGAAAGACCGAAACACGTATCACTAAATTTTAATCTGTACATTCCGCGAAAAAATAAATAAATTAATCGGTACAAAACACGGTTATTTTTTATACACATTTATTAATTTGTTATTAATATAAATATTTAATCATCGATATTTTTGAATTTTTAATAAAGTTTAAAAATTATATTTATTTTTAATATTTTTAAATTTTAAATTTTAAATTTTAAATTTAAACAAGTTATTATTATATATTAAATATTAAGTTTTACATAAATTATATATAGGATGTATTTGGATTGATGTAATAAATATTATATTATATAAGATATAATATTTAGATGAGCTTACTCATGCTTTAGGAGATTATATCAGGTTAAAACAAAATTGAACTATAACAAAAGGGTATTTACGTAAATATAGAGTTGTGATAATATTTACAAAATTATCATCTTAGTTTTATACTAAAATTGAACTTAATCTTAGGGAACCCCCTAAGGTCATCCTTAGTAAAAGTTTTCTCGATTTAGATATTTAATAATAATATAAGTTATTAAATTCTAATATATAGTTTATACAATTTAAATTTGAAATCTATAAAACTATCTTTCTAGGTTTGGACATTGCATCTCCATTATAACTTTTATCTTTTCCTGATTAGCTTATATTCCCATTCACTAATCATGAAACCCAAAAATTTCTCGGCCTTAAGAATAAAGGCACACTTTTTCGGATTCAGCTTCATGTTGTTCTTTCTTAAGTTCTCAAAACATTTTTTTAAAATCAATTATGTGGTCTATGACGTGTATTGACTTCGCAATTATATCACCACATAAGATCCATATTCTTCCCTACCTAGCTCTCGAAAACACTTTGTTCATCATTTTCTGGTAAGTGGGTCCGACATTGATTAGTCCGAACGGCATGACCATGTAAACATATACGGCTCTGTGAGTTATGAAGGAAATTTTGACCATGTCTTTCAAATCTACTTTAATTTGGTTGTATTCAGATAAGGCATCCATGAAACTAAGCATGACATGTTCGACAAGCAACATTTAAGTCTGTGTAATCGACACACATTCTCTACTTTCCATCTGGTTTCTTGACAAAGACTACATTGGCGAGTCAATCTAGATATCTGATCTCACACATGACATCAGCCTTAAGTAATGTTTCTACCTCCTCATCAATGGCTTTCGAAATCTTTTCTTTTCTATTTTACGGGCTTCTTCTTGGGAGCAACATCTAGACTGTGGATGATAACCGACTCGTCTATCCCGTGCATGTCTTTCGGTCCCCAGGCACATACGTCGGCATAATCTCGGTCCCCAATCCTAAACCAATTTTTATCTTTCTATCTAGGTTACCCTCGTCTAGCCAAATTCTTTCAATGTCAACTGCCAGTTCAACTTTAGAGGTTTCATTCTTAGTATATAATTGTTGAATTTTGGCTTGTAGGTTTATGGTTGTGTAGTCTTGGGGTTCACATGCTTCAATTTTCTGGACTTCCTTTCTTAAACCCTAGGGCCCCAAACCTTGTGTTTCTTTCGGCTAGCATTTTTATGTATGATGGCAGCATTTATCTTATTCTCGGGCTCGGGCTCGGTTATGACTAAGGTTTGGTCATAACACTATTTAGCTATTTCACGATCTCCCCGAACTACTCTTATACTTTTCAGAGTCAGGAATTTAATCTTTAAATGTGGGGTTGAGGTTATGGCCTAGAATGATGTCAATATGGGTTGGTCCAAGATCATGTTATAGGATTAGAGAGCATTGATTACATAGAATTTTGTCATGTTTGTGACTTGCCTGGATGATGTCCCATAAGTTACTAGTAGATAAAAGGTACCTTCAATTGGTACCATGTTGTGACCAAACCCATACAGAGGGTTTTCAAACCATTCACTGATCCGGACGCTGCCCAACTGCATTCGGTTGAGGGTATTCCTGAACAAGATATTGACCGAGGAGCCGTTGTCTATCAAGATCCTTTTTACTTCATTATCTGCCACGTCCGGGCTCAACACTAGGGTTTCATTGTGGTTGGGGTCCAGACCTTCAAAGTCCTGATTGCTGAAAGAAATGACCTGTTTTGGGAATGATCATATATTAATAACTTTATCTCCTGAATCCGGGCTTAGGGGTGGAGGGTTGCTCCCTCCGAGCACAACATTGAACATGTGTTTCTTTCCAGATTATTCACCATTTTCATTATGTTTTCTTTGCAAGTAATGATTCAGGCTACCCTTCTTAATATGATCCTCAATGAAAAACTTAAGTGATAGGCAATCCTCAGTGGTGTGGCCATGGAATTCATGGTAGTCATAATGTGTATTGGCAGACATCTTTTCTAGAGGGGCGTGCATGGATTTTGGAGTTTCGTAGAATAGTTTGCCTTTGATTTCTTTTAATATTTCTTCCTCGGATTGGTTAAGGTGTGTTCGCTGAGATTCGGGCTTAAGTTCGAGATGGGGACGTAGGGGAGGATAACCCATTGGATCTAGACAAGCCTAACTACCTATTGTATTATCACTTATGCCTGTTGTTGTAACATAACTAGCATTTCCTATATAGTTTTGTGACTTAGTTCTTATTATGTAAATTTACAGATAGAAGTTTTTCTCTACTGTAATTCCACAATGTAAATAGATGGTGATAAGAATAAAGTTCTGGTAGAAGATTCAAAGTGAAATGGATCATGCATCAGGAAAAATAAGACCTCATCAAATAAGGAATTAAGTGTGGAAATTTTGCTAAGGCAAAAATGATCATTCAAGAAGTCATATTATTCGAGAAGTCAGTTATGGAACTGGTGTGTCCGCTGAGTCTCAACGGTATGAATGGATGAGCGTTTGTTAATCATTCGAGAAGTCAAAAAACTACAACCATTCGAGAAGTAAACTAATAGAAGAGTCTCATTTGAGAAGTCCAGAAATCAGTATGTCGAGAAGTTTGCTATTAAAACATTCGAAAAGTCTAAGAAATGAGTCTGATCGAGAAGTCAATGGAAGAATTCTAATCGAGAATTCTAGGCTGATCGTGAAGTCATTAAGGATTATTTAATCGAGAATTCTAAGCCAATCGAGAAGTGTCAAAGGGAATTGATCGAGAAGTCTCAAAAGTTGCCGATCGAGAAGTCTACAACATGACTTCTCAAAGAGTTTTCAAAGGAGTATTCGACTACTTCAAATGAGCTAATTTCAAGGAGATGTGCAATAGCAACAAATAAGTGAAAGAAGTATTGTCATGATTAGGGTCAGTCAAACCTGTGAATGATAATGACGAGTCTACAAGGTAACTTGAAGAAAAGAACAAGAAAAAAATAGAAGGTGTAAACACTACTAGAAAAACTGCATACAACATCAGTTGCCAACTGATGTCTGAGAAATTTTTGACCGATGTCTTCACATGTGATGTTAAAAGTATATACTTTACACATCAGTTTTCAAGTGATGTTAAAATATATATAAGACATCGTATCCTAAATAAAGACGATGTTAAAACCAATTTTGGACATCAATTTTCTTATTAAAGTCGATGTCTATAGCTATGTTTAACATCAATTGTTTTTAGAGCTGTAAACGAACCGAACTCGGACGAACTTTTAATGAACACGAACAAATTCTTAACGAACCGAACAATGTTCGGTAAGCTTATCGGACAATTTTTCTTGTCCGAACTCGAGTTCGGTAACGAACCGAACGAACACGAACAGTTCGCGAACATACCGAACTGAACCGAACACGAACCGAACACGAACAGTACGATAATTATATATATAATATTGTAAAAAAAATAAATATAATAATTTGAAAAATAAAAAAATTGTAAATATTATTATTTTTTATCGAACGAACTCGAGCTTACCGAACTCGAACGAACTCGGACGAACTCTTAACGAACTCGGACGAAAATCCTAATGAACCGAACAATGTTCGGTAACCTTACCGAACATATTTTATTGTTCGAACTCGAGTTCGTTAAGCTTATCGGACGAGCTTAACGAACTCGAACACGGACGAACATGCCGAGCTTACCGAACATGTTCGGTTCGTTTACAGCTCTAGTTGTTTTTATAGAGACGATTTACTAGTATCTTTAAGACATCATGTTTTATCTTTATACCTAATGTCTATTACAAATTTAATATCAATTTCTTCAGTTTAAATGATGTAATAGCTTATTTAAGACATCATATTTTTTAAAGACCAACTGATGTCTTTGTAATTTTAGACATCAAATTTCTTTTATAAAATATTGTTAGATATACTATTACACATCGCTTTAAAAATATTTGTGATGTTATTTCTTTAGGTTCAGATGATAGTGTCCTGTGTACATTTATATATATTAGCCAAAATTAATTCAACCAACTAACAAACTTATTCAACCACAACTAAACTACAGAAAAAGAACTACTGCCATAAAAAGAAATTTAAATTGCCAAACTCAATTGATATATATATCATTACCAACAACAAAAGTAACACATCCACATAAATAAACATGGCTAGCTAAAAGTACTTCAATCCAAACAAAATGGAAATTAACCATTCAACTAAACAACCTAGCAGATTCTAAAATAAGTATTATACCAGCAAATTCAAACTAAATGCTTTTAACGACAAAATAACCAACATCCAATAATAACAACCTAAGTATCAGAACTAGCCATAATATATAGTGAACCAAGTTTGTCAAGCTCAAAAATACGCATAATGAAAAGATTTACATCTTGTCTTCAATAAATGTCAGGTCTTCAAATGCACCTCATCCAGTTCTTGCACTGTGTAAGACTTTCGAGTCTTCGTAGCCCACTAAAATATAATAAAATAGAAGAAATAAATTACAAATGCAGTCTAACAGGTATTGCAGTAACTGTACCATTCTGAGCGCTTTCATTTTTTGATTTTCTATAAAGGATCACAAAGAATACAAGTGAACAGGAAAGAAAATAAGTTTGTACCATATCCGATCTTCTCTAGCTTTGATGATGCAGTTGTAAAAGCCTTTGATATATGATGAAAAACACGTCCCTATAAAGGCACATACAAAATATTTTACCATACAATCTTCTGAAATCCAATCACTAATATATAATTACTAACATAATAAATAATGTCGTTTGATAGCAGGAGAACACCAAGTAACTGTGAGAAGACTGCATTTAGTATCTATTAAGAAACATGGCATAACACCCTGCAGCGCAGCAACTAAAATATATGGAGAAGCAAAAATGCACCTAGTTTGGGAAGAAGATAAAAATTTTATTTAGAAAGAAATAGTATATATTCAATAATAGTTTTTCCTTATTCCTTATATTCAGATAAAAGTCTTATGAATGGTGGGGGTCCAATAACCACTCCTTTGATGTTGCAAATGTTTGCATGACAGTCAAAATTAAATAATCAAAATCATGAAATTTATTAAGCTCAATGTCAATAACATTGAAGCAAGCTAGAAATTGTGTGATTCCTATTATCCAATGGTTGAGTGATTTACGCAACCATAACAAAAGTTAATGAAAAAATATTTTGCATTCAACTTATACATGTGGAAGTATTCCTTTACCTACAAAGTATAGTTTTTTGTTGGTGAAATAATCCTGAAGCAAAACCTCAGATCTGATTGATCAGCATCAACTTTTATTGTTGATGTCAGTAAATTTACAGTATGATGAGCAACAGATTTCTCATCATGCACACCACCATGATAATGAGAGTAAAACCACCGACTTAGCAATCCAGAACTAAGACTATTCCTCTGACCAGCAAGTTGACTGCCAGACCCCTAAAAATATATATTCAGTACCTATAACAGAAGCCAGAGGTAGACATTGAAGTGTAACACTTTAATATGAACATATTCCCAAGAAAATTACTTACAGAGGGTTTGTTGTTCTGTTTGCGATAATAATTCAACATTCATCGGCTATCAAGAACAAAAATCCTTCATTAGCCTTATCAAACTATTTCCGAGCTTTCTACATTAATACAAGATCAGCAAGAAACATCAATATAAAGAATTGGTACACAACAATTTTCGTGAATTAGCCAGACCACGGATGAACAAACATGAGATGCACAGCTGCACAGGCAAAACATGACATAGTGAAACACTATGTTAAAAAATAGAAAATATAGTTTTCATCTTAAATATTTCCGACTTAGAAAATTCTCTGAGGATAATCAAGAAATGTAGGCATCAAAGTTATCCAATCTTATCAGAATATCTTCGAAACAGGGCACGAAAAGTATTCAAGTACCAATATAATGTGTGCTTCTATATGAGAGATGGGGGGACACAGAGATTCTATTTATGCAAGGAATACGCTTAAGACTATGCATTTACCTCAGTGCCATAAAATCTCCAACTCTCTAGGGGTGCAATTAGTAAGATCATGAAGGGTCTCTTTTGCAATAGAAGCAAACCAAATTAAGTGGTAATGCTCTAATAAGTTATATGTCAAAATTTATATAAAAAAAAGATATAAATATATACATATATCAAAAGAAATTAAAATCCATTGAGGTAAGCCTCAAACATGTTCATTATATTTTTTTTATTAGAGAGAACCATTGAAGCATCTTTGCAAAAGTTATATATATTAGAAAAGGGACTAACACGTATCACTGTATTGATATCAAAACTAAACGGACATGCGATAGAAAAAATTCATTGAGGAAGAAAGTGAAAGGCCATTGATCACCATGGTAAAATGGAATATTACTGTGTACAACTCTTACATATATATATAACTATTTTTGAGACAAAGATTCTTGCTTCAATACTAATCAAAGAACAGGATGAGATACCTTTACATAATGTAAATCTATATTGACAAATTGCAGCAGTTGGTCATTAAGCATGTGCTCTACCTAACCAGTAAAAAAAATCAATAATTCATCTAACAAGGTAAACGATCAGAGGATGTGAATAACACTTGAACTGAATCAATGGTAAAAATATATGTTAATATTATATTACTTCTTCCCCAACAAACTTGTCATGAAAAATTTGCAAATTTTATAGAGTATACAAATAATTTATATAATGGAATGGAGTATAACAGACTTAATATAGCTCTAAATACAGAGATTGTACAAACTACAAAGGTCCCAAAATAATGATAAGCTAATCCAATAAACATATCTAAGGTTAGGTATTTACCCAAACTCCAATCCGTAGCTGAAAATCACCGGCTAGACCTGTTGAAGGTAGTCAAATTAGAAATCGAAAATAAAATGATGAACTAATTTTGAAAAAGACTAATTGCTCAGAAACTTTCCAAGAAGCTAATTACAAAACAAATAGGAGCTTGGAATTCGCCTAACTAACCCCAAATGAACTAATTACTAACCAATATTAGCTTCGAAATCTAGGGTTTTGAAAATCGATTTATAAATCTAGGATTTGTAAGAACTACTGCCACATATTTGTGAGAGAGATGGTGAGATTTGAGAGATGATGTGTTGGTGACCGGGTTGAGAGAGAGATTTGCGAGAGAGAGGGTTGAGGGAAAGAGTGTCGAGGGAGATATTTGGGGGGAGTATTTTTTTCCAAGGGGAAATGTTTTTGTGTAAGGGGGAATTAGCGAGGGAAATTATTTGACCAATTTTTTTTAGTTTTTAGAACAGAACTTAAGACATCGGGCTTTTTACCAAGCGATGTCTTAAATAAGATTTAACATCATTATATACAAAAGTGATGTTAAAACCCCTTTAACATCGATGGTTTTTGCAACCGTTGTTAAAGATGTGATGTTGTATCCAGTTTTTCCAGTACTGAAAGTAGATGCAATGGACTGTCCAAACAAAGGACTTAGCTAGAAATGGATTGCGTACAATGTAAAAATAATTATGTCTGTTTCTAGTTATAGTAACTAGTCTGTGAAAGCATGTGTAAATGATACATATTTTCTATATAGTTAAGTGCACAACTTCATAGGCTAGTTAGTTGAATAAGAACTATTATTCACTCCTTGTTTATTTACTCTAAAGAACAAGAAGTTGAGATTCAAGTATGAATTTCATATTGTAACATTTTCTCTCCAGTAACAAATTAGATTGAAAGTTAATTTGTGTGTATATGTTCCACAATTCTCATTTCCACAATTTCATTTAGAGTCCATACATTTATAAGTTAAGCTACAAAATAAACAAGGATACTCTCATCCATTTAGTTAAAGCAAAAAAAATTCAACATATACATTCACCCCCTCTATAAGTTTCATATGACTCACAACTAACATAACCATATCTCTTGCCTGGATAATGGTCAGGCACGGGTTCCGGGACCACCAACTGTGAGAGCGGTATATAGTTGTTATATTTGTTGAGTTTAAACTTTTTGTCTGGTTGGTAGGACTTGGTTTTTCAGCATGCTCTTAGCACAATGCTCCTTGCTTTGTCATTCTCATAACTTGTCGAACAGAGAATGTGTCTCTTGACAATAGCCTAATGCTCATACTGATTGAGTCATTATACATTGTTATGTACAACAACATTGTCAACTGCACCTCAACCAAACACATCTGGGAAGCTATTGAAATACTCTGTTAAGGCACAGAAGAGGTAAGAGATAACCAAAGGCAACTTTTGGTTTCACAGTATGAAGCTTTCATGTCAAAACAAAATGAAGGCATAACTGAGGTTTTTAAAAGGTTTAACAAACTGATTAATGACCTCCAACTGCATGGAAAGCACTATGAAACCAAGGAGAAGAACATGAAAGTTTTGTTAACCCTCCCAAAGCATCTAGAACACAAAAGTTTTACCATAAGGGAAGGAATGGACTTAACAAAACTTCCTCTTGAACTCTGTATGGGATTTTACAGACTTATGAATTAGAGTTCTTTCAAAAGAAATCTATTCTATCCAACATAGGTAAAATGACCGATGTCTCCAGTGCCTTGGTTGCTAAAGAACCTGTAAAGATGGAAAAGAATGGTACAAGCTAAAGATTGAAGATATTGTAGATAAAGATAAAGAAGATGAAGAATCTGTCAAGAGTAAACCTGATGAAGATGAGTTCTACACTATTGAGGAGCTTGAAAGAATGAACAAAAAATCTATGGCATTCATGGCCAAAAAGTTTGGAAATCTTTGATTCAAAAAGAATAAAAGTTTCAAACCAAAACCGAACTTTAGATCCTCAAGCAGAAGCCAAACTCCTAGAAGAAGTTTCAAGGGTGGATAGAAAACTAGAACTGTGGATAGATAAAAAATCAGGTGTTACAACGGTGATGAACTATGACACTTTGTTATAGAGTGTAGAAAACCAAAAGTAATCAAGAAGGATAAGGATTATTCGAAACTTGAAGACAAATATGAAACTCTTTTAAAGAAGCAGACATGAAAGACATACATTACAGAAGGAAAGTGTTGGGATGAGACTGATGAAGATGATGAAAAATATGGGAACCTTGCACTTATGGCCAAAACAAGTGAAAAAATATCATCTTCAGACAGTCAGGTACCAACTCTAACTTCCATTGATATGACTAATTCTCAATAAACTGTTGAATAATTAAGTACTGAAATTTTTAACATACATACTAGTATGACTACTGCTAATGAAGAAATAAGTAGGTTGCTTAAAGTGAATGATGAACTGATGTCAAAGAATGAAAAACTGAAATTGTCTTTGATAAACATGGAATCTGTAAAACAAGAAAATGGGTATCTCAAAAATAAAATTTCATGTGCAGAATAAATTGAAAATTTTCTAAGGGAACAAATTTCAGAAAATGAATTGAAAATTATATCTTATCAAAACTCATTTGTCCTGATTAAAGAATTTCATGACAAACATCAAGAAAATTCCAAGGTAGGAGTTGGGTTTGACTATGAAAATTTGAAGAAAAAGAAACAGACTTCAACAAAGGGAAAGAAGATTGAGAATCCTGCTAATCCTCATATTTTCAAAAATGTTAAAACTCCTATTTTCAAGAAATCTACTATTGAGTTTGATGAGGAAAGTTTAGTCATCAAACAACAGCTGGATGATGAGGATGGACAAGAGATTAACAATCCTAAGCCCTGTGTTGAAGAAAAGGAAGAAGTAGTCATGGCCAAGTCTGTACCAACTCATGTTGAGAAAACAAAAAAGAAACAGAAAATTGAGAACATGCATGTTAAGAAGAAGAAATCAAATAGAAATGGCAAAATAGGCATCAACAAACATAACAACTATGCACATATTGTTAATGCTCCAAGGAAGATTTGTAAAAATTATGGTTCTACAAATCATCTAACACATGTATGCAAGAAACCTGTTATTAAAAATGATGAGTTTGCCTGTGGATATGAAAATCCTCTAATGCATGATAACCAAAATTTCTATAATAAATTTGATTGCATTCCATATAAAATGCATGTCATGAACACCTGTTTTAGACTTAGAAAATAGTTTATTGAAGGATGTATAAGTCAAAACATAAGCAAAAAAACTGCTAGGCCTAAGTCTGTTAGTCCCACAAAAGAAAGAAGACACTCACTGTTGGTCCCTGATATTGTAGAAGGGGGGTTGAATACAATATCAATATTTAATTACGGAATTTCGGATTTAAAATATTATTATAAATTATCTCGAAATATTAATTTTAATGAAATACTGTTCAAGTAGAAGATATGATTTTTAACTTGAAAAGTATTATAAAATTATATGATGAAAGTGTAAATAATTGTTTAAGATTCTAGAACGATTTTGACATGAATTGTTCTAAATCAACTGTTATTTTCCCTTGAGTACAAGAAGTTTGTAGAAGGGGGGAAGGGTTGAATACAAACTTAAGAATTATTTAAGATTCTTGCGGATTTAAGTTTGTTCAAAAATAGTGTTTGAGTGTTTGGACAGATTAAACAACAAGAGACAACTGAAAGAATTAAAAAAACTTAAAAACATATCTTTTAAAATTACTAGTGGATTGGTTTTTCCACTAGTGTATTTTTGCTTTCAAATAATCTTGGTAAAGATACCAAGCTGCTTACAAAGTATGTTCTTGAAATAAGAAAAACACTACAAAATATTTTTTTATCTTTCTATTGTGCCTTTTTGAGTTCTGGATTTTTCACACTTAATGCTACAATGGACTACTACTACTTATATAATAGTTCACATTCTACTTCTATTTTCTATTCTTCGATGGATAACATTGTGAAATACAAATTACAGTTTACAATGTATTCACTAAAATAGATTGTAGCTTCTTTTCACAGTCTCCTTTGCATTTGTCTTGTTCTGGAAAAATCTTTGTCTTGATCTTTTCCTTGAAGACTGTGTTGCCTTGAAAGTCTTCACAGTTCTGAAAGGACTGTCTTCCATTGATACAGTTTCTACAAAGATCCCATTCCTTTTTTCTTTAACCAATTTGGGAAACCTTGATCAACTGATAATTGTTGTCAAGCTTATCAGTCGATCCTCCTTTGCTCATCCATCGATGGATATGTTATCCATCGATTAATTGATGTATCGATGGATAATTAGATTATCCATCGACTCCTTATCCACTGATGGTCTTCTATCCGTTGATTGCCTTTATCCGTTGATAGTGTCTTTATCCATCGAGTAGTGCTTTATCCATCGAATCCAATATCTGTTGATCACTTCATTTATGAGAATTCTGACTTAGAATATTTACAATTGTTCAGCCATTCTTCACATCCGTTGAGAAGCTATAAATTGAAGTCAATAACATCAGTCGACTACTTCGCAGCATCCATCGAGGAAATACAATCAATTGATAATGAAACATAAATCAAATGTTATAATCCAATTTATCAGTTGATTGACAAGCTTCAACTGATAACTGGTTTCCTAGTCAATGGATATTTATAAGTCATATATCCATCGACTAGTTACAATAAAATTTAAATCCCTATTGTAATTCCAAGTAATTTGTTATCATCAAATCTCATAATTCCTAACAATCTCCCCCTATTTATGAATATGTGAAATATGCATAAATTTTCTGTTGATGATAACAAAACTCCTAAACATTTTCATTCTAGCAGGAATTACAATATTGACAAAAGTAATTTTGAGACAGAGTGATCAAATACAAGTAGTAGATGAATTCTGATAACTTTGATGTTGAATCTGAATCTTCTACCGTCTTCTTCTTCCCCTTAACTCATTCATCTTATCTTCATTTTCCTTCATCTTTCTGTATAGGGATCCTTTCAAAATTTTCTCATCCCCAACCTTGTAATCCAGTTGGCTTGCAAGATAATTCAATTCCAGATTGGTCAATTTATCTATTTCCTTGCAAATGTCAATGCATTTTTCCCTGCCTTCCCTGTCCTTGTAAGTTATCATGTAGAATGTTTCATGAAGTACCTTCCTTCCTTCAGGGTTCCAAATCTTGATTCTTTCATCCCTTTCTTCTTGAAGAGGTACCTCCCTTATTTTCTTCATCTTCTCAAGGATGGCTTTACCTAGATCTTCAGTTAGATAATACTTTCTGTTGAGAAAGGTGTAGATTTTCCTTTAGGTGCCATAGCCTTGTTCCATGACTTGATTAAATGTGAAAGTTGAATGTGACCGATCTTCATAATCAATGTGAAGTAGATCAATGTCCCTCTTTCTTTGACCTTTTAATGCAGTCATTCTTTCAATTTTGATTGGCACAAAATTCTCAGGTTTGGATTTGAACACTTCTATTTCCTTGGATTGACCACTCTCAGATGCTTGACTCTCAAGCTTCATCTCCTTTGGTTTCTCCTCCATAGCTATCTTTTCATCAACAAGTTTCCTTTTGATTCTAGAAGTTTTAGGTTTGTCTGCAGGCTTGTTTGCTCTTTGTTTCATCCTTAATCTTCTTTCACCTTCTTTTCTCCTGGCTTCTCTAATTAGCTTATCCTCCTCATCAAATTCTCTTTGCAGTTGAGTGACTAGTTCTTCTTGTGACTTCTCTTGATGCTCCCTTTCTTTCATACTAACAACTATTGTTTTGCTTAATAGTTTCTCACCTCCACTCATGAAAGAACTCTTCTTCTTTCCTTCTTCTATTAAAATGTCCTTCCCCTTTTTGTCACCAGTTTGTGAGCTACCTTCATCTAGCCTTATTTCTCCTTGCTTTATTGCCTCAAGAATTTCTGGCATTAAGGCAATTGGCTCTTGTTGTTGGTGAGATTACGAAGCTGTATGAATAGTAATCGTGATAACTCAACACTAGAAGATGACAAGTAAATAATACTACGTCTACACAGAAATCAGGAAGAAATGAAGACAAGGCAGATACAGTGAATTAAGACATTAGAAGAAGTTTTAAAGTTTACTACAGGTCACTGAAAGAAGTTCATTAATATGTTCAAGCATTAGTGAAGAATAATGTGTAAAGACTTTCAGGGTTTCAGAAGTGTTGAAGATTCTGTATAGAAGTGCCACTAGAAGATTTCAGTGTAAAGACATTGATTGAAGATAGACAGTGTTCGAAGCATAGAAATCTAGAAGGGTAATGACAAAGGTTAAAGAAGACAGATGCAGTCTTGAAGTTATACTCACTGAAAGAAGTTCATTTAAATGTTCAAGCGTTAGTGAAGAACAGAGAATGAAGTATTCAAGATTGTGGTAATAATGGAGACGTTGTCGAAGTACCAGAAAAGATTCTAGTGAAAGTACAGTGTTTATTAAGAGTCGGTATTTGAAGCAATGCAACAGTCCAAGGTTAATCAGTTGAAAAAGATTAGAAGTCAAGAGAATTTAATTCAGTGTTAGTCATTTGTGAACCAGACTATTGCACTAAGCGTCAGCACAATAAGAAGAGAATTACTTTGATTTATCAGAAGAAAATCAGTTGATCAAGACAGAAGAGTGAAAACCAGGTGGTAAATATTTCAAGCATTTCAAGGAATTGTTTAAGGCAAGTATTACTATATTTCGTGGCTCTTATACAAGGGACACAGTGTGTAGGCGCAACAAAATACTCATGGATAAGTTTCTAAGTGTTTCGTGGCTCCTATACAAGGGACACATTTTGTAGGCGCGACAAAACACTCATGGATAAGTTTCTAAGTATTTCGTGGCTCCTATACAAGGGACACAGTGTGTAAGCACAACAAAACACTCATGAATAAGTTTCTAAGTATTTCGTGGCTCTTATACAAGGGACACAGTGTGTAGGCGCAACAAAGCACTCATGGATAAGTTTCTAAGTGTTTCGTGGCTCCTATACAAGGGACATAGAGTGTAGGCGCAACAAAAGTTTCGTGGCTCCTATACAGTGCACTCTCTCTACAAGCGCAATAAAATGACTTAGCATTGTGAAAAATAAATCAATTTTAATTGATTTGAAAAGTCTACACCTTATAAACAAAACGACGTGCTCATTTTGAATTGTTGAAATATACAACGATACAGAGAGATACTGAGAGGAAGTTGAAGCCGGAGAAGAAGAAGATAAAAAGCCATACATATACCTTCTTCACCAGAGTTTTATATTCTAGCCGGTTTGTTATGTTGCAAATACACAGGGCTATTATAAAACACTCTCCGTTAGCTTGATTCCGTTAGTACAAACACGTAGTCAAATATTGTATAGGGATTAAGTTATATCTCTTTGTAGAAGTAAAAAACTAATCTCTTCTTTAGAAACCAGTTATATTTTTAACTGGGTGTAGCAACCTCAGGGTTTATATACGAAATATATATTCCCCGAAACTTGTCTCGTTAAATTACTTGCTAATTTTCTAGAACATTAATGATTATTCATAAATATAGAAAATTAGTAAGCCAGCCTCCTAAACACTATTCACCTCATGAACTCGAACCCACTAATCGAATTCTAAATTATTTATCCGCAATAAATTCGAAAGAATTTTTTAATTTAGTGAGTATCGTATTAACCCCCCCTCTACGATACTTCGGGACCCAACAAGTGGTATCAGAGCAGACTGATTGATATATAAATCTAGATCCACAACTCAGTGAATCTCACCGTGCCGAAACTGTCTAGAAGCTAGATGAGCCATTGTTAAATAAATTTAATTATAAACTTTTAATAAGTTTATTTTATAAACTTTATAAAATTTATTTTATAAACTTTTATTAGTTTATGTTATAAATTTTAATTAGATTATTTTTTAAATTTTATATTAAATTTATTTTATAAAGTTTTATAAAAAAAATTTATAAACTTTTATTAGTTTATGTTATAAATTTTAATTAGTATATTTTATAAATTTAATAAAGTTTAAAATTTTAAATTTATTATAACAAAAGCCACAAAAGGAAGTAACAAAACTCGGAAGCTGATTGGTATGCTCAAGGAGTAGTAGATGAAGATTTTTCCGGGTATTGAAGACAACTAAAATTGACTGAAGATTATCCAATGAAGTTAATTCTGGAACAGGTTAAAGAAATAATGGTATTAATTTTCTCGGATGTTTACTCCATAAGATCCCACTAATATTTTGGAAGCTTTAAAAAAAGAAATTAATTTGGGTACAGTTTTTGGTTGATTTGAGTTGAATTTTTGGATGAAAAATCTTAGGGGTTAATATAGTGAAGGAGAACAAACTGGTCTACCTAACATCTCAGTACAAGCCTTAAAGATTATTCTACAGGAAGATTATATGAAGTTCGTGCTAACAATGCAAATCATCTGGAACACAGGGATTACAGCCATCGGGAATCTAAGGATACGATTATATCATCCTTAGAGGAACTCTTGTGTGCTAAAGACTTATGAACTAGAACAAGAGCTGAAGAAATTAATTTTTGGTAAAGCAGGTTGTTAACATATTCACTGTATTTATGACTCAGGAACCAAATTTAATTTACATCAAGGTTGAGAACCTCTTAACAGAAACGAAATGATCTTAGAAGGTGAATTGAAGATATAGTAGCTCGAGGTAGTGGTCAAGGTGTTATAAGTGAATCTTACACTTTGGAATAAGTTGAGAACTGGATTGCAAGTCAAGCCTGCAGAGCAACAAAAAGTTCGGTGACATCAGATTCAGACGGAATCCTAATTCTTAATGTAAGGTCATTACCTATAGATTCCATAAATGAGATTTTCAAGAACAGTTCAAGAGGCAGTTGCAAGACAGGGATGGTTGGAAATCAAAGACAAGATCAGGGTTTTGCTACACAGTTTGAAGAAGCCTGTACAAGAAAAAGATGACATAAACTATGTTGGGTTGAAGCAGGAATCTCATGCATTAGTGAGGATGCAACAATGGAAAGCATTTATTGATGAAGTTAAATGCAAGGTTGATTCTATCAATGACAGTGATGAACCATATGGATATCTGGCATCAATTACCAATACTGGAGATGAATCATAAGCACTTCACAGTTACACATTCTAACTAGTATACATTTATCTAATTCAGAACTGTATGATTATTAGGTATTGAAATGTATTATATTCATGATAACATGTTAGCATCTTAGGACTTAAATGCTTAATTGATTGCTAAGAATGAGATTTGCATGCTAGGATTCATGAGTTTAATTAGTACATTTCATACTTGATTTTATATGCAGTAAAATGAATATCTAGAATTAGATAGGTGTTCTAGACGGTTAAGTGTATCCCTAAACATTTTCTTAAACTTGATTTAAATCCTCTGTGATTTAATACCTCTGCTAATGTTGTGAAAATTGCTAAATAGATAAACAAGTCATAGATCAGATATTTTATATTCGTTCTTATTGTGATAAATGACTTTTTAAGTGTATGTGAAATTTAATATTCCTCATAATCTTTTATTCAAATATTCTGCATATTCTTGAATTGTTTATGTGCTTATTTTCATATGATCTGCTCCACTCACATAGTTATACAAAATGCTATATTAGATCATGTATTACTTGTTAAGGATAAGATGATTAAAAGATGGAAGAATTATCTAAGTAGTCAGTAAGATTTGTAGATTCGAGGATTAATCTAAAACTGACTTAGGTAATTAGAGATAGGGAATTATTTGTCAAGGGTTTTCTAGAAAAGCATTGAAAAGGAAAAGTATTTGATCTCAAACAAGAAGGATGGAAGCTCACTCAACAGGGAGTGAAGAAGTTTGTTCGTAGTTGACATGGATTTTTTATGCAAAGGTGAAGTGAACTTTTCAGTAAAGCTTTATCAGTAAATAGTTAACTATGTCATAAGAAGCTCTCGCACTTGGTCAACAAGACAATGGATTCTCCGATAAAGATGAAATTGGTGGGAAGACTGCTTCATTTAGAATTCTATCAAGAAGAAAGTCAATGAAAACATCACATTGAAGCAAATTATGTCATGGAAGAAATATGCTTAGTGGTGGTTGATGACAACCCTAGTTATAAGTTGGTGATGTTCGTGTATTCAATAGAGAAATTGTCACAGATGGTAATTGATCACATCAGGTAGATCAAGTTGGAAGCAAAGTAAACTGTGAGAACTTTGAAGTCAGATAGTGGAATTGAATTTCATGAATGAAGTTCTAAATGAAGTCTGCAGTGATAAAGTTACTTTGAAGCTGAAACAATTAACATAACATGCTGCTTTAATCAACAAAGATCGAGAAAAGACATCATATGAGTTAATGGCCAACCAGAAGCAAACACTGAAGCTCTTTTATGTGTTTGGAGGAAATTAATATTTATTGAAGATTTAGATGAGCATCTTGGCAAGTTTAAGTTAAGGCTCATGGAACAATTTTCCTTGGCTACTCATTGAAGTCGAAAGCTTTCAAGGCATATGTGATTGAAAACCAGAAGGTGATTGAAAGTCTGAGTGTATCATTCGATTACACCAAGCTCCCAAGCATTGAAATGAATGACTATTCTGAATCTTTGAAGTTTGACATCCCGTCAGAGTCAAATTCAGACACTAATGTTAAAACTGAGGTTGCAGAAGGAATCAATGATAATGATAATGATTCATATCCTATTAGTAGAAATGGTAGTGAAACTACACAACTCTTGAACTTTAACAGAATCCACTGAAAAAGGTGAAAGATCTACAACACATCCTAGCAGCAACTCAGGGGGAGCAAATAAAAGAAGGATCTACTAGTCATACTCAACACAATGAAGATCAAAGGAATACATCAAGAAAATATCTGCCAAGACAAAAGGTTTTAAGTCAAAGTCAATCCTAGAGTCTAGTTCTTAGTAAACTGGATTATTGAGTAGAGGCTAAAAGTGCTAATCAAAATGAACATATATTTTTCGGGACATAACATCTGGAATATCGAAGAAACACTGATTGATCCAGATTGGGTGATTGCAAATGCAAGATCATCTCAATCAGTTTAAAGGCAGAAACTACTGAAGCTGGAACCCAGACCATAAGATGAAGCTTAAATTGGTACAGTAAGGGTTTACAGAAGCTGGATGATTATTGGCATTGTTATGAGGGACAAAGTCAAACTGGTTGCTATAAGTTACTATAAAGTAGAAGGTATCGACGATGATGGAAACAAAATCTTCGGGACTTTCAAGATCTAACATCAAGCACCAGTAACGAGACTTGATCCTATTAGGACCAACAAGATGATAACCTAATAATAGGACATCCCTAACACCTGTTGAGCATTCAAGCATGAATATCTATCAGATGAATGTGAACAAGTGCACTCATGAATGGTGAGTTAGAAGTTGAAGTTGATGTAAAACATTTCTTGGACTTTGAAGTTGAAGATCATTGGAATTTGTATATCATTCTCTTCACAAGCTCTCTATGAACGGAGGTAGGGATTCAAGCAAATCGTCAAGGACATGGTATGACACTCTAACTACTAATTACTTGAAAATGATTTTGATAGAGCCATTATACATATATATCTCTAGAATACAAGGCACACACACAATGTAATATATGTGCAAGAATACCATGATTATAATATATGTGAGTCTACTAACAAAACTTGTGCAAAAGATATTTTGTGAAGTAAATGCAGAATAGGTACAACATGAGCTTGTTGGAAGAGTTGCAATTCTTTTTGAATTACAAGTAGTTCAAAAGAATGATGACAATTAAAGTAAGTCATGGATCTTTTGAAGATGAGCAATTTGGAAGATTATAGACCGGCCAAGACTTCTTGCCAACAGACCACTAAGCTTGATCAGGGCAAATCAGGTATATGAACTGAAATGACAAGCTATAGAGGTAATCAACTCATTAATTATTCAAGTGCATAAAGACCATATATTTTATTCTCGATATGCCTATGTGCAAGTTTCTAAGTGGATACGAGAGAATCTTATCTTATAGCTAAGTTATGAATTGTTAAATATCTTATAGGATCACCAATTCTCAGAATCAGGTACCCTAAAGATACTAGGTTTAACCTAATTGGCTATATAGATATAGATAATGTAGGTTGTAAGAAAGATAGGGAAGTCATTCCTAGAAGCTGTCAACTCCAACAACTCTGCTGGATACTCTCTACACCACTCATGAAACAAGTACAAGGACATCAGGTATCATTTCTTTCGAGATTGTCCTAAGTAGAATAACTTGCAGATATTTGCTGAACAACTTGATAAATTCATTTTGTCTAAGTTGGTTAGTAAACTTGGGATATTATTTATGTGCATATTTGTTGGAAATCTCATCTGCAAAGAATTCTTAAATGAGTTCACAAGTATTAAATTTTCAATATTTAAAGGACTTGTGAATTTGTTTGAAATCCAGTACCTCATGCTTTTTACTATTAGTTTAATTATCATGCTTACAATGTTATATGCATATATGGTAGTTAAATTATTTAGCATAAATTAGAAGCATAATTATTTGTTTGTGAAATACTTGATGAATATTAGTCAATGATATATTACTTAATTGCTCTGATATTTTTAAATATTTTATTACAAATAATTGTGATACTTTTGATATTAGTGACAATATTTAGAATTTTTGTTCTAAGTAAACAATGCATATTTAAAAAAAATCATTAATATTGAAAGCTGAAGTATTTTCTAAGTCATGTGTATAAGATTTTCAATATTTTATATATTTAGAAATTTTTCTAAAATATAATTTTATTAGTGAGGAGTTGTAATTAAGATCACAAGTATTAAATGTCTATATTTAAAGGACTTGTGAATTTCTTTTCAACTATTTTCTCGAGCTTATGTATATCAATAACCACTGTTATGAGTATAATTGTAATATGCTTAAGTGACAATTATTAGATATAGCGTAGGAAGTTAGATGCTAATATTCAATCCTATGAATATTTTAGTATTTAGCGAAATTATTTTATCTTATTAAAATTATGGATTGAAGCAACTCAATGTTTATTAGTTTCATAATTTTGATTTGATAAAATATTAGAATCATAATTTCTTGCATTTTGATGAATGAGTTCACAAGTATTAAATCTTTCATATTTAAAGGACTTGTGAATTCATTTTAAATCCAGTACCTCATACTTATTGCTACTAGTTTAATTATCATGCTTACATTGTTATATGCATATGTGGTAGTTAAATTTTCTAGCATAAGTTAGCAGCATAATTATTTGTGTGTTAAATATTTGATGAGTATTAGTCAATGATATCTTACTTAATTGTTCTGATATTTTGCTCTGATACTTTTAAATATTTTATTACAAATAATTGTGATACTTTTGATATTAGTGATAGTATTTAGAATTTATGTTCTAAGTAAACAATGCATATTTTAAAAAATCACTAATATTGAAAGCTGAAGTATTTTCTAAGTTATGTGTATAAAACTCTCAATATTTTATATACTTAAAAAATATTTCTAAAATTTGATTTATTTACGAGAAGTTATAATTAGGATCACAAGTATTAAATGTTAATATTTAAAGAACTTGTGAATTTCTTTTCAACTATTTTCTCGAGCTTACGTATATCAATAATAACTGTTATGAGTATAATTGTAATATGCTTGAGTGACAATTATTAGATATAGCGTAGGAAGTTAGATGCTAATATTCAATCTAATGAATATTTTAGTAGTTAGCGAATTTATTTTATCTTATTAAAATTATGGATTGAAGCAATTCAATATTTATTAGTTTCATAATTTTGATTTGATAAAAAATAAGAAGCATAATTTCATGCTTTTTGAAATTATTGATAAATATCAAATAATGATATTTTTTAATATTCCCGTACAATTAATTGTGATATTTTTAATATTAGTGATAATACAAGTTGTTTATCTAAAATCACTAATAATAAAAATATGTCTCAATGCTTATTGTTCTACTGAATGATTGTCATGTCTATTTGATTTATATATATGCATGTTATTGGTAATTGTTTAGTATAATATAAGTATTTAATTTATTTTGATTTATTTAAATTATGATGATATAAAACAATTCAGTGATATATTGGTTCCATGATTTAAGTAAATTGAAATAAATTTGCAGCATGATTATTCGTAGTATAAATATTATCTTTTATTACTTTGTGGTAATTGAATAATATTTTATTACAAAATAATTGTGATATATTGATACTAATGGATTTGCTTAATCTTTATTCTAAATAAAAATTGGTTTATGAAAAAGCCGTTAGTATTAGTATATTTAGTTTTCTTTTTTTGGCTGAGTTTTACTGAATGTATTAAAAATAATTTCTTGTCTATTTCTTTTTCAAAATGTCTCATTTGAAGATATATTCATTTTTCTATCAGTTTTAGAGAAGAAAACTTTAAAATTCTTTTTTAAAACTTCTCTTTTAAAAATCTTTTGATTTACAGTCCTACTTTGATTTCAAATCCTAGGGTGTGAATCAAACTTTTCTTGAGGATAATCTTCTTTAAATCTCAAAATCTTTTATCATCTCCCAAAAGCTAGTTTTAAAAGGTTTATCTTACAAAACTTTTTCTCTATTAATTTTTCCTTTTAGAGTGGCAGAAACATTATGACTGCTATTTTACTCGGAGAAATTGATTTTAACTTCGAGGTACCAATCACTTGTAAAATGATTGTTTTCAAACACTTGTTTCAATGTATATTTCACATTGATTCATAGTACCAAAACAGTGGTTATTGTTTTGAAGGCCTTGTACTGTATTGTTAAGCATTCATTCACCCCAATTGTCATGTTTTTATTTTAAGTCGGGGATACTATCAGGTGGACAAAAATGATGTAAATCATAATTGCATTATGAGTCAGAAAAATCATTGTCCTCTATCTGATAAGGATGTTTTGCAAAACTGTTTTCACAACATACAGTGCTAAGGTTTTAAAGGAAAAGAGTCATTTTATTAAGATATAATTTGGTAGAAGAGTTGAATTTCTTCTTTGGTATAAATTCCCGTGTTTTATTATGGGAAGTTTGCCTTATAAAAAATTCATAAGTGATAGAATTTTTCTGTGATACACATTCCCGCGTTTTATTATGGGATAAACATCTTAAAGAAAATTTCATATCATTCTCTTAAATGATAAATCTTTTGATCCGACAAAACTCTTTTATTAAAAGTGTTTTAATACAATCCATTACCATTCCTTCTTATATTTTTCCTTCTCTTTGAGATGAAAAATATGTTTTGGAATATTAAGGTGATTATTTCTTTATCTTATTTGTTGATTCTATCCGGTTAGCCCCCAGTGGCTTTAGAAGCTGGCCAAGAGGTTGAAAACCCATCAATCTCTTACCCAGGCCTTAGTACCAAACACTAATTCATCCACTTCCATATATTAACCCCTGGAGATACAAGGAACATATGTAAGTTAGAGGTTGATAAGGGAGAAACTGCATTTGATGCAGCAAATAAGGATGAAGTCGGAAGTGCACCCACAGCTCTACCTCCAGAGAAGTAAAGTAGTATAAAACTGAGGTAACTATAAGTTCATCTGTATCTTCTCAAAAGGATGCAGAGCTGAAAAGGCAATAAAACTGTCTCTGGAATCATTCTCTCAACAAGGTGAGTCCATTGCAATTCGCTCGTCAGCCAGAACATCTTGTAATGAGTCAAGCACACCACCGGCACTCACGCTGATGGTAAGCCTAAACAAATAAATTCTAGGAACACATTACAAGATGTTCACAGTGATAGGTATAGGCATTCAGAGGAGATACATACTCTAGCCATACATTACATTGTCCAGGTATCTACCTCAAACAGAAGTTAATCTTCTGCATCCTGAAAGGGAGATCTCTTGTTCAGATTTATCTGGGCTTGAGAGGCAACTACTTGACAAGAATTCTTTGGATGAGTCAAATAGGGTATTTTATACAAAATTCCCGTCACCGGGTTACGAGGGAAATATAGGCTCTAAATTGTCATTCATTACATTGCCTACTACGTCGCCCCTCCTGGAAGGAACATTTCCAGATCCTGAAAAGGAATGTTCACCTCCCGTTTACGGAGAAGGTGTGTGGAAACTCCTTAATAGAACAAGGCAAGATTCCCTAATAGATATTAATATCTTGGGATAACACATCTCAAAGAGGTGAGGCTCTACTAGACAGTGATTTAGCAAACGCTATTGAGTTTGGTGCTGAAACAGTGCTTATGAATGATAGATCAAGAACACCTCTATGAGGCAATTCTCTACTTAATAGTGATTCAGTTCATTTTGAAGAATTAGGCGATGAGAATACAAATGAATTGACAAATTTCACTTGCAGATACAGAAGGCTATATTTGGAATGCAGAGTGAATGTAAGGGAGAGAAACACTTAAGTGAAAGTGAGGGAGAGATACACTTGAGTGAGAGATAGGGAGAGAAAGAGTGAAATACTTCAAAGTGCTCGACACTTTAGTGTAAACACTAACAGAATGTAGTAGAAGTGAGGAAACCGTAGACCAAAAATTTACTCTTGCTACTTGCTACTTCTGAAAGAAAAGTTACTATGTTTTTCCCAAACTATGACAGACGAGAATATTCTTTGGAAGACAAGCCATTTGAAAGATCATGGGCCATTGGAGGATTCCTCAACTAAGGGGGAGAATTTAGAATACAAGAAAAAGAAGCAAAAAAAGGAGAGTTCTTATATTCGTATCCTTATGGGAGAAGTTAATATCCTTAGGGGTAGAATTTAGATAAGAAAAAGAAGAAAATCTTATCTTCTGATTCTTATGGGAAACAACAGAATTTGGTAGAATCAAGAAACTGTATCCTATACTTGAAAGGAGTTTTCAGTAGAGGATTCCTCATCCAAGTGGGATGTACAGAAAAGAATTGACACTTCCATTGATCATCTAAAGAGAAGAAGAAGATAGAGAAGAAGAATCACATTCTCAGGGGGAGAACATTACTTGAGCTATGTTCAATGTTCTATTGAAGATGTTCCAAGGAATATTGATTCTTATGAAGCTCTGTTCATGATAAGTTCTTTGAGTTCAAACTATGAATGATTTTGAAGCAGAAGAAGCTCAAAGACAGAGAAAATGAGGATGATGCTACTTGAATATCAGTTCAGTACTAGAGGAACAAACATCTTTCATTTTAGTTACACAAGAAATCTAGAAATACAGAATCTGATCCAGAAAAACCAGTAGCATTACTTACAAGTCCCGAATGATTAATTTTCTAGTTGTTAGTTGAGTTATCCTCTCTATGGGATTTGTTTGCTAAGTTTAACAATCAAATAAGGGGAGATTGTTGGTGAGATTACGAAGCTGTATGAATAGTAATCGTGATAACTCAACAATAGAATAGGACAAGTAAATAATACCACGTCTACATAAAAATCAGGAAGAAATGAAGACAAGGCAGATACAGTGAATCAAGACATTAGAAGAAGTTTTGAAGTTTACTACAGGTCATTGAAAGAAGTTTATTAATATGTTCAAGCGTCGGTGAAGAATAATGTGTAAAGACTTTCAGGGTTTGATGCAGCCAAGTGAAGGGTAGAAATAGGAGTTGAAGCTGAATTTGAATAGGGGAAATAAACAAAGCAAACCTGGATAGTTGCTAGAAGTATTTTAGATAAAATCTTTGTTAATCAGTGCCTTAGAAGCGTACAAATCTTGTATATATATAGTTCCCTGATAATTAATTACAGAACCTTCTAGAACTACTAATATTAAAACTATAATACTTCTTCATAATCACCTTCCCAATACATCCTTAATTATATATATTCTAGATAATTCTAACTTAGATCAATAAACATATGAAACTCTTTCAGAATATTCCCAGAATATTCTAGAATCTGCATCATCTTCCCCCGGGTGAAAAGAAACTCGTCCTCGAGTTTTAATCAGGAACATCACCTTTATACGGTAGTAGGTGTTTAACATTGAATACATCAGATGACTTGATGTGATCTGGTAACTTCAATTTATAAGCATTATCATTCACTCATTTCAATATCCTGCAGGGACCAAATTTCTGATCATGCATTTTCTGGTTTTCTCCAGGCAGGAACTGATTTTTTGTTAGAACAACCCATACATAATCACCTTCTTGAAAAATAACCTTGCGACGATGAAGATCTACCGCCATTTTATACTTCATATTATTTGATTCAATGTGTTCCCTCACGTTCTTATGTATTTCTTTAATACGCTCAACCATTTCTTCAGCCTTTGTATTTGCTTTCTTCAAATTAGGAATGGAAACCAAATCAAAAACTGTATTAGGATTCTGCCCTCCAACAACTTCAAAAGGACTTAATCTAGTAGTGCGATTCTTAGAGTTGTTATATGCAAATTCAGCGAAAGGTAGCACCAAATCCCATTGTTGAGGTTTGTTCCCAGCAAGACATCGTAAAAGATTACCTAAACTGCGATTGACCACCTCTGTTTGACCATCTGTTTCTGGGTGATAAGATGTGCTAAACCGCAGCTCAGTTCCAATTTTCTTCCACAAGGTCCGCCAAAAATGTCCCATGAACTTAGTGTCTCGATCAGATGTTATGGAGTGAGGAACACCGTGTAAACGGAATATTTCTTTAAAATAAAGTTCTGCCATGTGTGGAGCGTCTATTGCCTTCCGACAAGGAACAAAATGTGCCATCTTTGAAAAGCGATCCACCACTACCATGACAGAATCTGATCGCTTTTGCGTACGAGGTAAATCAATGAAAAATCCATACTTACATCATTTCATGGAGCAGAAGGAGTAGGGAGTGGAGAGTATAAGCCTGCATTTTTAGAACCACCCTTTGATCTTTGACATATATGACATCTTTTAACATATCGAGCGACATCCCTCTTTAATTTTGGCCAAAAATACTTATTTTCAATTAATGAAATAGTCTTGTCTCGCCCAAAGTGACCCAAAGCATGTTTTTCGGTCACTATCTTTTCACGTAGTGAACATTCAGGAATACAAAGTTGTAAACCTTTGAAAAGAAAGCCTTCTTGAAGTTGATATTCAGAATGTTTACCTTGAATTATTGCCTCAAGTATTGGCCCAAAGAAGTTGTCATCGGTATATAACTCTTTGAATGTATCGAAATCTGCAACTTCAACCCTCATTTCTGTTAGGAATGAAGACTTCCTAGTCAAAGCATCTGCGACTTTATTTTGAATACCAGCTTTATGTTTGATTGTAAAAGTGAATCTTTGTAAGAAGATGACCCACTTGGCATGCCTTTGACTTAAATGTTGTTGGTTATTAATATATTTTAATGCTTCATGATCAGAATTAAGAATAAATTCATGTTGTACAAGATAATTCTCCCAATATTTAAGTGCACGAACAATGGCATAAAATTTCACATCATATGTTGAGTATTGGCAGCTCGAACCATTAAGTTTCTCGCTGTAAAAAGCAATATGACGACCTTCTTGACTTAAGACAGCCCATATGCCCACCTTTGATGCATCACAGTCCACCTCAAATACTTTCTCAAAATCAGGTAGTGCAAGTACTGGTGCCCCAGATATTTTTTTCTTGATTAACTGAAAACTTTCTTCATCTTCTTGGGTCCAACTCAATGTTTTCACTGATTTTATACAATCTGTTATGGGAGCTATAAGGCTGCTGAAATTCCTTATAAATCGCCTATAGAAAGATGTCAATCCATGAAAACTGCGTACCTCTTGAATTGTCCGGGGAGTTGGCCAATCAAGAATGGCTCGGACCTTAGTTTGATCAACTTTAATCCCTTCATCAGAAATGATATACCCCCAAAACAGCACACTTTGTACTCCGAAATTGCATTTCTTCATGTTAACATACATTTTTTCATGTCTCAATGTTTTGAACACCCCTTTAAGGTCTTGTTTGTAAGCTTCAATAGAGGGACTATAAACCAATATATCATCGAAATAGACGACAACGCACCTTTTGAGAAGTGGTTTTGCACATGATTCATGATACGCATAAATGTACTAGGAGCGTTTGATAACCCAAATGGCAATACCAACCATTCGTATAAGTCGTCTCGTGTTTTAAATGCAGTTTTCCACTCGTCTCCCGGCCGAATACGAATATGATGATAGCCACTTCGAAGATCAATCTTTGAAAATATCTTGGCCCCAGCCAGTTGGTCCAACAAATCTTCAAACCGGGGTATTGGATAGTGATACTTCACGGTTATTTTATTGATTGCGCGGCTGTCCACACACATGCTCCATGTGCCATCTTTCTTTGTGTGAGATACAGCCTTTTCTATAGGTTTTGATTAATTTTGTCTTAACGCTAAGTGTAAATTAAATTAGGGTTAGGAAGTTACTAATTAACATAGTAATCCTCCCTTAGGTTATTCAAAGTGACAATCAACGAGTGGAAAGTCAAACTTGGTCAAACTGTTTTATAAACGAAACAAAATGATTTTCTCTCGACATATAATTAGACAAGATTTATCAAAATATCGATAAAATCAAATCTAATTTATATATGTGATACTTCGAGGCAAAGACTGAAGACGAACAAATACTGTATTTTTTACACTACTTTTACGAGACAGAAAATGCTTTATTAAATTAAAAGAGTGTCTGTTTTGTTATTCCGGTCATTTTCCGGTGACCTTTTTCAGTGACCCTTTTTGTGTGTTTTAGGCTTCAAACTAGCTTTTTCTCTTGATTTCTCTCTAGATCTCAAGGGTTATAAGTTGGTTCTACATATTATATATATAATATCAGTTGGTACATGTTTAGTAGTGTGTACACCTTGCTTACTTGATTTTTAAGTGTATATACGAACTCTTGTACAAGATCCTAACTCGTATCCCTTGATTTCGCAAGAAATATTGTTGTCTCTCACTATAGAGCACAAGGGTCATAAGTTAGTTATTTCTTGACTATGTTATATATATATAATATTCGGCCCTAATAATATATACAAGATTTTGTTTTGTTTGATTTGTTGCAAGTATATATATTTGGCCTTGTTCCTCATTTTTATATATAAACGAGCTTTAATTTTCTCTTCTCTTCTCGTATATATAAAGAGTGAACTAAATAGTTATTAATATCCTTAAACTTATAATTTAAGGGTTAGATACAACGACCATTTACTTTAACTCTGAGTCGAGGCTAGTTGTATAAGTTGATATATATATATATGATATAAGCAAAAGGCTTCATTGTTGAGTTTTAGTATCTAAACCAAGCTCTTGTTCCGGGTTTGAGCCAAATAGTATAAATCTCATATAGAGATAGAAACTAAAGGCTCCTCGAATATTTGCTAGGTAGCTCACTTCAATTCCGAGTTGAGTTTTGTGTATAAGTCAAGGTACGACATAAACATAAACACTCCTTGTTGAATTACATAGTGAAAGAAACCAACAAACATTCTGAGTCTTAATATTTTGAATAAATCTCCTATATTATTTAGAGATATAATCGAAGTAAAATCGTTGAATATTTGTGGGTTTGTTCTTGATTGTTTTAAGGCCATAGTGTAGTTGTAGTTAGTAAGGCCTTATAAACAAAGTAGTTAGAAAACGTACTTGATCTCATTCAAGTCAAAAATATTTGGTCTATATCTTGACCTTATATTTCCTATATATATATATATATATATATATATATATATATATATATATATATATATATTTGCATTCCGTACTTGCATTGCATCATACGCTTTACATATCACAATTTACTTTAGCATACACATTTAATTTCGTGTATTCATACGCTTTAATTTCCGCACCTTACTTTAGCATACGCACTTAATTTCTTGCATACACGTTAGCACATAATGTGTGGTTCGTCCTTTTGACTAAGTGACTTACCATTTCGAGTGGTTCGTCCTTGTCTATAAGTGACTTACCCCGACACACATTTATATATATTGTTGCTTCGGCTATTTTATATAAATTTGTTTGTCACCTTGGTCTAGTACTGTACCATACTAGTCCACCACTTTCTTTTATCAAACATGGATATTAAAGTCATAGTACTGGTTGTCTAGACTTTTTTAGTGAGGTGAAAGTGAAGTGAGGTGATCCTTGTTCTAAGACCCAAGTCCTAGACACGCTGACGGGGAGTTGGATGTCTTTGCACCGTGAGGAAAAGGAAAGAACCAAGACCTAATACCCAGATCCAAGACCTACATTGTTGTAGAGGAACATAGTCTATGCAGAGATTTTTACGTATCTTTGAGGAGGTAAATGGGAAGTTACACTCCAATATAAGGTCGTAAGGGATACTACGTGCCTGTGAAGAGGTAACGGGGAGTTATGCTCTAAGACCAACTCGTAGGGGTACTACTTTCCTGTGAAGAGGTAACGGGGAGTTATGCTCTAAGACCAGCTTGTAGGGGTTCTACTTTGATTGTGAGGAGGTAACGGGGAGTTACGCTCCAAGATAAATCAAGTAGGTTTTTCTTTGTATTTTGAGGGGTTAACGGGTAGTTAAGGTCCAAGATAAATACTAAGTATTGTAAAAGGCTTCTCCGCCACTATAAGGAGTACATCTTTTTATAGTACAAAATCTCGAGTTCAAGGAGGGACTCGGGGACTGGACTAAGGGTGAGCGGATCCGTTAGGGGATTGTGCCATCGCAAACCAGGATAAAAATTCCGTTGTGTACTCTATTTCTTTTCTCTGCTTTTATTTTCCGCACTTACATTACTAGTTGACTGGTAATATTTTAAAAGGAGAAAAGAAAATTTTAAAACGCCAAGCTCAATTTTTAAAACGGTATTAAACTATTCAACCCCCCTGTTAGCTTTTACCCCCCATTTCGGGCGTAACAGTTGGTATCAGAGCGGTGCTCTTAATCGTGTTCTGTGGCCTTTTTCAGTGCCTACGAACGCAATAAAGAGTAGATCTTTATGGCGTATTTGAGTACCATTGGTTATGGTGAAGGTCTCTCGAGTTCGAGACCCCCTCTATTCGATGGCACCAACTTTGCTACTTGGAAAACATGATTTATAATTTATGCTAAATCCCAAGGTGTTAAAGTATGGATGGCTATCGAAGATGGTGTTGTAGTTCCGACAAAATTAGTTGACGAAATACTCATCGAAAAGAAAGTCAGTGAACACACCCGTGAAGAGGATGAGTTAATGAACATAGCCGCCAAGGCGGAAATGGTATTAACTAGTGCACTTGCAGAAAAAGAATATAAACGTGTTAATAAATGCAAGTCTGCACAAGATATGTGGAACAAATTGGTTATCACCTACGAGGGAACAATGGATATTAAAGACTCTCGAATGGATACATTGATCCAAGAATACGAGAAATTTAAACTCCTCGAGGGTGAAACCATCATCGATATGGAAACGAGATTTACTCGTATTATTGATGAACTTGCCAAACTCGAAAAGGTATACTCTATTAATGAGAAAAATCGAAGGGTCTTAAAAGCCTTACCTCCGAGTTGGAAAGTTAAAGTTACCACTATAAAAGAAATGCATATACCATCGATAGTTTATTCGGCAACCTTCGTGCTTACGAAGAAGATAATACTCCGGATAAACCTCTTCCTAATGTTGAAGAGAAGAGAAAGAGTATGGCCTTAAAGGCAATACTTATCGATGAAGATGAAAACAATGACGTTTTGAATGAAGAGTTGGAAAATCTCGACGAGCATAAAATTGCTTTATTATCGAGACAACTCCGTCGCATTTTACAAAGCAAAGCTCAACGATACGGAAAGGGCTTTCTTAAATTGGGTAACCAACAACGAGTTTTTAACTCTAAGGGAAGGCCGAATTATAAGAGCAATTTTTCTACTATGAGCTATGCTAAAGGCAAAGGTGTGCAACAACCACACGCAAATAATACTTTCAATAACTCAAAATTTACGAGTAATTATGCACCTAAGCCTAAAGAAACAGTTCCCGAAGAGACCGAGATTGTTTGCTTTGAATGTAAACAACCGCTTTATTTTTAAAGGGAATGTCCAAGTTTGTCTAAGGGACAAATCCTTGTAGCCGAAAATGGATGGGATCTTAGCGAGGATGAGGAAGCTCTCGAACAAAATGAGGAAACTGTAAACCTTGCTTTGATGGCAATCAGAGATGAAGCCACTCCAACGGAAGGCTCCACTTCTCTACAAGAGGTAACATCTAAACCAATCTTGATTTCATCATGTGATAGTAGTGATGTTAGCTTGTCCAACGTAGATCATTATAATATGGATATTTCTGAGCTTAGAAACTTGGTCAAAAATTTGAAAATTGGTTATGATGAATTGAATCGAATTTATGTTAAGACAAAATTCGAAAAAAATAAATATGAGGATTTGTGTCTTGAGCTTCAAAAAGAGGTCACTAGTTTGACCGATATACATGTCAAAGACATGGAATACGTTACTAAAATTCTCTCTCAAAATGAAAGCTTAAAATCGAGACGAACGGAAAGGATGACCAAATTCGCACTCTTGAAGTCGAAAATGTGTCTCTGATTATTCAAGCTGAAGAGATTGAGAATGATAAGATTCATTTAAACGAATGCAATCGTGAGCTCCATGTTGAGCTTCTAAACCTGAAAATTCAACATGAATCATTGATTCAAGAGAATTCTTCACGATGCAAACGTATAAATGACCTCGAAAAATCTCTTACGGGAGATAGAGAGGAAGAGCTTCATGAAGCCTTAAAAGAGCTTGAATTTGATTACCAAATTCAATTAATGAATAAAGACAATGATTATGCCAAACTTTAAGGCAAGATGAATGTTGAATTCGAAAGTTGTCAAAGACTTGTCTCGGAATTAGAAACGATGAAGTTGGAAAATCAAAAGCTTAATGATAAAAATCAAAAGCTCTTGGTTCAAGTTATGGATAAAGAGAGATTCTTAACTAACAAGATTAATAACTTGGTTAAGGAAAATGAAGATCTCGAATCCACCTTAAAACAATTCACTAAGAGCAATGCTATTTTGGAAATAATGATATTTGGCTCTAGGGAATCATTTAATCGTGAAGGCTTGGGATATGAACATAAAGCTCCTACTAAAAAGGAAGATCATAAACCTAATCCTCTGATTAGTACTCCACCTAAATCACCTACACCTAAGTGTACATATTGCAATGTAAGTGGACATATTCGTCTATTTTGCAAAGCTAAAGAAGGTGAACTTAAGGGGAAGTACAAGTGGATTCCAAAATGATCAACTTCTAGAAATAGAGATGGAAAGAAAATATCTCAAAAGAAGAATGATTCTAAAGTGAATGTTCAAAACCAACCAAGGTTTTGGTATCATCAAGAACCAATTCCTTATGGACCAAGAAAAGGTTCTCTGACTCAAAATCCTAACTATTATGATTGAACTCATAAAATAAATGCACCTATGCCTAAAAATGCGAGTTATCATGCTAGATCGAGTCATCATGCTTACCCTAGTACTTCAAATGCTCATGTTAAAAGTAATAATTCGAAATACAATGCCAATGTTAATTCTAGAGATTCGATTATTACCATCTTTCCCCTAGAAAGAATCATGAATATGCTAGATGTAACAAATATACCCCTAGGAGAAACCCTTATCATATATCTACTAGGAATGAAGCATCTAGAAACATACATGATTATATGCAATCTTATCCCATGCCTAGATTTGTTCATAATAGTTCATATATGCCTTATGATATACTAACTCAAGGACCCTTAAGACAAAAGGGTACCAAAAGGTTTAACTAATCCTTTGTGTAGGTATGCCTTACTACAACAAAAGATGTGTGGTATCTTGATATTGGATATTCACGTCATATGACCGGTAATAAGTCGTTGTTGAACAACATTAGAAAGGTAGCCGTTAGAAGTGTAACCTTTGGAGATAGCAGTAAAGGCAACATCATTGGCATTGGGGATATTGGAAATGAAAATTTTAAAATAACAAATATACAATTAGTCACGGGACTAAAGTAAAACTTGATTTCTATAAGTCAACTATGTGATAATGGTTGCAAAGTAGTCTTCCGGTCAACACATTGTTCTATTTACAATGTAGACGGAAGACTAGCCTTAAATTGTCCACGTAACAAAAATGTATATACGTGTGACACGACGAAATATGAGAATGTATGTTTTGTATCCTTTAATGATGATCCATGGTTATGGCACCGAAGGTTGGGTCATATAAACATAAAACTCATTAAGACTATATGTTCAAAAGAACATGTACGAGGATTACCGAAACTCAATTTCGTTAAAGATCACATATGTGAAGCTTGTGAAATTGACAAACAAATAAGAGCAACTCATAAAGCCAAATTCATGGTGTCCACGTTTAGACCAGTTGAGCTATTACATATGGATCTCATTGGACCTGTTCCCGTGCAAAGCCTAGGAGGAAGTCAATATACCCTAGTGGTAGTTGATGACTACTCTCGCTATACGTGGACTGAGTTCTTAAGGTCAAAGAGTGACACATTTGAATCTTTTGCGGCTCTTTGCGAACGCATACAAAATCAACACAATAACTCGATTATCTATATTCGGACGGATCATGGAAAAGAGTTCGAAAATGCAAAATTTGTTGATTTTTGTGAGGCGTATGGTATTACTCATAACTTTTCTGCTCCTTATACACCTCAATCAAATGACGTAGTTGAAAGGAAAAATAGAAAGTTACAAGAAATGGCAACAACTATGCTTAATGAATATAGTCGACCAAAATATTTTTGGGCCGAAGCTATGTCTACTGCATGCCATGTTCTTAATAGAGTATTACTACGACCTATCAAAATGAAGACTCCTTATGAGCTTTATTTTGGAAAAACTCCTAAGCTTAGCTACTTCAAAGTTTTTGGAAGTAAGTGCTATATTATAAATACTAAAGATTATCTAATGAAATTCGACCCTAAATATGGTGAGGGTGTCTTTCTAGGATATTCTAGTAATAGCAAAGCATATCGAGTTTTTAATCTTAATACTTTGGTTGTGGAAGAATCAATGAATGTAGTATTCGATGAATCTAAACCAAACTCAAAGTATAAAGATCTAATAGAGGAGGAACCAGATTCAAATGGTCAAATTCCAAGTGATGTTGAAAATGTTATTCGACAAATTGGAGACATGAATCTTGGACTTGCAATTCCAAAGAATCCTCTTGAAAAAGTTGAGAATGAACTTGAATTGCCTAAGGAAATGCCGTTGCTTAAAGATCATCCTATTGATTGTGTCTTAGGGGATCTAACTAAAGGCGTTCAAACTCGTGCTCAAGATCAAAACATTGTGAGTCACATGGTCTTTCTATCACAAATAGAACCCAAAACTGCAAAGGAAGCTTTACTAGATAAGGATTGGATTTTTGCTATGCAAGAAGAGTTAAACCAATTCACTCATAATAAAGTTTGGGAACTAGTTCCACATCCCCCTGAAACTTCCATTATTGGAACAAAGTGGTTCTTTCGCAACAAATTAGACGAAAGTGGAACAGTGATAAGGAATAAAACACGTTTAGTTGCTCAAGGCTATACTCAAATGGAAGGAATAGATTTTGATGAAACCTATGCTCCCGTAACTCGAATTGAATCAATTAGAATGTTTTTAGCCTACGCGTGTCATAAAGGTTTCAAAGTCTATCAAATGGATGTTAAATCTGCTTTCCTTAATGGTGTCTCAGAAGAAGAAGTATTTGTAAGACAATCACCAGAGTTTGAAGATCACTCACATCCTAAGTATGTGTACAAATTGTACAAGGCTTTATACGGATTAAAGCAAGCTCCTAGAGCTTAGTATGAGAGGTTAAGCAAATTCCTAATTGAAAATGGTTTCAAAATAGGAGTTGTTGATACCACTCTCTTTACGAAGTATGAAGGTGATGATATCTTGCTCGTTCAAATTTACGTAGATGATATTATCTTTGGTTCTACCAAGGAATCTCTATGTAAGGAATTCTCAGATATTATGAATAAAGAATTTGAAATGAGCATGATGGGGAATTAAATTTCTTTTTAGGGTTGCAAATTAAGCAATATGATGAAGGCATTCATATTTCACAATCGAAATATTGTAAAGAAATCCTTAAAAAATTTGATATAGAAAATTGTAAAACAATTAGTACCCCTATGTCACCTGCCTTAAAGATGACGGAAGATTCTAGTGGTATTTCTGTGGATACAAAGAAATATCGAGGAATGATCGGAAGTCTTCTCTATATCACTGATAGTAGGCCTGACATACAATTTAGTGTGTGTAAGTGTGTCCGCTTTCAAGTAAACCCTAAGGAATCTTATGTAGCCATTGTAAAGCGAATATTTAGATACCTCAAGGGAACCACTGAAACGGGTCTATGGTATCCGAAAGGACAACCATTTGACTTAGTGTGCTTTTCTGATTCGGATTATGCCTGTCACTTAATTGATAGAAAAAGCACAAGAGGTACATGTCAGTTTCTTGGTGGATGCTTAGTTTCTTGGTTTTCTAAGAAACAAAATTTTGTGTCAATATCCACTACAGAAGCTGAGTATATAACAGCTGCAAAATGTTGTGCTCAAATTCTTTGGATGAAGCAAACACTAGCTGACTATATTATGAAATTTGATGTAGTATCAATTCAATGTGATAATATAAGTGTAATAAATTTGAGTAAAAACTCGGTGTTGCACTCATTATCAAAACATATTGATATACAACATCATTTTCTGCGAGACCATGTCTCGAGGGCAATATTAAGATGGTATATATAGATACCGAACATAATATCGCCGATATTTTTACAAAACCTTTGAGCTCAGAAAGATTCAACAAACTCCGTTTAGAGTTAGGAATGCTTGAGTGCTCAAAGTAAGACACTAAGTGTCTTTAATTCTGTTGAATTAATTTTCAATGAAATTTGCTTCGCTTGTAGTTTAGGTTATTATTTGACCGGATTTCGAGGTGAAATTCAGATTTGTCAATAATGACGTTAATTATAAGTTGTTCAAGCTTTATTGTGAAATTAAGCTCAATAAAATAATTTTAATTAACACAACTATTTATTGGCCTTGAAATATTTTATATTTCAAAATTCGGGAAAATAGTGAGTGTTAATTAAACTGTCCTAAGAATTATTTTCAAAATGAATTTGTGGAAATTTAAAAATAAATTCCAAAATTTGGAAAATAATTGTCTTGGTTGAATATTATTTTATAAATTTTAATTACACTCTCTCTTGTAATTAAAATTATAAAATAATTTATAAAAATGAAAGAATATTTTATATAAATTAATTATAATTTAATTGTAATTAAAATATAAAATATAAAATTAAGATTGTAACATATATATTATTTTTAATATATAACTACAATTTTAATTTATTTTTGAGCTGGTTAATTCATAGCCCTTGGATGAAGTAGGGATTTAATCTCGGCCGTCCATTTCAGAAATATAAATAGAAAATAAATTTTATTTTTCATTCTCTTTCCCCCAATTTTAGCTGCACTGTTCCTTGAGCTCTATCAAACCCTCATCACCGTGCTTCAAGTCCTCTTCGATTCGTGATCCTTTCGTTCAATTTGATGATGAAATCATGTTCTTCACTTTTCAATGATTCGATTGATATCAAAATAGTCATCATCTTAGTTTGTATTAAGTCAAATCGACCGAACCTTCTTGTATCTAAATCCTAATTATCGAACTCTCCACTCCATGTAACCAGTTCATATCAGGTCGAATTCATTTATGACTCGGTCCCCTATATCATCTAGGCTTCTAGTTTATGGGACTTGCTTCATTAAAATCAGTTTGAGATGCATCGACTTGCTTGAATTAATTTCTTCATGGGCTTGCTCTTGTTCGAAATGATGAAACTCGGTGTAACCAGGACCGTGGATGCGATGTTCACACAGATTTTGTATCAAATCGAAAGAGAATATCACACCTCTGAAATTTCATCAATTACACTATTTCATTGAGGTTTATTGAATTATATATGATACTAACCAATTTTATTAGGGGAACAAATTCTAAAAGGAGGAGATCGCAGTAGAATCAAGAGCAATCATGGTTTATGCGTGAAAAGGAATTGCAGGGTATGTATCCTCCGCGAGGATACATACAGGTAAGACCTAGTCCAAAAAGAGGGCATGACTCTGGTATGTAAATAATACCTTGATTAATCTAAGTGGTATTCTTGGTTATATGCACAGGTGTAGTTTTTAGATGATGAGGTTATACATTAGTACAACTGGTATATATGTCTCAGTGCTTATTTGTATATATCTTAATTGGATATTGTAGTTTTTCTTCACTCAAGATGTTTGATGGCAGTTAATATCTGAATAGGATGTCATTTATTGCATACTGGACAAGATTTTTTTTGCTTGATCTATCTGTGTATGAGAAATCTTGTGTGCTTATATGATCAGGCCTCACAAAACTATCTTGTTATTTTAAAGTAACCTATGTATTCTAACTCTCTATGTGGTTTCATTTGTACAAGCACATATGTTGGGCCTTTGTGAGTTTTAAGTGCCTAGAGATTAGATTTGCAAACTTGTGTGCATCACATATGTGAATTAATTTTTTTTTGTTTGTCAAAATAAGTGCATCATATGTAGGACACTTGGCTTCACAATAATATCTCCTAGGTATGTACTGCCTGGAGTAACAAGATTACTCCTTGATCTGTTCCCAGTCTAGCAGATCACCTTTAGAGTGCATTTGTATTGTAATTAATTGAACTAATTCTGGTTTAAGTCTTGCACTTTTATTCTTGTGCCAAATGCAGAACAATTTATGCCCTGATACTGATTATTGAGTAGTATGATTCATGTTTGTAGTATAACATATTGTGTGTAATTTTTATTAACGAATTGGATTATCTGCAATATTTGGTACTTTGTCAATGGGATAAGATATTGTCAGTTGTAGCTGCCTTGACTTCTGCATACCTAGTTAATTAGCATGACTGGTTAAAATGAAATTTTCTTTCTCCTTTCATGCTAATATGACTAAGTGTTTATATGAACTCTTGCCATGCACTTTATATGAGATTAATTATAGAGTCCAATTATTAAATTGTTAAATATGGACTTGTCACTCATATGTTGAAAATTAATTGCTTGTCATACTTACATGCTATTTGTATATGAGATCATTTGTAATATCTATCTCACTTATTAATATACATTTGCATATCTAGGTTTAATATTGAGGGCATCTTACTTGCTCTATCCTGTGCATGCTCTGGGATCATATAAACCTGTCAGTTTTTCTGTTACAAGCATGGATCTTTTGTGCCATATATTAATAAAATTAACTGTGTCTGCATGTTTAAGTGTTAAAGATGTGTGTAGAGACTCTCCATACAATTAATTGTTTCTGAGCTTAATGAATTTAACAAATATGTTGTCTGCCAAAATTGAATTCATTTAATTGGATATATGTCATAGTCTGATTCTAGTTGAGCTCTAGTCTGCTTTTATAGCATGTGCTGGCAGTTTACTTGAGATTTTATATTGTTACTTTGATAAGAAGCTGTGAATTTCATTAAATGAGAATGTACCAACTACTTGTCCTTCACTGTTGCACTGATGTACCTTGTACTGTTTGGATGTACTTCACTGATTTTCTGTGCATTATCACTGTTTGAAATGTACCTGACTGTATAGTACTATAATATTAGCTGCAGAGTGATAAGTTTTTGTGCAGGAATTAATTTTAGTTTTTTTTGGAACCATATACATACATGCTTCTTTGTACCCTGTGCCTAATATACATGCCTCTGCATACATATTCCTGTAGTTTGTCAAGTACATTTGCTGCAACTTATAATTGTTCTGGGAAATTTGAATTGTTCTTTTTGGCTATATAAGAACTTGTTTGCTTGCTCATTTACTCTGTGCCTTGTGATAAATGCTCTAAGTGTTGCATTCATTTCTCTTGTCTCTAAGCCTTCATATCTGTTGTCTTCTTGTTCTTAACTCCTTGTTTACTGCATTCATTCCCATTTTCAGAAATGGAGAATGAAACTGTTAGCACTACTTTGTGTCTAGGACAACCTAAACCTACCCCAATTCTCACATACGAAGGAAACAAAAATAGGAAGAAACAAAGAAAAATGACTGATCCTGTCTCTAACCCTCTTCCACCTCCTCCACTTAGGACTGTCAAACACAAACTGCAACTAGGGTGTCTCATACACATTGAGAAGAAATTTAAGCTTTACAACATGTTTAGTAAGGCTAACTGGGAACCACTCATGTATTACACTAATAGAATGGTACTTCCTAATATGGTGACTGACTTCTATAATAATATGGAAGTCAGAGATGGAGTGCATGGTGCTGTCTTTATCACTGGCATGGTTAGTGGAAAACCATTACTTCATGATCACATTGAGCTAGGCAAAGCCTTGAGACTTACACCTAAATTGCTAAATCTTCCCAACCTTGACATCTCACAAGCATTTGTGTTCAATCCTAGTGAGCTTAAGCTATATCTGTCTATTTTGTGTGGCTATGAGGTGCCACAAAATCTGTTCAATACTGATAATGGAGTCAACTATGAGCACTTTACCCCTATCTTTCAAACCCTAGCCCTAATCTTGAGAGGAAACATCATCCCAAACACAACTAGTGACAAACTCATGTCTTTTGCTGAGATAAAGCTTATGTATAAGCTTGCTAGTCACAAAATTGCTTTCAACCTGCCTTACATGATCCTGATGCATATGATTTATTCCTTCAAGAAGGGATACATGTCTTATAGACTCTTGTTGACAAGAGTATTTGATCATTTCAAGCTCAATATCAATCAAATCCCTAATTTCCAAGTAGCTTCAACCATTTCTAATAAAACTCATAGGGTTGTAATTCCCTTGGCTAGTTACATTGGCCTTCCCATCATTGACTTGGATCCTGTCATTCCTCAAGCACCTTTGGACCCCATAGTCCCTGTGATGCCACCTCTTGAGCCTGGTCCCAAGTTTGATTTTGACAAAGAGTTCACTGCCCTCATTGACAAACATAATGAACTTGAATCTCTTTTTAAGGAACTTTAAGCTTCTTTTAAGGTGTTGGTGGAGAAGCATCGAATCATAGAATCTAAGCTTAGTGTTCTATTGAATATCCTTAGCAACACTATGCAAAGAACTGGCCAAATTGAGACTGGTTTATCTCACTACATCTACATGCAAATGGAAATGGAAGATGGTTCTTCTTTGCCTATGATTCCTGAATTTGAGCCAAACCCTAGGATGGAAAGTTTATTGGATGATGAGCCAGTAGAGGAAGGGATAAGAGACATGGAGACTGATTTAACAACTAATCCAATGATTAACAACACTGAGTATGAAGCTATGGATTAAGTTGTTTGGATTTGAATCTGATTTCTATTTTGGTATGAAGATCTTGGGGTATTAGGTCTAGAAACTGCATCTTTATGGTTGTTTACAATCTTCTAGATTGTTTTTGTTTGTGTATGCATCATGTTTGCTCATATATGTTCTTTGAGCACTTACTTGCTGTTCTATTTACTTATTTATTATATGCTTAACTGTTGATCATAGTGTGTAGGTTGACCAAGTGGTTGTAGTAGTGGTCAATTTAGAAACACTATTTTATCTGATGAAAAATTGTGGACCAGTTGATTCTTTTGTTCACAAACCTTGTTGTACCAGTTATAGCTTATGTGGCATGGCAAGTTGTTTTCAGTTTACTTGATCTTAAACTCTTCTTATGCACCTACTAATATCTTATGTTATAGGAAAGACTTAAAAAGATAAAGCCAGTAGATGCCTCAGCCTTGCTTTATTCTCACTATAGGAATTGGGAACAATCTTATTTTAGTAGTCTGATTATGTGAATTTGTGCCAAGTTTTTCAGAATTTGTTTATATCAACTACTAAAGTTTAAGGTTTAATTGTGCAAAAACATATAGTTTTCTCAATCTACACATACTAACACTTCGATTGTTCTCAGGTTAAAGATACTTAAACTTGCAGTTGTGGTCTGACTATATCTCAATGATTTGTTGTAATCTACAAAACCACTATATAACTGAAACTACTGCAGATTTTTTTTTTGCTAAATAGCACTATCTAGTTTACTTTTTGTATGCTACAGGTGTTAAATTGGAAAATTAAGTACCTAGGTGTAATGAGCTTTGAAAATTTCAGACCTAACAGTTGAAAAATTAAGGACCTAACAGTGATGTTAAATTGGGACCTAGCAGTTATCTCATAAGTTTGTGGTGCTAATTATTCCCCAGCCCCTGCACTTGAATTTCATATGCTGCTAGTCTACATAATTGGTTATGTCACTAGATGTATGTCTCTTCGAAAATTATTTGTATTAACAAATGTTAATATCTCGAAGAAAATGCAAAATTCAATAGTAACATGAGTTCACATGTTACTATTTTGAAAACTCAACACTTGCATTATTAAAGCTTAAAACAGGTACAAAATTCGATTTATGTCAAGTGGAATTCTCGAATTTTTCCATCTTAACTTCCATGGAAGTCACTCTTTTCTCTAATACCACAACTTTGTCCTTAGCAGTAGACTCAGTATCAAGCCTTTGCTTGATTCTTGTTAACATGGTGAGGCTGAGTCTAGAATCAATAGTGGAGTTAAAATGTGTCCTTGAACTATCAATTTCTTCCCTGATCTTCTTGAGTTCATACTTGGAACCTGTCACATACATCTTTTGGATCTTCAAGTTATCTCTGTAGAAGTTGAGAATTCTTTTGTGTATAGGATCCTCTACATTTACTTTAGCCATAGATCTCCTATAGTGTGAAACTATGGCCCTTTCAGTGTCAGCCAAACTAGTTTCATCACTAGCCATTGCAGGCTCCATTAACTCATCATCAGAATCATTTTCAAAATCTTCAGGATTTATGTGAGACACATCATCAGGCTGTCTTGCCAAATTCTCCTTTCCACTCCTGAATTATTCTTCTGTTTGCACTAATTCCGACATCTTTTCAGCCTCTTGATTAGTGGTTGCTGACAATTATTGGTAGTGTGGATCTTCATGTTGAAATGTTGCAGCATTAAGATTAAATTCAATCTTATCATCCACCTCCATGTGGGCATCTGCAACTCCTGCAGGGACTTAATGTTCTCCATTTCCTCCATCTCCCCTAACTCCAACCCCAACTCCTGGGTGAGTTCAGCTACAACCTGCTCAGTTTCAGAAGTTGATGCTTCATGAGATGGTGAAATTGGTTTCTCTCTATTCTTTTCTCTCTCACTCCCTTCTCTTTGTTTTTGCATCAGGATCTCATCTTGGATTTTCACCTCTCCCTTACTATTCTCTCCTTTCGCATCACCTACTAAGGTGAAACTCTCTTTGCTCACACCCTCTCCTTTTGCCACCTCAGAAGAAATTGAGGACCTCTCTTTCACACACTCTCCTTTTGCCAAGGTATGCAAACCTTGCCTCTCACACACCTCACCCACTCCACTCAATCCTAGTAGAGTATTAGCCACTTGAATTGTTTCATTGGATGATTCATGAATTGAAAGTGAAGTGTCAATCGATGGATGAGGAATATCCATCGATTGATGAATATCTGTTGATTGGAGCTCGTCGATGGATGTAAGGATATACATCGATGGAAGTGAACTAGTCGATGGATGTTAAAAATTATCAGTTGATTCAGTAATACCCATTGACTTGTGAGAATTATCAGTCTTTTCCTGATCAACCAAGGTGTTAACCTTGTTTGGTGATACATGTGAGAGTGTTGTCTCCACCCTGAGTTGCAAAGAGGGTGAATTTGAAACATTGAAGTTGTCAATCAATAAAGTTTATGAAGAAATAGATTTGAAAGGAGATTGAGGAGATGGAATAGAGAGTGAATGGGGTTGTGCCTCAGGAAAATTCTTAGACATATCAAAAGAAGAAACTAAAGGCTCCACCAAATTTTCATTTGGCTTTACAAGTGTGTGTGCTCCATGTGCAATATTACTGGCCTTCTTTCTCCTTTTGTATGGTTAAATTATTTTGTGTCCCTCAACCCCATCAATTGGTCCTGGTTGAGACCTCTTTTCAATAGATACACCTTGTTGAGAAGGTGCAACTAGGGATGTGCTAATATCCTTTAACACAGCCTCAATCTTTTGAGAAATTGGACTGTGGCTGCCTGGATACTCTCATTCTCTCTTTCCTTATTCTTCTGGCTTTCTTGATGTTGGCTAGTTCCCTCACCCTTATCAACCACCTTCACACTCCCCTCAGTTGTTTTTCTTTTCTTGGTTTTTACAATAGTAGTTTTTTGAGAAACTACTGAGGTGGTTTGTTTAGATTTAGTTTTAGAAGGTTGTGCAACTTGGTAGGAGGGATATGGGCATTTCCAACTCCCTCCATTGTTGCAGAAGGCAAAAAAATTGGGATTCTAGATGGAGTAAAGGAGAAATTAAGTTTCTTGAGATATACCTGAACAAAGGGAGGATAGATGAGGCACAACTTAGGGTGTAAATTGATTATCACCAAGTCCTTGAAGACATCGTCAAATAAGGAATTAAGTGTGAAAATTCTTTTAAGACAAATGATCATCCAAGAAGTCATCCTAATTGAGAAGTCAGTTATGGAACTGGTCGAGAAGTCTCAAGAGTATGAATGGTTAAGCGTTTGTTAATCATTCGAGAAGTTAAAGAACTACAACCATTCGAGAAGTGAACTAATAGAAGAGTCTCATTTGAGAAGTCCAGAAATCAGTATGTCGAGAAGTTAGCTATTAAAGCATTCGAGAAGTCTAAGAAACGAGTCTGATCGAGAAGTCAATGGAAGAATTTCAATTGAGAAGTCTAGGTTGATCGAGAAGTCATTAAAGATTATCTAATCAAGAAGTCTAAGCCAATCGAGAAGTATCAAAGGAAATTGATCAAGAAGTCTCAAAAGTTGCATATCGATAAGTCTACAACATGACTTCTCGAAGAGTTTTCAAAGGAGTATTCGACTACTTCAAATGAGTTAATTTCAAGGAGATGAGCAGTAGAAACAGACAAGTTAATGAAGCATTGTCATGATCAGGGTCAGTCAAACATGTGAATGATAATGACAAGTCTAAAAGGTAGCTTGAAGAAAAGAACAAGACAAAGACAGAAGGTGTAAAGCAGATGCAATGGACTGTCAAAATAAAGGACTTAGCTAAAAATGAATTATGTACAATATAAAGATAATTATGTCTATTTCTAGTTATAATATCTAGTATGTGAAAGCATATGCAAATGAGACATGTTGTCTATATAGTTAAGTGCACAACTTCATAGGCTAGTAAGTTGAATAAGAACTATTATTCACTCCTTATTTCTTTACTCTCAAGAACAAGAAGCTGAGATTCAAGTGTGAATTTCATATTGTAGTAATTTCTCTCTAATAACAAATTAGATTGAAAGTTAATTTGTGTGTGTATGTTCTACAGTTTCATTTCCACAATTTCATTTAGAGTTTACACATTTACATGTTAATCTATAAAACAAACAAGGATACTCTCATCCATTTAGTTAAAGCAAAAAGAATTCTATATATACATTCACCCCCCTTCTATGTAAGTTTCATAAGACTCACAACTAACATAACCATATCTCTTGCCTATATTGGTTCCGGGACCACCAACTGTGATGGCGGTATATATTTATATTTTTTGAGTTTATACTTTTTATCTGGGTGGTAGGACTTGGCTTTTCAGCAAGCTCTGAGTGCAATTCTCCTTGCTTTGTCATTCTCATAACTTGTCGAACATATTTTTCTTTGATGAACCAGGTTGTCATAAAGTACGTAGTTGCAAGTCTTTAGGGCTCCCTCTTGATTAGTGTTGGATCAAACAAGCCTACACTATTTGTTACTTGTAATTCTTCGGTTGTATAAACATTATTATAGATTGTAATAGTCAAATGTTCTACATTGTTACAATTTAGGTTTGTAAATATACTCATCAAATAAATCCATGAAAGAAGTTCAAGTAATTGTTTAAGAAGCAGGAGTAATAAGGCCAAGAAAATGAAGAATTACATAATGGAAGAAAATTTGTCTAAGGCATGATATCGAGAAGTCCATTATTATTTATATAGAAAATTCTAAATATGTGCTATCGAAAAGTCTATCAATGTTATGTAGCAAAGTCTTAAATGTCGTATGTCGAGAAGTCTACATTACAAAGCTATCGAGAAGAACTAAAATTCATGTCGAGTAGTCAAGCCAAAGTATATCGAGTAGTCTCTAAGGAACCCTGCCGAGAATTCAAAGGCATCTGTTATCGAGAAGTTTCTTATGAAGAAGTGTCAAGGCTAATATCTAGCGAGAAGTCCTATGTTGAGAAATGATAAACATAAAGATGTCGAGAAGTCTAAAGCAATGCATGTCGGGAAGTCTAAATGTAGATATGTTGAGAAGTATGGAATATTAGTTATCGAGAAGTTAAGACAAAAGGTTATCGTGTAGTGAGGAAATGCAGTATATTGAGTTGTCGAGAAGTGCAGTAGTTCCATTGCCGTCAAAGTTCATGACACATCTATTAAGCAAAACTCATGAAAGAGCTCAGAAGTAACAGACTAACAGACAAGTAACAGAAGCATCTGTCACGTTAAGTATTAGTCAAACACTAAGCATGAAAGGTGACAAGTTTACAACAAGATGTTTGAAAAGAGAACAAGTTAAAAAGTGACAATATAAGGAAGCAAAACATAAAGTTGTCACACTCTAAGTATTAGCTAGAAATAAGAAGTTTCACATTGTAAAGTCATTTTATTTTATTTCCTAGTTTAACACTTAGAATAGTGGAGCATGTGCTCATAGGCATATTATCTATATAGTATGCACTTGACTCCATTCTATGTACGAACTTTGAATATCTATTCTTTATTTTCTTTCCAAGAACAAGAAGCTGAAATTCAATCTTAAATTTCAGGTTTGTAGCAAATTTATTTTAATACATTATTAGTTTGAAAGTTAATTTGTGTGTTAAGAATATTTATCAGTCACTGTAAAACACAAAAAAGTTACACCTACCTAAATCACATTCACTCAAACATATTCATATTTCTTATTAATCAAGTTATTTTCAAATTTTATATAAAATAATTTTAAAAAATGATACTTATACATTCAGCCCCCCTCTGTATAAGTTTTGCATTAAACTCATTCCTAACAAGTGGTATCAGAATAAGGATGTTGGCATACAAATAGTAAAAGATCAAGATAATAAGTTCACAAAAACTTAGCAGTATCCAGATTCCACATTTTGACAAAGAAAACTATAATTTATGGCAATCTAAGGATGTTTAACCGTCACACCGATCATTGGGGGGGGGGACACTATGACGTGGGTAATTTATTTGGGGTGGATGCCTCTAGTAACGGACATGTGCGAAGGTAGGCTCAAACTAAGATTCTGCTCAATGGTACAAACCAGTTTGACTGTAAGACCAACTAGCCGAACATAAACGAAAGTCGGCCATAGTGATCCGGAAGTCCCGTGTGGAAGGGATCTCGCTCAACGTATCAAAGGTACGTCGGGGATAACAGGCTCAGGACTCCCAAGAGCTCTTATCGACGGAGTGGTTTGGAACCTCGATGTCGACTCATCACATCCTGGTGTTGAAGAAGGTCCTAAGGATTCAATTATTCGCCAATTCAAGTGGTATGTGAGTTAGGTTACTGTTTATCAGGACTGCAAATTCCATGTATCCTGATATTTTAAAGAATGAACCCTTCATACCTGTAACATTAGTACCTGAAACAACTAGTGATTCTAGCTAGATGGATACCCAAGGATCCTGCACAGTATACAGATACAGAGAAAGAAAAAGTATCATCGGATAACATTTTAATGCTCATAGTTATTGAGTCATTAGACATTGTTATGTACAATAACATTGTTAACTGCATTTCTACAAAGCACATCTGACAAAGAATGGAGATTTTCTGTGAAGGCACATAAGACGTTAGAGACAACCAAAGGCAACTACTTGTGTCATAATATGAATCATAAAAGTTGAGTTGATGTAAATTAATGTTAATGTAATTGTGTAAAATATAAATTTTAGATTTCTAATCATTATAATATATATATATATAGGCTAGTATGCGATGTACAGATGAATGAATTTTTAATATTATATATATATATATATACTATATTATTATAAGAGATAATTGGTAGTTTAGTTTGGTTCAACGTCATCCAAAAAAATTATAAATATTGTTAGTAATATATTATAAATTTAATAGGATTTAAGGAATTTGAGTAAGGATGAAATTGTGATATATTACAATTGTGTTAAATCTATACTACTATATTATTATATTAAAAATGAAATAAATTATATTTATTTATTTCTTTGAAATTTTAATAGGATTTTATAATAAATAATAATTAATAATTTTAATAAAGTTTACCAAATTTAAATGTTAATTAAATTGAGATACACAAGTCAACTTACAATTGTGTTAATCTATACTCCTATACTATTATATATTATAAATGAAATAAATAATAAATATTTTTTTAGAAGTGTTTACAATTTTTTTGGATGGCGTTGAACTAAACTAAACTACTAATTATCTCTTATTTCGTTTATAATAATATAGTATAAATATATATATATATATATATATATATATATATGTATTATTTAATAATTTTTATTTTATTATTCAATCAATTAAATTAATAATAAACCAAAAATACCTCTATTTATATAGTATATATATATACCACACCAAGTCCTAAAGTTGTAAATTTATCCGGTCAAGTGTTTCGATCTACTTTCTATAAAGCACACATCCTTAAAGTACTTGCACGAAGACAAATAAGAGAAAGTGATGATCAAGATAGCACCTATGGAAAATTTATACTCCCTCCCTCTCACAATTTTTGTCTACATTTCAAACTCATATTAATCAATTTTGATTAATAAATTAAATATATTATATAATAATATATATTTTTTAAAAAAATATTATAATAAAATTTAATTATTCTTTTTTATGAATCAATTTGTAAAATCGTAAAATTATAAATAAATACTTTTAAATTAGTAGTCAAAGGTTAAATAAATTTAATTTTGAAAAGTTAAAATAAGACCAAAATTATGAGATGAAACATGTATATCTTACTTAGTGCACTGTATGTATATACAGTAATAAAAAATAAATCAAAAATTTACTCCCTCCTTCCTATTTTAAATATCCACTTTGTTTTTTTGCAGTCAAACAGACTCATCTTTAATCATAATTTAATAATAATGTACAATTGAAAAAATTTAAAATTTTATATTATTAAAAAGTATACATAATCTATTTCAAAATGTATCTTTTAGTTTTCTAAAATTATAAATGAATAATTTTTAAATTTCAATAGAAAAATAATCAATTTGACTTAAAAAAATAAAATAAACATGTAAATAGTCACCAAGTACTTCTATTACAAAATTTTTAAAATGATCAGTCACGATCATGAAAGCTAACAATGCTGATCTCTAGAATACGGTTGGTAAGGGTTTCATTTTCCAATTGGCAATTTGGCATACCATACATGTTCCATTATATATTTAGAGAAACGCTACGTCCGCGCACACAATTTTGATACAAAATGAGTTCGACAAGATGGTGTGTATTTCTCAATAATATCTCGGCCACTAACTCTATCATCCATCTATTATTCTATGATGTATTTTATATTTTATTACTTATACACATATATTACTATTATCAAATAACTATATTATCATATTTCAAAAATTTGTTATAATATCTAAAAATATAATATTCAATATTTAATAAAGTACGGAGTATATAAAAATGATTATTAATATGTATATTTATAGGAAACAAGTTTAAATATTATTGAGATTTTTACACTTATTTTACATGTTTGCCTAACCCACAATATTTTACTATTAAATTGATCTACCTTAAATATAAAACTAAGTATTTCAATAATATTTAAACTTTTAAAATATAATAATAAATTGTTTGATAATAAAATATTCATTCGATTAACGATAATATAAGTAAAAATTTAAATAGAACTAAATAATAAAAGTAAATTATATTTTGGTGATAAATATTATTAGACATTTTTATTATGATATATGAATCGAGAATTTATTATTATTATTTATAATTATAAATTTATGTTAGTCATCTTATATATTTCTAAGTAGACATTTTAAAAGTATCTATACTATATTATTAAAGACGAAAAATTAAAAGTTTTGGTCGGTATGGTACGTGAACCATAAAAAAGATGTTGACCGTCCAATTTTAAGTGAACCATAAAAATAATCTTAACCGTTGAATTTTAATAAAATATAATTTTAAAAAAATATAATCATACATACAATTCTAACACCAATAATCCTCCTTTTATGCAAACAACTTATAAACATTATAATTCTAAAGAATATAAACATTACTACTAAAATACATTCTCATATTAATCTTCTAACTAAAATATCTCACATTAATCTTCTAAGTAAAATACATCTCTATACAAAACAAACAAAAATTATCATATTAAAATATAAATACAAATAAATTATATAAAAACATATACATATAATATTAAATAAAATTTAAATTATTATTATACAAATACAAATAAATTCAAATCATTAAAAAATATTAAAAAATTAAAAAAATTCATCCGTGCATCGCACGGGATATAAGTTAGTATATATTATTTTCATTTAAGTAAGATAGGCTGCTATGTAGTTAGAAACGTAATATAACTATATCTTAAACTTTTTTTCATAATAATAATAATAATAATTTATTTTTTATGTAGAAACAAAATAACAAAAAGGTTGTCAACCAGTTCAATGTTTTAAAAGAATAAACCTCGTATGTATTATCTTGTTATTTAAACTAACCTATAAAAAACAAATTTTAAGTTTTTAAGTTTATTATATCATTACATTTTTTAACTTTCTATTTTAAATGTGATTAAATTAGATATTTGTATATTAGATTTAATTTACTTCAAAATTTAGTTAAAATTTATATTATATATAAAAATTTTTATTTTTATAATCATATTATAAATTAATAATCGTTTACAATATAAAATAAAATTATTTTATGCATATTAACGTATTAAAATTATATAATTAACTTTTTAAAGTAAAAATATTTTGAAGTTGTGAAAAAGTAAGAAGTCTAACATTAAATAAAAAAAACAGATGGGTGATAGAATTAGTGACCGATAAAACATTAATGAAAGGTACACGTCATCTTCCCTGTCAAAATTATGTATTCATTTAGGTCAACGTAGCATTTCTCATATATTTATATGTAACTGCGTGTATTGAAATTTTAACTTATCTTAAGGAACCCAATAGTACATTATGTGGCCGTTTGGGGTTCTTTAAACTTAAAATAAGTAACTTATTTTATTTTTATTTTTTACATATTTTCATTTTTTTTAAAGATAAATATTTATTTTAGAATTTTAAAACCAAATATTATTTTCAAAATAAAAAATAAGTTATTTATTTTCAGAAAAAGTACATACATCCCTACTCCGAAAATAAGGGCTTATTTCCAGAAAAAGCTGTTACCAAACAACCCCTATATTTAGGAAAGTTGATGAGCTTAATTTAGTATATGCCTATAGGCTATAATCCCCGGCCCTAAAGCAACTTTGGTAGATGGCCTAACTTGACCGTATATTTATAAATATTATTGTATTTGAGTTGCGTTTTAGTTTATTATTTGTTAGTTTGTTTTGTTCCAACTTTCCGGCTATGATGAGTCAAGTATAGCGAACGTGGAAGACGAGAGATAGATCGGAGCAGGACGAAGCTAGCAAATATTCATAAGTGGATGTCAAAAAAAATTTCACCAATACTTTTAAATATTCGATATAACAAATACACAAAAATACTAGTACAAAATTTATAATAGAGCTTTACATTCTTTTAAATCATGAAATCTGTCTATAATTTAATTTGTACTAAAACTTTTCGTTATTTATCTTTCGATATAAATAAGCATATAATGATCGAGAAACTCATCATCCATCTTGTTCCGAAATTGTGTTTTGATGATATTTATGAAGAAAATGTTCGCTCGACTGTAGTTGTTGAAACCGGCAAAACCAACACCAACTTAATTAGTCTATAAGCAAGTGGATAAATATCCATCTTTCTTGACTGTACCAACCATTGACATAACTTAGAAATACCAGATAAATTCTGGTTTTGTAATTTCACTCACAAAATGATGTAATTGAACTCTTAAGACTTCTTTTTCCACCTCTGTGAAGACTTCTGGATAATATTTATGCACTATTTTACATATGTCATTCACCTTAAAACCTTTACATCATTATCTTGGATTTAGAGCACAACTTAAATCAAGCAACTCTACACATTTCTCATTAAATATGTGGTTCAGTTCTTGCAATTGCACATTAGTGACAACATAAAAAATGTCCACTCGTAATGATGCTCAATAGTGATAAGCATTATAGGGATCAAATTTTTTTACATGGCCAAGTATTATATTTATTTAAATATATAGATTAAATTACATTTTTTTAAAATTATAACATACATATACCAATATTAAGACGACCCTAGGGGGTCATGGCCACCTCTAGCCCCTATGAAACCACGTCCCGGGATGAGAGGAAGTCCAGAATATTATAGCATCTCGGAGGAGGATTTCTCTTAATTATATCAATTTAGGTGACTAAAAGTATAAATATTTTTTAAAGTATTTGTTATTCTATGAGAATATAATTGTTAACTATAATTATAAATACTTTATATTGATCTTTTATGTTTGTTGAATTTCTACCCATTTTCTCAATACATCCGCATCTTTCCGACTCAAATTTCTCCAACTTTATTTACTATCTCATTTAATTATTATCATAAATTAAGTTTATTTTAAATATAAGTATTCATTATAACTGATATCACCGGAGTACAATCCCTTACCGATTCAATAAATTTTAAATAATTTTAATTTTATATCATTATAACTAATCAATTTAACTAATGCTCTTTAAAATGCTCTTAATTATTGATGTTTTTTAATTAGAAACATAAAAAGTGAGAATAAAAATATTATTTTAGAGGGGACTTGTTATATAAAATAAATATGAAGAATATTATTAAATATTTATATTTTAAATTATTAAAAATTAATATTTTATATTATATTTATGTAGTGAACTAATACTTCGTTAAACTGGCTCCTAGTAACTCTTGCAGTCTCCAAATTTTACATATTTTGATATGTCTGTTCACCAGGAGTTGACTTGCCGTTTGGACATATTAATGGTCGTTTTCCGGCTTACCAGTCACCACCGAGAATATAGTTACGATGCAACCTAACTTTGAAAAGCGATCAAAACGATGGTTCATGTGCTTTTGGTTAATGGTTACAAGTAAAGGGAAAGAGAAACAAATATATTTTTGTTTTATAAAATAAATCATTCATTTTGACTCATTTAAATTTTGAGTTTACCTAAAATTCTTTCGCTCTCATTTCTTACATCTCCCAAGATAATTCATTTCTCTTTTCTTTATTTTTTTCTATCTCATTTCCAACCTCTATATATTTATATATTTTATATCAATCCTAAAAATAATAATTTAGTCAAAATAATTAATTAAAAATAATTATTTATTTTATTTTCAGAATTAAACCAGGCAAGGAAAAGAATTGAAGGTCATTCTTTTTCTTTCTCGTTAATTCCCTTTTTAAGTGTCATTCTTTTTCCCGAATGTAAACCAAACGGCCCCTTAGAGTATTATAAGTATTAAAAAATTATATATATGTATTATATAATATTAATTTATAAATATATATATAAATTACATTTAAACGAATATATAAATAGGTCATTACTTCATAAAGAACACCCTTATATAAAAAATATAATAAAATTTTACATAAAAACTCATTTAGATTCTAATTTTAACATCAATTATGTTTTTTTATGAATAATAATAGATGAAGTTAACAATAAATTAGGATTAAACATGACATAATTATATGTAAATTTTATTGTTACAAAAATGTTTATAAGATTCTATTCTGAATTCTATATTAGATTCTATAACATTTGATTTTTAAAATTTAGATGAGATTTGATGTTAGATTCGATATGTTAAGTTTAATTATTGTTAAATTTTGTGATTCTAATCTTAACAATCGAATTTTTATAAAAAAGAGGTTTTATGATGGTATTTTTCCGTGTTCTTTATATAAGGCATTTTTTTATGGAGTGAAACATATATAAATATAAAAAAATATATGTTTTTACTCGTATGAATGTTGTGATTTGAATATACATTAATTTTTTTAAAATCTTACCCTTCCAAAATTTTATTTAAGGCGACCAGATTTTTAGAGGTGACCCTGTTAAGGAGTGACCATTTTAATGAATGAGTTCAATCACTGATGCTTTGAACTGGTCATGTATATTACATAAAAATAAAAATACTGCATACAGACAAATAAATGAAATATATGTAAATAATTTTAATAGGTTGAATTCAATGAAATACTCTTAAATGAGGTATAAATTGGAGACATATATGTCTTACATTATATTCTGTAATATATAATAAATTGAATATGACGCAGAAAATATATGTTCTCCCATACTCCAAATAAGGTTATCGATATAACTTTTGTCTAATTAATTATTTAAATTCATGTTTTGCAGCAGCTTACACAAAGTAGTAACAATGTCAGTTTTGCTGGTTGGACAAAAATAAGCAATCAAACATGATTTTCTATATTTATTACTAAAAGATTGCATAGTTGGAGTATTATATTTTTTACATATTGTCCAAATAATAACACATAAACGCCACATAAACTAATTTAGCTAAGGGTTTTGTGCTCTAATAAAGAAATTTGCAATTCATTGACATAAGTAGTATTTTGGATTTTTTACAATTTGAACTTCAATTCAAAAATTTTATATTTTAAACCGGACTAAACTTAATGAAAAAATAGGAGACCGTTTAAGATTCAAGCAGGCCGAAGCTTTTTAAATCAAATTTTTTAAACTATGTTTTCAGGAAAAATCAAATCAATTTTTTTTATCTTTTATTTTTTATTTTTTTCTAAATAAATATTTACATATTAAATTTTATTCTAAAAAATTAAAATTATGAAATTATTTTTTAATATATCTTAAAATAAGTACAAAAAAACAAAAGCCGCAAGTAGTTTGTTGGGACATGCATGTACATTTGGGCTCCCATTTCCATCCTCGACAAGAGTTTAATAATTGTACTCTGGTCTAGTAATCACTTTATTTTATAACTATTTCATAATAGTCTGCCACTTATTTGTTGTTTAATCTCCGGTTGGTCTCTCACCTTTTCTATGATTTTTGTATGTATTTGATTAACATCGAAATACATGCATTCATTTTATTCACCTTTGCTCATCTACTATAAATATATATGTTAACATTGCTTTCGTCTCTCAAACATATACAAATTGTCGTGTTAGCTTCTCTCACACCACTCTACTCGTCTAGTTTATCAAGAATCTCCTTGGAGTATAAATATTTATTGTAACATGGAGTTGTCGAATTCAGTTGATGGGTATAGCGGTGGTGGATCATCTTTGATATTAGATAATGAAAGAGGTGAGATAGTGAGAGCTGTGTCTAATATATGTAAGCCTGTTGTTGAGAAAAGTAGTGTCAGCCCTGAAAAAGCTATGGTTGCTTTGAGGAATCATAGCGAGGCTGAGAGGCGACGACGAGAGAGGATTAATGGTCATCTTGCTACTTTGCGCAATCTCATTCCCGGCACTACTAAGGTTTTTTTTAGTTTGTTTTAAACTTTATTGCTGTTACTATACATTTTTCGACTTATAAGTAGTTATTAGATAAGTTCGTGTTTAGATAAGCGACTTGTGTTTGTTCGAGTTTTGTACAAGTTGGTTTGGAAGTCAACTCGTATTGGTGAAAGCTAAACTTGAGCTTAAAATTTTGAGTAACTGAGAAACTCGATAAGATAAGATTGGCGAAGGGGCTGTTTAGATCATGAGATTTTAAACTGGTTATTGAGAATAAGATTACAATACAAAAATGTATGAGTATCTAATTCACATTCCTTTCAACTCATTCTTATTAAACGAGTTGAAATCTCATGATCCAAACTGCCCAAGAACATTATAGTTGGTCACAAACAAATAAGGTTGAAGCGCTTGGAGATTCTTACTTAGCTGTGTAGATTTTTTGTAGTTATTTTTCAGTTTCTTAATCAAATTAAGAGTCCGTGTGGCAAAGTATTTTTCTAATTTATAGGAAATAAATAACTAAAAATCTTTATCTAATTGAAAAAACTAAAAAGAAAAGAAGCTAAGTATTACTTTTGATATTTAGGTAATTAGGTTGCATAAGCACTTCAGCATTACCTCATTTTATTGTTGTTATTAATTTTTTATAGTTTAATAATACTTGATTAATGCTAATGCAATTATATGTTTCCATTTTACAGATGGATAAAGCCTCGTTACTTGCTGAAGTTATCCACCACCTGAAACAACTGCGGAGAAATGCTGCGGATGCTACTAAAGGTATTCTTGTACCAATGGACATTGATGAAGTTAGAGTTGAGCAACAACATGATGGTTCGGGTGGAGATTCTTGTTCAATTAGGGCATTTATATGTTGTGAGTACAAGCATGAGGTTCTTTCTGATTTAAGGCAAGCTCTAGAGGCTCTTCATCTTAAGACTGTGAGGGCCGAGATTGCAACACTAGGAAGTAGGATGATAAATCTTTTTGTGATAACTGGTTGCAAACAAGAGAACATTCAAGATACGGAAGGATGCAAGCTTTTTGCAAATTCTGTTCGTCAAGCCCTGAGGTCCGTTCTTGATAAATTTCATGCTTCGGAGGAGTTCAATACGAATTCTGCACTTTTGAACAAGAGGCGAAGAGTTTCTCTTTTTAATACTTCAAATGAACCTTCTTTAGGGAGTTTCTGGTAAATAAAATTTTATTTTCTCAAGTACATATTATTTCCATATACCATTTGCATATGTACATAGGTCAAACTTCTAGACATTCTGATGATGGTGAAATAGATTTGCATTTCTGTTTTATCAATGCAAAGGATATGTCAGGATGATGTAATATCTGTATATAACAGAAGGAAGTTACCTGTTACATACCAAACTCAAAAATCAAAGTAATCGTGCTTAAGAATTTTATCAGAGTCAGATATGAGATGACTCAGAATAACCAAATTTCATAATATGAAAATAGTCCTGTGCATTAACATCGGTTATTAGAGTTCCCACTAGATTGTAATCTGTAGTGAAAGTTGGCCCAAGAATCTTGAATTTCCAGAAAATTGAACAATTCTTGAACAATGAAAGGTTTTTCCCTTTCCATTTCAGTCAATAACAAAAGGTGGGGATATTCTTAGTGATAGCACTATCGTATTGGCTTCACTAGTCTCATACTCCTTTCATTAGCCAAATTAAGAAATCGGTTAAGTATAATTAAATATTTCAAATATGGACCCGGAGAAATTATTTTCAAAAAAATTCATCTCTCGAAATAACAAACAATTTGATATATTCATCTTTATCCGTGTTTCTCCATATTCAATCTCTAATTGTCTATTTTTCATTATCTTTTCTTGCAAGTAGGTATTATTAATAGGGTCTTCGTCCCTAACAATCGTTTGCCCTAACAATCAATCCGCGCTTTTTTATCGCGGATAACATCAACCCTTGATTTTTCTTTTGAATCCAAGGGTCACGTCGCTTATCTGTGCTTCTTGGCAAGCTTCTAGGGTTTCTTCCTATCCGCTATAAAAAATCGTGGATAGATGGTTGTGGATAGATGGTTGCTGACAATCACTTGTCAGGATGAGCTATCTTATTAATATAATACAACTTGTATCATTCGGAGAAGCTAATACTATTGAAAAATGGTCTTTTAAAAAAAGTCAAAACTACAATGATACCCTTAAGAGCAAGTCCAATACTAGATGTTAAATATCTATTGCTATTTCTATAATATAGCATCAAAAAGTGCTTTTTGATTCTAAAATAAATGTTGCACTCCAATGCTAGTTTTATACTACCTCCGTTCCACCCAATTGTTAACGTTTCGGAGAAAAGGTTCGACACGCATTTTAAGGTGCATATAAAGTATAGTTCCATAACTTATTTTTAAAATTTTTTTTCTGAATAAAAATTTAATGTTTAAATTTTTATTCAGAAAAAATAAAAATAAAAATAAGTTATGGAACTATACTTTATATGCACCTTAAAATGTGTGTCAAACATTCTCTCCGAAACGTTAACAATTGGGTGGGACCGAGGGAGTAACTAGTTTCATAATTAACTAACTTTTTTAACTTTTACTCTTTTTTATGCATCCTTAGTTCTATAAATACAATAAATATTTAATGATGTGAAAGTATGATTATTTCCTCTCCATTTCTAACTATTGATGATGTGACAATGAAGGATGGATTCATACTTGGTTTCAAAATAGAACCAAGGATGCATATTTGCATGGATGCATCCAAATATAGCATCCTTTTGGAGTTGGGTTTTTTAACATTTAGTGCTATAATATAGCAATAGAACCAAGTATAACATTGCATTGGACTTGCTCTTAACCATTAAGAATTTCCTGATCTCACTTTCTAGTACAGTTTATTGAACAACACTCAGAAAAGAATACTCATAGTTACGTTGAAAAGATCTCCCACATTGAATAATAATAAAAACAGAACTGAGCACTTCTAGAAGTCTAGAACCTTAGGATGTTTCTTCTTCTAATTGACTAATACCATGTAAAGTTAACAAATTAACGCAACACCTTAAGCTCTTACTAGAGAGGTTAATTAATTGAAACTTATATATTTTAAGAGAACTAAATCCTCCTGCTGTTGCAGTGCATGTCTGTCATAAATTATCTATCTTGTATGACTGCAGAGGTACAAGCTTCTGAGTGACTGACCACTTAACTTTACCTAATTAAGTGTTCTGTATTAGTAGCATGTTGGTGCTAAAGACAGACAGTTGAAGTCTGTCAAGTGTTTTATTGTCATTCATAACATTTGTCAGCTGCAGCAAAACAAGTAATGTTTTTTTCCTAATAAAAGATGTGGGACTCTGGTTCAGTGTTTGTGAAAAATAGATCGGCAATTACAGATTATGTTATATTGTTATTAGCATTTGTTCTATATTTATCGAATTCCCTTATGTTTGCCTATCAAGCACCCTTAGTCATTTTGGAATGTCTAATTTGCAGCACTGGGTGCAGCAGTAGCCCGAAATCTATCTTACATTATCTCAGTCATGCCAGCATTGTCTCACTTACAGTGATTACTTATCTATATTATTGATGATTGCATTTCCATTGCTATGTGCTAATAACGTATGCCCTTATCGAGCCGATACGTATCGATCGCATTCGTAGCAATCATTTGTCTGATACAGACTAAACCCTTATATCAATTTTAGATCATTTGAGCGTCGTCAAATGGATAACATTTTTCCATTGCATAATTATTTTTAAATGTTCGTAAAAATTTAATAATGTTGATTTTGATTTTTGATCACCTGCATACATACAAAATGTAAGAATCTCTATGTAACAGTAGTTATCTTTGTACAGTAGCAATTGGTAATTTAAAAAAATGAAGGTAATCTTTGTAATTAGTTTATGAAATTTTATTGTGTTTCTTCTAATTGACTGAAATTTATTTCTTGAAGTATTTCAAACTTTAATAGTACAACCCCACGTTCTGTTTTAACAGCCACTTAAAATTATCCAAGATCTCAACATTAATATCAACAGAACATACAATGCAATGACAACTCTCTCCCACACCTAGTCATTGATATAGAGAGAGATTGGCAGATTCAGCATAGTAATCAAAGTATGGGTTCTGTGTTGAAAAACCTGCTTCTGTCAGTAAATGTATTTTTATTATGGCAGCAAACAGCAAATGCACATAATCACAGCATTGTTAGCAGCATCAGCAACAACAAGAAGATAGCTAGTAGGTGCAATTTTTTCAGAGGCAGATGGGTGTATGATACTACTTATCCTCCCTACCAGTCTTCACATTGTCCCTTCATAAATCAACAATTTGATTGCCAAAAATTTGGCAGGCCCGATAAATCCTACCTCAAATATCGTTGGCAGCCCTTCTCTTGTAACATCCCAAGGTAAAACACACATTCTCTACATATTGTCACACTCAACGTCTAACCGTTTCAGCTTAAAAACTCTAAAAATAACCTACAGCTCGCGAGTCACAGTACTACAAATCACCGGTTTCTTGCTTGTAGCAAATCACCGTTGGTCTGAAGTTGCTACATTTTGATTTTGTAGCTAAAGATCAAAAGTGGAACTAATGAGCCTAAGTATTGCAGGTTTAATGGGTTGGTTTTCTTGGAGAGAAGGAAGGGAAAGAAAATCATGTTTGTGGGAGACTCATTGAGTTTCAACATGTGGCAATCTTTAAGCTGTATGATTTACTCATCTGCACCACGAACCAAATATACAGTTTTCACCACTTCCATACTCTCTGAAGTTGTATTTGAGGTTAGTCAATTATTTTTAGATCATCTTTATTCAATGTACACTATTAATTCACTACAACTACTTTTCATGTCACTTTAACAAATGTGTTATGTACTTATTATTCACTCCACGCATGCTATGTTATATCTTTTCTGCTTCCAGCTCTTGTTTAAAGGTAAAGTTTTTGATATGATAAAGGATAAAGTACATATTAATGGTTTAATTTTTGTTTTTGATTCTATTTTTACTGAAATATGAAGTTGTACTACTATGGTAGGGATAAATGTTTGATAAAGTATATCTGTACATGTGGTAGAACATAGAATATAAAGAGCCTTTTTTCCCGGATAAGTAACTTATAAGTAAAAAAATACATATATTTCTCGACTTAAGTTACTTTACAGATGAAACGGGACCAAAGTTTTATCTACGCACATTTTTTGCACTTTCGCTGTGCTTGCCCTGTTTCTCAGGAACTAGAAAGTTTGAATGAGGTGTTGCGCCCTAGATGAATTAGACAGTACGATCACAAATTAAGCAAGAAAATGAAAGCACAAATGCACAATCATGATAATTTGGATAGGAGCAATAATGTAAAAATGAAACCCAATTTTATGGTCTGAAAAGGACAAGAAGATAAAACACTTATAATGACTTCTGTCATTTTTGGGTAACAACATAGCTCGGGTAGTTAGAGTATACCGAGTCCCAATTTATGGGTCATATTTAAGTTGCAGAACTTGAACATGTGTACATGGAGACCGGGTTGCCTGTGTTTCCACCTTTCCTGGTTCACACTTTCACCCATTTCCAAAAATAGTAATGTTTATTTGGGATCACGCGAGTTGAGCGGTTCATAAAATCTAAAATTTTATTCATCAAAAATTTGAGTTCGATTTGAAAATGATGAAATTTAGGTCGAACTCAAGTAATTTGAATGAGACCACCAAATTAAACTGTGAGGCTTACAAGGATAAACAAATTTTTATGTTTTTATTAAAATTAAATTACATATATATTTTCTTGCATTATTTATTATGTTAGGCTATGCTAGGCAGAGTTTAATAATGCACAGAAAGATTATGAACATCACATTTGAATTAAAAACCGTCCTAGAAACCGTGGAGTAAGTTAATATTGGATCTCCAATCACGCAGTATGACAATCAACTTGTCGGTGAGCAAATGCATCTGCAAGACAATGAAGTTTTAATAGTCAAGAGAAGGTTGGACCCACATCTCCGTGATTGTTGGGTTGGCCATTTGCTACTGTGGGACAATGTAAACTTGCGGAAATTTAGTATCAGTTGCATGAAATTTAGTACCACCTTGTCCTCTCATTATCGACCTTTTGAAAATAGCGGAAACAAACACTAAATTTTCGTATGGTACGCACAATTTTCTGGTCTAACTCTTACATATGTTATGCACAAATGTTTTTTTTAATCATTTTGTTTGGTGGTATAGGATTACGGAGTGAAGTTAATGCTGTATCATACAACGCATCTTGTAGATATCGTAGACACAAAGATAGGTCGAGTCTTGACGCTGAACTCAATTCGAGGTGGCAAGGCATGGATGGGAATGGACGTTTTGATCTTTAATTCTTGGCATTGGTGGATCCACACTGGAGGAACTCAACCGTATGTAACTTCTTTCAAATCTAACAATTTACGAATATAATGTAGCTGTTTTTCCGACAATTATGCTGGCTCTTCCCGCTGATAACTAATCATATGCCTTATGGTTGAAATTTCACATGGACAGATGGGATTATGTTGAAGATGGTAGAAAAACATACAAAGATATGAACACTTTGGCTGCATTCTACAAAGGATTGACAACATGGGGCAGATGGGTGAATCGATATGTTAATCCAACGAAAACCAAAGTATTCTTCCAAGGAATCTCTCCAACACATTTCGAGTAAGCCTCCTAACTTAAATCAAAATCCTCTCCTTGTAGTGTTTTTCATTCGGTGTCGATTCAATAGCAAATCAATGTTTTCACAGGGGTAAGGATTGGGGTGCACCGATGAAATCATGTTCGCACGAGACACAACCATACTCAGGCTTCAAGTACCCAGGGGGAACACCATTGGCATCAGTTGTTCTAAACAAAGTGTTGAGCAGGATTAAAAAACCTGTGTATTTACTTGACATTACATTATTGTCACAATATCGAAAAGATGCACATCCAACATATTATCGGGGAGGGCACAGTGGGTTAGACTGCAGTCATTGGTGTCTTCCAGGATTGCCTGATACTTGGAATCAGCTTTTGTATGCTGCTCTCTTTGGATGATAATATACATTTGGGGAGTTATAGTTCTATTTTTGTTGTTCACTAGTGTTGGAATAACAAATAAGAGACTATGTGAAGGACATGATTATTCACTTTCATTTGGATTTTCAATTTTCATCAATTTTTTTAAATAAAACTTATTATTGAATAGTTATGTGAATATATTTAAACATGTATATCTGTGCAAGAGTCTACTGAAACTTAAATACATATCATCCCAGCACTAATATTCATTTTAATCAAATATAATTTTAATATATTTATTCAATTTTTGAATATTAAACCAATGTCCACCCCTAATTACGATAAAAGAACTCGTATATTTATGAATTAATTCAAGTTCTTTTAAAAATTATTAATAAATCCATATATATTAAATTATAAATTCAAAAATTATTATCATATATCATAAAATTTTATGAGATTATATAAACGATCCTATTCAAGATAAAGGCCCAAGATATATGTTCTCGAGATTGATTCGATTCATCCCAAAAATTTCCTAAAACGAATATTTATTTATAAAATTATAAGTGTAATTATTCAAAAAACAAATTATCATTGGCGGTTTGTTTTTTTTCTGGAAAAGACTTGCGAGATGAACAGATATTGTTGTAATTGTCACAACTTACACGTTGCACTTATTGATGGTGTGGCACAGTGACACGTACTCGAAACCCACGCAAGTTACCTGCTGAGTCATTAACTCAGGCCTTGAAATTATAACACGTAGCATATTGCATAACCCAAACGCCACTTGTCACCTCTCTCTGCTCTCCATCTCAAACCGCCTTTGACTCTGTTTTTATAAGCCTGCTTCTGTCTTGCTCATTTGCTCATATTGCACAATACAAGCAAAAACAGAGCTATACATTCATATATACATATAACATAGTTACCCTCTTGTTTTTGAGTTGGATAAATTAGTTATGGCCTCACATGATCAGGGAAAAAGAGAGAAGACTAGTGAGCTAAGTGTAGGGGTTGTTGAGAAAGAAAGAGTTCCTCAAGTGAGCAAACAGTTTGAATCTCTCACCGTGTCACCACCGGGAGATCACGGGCAATCTCGAGGTGGTGTGAAGGTAGCGGAGCATGGGGGTGACATAGAGGGAGCACATGATGTTGGCAAATTTGAGATGGAAGGGGAGGAAGGGAATGCTGATATTGCACGGTATAGACAAGCGGCGCAACAGAGTTCCATTGATGCTTTAAGGGCTGCAGAGGAGAGGTACAACAAGGCGAAAGATGCTTTGAAGCAAGGAGCTGAAAAGACATCTCAGTATGCTGCAGAGAGAGGTGCTCAAACAAGAGATACCCTTGTAGGTGCAGGGAAGACCACTGCGGATTACACAGGACAGGCTAAGGATTACGTGGTGGAGAAGGCTGTTGGAGCAAAGGATGTGGTGGCAGAAACTGGGAAAGGTACGGCTGGATACGTGGGGAGTGTTGCTACAACTGTGAAGGACAAGGCTGTTGTGGGGGGATGGGGGGCAGGGGAGTATACTGCTGAGAAAGTTGTGGATGCAACGAAAGCTGTGGCCAATGTTACTGCTGGTGCTGCGGGGTATGTGGGGGAGACGGCTGTGGCTGCTAAGGATAAAGTGGGGAGTGTTGGAGTGAGTGCTAAGGATTATGCTGCTCAGAAGTTGGCTGCTGCTAAGGATGCTGTAGTGGCTACCGAAGAAAGTGCAAAGGATTATGCAGCTAGGAAGAGGGAAGAGGCTGAGAGAGAGATGCTGGCCAAGCAATCATCTGTAGCTAAGGTAATCCTTTAATTTCTGATTTTTCGATAAGCAATCACTTAGCCTACCAAATTACAGAAGGGTGACAATGTCTAATTTACACGAACACCTTAAAATAGAGCACAACTCGATTGAATTGAAAGATTTATTAAAATTTTGTTCTTATATCCTCTTTTATCTAACCATAATAAATTCTAGGATGAATCATCCAATCATCATGGATAGGTGAGTTGTACAATAGTAGATGAGAAAAATTCAAAAATGGAAAGAATAGTTGAGATCTAATATGATGTAGGCTGCAGTTGTATATTTGATATAAGTATGTAAAGAGTTATTGTTGTGTCCAGGGGGGAAGACATGATGTTGCAGGAGCAGGGTGGCAAACAGCTGAGGCTGCAAAAGAACAAGAATATGGAAGCGAGGGACGGCAAGGAGGCACCTCAGAGGCTCAAGGAGGAGCTGGTGGAGTATTACATGCCATTGGCGAAACTGTACTAGAAATCGGGCAGACATCGAAGGATCTTCTGGTGGGGAAGGGACAGACTCAATCGACACAGAAAGACTCGGCAGATCTTAACAAGTAGAAGCTTGGCATACAATATACAATATATAGAATAAGGTGGTGCAAACTGGTTTTTGCTAGGGATATGCTAGTGGCATGGTGATGGAAAAGAACGTCATGTTTGTGCATAACTGAGTTTATTAGCAAACTCTAGATGGTGACTATGTTGAATTTGGAGTCCTATCAAACCCTTCCGTGTTCTCTTGTACAGTACTTGTTACAGTTTTCTTTTGAACAATGCGTATAACATGTATTTGGTAGTGATGGTTTAAGCAACCAGTGTTTTGATTTCTCTAAAATCCTTATTCTAGTCTTTTCTACGCACAAGCTACCTAAAACCAAAGATATGAAATGCAAGCGAACAACAAATCCACAATTAATTTTGATATTATACGAAGATATAAAATGCAAGTGAGCGAACATAACCGTAAAATTAAAAGAGATTGAATGTAAGAAAGCAACGAGTTTCTTTATGACAAAACGTGAATGCAAGTGTTAGCAATATGTGCGGAGCCTGTTGAAGCTATAACAAAACCAATCCTCAATATCATTTCTTTAGAGGCTACATCTATAATTATTTTATTCTGCGTTTATACATTGTGTCCTGCAATTTAACATAATTCTTGCACGTCAGATTTAAGATGTCCAGCCTAAAAATGAACCCCCAAAATCGTGTGATCGGGCTCTCGTCCATGAGCAAAATACATTTTTCAAACATATATTAATTGCAAAAGTTCTTGTAAAAATCAAGTGACTATAAGGAAGTGGCAGGATGAGTAAGAGTAGTATTGCCGAAAAATGGAGGCAGCTCAGTGGCGAGGACCATTGGGAAAACCTCCTGGATCCCCTGGACATTGATCTGAGGCAATACATCCTCCATTACGGTGAAAGAGCTCAAGCAGCTTATGACACCTTCAATTTCGAGCCTAGATCAAAGTATGCAGGAAGCAGCATTTATGCAAGGAAGTACCTCTCCGTGAATGTAGGTCTGGAGAAGGCAATCCTTACAAGTACGATGTTGTCAAGTATTTTTATGCAATGTCCAAGCTCCCTGTACCAGGAGCATTCATCATGAAGTCACTATCAAGAGAAGTGTGGTCGAGAGAATCAAATTTTATGGGGGACTTTGCAGTGGCTACTGATGAAGGGAAGGCTGTGCTAGGGAGAAGAGATATACTAGTGGCTTGGAGAGGGACGGTTCAGGCCTGGGAATGGGTTGAAGATCTTAAATTCGATTTGGTTTCTGGTACTGCATTGTTTGGGGAAGCTGCTAATGTCAAAATACACAGTGGATGGCTCTCTATCTATACTTCAGATGATGCTAAATCAAAATTTAACAAATCCAGTGCTAGATATCAGGTAATTTGTTACGGATGTACTCTCCCTGGTAATATCAATTTGATTGCATCAATATATATAAGCAAAATTTCAGTGTATAACCTTATATTAGTACACTAAAGCTAGGATTTACAGTTTTATATATGTAGTGCAACATGTACTGCACTGTTCTGTATATATTCTACATGCAGTACACACTGCAGAACTTATATAAAACTCTAAATCCTAACTTTAGTCCTATGTTTGAGGTCCTACATATAATAAAACTAATATATATACACACACTGAGCTTAGGAAACTTAAGCCTATAGAAATCCTTCAATACATGAACTCTGGTCACAGAATGTGCCTATTACTATTCAAACCTGTTATGGATCATAAATCAGTTAGTACTCTCTTTCACAAACCACATTCTTGTAGTTATTCTATTTTGAATAGCAGGTGCTCGATGAAATTAAGCAACTCATAGAAAAATACAAGGATGAAGTGATAAGCATAACAATATGTGGCCATAGTTTAGGTGCTGCGCTTGCAGTGCTGAGTGCAGTTGACATCGCTGTCAATGTATTGAACACACCAGAGGGCCAACCTAACAAGCGCTGCCTTGTCACTGTGTTGGCGATGCAAATTTTTTGAACGTCTTCGAATCTTTAGAGAATGTCCGAATTCTAAGGATTCGAAATGCCCTCGATGCTGTTACCCTTTACCCGCTCATTGGATACTCTGGTGTGGGGACTGAACTAATAATTGACACCCAAAGGTCAAATTACTTGAAGGATATTTTAGAGTTAGCAAAGCTTCATGACATGGAATCTGCATATCTGCATGGCATTGCGGGAATACAAGGACTTCATGGAGATTTTCGTTTGGAAGTTAGAAGAAGCATTGCACTTGCCAATAAGTTCTCCGATTATGTGAAGGATGAATATTTGATACCAACTAACTGGTGGAACTTAAGAAACAAAGGAATGATTCAAAACGTAATGGATCTTGGAACCTAGATTTTCATGACAGATATGACTATGATGACTGATAGGTTCTGGTGACTTGTAGTCACTCAGATTGAATCCATAGTATCTTCTCTAATTAAATAAGAGTAACTAAACTTAAGGGATGGAAAATCAAGGAATTCAGTCAAAATTGTCTATTCTAATTCTTGTACCAAGGCGAGTAAAAATTATACAAATATCATAAACAGGTTCAATACGTTTACCTTACTATATGGCGGGTGAGGTGTGTTAAATATCTGTATTATATACTAATGTTCCCAAAGAACAGTTGAAAAATGATCCAACAACTATACAATATTAGTACGCACTCACAGTTAATCATCTCGAGTGGCCTTAGTAGGAAGTAAATGTGGTTCGTTGGGACCATCAATTCTCTTGACCTCTTTTGCCCATCGCTATATGTATGCCACAAGTAGGGTGACGAATAATTGCAGACTCCCACCAGCCCACTACCTTCCCTACAAACCATCAATTGTTTAAGTTGGTTAAAGAAAAAAACTACAAAAGTTTACCTTTCAAATGTTAAAAGAGGTATATATATGTAGAATTAACCACAGAGAAAAGAAAAGATAAGAGCTGTTTAGAAAAATAAGAGACAACCACACTACACGTTTTAATGGATTCTAAAAAACAGGGGTGTGTGGCTCTGCAGTAATCTAGCTAGTTCGCCAATGCTGTCTTTCTCACCATGTCCATGTATTGTTTCGGCTGTGTTTATCATCCAGGAGGCCTATTCAAACTTGAGAAAAGCAATGCAATTATGATGATCATCCAGGAGGCCTATTCAGATTTGAGTTCTCTTGCTCCATAGATATAACGCAAGCAAGCCTTTCATAGACCTATCAATTCTCAGATTTTATTATATCAGATATAAACTGTATAAATAGTTCAGCTGCAATTTTACATGAGTGTAATAGTGAAAATTATATATTCATATTTTGATTTTTGTTGCTTGTTTCTAATTTCAATTATACATACCTCAGAAAGTTTGTTGTTTTCTTGCTTTTTCGTACATGATGGATCATACCTAGACAGCATTAAAAAACGACTATTTAACGCATTCCAAATAACAAAGTTTTTATCCCAGCACAAAATGTTAACAAGGATTAGTGTAATGAGGGTTTTCTTGCAGTAAGTTTTAGCCAACCCAATAAGCTTTAAATAGATATATCATCATTCTTACCAGTCTCGTGGAATGCCTGCTTCATCTCGAGCTGGAACATTAAAAGGCCCCTTTAGCTCCACATTATACTCGCTTAATATGTCTGCAGGAGAGACAAGACATCATATTTAAGGAAACATGCAACAAATAAAACTGTTTCTGAGCAAGATAGATGCCAAAAAATCACTGTATAGCACAAACACCAAATCTTAACAAATAAGTGAAATTAAACCTTTGAAAGTAGTGCAAGGAATCCGACCCATTTTCTGGCAGACTGAGACAAACCAGTAAACACCAACTGCCACATGAGCAACTTCTTCATCAGCAATCTGAGCTACAATGTTGGATGTCCTACTATCTCCAAAGCCAATTAACTTTTTTACCAACCTAGGCCCGGCATCAAGTCCTCTAGCTTCCTAAAAGAACAACAAAAGTTAACTACAATATTTTCAACCAGCTTTTCTTTTACAATATAATTTACTTCCCAACTTGTAAAACAAATGGGTTATCTGCTTTATACTAAATGAGGTTTCTACTTAAAAGAAAGTTCATTTACTCCCTTATGTAAGCATACATCAGTCAAATTAATTCCTGAGATTGCATTAGGGCATATGAGGTCTGCTTATTTACACCCAACAAGTCTAATTGGTGCAATATCTAGTGCACTAGAGACATACGGCTACAAAAAAAAAAAGAGTAACCATGTAAATGCAGACAGTGATGGTCACATTCGTATAGATATAAATTTCACTGATCAAAATAAACAACATTGCAGTTGACAGCAATTGCTACAAGAGTCTGTGTTAATTTGTTACCTTTATGACAGCTGCAAATATATATCAGGTTCAAAAGAAATTATGTCAATATAGTACATATAGCTCTTCTAATTTGCTTTTCCAATACGGTGGAATTTTCAATCATTTTTTAAAAGAGACTGTGTTTCATCATCTTAGACTTCCTCAAGTTGTAACTTTATTTTAAACTTGAATAATGGTTTAAAGATGACCAACACGCAGTATGTTTAGCATTTCCCTAATTCCCGAATGTGAGGTTACCTGGACTAGAGGGATTACAGCTAGGCGTGCAGTGACACTGTCTGAAGATTTTGCACACTCCCTCCAGAGAAGATTATGGGCTGGCATGTCTCCATAGCTATTTGTCAGTTAGAAAAAGAAATAGAAGTTAATACATGATAACATGACAAGCAGCAAAAACTAAACAAATTAATTTCTCTTCACCTATATCCAAGCTCAGCTAATCTCTGCGAACACCAAGAAAAATGTCTGCTCTCATCATCGGCCACATGAGCAAAATCGGCAAAGAAACCCTCTCCAAGAAGCTCAATATATGGGGAAAATCTAACAACAGTATCCCATGCCAAATCAATAGCATTGAGCTCCACATGAGCAAGGTTGTGGAGCATATAAACATTGAGAGGCAAACCAGAGTTCTTGGGAGTGGGAATTTCTTTAGGGGAAACCTGAATTTTAAGAGAGAGAGGCATAGATATATTAGCAAAAAAAAATAGCTTAGGCGTAAGAAGTGCCTTAATCCCAATAATTTTAGAAAGAACGTACACAAGATCAAAGGCCTTCCTGGGCACACACACAGCTCAAACAAGATAGGCTTAGTCTCAGTTTGGTTGGAAGGGATGATAGTGCGTTGACATGAATTGTACTATTTTCACCTTTTCATGTAAATATTTAAAAGTTTCATACATTCATTCATTTTATTCTATACCAATTTAGCCATCAATTAAAGAAGTAGGCTTATTCCTTCTCTTACTCATTTTCTCCACAGACCTCATAATGAAAAATATGCAATCTTTCGTTGCTCTTCCTTCTCACACGATCCATTTTCCATTTAGTTTTGTTCACAATTATTCATTCTATTCCTTCCGACCAACCAAACAGAGCATATTAGTGAAACAAAATAAATACATTTAACATAAATTAACAACTAAAAATGAAACAAAAACAATGACAAGCAGTTACATTCAACCAATAAACCGAAAAATAAGTAAGCAAACAAAGAAAGGTCACGAAAAAAGACCAGTTGGGGTTTCGTCGGACGAGAAGGTCCAACAGGCGGTCGAAAAACTCCAACAGGCAATCCACCCTGCTTCCATTTAGAGTAAGCAAGATGAGAAAGCTCAGATTTTTGTAAAGGGTCAGGTGTTGAAAGGACAAGAGCCCCCATTTCAGACAGTGAAGACAATGAATCCAACTCATAATGGTCAGTTAAACTATGTTCCAGCAATGTCTGAGGCCCCTTTTGTCCCCATATCCTGTCCTGATTCAATGAGCTTTGTCTCCATTTTTCAAGACCAGACCATTGTGGGTATTGGACGGTATTACAAGAAGACCAAGTAGAGCAGCAAGCACTTGTTATTAGCTGCCTTGTGGGTACGAGGTTTTTGAGTCCTGACAAGCTTTGTATTCCATGAATCAAACACCTCATGTTAAGCACCAAGCTTCCACTATTTATTTTAAGAATTTTCTATTCTTTTGCTTTTCTTTCCCCTCGATCGGTTTAGAACCGACGGTTCTTATGTTAGGGGGTAAATGTGTAGTATTCGTTTTTCCGAATATTTTCCGGGCGAAAATAAGATAATTTCGAACCTGTCTGGGCTGATATAGGATAATTATACGGTAGATAAGCATTTTCAAGTATATGATTTCTCATTTCTGTTACGCAAGTGATTGTCAATTTAATAATATATATCTAACAACTTGACTAAACTTCGCTCGAAAGGAAACAGAGGCGGCAGATTCGGCCTATAAATAAGGCTGTTGTAGATCTCATTTCAGATATGAAGTTCACGTATTAGTTTGAATAACAATAACAACTAAATAAACTTTAGTTTACTTCCTTTCTTTAAATAATATTTTTATTAATTATTAATTATTACATAACACGTTATCCGCATGAGTATCTGAGTATCTATCCAACTGAAGATTGTTTAAAAAAGGAGGTATGTTCTCATCTTATTTATCTTTTTTAGTTGTTTACAAATTTATTTATATTATTTATTGTTACTATAAAGATGGCTCTGCCATCAATTATTATTCAAAAGTTCAATATTCGGTTATGCCGTCGTAAATTTTGTATTAAATCATATTATAAATATTTTTATGTATACAATTGATTAATTGTTTAAATATTGATGTGTTATATTATATCATGTTTTAAATATTTACCAAAATGACAAAACTTACAAGAATCAATTCATCACAAGTCAATCAAGTAAAAGAATTGATTCTTAAAAACGACTAAGTGTCATAGGCGCCCCCAAGGTAATTGAAGGATCATGCGCCACTTAGAAATGAATGTAATATTTCTAAGTATTTAAATTACAATTCAACACTTTAAGGTGCCCTCTAGCATAACTTCAAGGCACCATCAAGAGTAAATCTCCAAGGCGCCACAAAAGCTATTTCTCTAGGCACCTTCAAAGTTGGCGCCTTCAAAGTTTATCTCTAAGCACCACCAAGGAAGGTCTTCAAGGCGCCTCAAGGACAACTCTTGAAGGCATCACCAAGTAGTTTCTTCAAGGCGCCACAAGAACAAATTGTCTAGGCGCCATTAAAGAATGATTTACAATAGAAGTAAAGAGAGAGTGCATCGTCTTCAATCCATTCAACAACCTACGGAGCTCCATTAAAGAACATCATAAACACCCAATTGTAGTCTGTTGTTGAATTGATTGTAAATCATTGTAGATAATCATTTGATTAGAGTGTAGCACTTCCGGGATTTATTAATATACCAATATTTCCCGAATTTATTGTGTTATTTGCTTACCCACCTTTAAATCTGAAGAACTCAAATACACAAATCTTAATCCATAACTAAAAGTTAAAAACTACCATGTTAGGTCCAAACTATCGTAGTAGAGGGGTTAAATACGATATTAGGAGTTTTTCGATTTGATTCGTGTTTATCGATCTGTTCTTGGTGAGCAATAAATATAGCAGTTATGATTTTAAACAACAAGAATAATCTCCAGAAATATACTTTGTATTATATAAACCCAAGGTGCTACACTCTCACACAAATGTATGAGTTACAATAAATCTCACAACAAGAAATAAATACGAGCTTTAATGGCTATTTATATTCTCTCTGTCTCTCTTTAAGCTGTATCTATTTGTGTGTGTTGTGTTCTGATTCCATTCAAAATGAAAATTCATTTTGTTTATATGTAGACTTTACAATAAAGTGAAATACAATTTTATGTGTCGACTAATTATCCCCTGTATGTTGACTTGAGTTGAATTTAAGAATCCCGTGAATATTTTGTAAGTGTCGAATATTGTTTCCATGTATTAGTACTTACAAAATAATCCACATCTTATAGAGGGTCAATGTGTCAATTTTATAGCCTTGCAAGTTGACTTGATTTGACTTTGACAACATGTGTCAATTTCTCTTGGTGCATGACCTATGTGTCGATTTTTGTCTCCTCATTCATGCCTTCGAATTATTTCAATCCTTAAGACTTGTATGTGTCGAATTCTAGACCTGTGTCGATTTCTTGTCCTTTGTTTAAGCATGTGTCGTCTTTTCTTCACTAGTATGTGCCTTAGAATATTTTACATCATTCAAAGAATCTATGTGTCGATTTTTACTCCCTTGTGTATGTATGTGTCAATTTTTCATCCATGTAGAATTGACATGGATTCTTTTTGGCATATTAGAAGCTATGTGTCGATTTTCTCTTTCATGTATAAGAAAGTGTCGAATTCTTCACCCTTGTATAATGACTTGAGAGTAATTTCAACTATAGACAGATCATTGCATACTTGGCTTCTGTCAATTCTTCTTGTATAATGAATATGTTAATCAAATTATTTGTGCTGACACTTATTGCACTGGTCTAGTTCACAAGTAACTAACATTGCATTGATCTTCATATTCTCTATTAAAACAATTGACATGATTGTTGTATTCCTTTATTGCTTCTAGTCTTCACTGAAATTTTCTTACACTGACTACATGATTTTCACTACTTTCTGAAACATTGAATCACTTATTATTCACTGAGGCTTGATCATAGTAATGGACTTCTTTCAGTGATCTTCAATATTCCATCAAATATCTTGATACATGTAGTTGCCTAATTTTTATTGTAGATTCCTGTGATTATAATAATATTATTTACCAGTCCTTCACTTTTAGTTGAGTTACAGATCCTCGATTACATTGTATGTTACATTATGCTTTACAATCTCCCCCTATTTGATTGTTAGAGTTCGACAAGCAAATTATAAAGAAAAGAGGATAACTCAACTAACAATACAAGAAAAAGTAAAGTGCGGAAAGACTGTAAATAAAATTAATTGCATTCTAGATTAAATATTACAAGTCCAGATTTCATGTACAGCTAAGTTACAAGAATGTGTTTGTTCCTCTAGCCTGAACTAATATTTCCATTTGCTTCTTCATTCTTGGACCTTTGCTATTCTCCTTCTGACAATGTCGTGAGCCTCCCATTCTAGAAGATTTCTTGGCCTTGGATATTGCAGTTGATCAAAGATGAGTTATAGTAGTGGCATACTCCTAAATCTTTTCAATTCACCGAATTTAAAGCTTAGTTGTTGATTCCACCCTTGCATTATAACTCTCTTTGGATTAACATCCACCCGATTCGTAATCATTTGATCTTCTCATAATACTTTGTCCAAGTAGGCTTCTTCTACTTCTCGTAGCACGATCTTGTCTTCAGGATTTGTAGAGTTCCTGAGTTTTTCCAAAATTCTTCTAATCACTTTTGAATTTTCATTCCTGATTCTACTCATTTTGATTTCTCTTTCACTTTCATTCTTGTTTGAGTAAATCACTCTTAGTGGATTTGTGATGACCATTGGTTTTCTTGCTTCTTCAGACTCAAGGCTGGGTTCTGCTACTTCTTCTAGTACTTCTTTTGATAGATCAAACATGTGTCATCACCCAGATCAGCTCTGAAAGGTTCTCTAGGTTGAGTACCCTTTGATGGATCAAATCTTTTCACATTCTCAATATCTCTTCCTAGAGCTTCGGAGATGTTTAACTTGTAAGCAAAAATTCTTTCTGCTGCTTTCCATTTTTCAGGATTTCTGAACCCTTTTCCTCTTAGCAAGCCCTCAACAAACTCCAATCGTCTGAGTGAATAGTACAACAATGCTTCATAATCCAATCTCAATATCTGAATAAATCTGTCTTTAAAATATCTAACTTGATACAGATCCTGTTGAATTTTTGGCTCTGCTTTTTCCATTAGTTTTTCAATCATTTCTGCCATCAATTCATTCTCAGAGGATTCATGGATTCTGATCTTCTGCTTCAGTGCAAACAACTCAGTCAAAGACCTTCTCTTTAAAAATTCACTTGATATAGTCTTTAATATGTAGTTGTTGAAAGACAAGGTTAATCTTCAACCTTCTGATCTTGGTGCCAGAGAAACTACTAGATAAGGGATTTCATTTTTCAACTCAAAATAGTAGTTGCTCATGCTTTTGTTTATTTGTTTGAAAGTTTGGAACAGCCTTCGAACTTCTTCATCATTGTTTTTAGAAGCACCAATATCAAGTCTTCTTAAGTTAGCTCTTGCTGTTTCTCATTTTCTTCATGTCTTTGAGCTAAAAAGCTTCTTATTCTTCTTCTAATATGCTACTCAGTTTGATTCTCTTATCTGCTCATGAATTGAAATTGAAGTCCTCAAATGTCTTGTAGTCATCCTCCTTGACTTTTTTGATTTTGTACTTATCAATATAGTCAGAGAATGTTCTTGGATATGCAGCTTCATTGACATACGAGCCCATCTCATTAAATAAATCATCATTCAGAATCTCTCATTCTTCTAGTCCCTCCCCCTCAGCATATGCATCAATAACTTCTTTTTGCTGATTAGATGACTTACCAATAATGTCCCTTCATTTATCAGCTTTTTCTTGTACATGTCCTTCTACCATCTCCCCCTTAGTTGTGTTATCCTCCGGAGCGGGGGTTGATTGAAGATGCAAGGTATTTGATCTCTGTGCTAATAACTTCTTGAGTAAATATTTGATTTCTTTGTTATCCTACTGTAGCTTTTCTTGAGTTTTCACAATTTTGGACATTGAGTTTTTCAAAATTCCAACTTGTGCTTCTAGATTGATAATTCTTTGATTTATAACTTGTGTGTGCTGAGTTTGTTGTGAATCTGGGGAATTCCTCACAACTGGTTCTTCCGAAGAATCATGACCAAGTGGAGAATTACCTCTCTGAGGATTTGGAACTTTTTCGTGCTGTTGCATTATCTCATCACAATACTCAGTTATTACTTCATCGTCAAGTGGAGCCACATCTCCGTGAGATTGGCTGTCCCTAGAAATAGATTTTTGGAGTCCCCACTTCTTTCTATGGAAGGGTTGCTTCTCTTCTTGACCACGAATGGTAGGGAGACCTCCTGTTTCAGGAACTGGAAGTGTTAGTTCTAGTGTGGTCACCACCTTGGACATTGTAATGTTTAGCAGTGAGAGTCTGTGGTGCCAGCTAAAGCCTATGAAGGCATGTCCTGCTCAGGCTCTACCTGAGTAGGTTCCGCTACTTGTGTAGTTGTTCCTTGAATGGAACCCTCGCTCCCTCTATGTAGGAGTTACCTCTCACCTATTCCAGAGTTGGATGGGAGAACCTCTGATAACGGAGCTGGATATGTTCTATCCAAGGGGTCACCACCTCGAACAATGTAAGGCATGGCAAGTAAGAGTTTGTGATTCCCTGCGAAGCCTGTGAAGGCCTATCCAACACAGGATCTACCTATGAAGGCTCTGCTACTGAAGTAGCTTGGTTAACCGTCAATTCATTTGCATTTTCATTTCCAAATAAAGAAAAGTGGATTTGTGCATTTAATTGCTCCATCCTTTGTACATTTGAAAGCTCGGGAGAATTGGGGTTTTGGCTAGCAGTTGCCTCTAGTTCAAAATATATCCATCCTTTGTTGTTCTATGACAGGGCTTAGAACCTGTTGGTTTTCAAGGCTCATTATCATTTTCTATTGCCACTGGGGGAATTGGTGTGTCTGAGTCCAGGGATGGATGTGATTCATCCAATAAAGCAAGATAATCTTCACTAAGTACTAGTGAAAGATCAAATTTAGGAAGATTACATGCGTCAAGACTTACCCTTGGAGTGTCAGGGTGATAAGATCCTGCATTATCTTCTTCATCAGCCATTTCTCCATCACTTGCTAATGGCTCATTTTCCATTGGAGCCTATTCCTCTTTTTCTTCTTCTTCTTCTTCAGCTTCAGCTTCAAGATCAAGTTCAGCTTCAGAGTCCTCATTCATTGGATCTTCTTGTTCAGGGACCTCCTTTTACTGTTCACTTGCTTCAGGAAGCATACCACTTTCCATATACTATGTTAGTCGTGCTACATTACCATTTGGATAATCATCCATATTTACTAGTTTGGCAACCATGCTACCACAGATTTTAGTGCAAGACTCAAAATGACTTGCAGAGAAAATATGCATTTCATCTTGAGTGAGTAGATCGCTGAGTACTAGTTATAGAAATTGAGGGTAATAACATTCAACATTGACTCTGTTGATGTTTCTTTTTGCCTCAGATCCCATGCCTTGAAGAATATTTTTCATTATTAGTTTACCATAGTTGATATTGATGTTGTTAGAGATGGCATACCCAATATATTGAGTCATTTTGGGAATACCATTCCATCCGCCCTTCTTTTTGGAAAAAACATGGTTCACTATATGAAAGAAAAAGTTCCATTCACGTGGAAGATTGTTCATGTACATCACTGTTAGATTTAGTGGTCCATGGTATGTAATGGAATTAAAGAAGTTGGCACGCTTAACATCATTAGGTAAAGGATCAAAGTTTTCGGTGTTAAACCATAAGATACGGTTTAGATCCTGATCCGTTACCCGAATATCTCTATTTTCTATGAAAAATGTAAAGGCCAAAATATTAGCATCTGATGTATCGACAGCTGTGTGATAACATACAAGCACTGCATCAAGATTTAATTCTGGGCTTTCAGTTAAAGCGTGTAGTACATTAGAATGTACACGCAGAAACCGAATCCAATTGTTGTAGGGTTCAGCAAACAACTCTGGTTCTAATGTAAGAGAACTATTTGTTTTAAGTATGATAAATCTTCCAACCATTTTTAATTAATTAAAAATAAATAGATAATTTATTGATTAAGTAAGACATATATTTTGCAACATCAATTTTAATAATTAATATTTTAATATTAATTTTAATTTGAGTTAAAATTAACTCAAATTCAAATCACCTCAGAAAAATATGAGAAAATTTTATGATGTAATTGAGGTAATTTGCTACGCAATTATAATTTTTAATTAATTTTTAATCACCTAAAATTAACTAGATCTGAGAAAATCGAAGCGTTTACTCGAGAAAATAGATTTTTCAAAACTTAAGCTAAATAATGTAATTTTTTGATATGTTAAAGATCAATGAAAATGACCCACAAAACTGTTCTCAGATATGATTTCGGGTGAGTAGAAGTTGAGATCGTATGTGTCGTGTTCGTTGACAATGGAGTTGAGAGCAACAATGGTGTGTGTATAGTTGTATGTATCGACACTGATGGGAGAAAAACAACTCTAAATGATAAGAACATATATATAAATACTATAGTGTACCAAATTCGACATATAGCAAAATTACCACCATACCCGTTATTCTATGCCAAAACTCGACACATGTTTTTACTTAGACAAAATAAGCTAAGTTTATACATATAACAATTATCGACAAAAAAAAAAAATCAAGTACAAAAGGATGTGTAGAAAATTAATCCTGAAATCTAGAACTCGACAAAAGCAAAATAAAAACTAAGTAATATCACTCATGTGTCGAGTCTAGTTGCCCTGTGTAGAAAAAATTCGACACAAATATATAAAATATTCTAAGTAGAAATACAAGTGTCGAATTTTCTTACATGTAGAGAAAAATCAACACATACGAGAATAAAATCTAAGTAAATCCTTAGTGTCGAATTTTCTCCCCCTGTGTTGACCAAGTCAAATCCTGGTATTCAAATTTCGACACACACAAAAATAAATAAAACAAAGTAAAATTACAAATGTCGTAATTTTTATTACCCTGTATAGCCAAAGAAAATCGACACACACTTAAAATAATTATATGTAATTATATAAGTGTCGATTTTTCCTACCTGGGATGACTAAGTCAACAAAAATAATATATAAATTCAATGTGTCGAATTTATATACATTGAGTATTTTGTACTAGGGCAAAATACTGTATATTTTTAACTTAGTAATATTTGAATAAACAAATAAAATCTTATTTAGAATAAATTCTAAATAAAATATTACCAACTTTGTTGGACTTAAATCAAGCTTAGCCTATTTAATTATCTGTCTTGCTGTAACATAGTTTGTACTTCTGTAATAGTTTAGTGACTTAGATATTCTTGTATAAAATTACAGATAGAAGTCTACTCAGTTTGTCTCTCTATTTTAAATAAAGTCAAAATAAAGTCTGTTAGAAGATGCAAGTTGAATCATGCAACAAGACAAAGAAGGCTGTGGAAAAATAAAGGAAGTCATCTGAGAATTCTATCAAGGCAATTACTCAGTCGAGAAGTCTACTATTCGAGAAGTCAGAACTGTGGGAACATTTCGGGAAGTCTCAAAACACATTCAACTGCTCAGTACTCGATCGAGAAGTCAGCCATTCGACAAGTCAAGTATTGAAGTCATTCGAGTAGTCTCAATTGTGAATCATTCTAGAAGTGAGAAAAGAGAATCAATTCGAGAAGTTAGCAAAAGGAGCATTCGAGAAGTGGTAAAGCTGAGGCATTCGAGAAGTCATAATTTCAAGTTACTATTCGAGAAGTCTAGCTTAATCGAGAAGTCATCTAATAGAGTATTCTAATTGAGAAGTCTAGTCATTCGAGAAGTTAGATATTCATGGTTCAATCGAGTTGTCACAACAAGTACTCAATCGAGAAGTCAACCTCTATAACTTCTCGAAATATTTTGAACAGAGTACTCGACTGCACCAAGGAGCTTTTTTCAAGGAAAGTTGCAAAACAAGTCAAATAATTCTGAAGCTATGTTTTTACAGGATAAGTCAAACCTGCAAAGATAGAGACAAGTCTACAATGAAGCTGAGAAGTCAGTCAAGACAAATGACAGAAGGTATAAGGTTGGATGTAGCAGACTGTCACAACAGTGTTAGCTAGAAATAGATATCAGTCAAATGTAAAGGATGTCTTGTCTTTTTCTAGTTATAGTTAATCTGTCTTATGTGAGCATGTGCACAGGAAATGTTATATATATATATATATATATATTATGCACAGCCACATTTGATAGGTGTCTTGTGAGTTTTACAATTGTAAATTTCCTAGAACAAGAAGCTGAAGTTCAATTTGAATTTCAGATTGTAGCAATAGTTCATTCTAATAAAATTAGATTGAAAGTTACATCTAGTGTCTATATATTCATAACTGTTTACTGTTTAATCTGTTCAATCTTGCAATCTAGTTAACAGTTGAACTAGCTTGCTAGAATTAAAGAGAAAGAAAAAGGATTAAAGTATACATTCACATCCCCCCCTCTGTAAACTTCTAGGACTCATAATTCCTAACAAGTGGTATCAGAGCAGGCTGTTAACATACAAACAGACTAAAGATCAAGATGAGTTCTCAAAAGCTAAGCAGCATAATAGAGAAAATTACAATCTTTGGAAGAGGAAGATGCTGATGTTCATAAAGGCTGCAAACCCCATATATCCTAAAATATTAAAGAATGGTCCTTTCATGCCAGTAACTCTAGTTCCTGAAATCACTAGTGGGTCTAAAGTTATTCCAGCAAAATGGATACCTAAAGATCCATCTCAGTACACAGATTCAGAGAATGAAAAAGGTGTCTCTTGACAATAGCTTAATGCTAATACAAATTGAATCACTGGATCTTGTGATGTACAACAATATTGTCAATTGCACATCTGTCAAACACATATGGGAGACTATAGAAATTCTGTGTGAAGGAACTGAGGAGGTAAGGGAAAATCAGAGGCAGCTCTTTGTCTCTCAATATGAAGCTTTCATGTCAAAACCAAATGAAGGAATAACTGAAGTATTTGAAAGGTTTAACAAACTTATCAATGATCTTCAACTTCATGGAAAGTACTATGAGACAAAGGAAAAGAATATGAAGTTTTTGCTGACTCTCCCAGAGCATCTAGAGCACAAAATCTTTGCAATAAGAGAAGGGAGAGATCTAACAAAACTTCCACTTGAAACCCTGTATGGAATCCTAAAGACATATGAACTTGAGTTCTATCAGAAGAAAGCCATACTGGGAAACAGAGGAAAAATGGTAAATGTCTCAAATGCTTTGGTTGCAAAGGAACCTTCTATACCTGAAAAGATTGGTACAAGCAAAAGGGTGAAAACTGAAGAGTATGAAGAGCAGGAACATGAAGAAAAGGACTCTGTCAAAAGTGAATCAGAAGAGGAAGAGTTCTACACCATTGAAGAACTTGAGGGCGTGGACAACAAAACCATGGCCTTCATGGCAAAGAAATTTGGAAACTTGAGATTCAAAAGAAACAAAAGTTTCAAAACAAGACCAGCCTTCAAGTCCTCAAGCAAATGAAAGAATCCAACAAGGAGCACCAGCAATGGAGGATACAAAACTGGAACAATTGATAGATCTAAGATAAGATGCTATAACTGTAAGAGTGTAGAAAACCTAAAGCAATAAAGAAGGATAAAGACTACTTGGAGATGGAAGCCAAATATGAAGCTCTCCTCAAAAAGCAGACAGGAAAAGCTTATATTGTTGAGGGAAAATGCTGGGATGACACAGATGAAGATGAGGAAGAATAATATGGAAATTTGGCACTCATGGCCAACTCAACTAGTGGATCATCATCCTCAAATTCTCAGGTACCCACATTAATCTCTCTTGACATGTCAAATTCACAATATAAGAAAACTGTGAAAGAATTGAGCATTGAAATATTTAACATTCACACTAGCATGACTACTGCTTATGAGGAAATTGCTAGGCTGGTAAGAGTCAATGATGAACTAACTGCTAGGAATGAAACTTTGGAATTATCTGCAGTAACACTAGAAAACTTGAAACAGGAAAATGAGTATCTAAAAAATAAGGTTGTTTGTTCTGAACAAATTGAAAAGTTTCTTAAAGAACAAATTTCTGAAAATGAGTTGAAAATCAGATCATATCAAAACTCAGCAACTGTTGTTCAAGAGTTTCATGAGAAGAGAAAATAAAGTACTAGGATTGGAGTTGGTTTTGATTATGAGAATCTTAAGAAGAAGAAATATGTTCTAACAAGAGGCAACAAGGTTGAAATCCATAGAAATCCTCATATTTTGAAAAATGTCAAAGAACCAATTTTTAAGAAAGCAACTGTTGAGTTTGATGAAGTTAGTATGATTATTAAACAACAGTTGGATGATGATGATAAAGAAGCAATTGAAAGGGAAGTGCCCTCTGTTGAAAAAGTAGAACCCACAATCAAAACCAAGTCCAATCCTGTTCAAACTGAAACAAAACAGAATGTTAAAAAAGGTGATGTTATGCATGATAAAAAGAAAAAGGCAAATAGAAATGGAAAAATAGGCATCAACAAATATAACAACTATGCACCTGTTCATAATGCTCCAAGAAAGATTTGTAAAAACTGTGGTTCAACAAATCATCTTACTCACATGTGTAAGAAGCCTGTTGTTGGAAATGATGAGTTTGACTGTGGATATGTTAAACCATTAATGCATGATAATCATAATTTTTGTTAAAAATTTGATTGTATGCCATGCAACTTGAATGTCATGAATACTTGTTTTAGGTTCAGAAAACAGTTTGTTGATGGTTGCATGAGTCAGAATCTGAACACAAATCCTAGGTCTAAATCTGTCAGTCTTGTAAAACATAGAAAGCATTCCATGTCACCTAAGCATGCATCTAGTTCTGAAAGTATTAATCAAACAAAAAGTCAGAAAAGCAAAAAGGATAACAAGCATGTGCAGGCAACTATAAATGCTAAAAATAAGAATGAAACTCATGTAACTAAGCATAAAGGACCCAACCTTGTTTGGGTACCAAAGAAAACTTGATTTGTATTTCATTGCAGGGCACAGGTAAAAAGAAGGTCATGTGGATTCTGGACAGTGGTTGTTCAAGTCATATGACTGGTGACAAAGCCCTGCTATCACAATTCAAGGAGGAGGTTGGCCCAATGGTAACCTTTGGAGACAACAACACTAGTTTCATTATGGGATATGGCAAATTAATTCATGGAAATGTTGTCATTGAAGATGTAGCTCTGGTCAGTGGTTTGAAACACAACCTTCTCAGCATCACTCAGTTCTGTAACAAAGACCTAAAGGTCGAATTTGAAAAGGAATTATGTCTCATATCACACAGGAAGCCCAAGGAATTTGCTCTGCAAGGAGTGAGGAAGGGAAGCCTATTTGTAGCAGATTTGGACTCTGCAAATAAGGAAAAGATCTGCTGTTTTTACACCGAAGCCTCAGAAAATGAAAGTCTGCTTTGGCACAAAAGACTATCTCACTTGAATATCAAAAACATCAATTCTTTAGTCACTAGAGAATTAGTAAAGGATTTGCCTACACTTGAATTCTGTATAGAAGGATTGTGTGAGGCATGCCAGAAAGGGAAAATGAAGAGATCAAGTCACAAAAGTAAGGAAATCACCTCAATAACCAAACCACTGCAACTAATCCATATGGATCTGTTTGGACCAGTAAATGTGATGTCCATGTCAAAGAAAAGATTTGCTCTTGTCCTGGTTGATGACTTTTCAAAATATACTTGGGTAGAATTCTTGCATTCAAAAGATGAAGCTCCTGAAATTATCATTGAGAACTTGAGGAGACTGGATAAAGGACCTACTCCAGTAATTGCCTTAAGGGGTGACAATGGTACATAATTCAAAAATGCAACACTAAGTGAATTCTGCAAGGAGAAAGGTATCACTCACCAATTTTCTGCCCCAAGAACTCCTCAACAAAATGGAGTGGTTGAGAGGAAGAACAAGACTCTCATTGAAGCTGCAAGAACTGTGCTAGCAGAAGAAAATCTACCAACCAGTTTTTGGGCTGAGGCTGTTAGAACTGCTTGTTACACTCAAAACAGAACTCTCATCACAAAACCAGTTGGAAAAACTCCTTATCACATCATGACAAATAGAAGGCCATCTGTGAAATACATGCATGTGTTTGGAGCAAAGTGCTTTGTTCTCAAAGATGATGTCAACAATCTTGGGAAGTTTGAAGCGAAGGCATATGAAGGAATCTTTGTGGGATACTCCTTGGACAAGTCTGTCTATAGAGTATATGTAATTGATCAACAAAAGGTTATGGAAATCACAAATGTAACATTTGATGATTTCAAGATCCCCACTATGAGTTTGGAAGGTGAAGAGTGTGACACTCTAAGATTTGAAAATGAAATAGATCCTGAAACTTCTGCAACCAAAAAGGTTATAAGTACTCTTGAAGAATCCCATGTGGACATTCCACATGGGAAAAATGTAGAAAGAGAACATGAAAATTTCAGTCATATCCAACTTGAAAATTCTCCACATGAGTCTAGCATGAACTCAGGGGGAGGTTATCAAGAATCTGCAACAAATGGCAATCACTACAACCAGGAAGAAACATGCTCAAATGACAAAGATGGAACTCATCAAACTAAATGGAATAGAGCTCACACAGCTGATCAAATCATTAAAAATCCTGATGAGGGTGAGAGGACAAGAAGGGAAACCATGAATGAATGCCTATTTGCCTGCTTTCTGTCTCAAAATGAACCTAAAAGAATTGAAGAGGCTTTGTTGGATCTAGATTGGATAATTGCCATGCAAGAAGAATTGAATCAATTTATGAGAAACAATGTTTAGGAGCTAGTGCCACCTCCAAAAGATAGATCTGTGATAGGCACTAAATGGGTCTACATGAATAAAATGGATGAAAATGGGATTGTAATAATGAACAAGGTAAGGTTGGTTACTAAAGGCTACTCACAAGAAGAAGGCATTGACAATGATGAGACCTTTGCTCCTGTTGCAAGATTAGAAGTAATCAGAATTTTTCTAGCCTTTGCAACACACTCAAATTTTAAGGTCTATCAGATGGATGTCAAAAGTGTTTTTCTCAATGGTGAGTTGGAAGAAGAAGTATATGTACAACAACCTCCTGGCTTTGAAGATCCAGATTTTCCAGACTTTGTTTACAGACTCATCAAAGCATTGTATGGACTCAAACAAGCCCCTAGAGCATGGTATGACACCTTATCAAAATTTCTTTTGGAAAATCATTTCATTATAGGAACTATTGCAAGACTCTCTTCTATAAAAAGCATGGTGAGGATATCATACTTATTCAAATCTATGTGGATGATATCATTTTTGGGTCATCAAATGAGAAACTGTCAAATATTTTCCAAGCTTATACAAAGTGAGTATGAGATGAGCATGATGGGAGAACTAAATTATTTTCTAGGTCTTCAAATAAGTCAAATGGCTGATGGCATTTTCATAAGTCAAACAAAGTACATTAATGACCTACTCAAAAGGTTTGACATGCAAGATTGTTTAACTGCTAAAACTCCAATGTCTACAGCTACAAAACTGGATGAAGACAAGAAAGGAAAAAGTGTGGATATGAAGACTTACAGAGGAATGATTGGATCCCTTCTCTATCTCACAGCAAGTAGACCTAACATAATGTTCTCTACATGTCTATGTGCTAGGTTTCAAGCAAATCCAAAAGAATCCCATCCCATTGCTGTTAAGAAAATTTTGAGATATCTCAAAGAAACATCCTTTATGGGATTGTGGTACCCTAAAGAAACAGGGTTTAACCTGGTTGGATACTCAGATGCTGATTTTGCTGGTTGCAGAGTGGATAGAAAAAGTACTTCAGGAAGCTGTCAATTTCTTGGACAGAGATTGGTATCTTGGTTCAGTAAAAAGCAACAGTCTATGTCAACCTCTACAGCTAAGGCTGAATACATAGCTGCTGGAAGTTGCTGTGCTCAATTGCTTTGGATTAGGAATCAACTAAGGGACTATGGACTGGTGTTAGAAGGAATACCTATCATGTGTGACAATAGTGCCATATCAATTGTTGCAAATCCAGTCAATCATTCCAAGACAAAGCATATTGATGTAAGGTATCATTTCATAAGGGAGCATAGCAGAAAATGGAGTGATTAAATTGTTTTATGTTCCTACACAAAGACAATTGGCTGATATATTTACTAAGCCACTTGATGAAGCCACCTTTAACAAGCTGGTTAGTGAAATAGGAATGCTAAATTCTTCAGGATAAGTGGCTCACTAAATATATCCCTCCAACTGTTACAACAATTGTTTCACAGACATGAACCTAAATGATTTATCTAAGTGAAACAAAACTGGTGTATATTTATAAATATGTCAATTATATTGTTGTACATATGATTAAACAAATATTTTAAAATTAACTCAGAATTATTTCTTTGTTCTGAGAAAACCTGAATTGAACTATCATACTTGTGCATTATTAAATAACAAGTGTGGTAATTAAAATATCAGGAATATTGATAAATCACACTTCTTATATCAAAGAGAATAAATAAATTTTATTTATCTAAGAAGTAATGATTGCAAATCTCTTATTTTATTTTCCAAGTGAAGATAAAATAATTCTCTAAGAAAACTGGAGTTTGTAGTTAAGTTGCCATTCTTTCTGATTTCTCGACTAAGGAAATTCTAAGAGTTCTCGAATCATGATGTTGTGAGTTCTCAAATAGATCACCTCCAGAGTTCTCGATCAAGTACTATTGAGAGTTCTCGAACCACCAGAGTTGTCGACTATAGCTTGAGTGAGTTCACAAATAGATCACTTCCAGAGTTCTCGATCAAGTACTATTGAGTGTTCTCGAATCACCAGAGTTCTCGACTATAGCTTGAGTGAGTTCTCGATTGTCTTAGTTCTCGATCAAAGTCTGACAGTTCTCTACCAAAACAGCTTTACTCTTTTCTGAGTTCTCGAATTCAAAAATTGATTACTATTTTAGTCGAGTTGTCTGTGTCATTTAAATAGCAAAGTAGATCTAACATTTCATTTCTACGCTTAACTACGAACTCAAAGAAACCCTTGCATACCAACTGTTACTCTTGTACCTTTCTCTCTCTCTCTAAAACTTTCGTTTCTTCTCTTCTCTATTTCTATACACTAACTCCATGGCATCCTCAAGTTCAGTCTCAACTGAAGTGTTTGTCATTCCCGAAACCAACTTCTTGGCCATCTCTAGAGATGCCGACGCAAAACCTCAATACAAATGTTTCACCACGTTTCTAATAGACTCATACCTAAAAGAAGCCTTGTTAGCTAACCCAACTCTGTACCTTGACATTCTTGAACAATTTTGGGCTACTACAGACTGGGAGAACATAGCTTTGGAGAATGGTAGCTCAAAAATAGTTGTAACCTGCAAAATCCAAGGAGTAGATATCAGTTTTGATGAAGAAGATGCCAATAGAAGCTTAAAGATTCCAACTGCAGAGTTTAATGATGAGCCAACTGATGAAGATTTGCTGGACTTCCTGGAAATTATAAGGTATTCAGATATTGTGAACAAGGAAGGGGAGAGGTTCAAGCTGGGAAAAATCAATAAGAAATTTATGAGAAGGAGTGGTCATTTTTGTTCGACACAATTCTAAGAGTCTTCACCTGCAGGAAGACAGGATTTGACCAGGTTAGCCTCATTTCCATGAAGCTGGCCTACCCATTGGCCTACAATCAAAGGCTCAATGTTGGAAAACTAGTTCTTGGGGAGCTCATAACCAAGATTCCCAAGAAAGGTAATGATATTTTCTTTCCTCGCTTCATTCAATTAATTCTCAATTATAAGAATGCTAATTGAATTGAATTGCCTGGAATGAATAAACAAAGAATTGGCTATTCCAAATCCATGTCAAAAATAATTTTTGCTACATTGGATAGGAGAAACACAGTGAATGTGCCCCTTCAAATAACACCTCACATGCTGAGTGTATTTAGGGGGTACCCACTTGTGCAGCCTAAATATGGTTATCTTGATGCAGTAGGGGGTCCTAGGGATGTAGAAGAACCAAATGCACCTAATCCTAGGACCCCTAACCTAACTGTTAGCCCTTTTGTGAATCCATTAGATGCTAGTCAACCAACCTCTACATCCTCTCAACAGGGTGTAGTTGTAAAGAAGAAAAAGGAGAAAACTGCAAGAAAAAGAGTACTAGAGACTATTGTAGAGGATAATACTGAATTGGATGAGTCACCTGTAGAACCTTTAACCAGGAGAAGAAAAATTAAAAAGGCCACAACTGACCACTCTACATCCTCTCAACAGGATGTAGAGATTAACAAGGGACTAAATCTACTCCTAGGTGCACTTTCTCAACAAAGTGCATCTATTGAAATTGGGAGCCAGCCCACTCCACCTTGTACAGAGTCTGCACCATTGCAGGAATTCACTCCTGTCAATGAAGAAGTTTTAGTTGAAAAGGAGACACTCTGTGCACCAGTAGGATCCTCTCTTGAAACTTCCCAATTTTCTCAGGGGGAGTTGCCAACACTCAGTTTTATCCTCAATCCTTCTTCCACCTCTCAAATTTCTTCTCAACCAGCTGTGTCTAGCCAAACACACAAGGTTGTTGATCATCAGGATTCTCATTTCCCTAGTGAGCCCCACTCAAGTGACTTGGTGCATGACACCTTGTTCACCACTCAGGACACTCATTTAGATGGTGAGGGAATGCATGCTGAGGCATATCCTGATGACACCATCAAAACCACAGAGGTTCCAGAAGTTTTTACTTCAGACTCTGTGGGGGCTCAGGCATATCACAGCCAAGTGTCTTCACAGACATTGGGTAATCTGGGGGACCTCCACACCATGCAAATGGCATCCCCTGGACACTCCCTAGTCATTCAAAGACTGTCTCTTCAGGAGAAATCACCCACTGTCTAATGAATCATCTAAGAAATTGGATGAGGAAATAGATACTGAGGGGACCACTGTAACTAGTGGCCCTAGCTCTCACTCTTTGTCTCAATGGCTGGAACCTGTGCAATATGATAGGGAACCAGGACCATCAATCTCTGGTGGGTCCATTTCTGATGAAAAATTATAAGAATTGTATGGAGATCAGTTGGAGGGCTTTTATCATATTGCACAGCAGCTGTTGACTTCTCACCTGTCAAACAAAGATTATGCTGCTATATTGCTGGAATATGCAAAGGATCAAGAAGAATTAAAAGAGAAGAATGCAAGCATGGCTGAAGATGAAGAGGCCAAGGTAGATGCTTGGTTGAATGGCAAATCTGCAGTTAGTATGGAAGAAGCTTTGGAATGGACCATGCAAAAATATCTTACTTCTCTTGGGTCCTGTGAGAAGACCTTCACCCCAAGTGCCATATATGATGCCATACATGAAGCTGCCAAGGTTCAGCTACAGTCCAACCACTACCTTGTCAAATGTGTCCAATCTGAGATTCAAAATCATAGAACCAAGGTAGAGGGTACATTGTTGGGCATTGAAAACAAACTGAGAACTGGAGGATTATATGGGGGCAGCACAAAGGGGGAATCTGTGAAGTCTTCCATTCTCAACTCCAAGATGGATTCTCTAGAAAAGGTGTTCAAGGAAATGATTCACAGTCATCAAGCCATCATGGACAATCAAAGAAGGATCAACAACATGGTTGAGGTCTTATTCAAGAACAGGCATGCAGACAGGCTGCCTGAGGATGTGCCCATTCACACCTTGTCTCCATTTCAAGTGGATCTGTACTACCAGTGTAAGGCCAAAGATGAAGCTGCCAAGGCCTCCACTATTGATAAATTAAATGCTAGAGTGGATTCTCTCACATCCACAGTTTTTAAAGTTGTCTCAGATGTTCAAAGCCTGAAAAAGGAGTTTGTTTCTACTTCTGCAAATTAAGGGACTTCTCTAGCAAACATTTCTGCACAACTCACTTCTCTTCAATCCTTGATTTCCAACCTGGGCACAACCAGTCAGGCTCCTCCAGAAAATTTGCCAACTCAGGTAAAGCCAAGCCACTCCACCTTTCTTCATAGACAAGATATCAATCCTAAGGGGAGAAGGCAAGAAGAGAAGAAATAGAGGCTGAAAGACAAAAGACAGTTATAAGGAAGCTCATGAGTGAAATTCTAAAGCCCAATTCTGACAAGAATTTTCTTGACCTTCTGCATCATATCAAAAAGCAAGTCAAGGGAAATCATTGAAGTTATAAGAAGATGCTTGACAATGCTATTGTTGTAGTGCTGGGAGTTAAGTTTGAACAGAATGGACAAATGTTCAAAGAGCCACTCATTCAAATAGAGTCTGGATACTTTAAAGTCTCAGTTGCTCTTTTTCAAAGACTTTCATATACTGAACTGGAATGTTTGTACAAGGCAGTTGAGTTGGTAACCCAGGAGGATGAAGAATTGAAGAACCAAATTTTGGGGCCTCTCCTACCTCATGCTCTGCCTGAATCTTACTGCAATCTTGATGGAGTAATATATATGGCTAGAGGAGAAAAGTTTTCTCATTTCAAAATTCCTCAACATCTCAATTCAGGAAACAAAAGTCAGATCATAAACCTGATTGAGTTGATTGAAAAGAAGAAGATAAAGCAGGTTGAAGACAATGAGATTGTGGAGAAGATGAAGAAGTTCATAACAGGCCAATTATCAGATTTTGCAAGTGAGGAGTTAAAGAATAAAAATAAGGATGATGATGATAAGTATCAGGACAAGAAGGACAAAAATCCTGAATCCAGGAGTGATAAAGAAGAAAAGAAAGAAAATAAGAAAAAGGAGAATGCAGAGAAGAAGAAAATAGATGATTCTGAGAAGGAGAAACAATATCAAAGGAGAAATCCTTCAAAGCAGCAAGCTGTTGGTACTCACTCTAGTACACCTACAAAATCTCAAGGTACTAGTGTGATGTCAACAGTTTCTGAAACTGCTACTGCCCTCAAATCCAAGTCTCCAAGAAGGATGTTCATGAAAGTGACTGCACATGGAGTGATAAGGAGGGAAATTAAAAAGGATCAGTCAAGGAAATTGAAGCCAAGTCAACATCTCAAAGTCAACACTGCCATAACAACTAAAGTCAAGAATTCTACTAGCTCATTGCTAGTTAGATGTCCTAACTAGAGAAAACAACTTGTTGTTCCAGATAAGGGTCTGCAAGTTAAGCCTATCCAAGAAATTGCAGAAGTCAACAAACAGAGGTTAAAACAGTGGAAGGCTAACAGGATTGCTAAAGTTGAGATCAGGGACAAAAGGATGTTTATCACAACTGTTGATGGAGAGGAAAAAGGCTTTCACCATGACAACAGTAATGCTACCACTCATGACATTAGGAGAGTGATAAGTCTCTTTGACAAAAGAAGCATGATTAACAAGTTGAGAATGATCAATATTTAGAAAAGAAGTACCAGAAAAGGCTTGACAAATTAAAGTACATGGAGGAGATGATTGAAAATAAAAGAAAAGAGGAGGAGAGAATAGAGAAGCTGTCTGAAGAATTGAGAAGGCAGGGAAAATGCAGGGTGTTCAAAGACCCTGATAGAATTAAGTTTAAACTAAGAAGTTGATCCATAATCAAGATCAGGCTGAGTTTTATTCAAGACTATCATATGCAAACTCTCAAGATTGCTGCCGACATGTTAAAGGATTCTATTTTGATAGAGGAAGTTATGGCCAAGCAACAGCTTTGGAAGTCATTGAAGAACACAAGGCAAGGGAAGAAAGAGAAAGAAAAGAGAGATATGACCAGGCAGCTCATCAACAACAACAACAACAAAATAGGTAGGCTTGATATCTTGTATTAATTTATAAAATTCATCATTTTCCAAATTGAGGGAGATTGTTGGACTTAAATCAAGCCGAGCCTATTTAATTATCTGTCTTGTTGTAACATATTTTGTACTTCTGTAATAGTTTAGTGACTTAGATATTCTTGTATAAAATTGCAGATAGAAGTCTACTCAGTTTGTCTCTCTATTGTAAATAAAGTCAAAATAAAGTCTATTAGAAGATGCAAGTTGAATCATGCAACAAGACAAAGAAGGTTGTGGAGAAATAAAGGAAGTCATCGGAGAATTCTATCAAGGCAATTACTCAGTCGAGAAGTCTACTATTTGAGAAGTCAGAACTGTGGGAACATTTCGGGAAGTCTCAAAACACATTCAACTGCTCAGTACTCGATCGAGAAGTCAGCCATTCGACAATTCAAGTATTGAAGTCATTCGAGTAGTCTCAATTGTGAATCATTCTAGAAGTGAGAAAAGAGAATCAATTCGAGAAGTTAGCAAAAGGAGCATTCGAGAAGTGGTAAAGCTGAGGCATTCGAGAAGTCATAATTTCAAGTTACTATTTGAGAAGTCTAGCTTAATCGAGAAGTCATCTAATGGAGTATTCTAATCGAGAAGTCTAGTCATTCGATAAGTTAGATATTCATGGTTCAATCGAGTTGTCACAACAAGTACTCAATCGAGAAGTCAACCTCTATGACTTCTCGAATATTTTGAACAGAGTACTCGACTGCATCAAAGAGCTTTTTTCAAGGAAAGTTGCAGAACAAGTCAGATAATTCTGAAGCTCTGTTTTTACAGGATAGGTCAAACCTGCAAAGATAGAGACAAGTCTACAATGAAGCTGGGAAGTCAGTCAAGACAAATGACAGAAGGTATAAGGCTGGATGTAGCAGACTGTCACAACAGTGTTAGCTAGAAATAGATATCAGTCAAATGTAAAGGATGTCTTGTCTTTTTCTAGTTATAGCTAATCTGTCTTATGTGAGCATGTGCACAGGACATGTTGTCTATATATTTTATTCACAGTCACATTTGATAGGTGTCTTGTGAGTTTTACAATTGTAAATTTCCTAGAACAAGAAGCTGAAGTTCAATTTGAATTTCAGATTGTAGCAATAGTACATTCTGATAAAATTAGATTGAAAGTTACATCTAGTGTCTATATATTCATAACTGTTTACTGTTTAATCTGTTCAATCTTGCAATCCAGTTAACAGTTGAACTAGCTTGCTAGAATTAAAGAGAAAGAAAAAGGATTGAAGTATACATTCACCCCCCTGTAAACTTCTAGGACTCATAATTCCTAACAAACTTGATAATATCATAATTTTTATAATAAATTATTTAATTAAAATATCATTGACTGATATTAATCAAATAAAATATTTAAATAATTATGCTTTTATTTTTAATAATAAATTTAAATTATGAAGCAAATAATCCATTTAATTGCTATATTCATAACTTAAATAAATTAACAAACATATAATTAAATAAAAACTCAAAACTTGTTAAAATAGATGTAAGTATTTAAATAATTTTAATTCACATTTAATTAATTACTAAATAAATATATCAATATATAATCATGGCAATTAATCAATTGTAAATTATGAATTTATTAAAACCAAATTATAGATAAGATTTAAAATTTTAACATTCCAAGTTCACAAACCAGTCCAGTGAAGGTGACTTTATCCAGTGATTTAGTGAAAATGTATGCAATTTGCTGTTCTGTAGGTATAAAGTATAACTCTACAATACCATTCATGACATGCTCTCTAATGAAATGATTCATGATATCAATGTGCTTGGTTGTCGAGTGTTGAACAGGATTGTTTGTGATTGCTATGACGCTTGTGTTATCACAGAATATATGAATTTTGCTCAGCAACAGTCCATAGTCTTGAAGTTGGTTCCTTATCCATAAGATTTGAACACAGCAACTTCCAGCAGCAACATATTCAACTTCAGCTGTTGACATTGCAACTGAGTGCTGCATCTTTCTATACCAGGACACCAATCTTTTATCAAGGAATTGACAACTCCCTGATGTACTCTTTCGATCAATCCTACAACCTGCATAATCAGAATCTGTATAGTCAACAAGGTCAAAACCTGTATTTTTAGGGTACCAAATTCCAAGGTTCGAACTTCCCTTAAGATACCTAAAAATATGTTTAACAGCTATAAGATGTGATTCCTTAGGGTCAGCCTGAAACCTAGCACACAAGCATGTGGCAATGGAAAACATAATATCTGGTCTACTTGCAATTAAGTAAAGTAATGAGCCGATCATACATCTGTAGCTTGTGATGTCTACCTTCTTACCAGGTTCATTTTTATCAAGCTTAGTGGCAGTTGTCATTAGGGTTTTAGCTGGAGATGCATCTTCAAGACCATACTTTTTCAAAAGATCTCTGATGTACTTGATCTGGAAAATGAATATTCCATCTTTTCTTTGGCTTACTTGGAGTCCATGGAAGTAGTTCAGCTCACGCATCATTCTCATTTCATACCTACTCTGCATTAAATTAGCAAATCTACTACACAACTGATCGTTAGTAGAACCAAATATAATGTCATCCACATATACTTACACTAATATCGTATCATTTTTATGCATTTTATGAAACAGAGTCTTATCTATGACACCTCTAGTGAAATCATTTTCAAGTAAAAATACTAATAGAGTGGCATACCATGTCTGAGGTGCTTGCTTTAGGCCACAGAGTGCTTTGAAGAGAAAGTATACAAAATTAGAAAATTCTGGATCTTCAAACCATGGAGGTTGTTCCACATACAATTCTTCCTCTAGCTCTCCATTCAGGAATGCACTCTTCACATCCATTTGATATACTTTAAAATTGGTTCTTTTTCACCTTCTTCTGAGTTCAAATTTTTAAACTGCAGGGTTTCAGTGTCATCTGTTCTTTGTAGACTTGGGAGCTTGAGATCATTGAAAGTTAAATTCATGCTTTCAACGACTTTCTTGTGTTCAATCACATAAACCCTGTACGCTTTAGATTCCGGAGAGTGGCCAAGAAATATGCCTTCATGAGCTTTGGATTCAAACTTTCCAAGATGCTCATCATCTTTTAGTATAAAGCACTTTGCTCCAAACACATGAAAGTACTTCAATGTTGGTTTTTTGTTTGCCATATACTCATAGGGAGTCTTGTCATGATCTTTATTAATCAGGGTACGATTTAAAGGGTTTCGGGCATAAAAACACAGTGGATATAACGTAAAACAATAAAAAACGAAACCCAATTGCAGGATCCACGTATAATTTTGGATGATTATGGTGAAGAAGTCTGTACCTTAACAAAGCTTTCCGTATGATGTTTAATGGAGGTTCAGAAAAACGATCACAGCAGCCCTTTGTTGCAAAGATATGCTCTCTAAAGAAGTCCACACGAATGCCCGATCATCCTACGATCACCGGAGTCGGTACTAGCCGAATTATTTGTCTCTCTCTCTCTCTTCTTTTCTCTAGCCTCTCTTGATGTTGAGCAGCTAGGGTTTTTCTCTAAAAACAAATTCTGATGATTAAATCCTAATACTATACATCATTATGTATATATAGGGTAGAGAGAGATTTTGGGCCTAATCCTAATCCATGTGGTTTCCAAAACCCATTCTGATTTTGGGTTATTATTATTATTAAATCCGAATTCTAATATAATTAATCAAATCCCACTTAATTAATTCAATAATTAAATTCAAATAATAATAATACTTATTAAATCTGAATTTTAATATAATTAATCAAGTCCCACTTAATTAATTCAATAATTAAATTCGAATAAATAATAATATATTTAAATTCGTAATTTAAATAAACCTCCGTTTTGACGTTCTTTGTGTGTGATCTTCAATACTAGAAAAACTGCATACAACATCAGTTGCTAACTGATGTCTGAGAAATTTTTGACCGATGTTTTCGCATGTGATTTTAAAAGTATATACTTTACACATCGGTTTTCGACTGATGTCTAGGCTACACTTAGATAACATTTTTTTTTAAATATTGATGTCTTTTTCCCCATTTTTTAAATATATTACATGATTTCCTTTTGAATATTACTATATTTTGATGTCTAATCCCCATTAATATATTGCCTTACAAGGTACCAAATAGCAATTATATTCTTTTATTAAAAAAACTGATGTCTAAGAATGGTATTAACATCAGCCGTAAAAGAGTGTGATCTTAAAACATATATAACACATCACCTTCTACGTGAAGCCAATGTTAAAACTCTTTTATAACATCATACCTTAACTACAATCGATGTAAAACATAACTGACTAATCTTTTTGACATCATTTATATTTATAGAAATGATTTGGTAGGAGTCTTAGCACATCCATTGTTTAACTAAATTCGATGTCTATAGCTATGTTTAACATCCTAGTTATAAAATAAATCGATGTCTATAGTTTTGTTTAACATCATTGTTATAAATAATATCGATGTCTATAGTAATGTTTAACATCTCTTTAATATTGTTATCAATTTAGTAGGTTACTTTTGACATCAAGTTTCTTATAAAATCCGATGTCTATAGCTATCTTTAATATCAGTTGTTTTAATAAAGTCGATTTACTAGTTTCTTTAAGACATCATGTTTTATCTTGATGTCTGATGTCTATTACAAATTTAACATCAGTTTCTTTAGTTTAAATGATGTAATAGCTTATTTGAGACATCATAGTTAACATTAGTGTCATGTGTACAATGATATTAGCCAAAATCAATTCAACCAAACTAGTTAGAGAAAGAATTGCTGCTACAAAAAGAAATTCAAACCAAATACTTTAATTCAAATCAATTGTTGCTGATATATATCATTACCAACAACCAATTCAAAGTAACATATCCACATAAATAAACATATATAGCTAGATAAAAGTACTTCAATCCAAACAGGATTCCAAAATCACCCGACTCCAAAATAAGTACTGGAACTAGCCAAATGCTTATAGCGACAAAATGACCAACATCCAAAATAAAACCACCTAAGTACTGGAATTAATCATGAAATTGAGTGAACCAAGTTGTCAAGCTCAAAGATACACATAATTAAAAGATTTACATCATGTCTTCATTATATGCGATGGTATCCAAGCGCACCTCATCCAGTTCTTCCATTGTGTAAGACTTTCGAGTCTTCATCGCCCACTAAAATATAACAAAATAGAAGAAATAAATTACAAATGCAACTAACTAAAGAAAACAAATACGAGCATGTAGATTACAGGGCCTAGCTATTTTTACATGAATAAAATTTGCATAATTATCTCATACCTTGGTAAGAAAAGACATTTCCCTATCAAAAATTATATCCCTCATATATCGCATGACAACATAGCCACATTCACGGCCCCCAGGCTGTTTAGGAGATCCCTATTCCAATTCCAATTATCATATATAAGTCAGTCCAAAAAGAAGGGAAAATTGAACTAGTATTCCAATTTAAAATGAAAACTACTTACTAAAAGATTGACTATTTTAGGGGCTCTTTTTGGCCTTCTAGTCTGAGCATTGTGAGATAGCAGTGCACTGTATATAAGAGAATATAAAAGTCATAACCAGTTCACTATAAAAGTGCATGAATTATATAGTATATAAAAGTCATAACCAGTTCACTATAAAGTGCATGAATTAAATAGAGTGCACAATACCAGTTAAAATTATTAGCATGAATAAATTAAATTACCTTGTTAATGCTTTTTCGAGTTGGGGAAAATGATTCGGATAGGACAAAGGATTCAAAATATAAATATCACTATCCCATATCATAACCAAAATCCAATGGGAACTATTTTTATAAAAAATATATACACAAGTTAGAATTTGAAAAAGCCACCAAAATATCTTAATTATTCTAATAGTATAAATTAGAAATTCTTACTTTTCATTATGTGGCATTAAGAATATGCCATTGTTACCCTCTAGCAGCCGATTAACCACATAAGGTTGAAACTCAGTTTTCTTGGTAAATGAGGCACCAGGATCGAAGAAGCTATACAAGAACACATCATCATTCTTCCAATTCTCATTCATCACAGTTTACAAGTACCTGTATATTAAGAGAATAAATATTGTTGAGTGTCCAGGTGCAAATGCAGAATGATCACAGTTTGCAAGTACATATGCTGAATGTTTGGAAAAAAAATAAAAGCTACTTACACGATGTAAGCTGATATTGCACATTGCCCGATCTCCTCAAATTGTAACAAAGCGATTACAGCCTCATCCAATATATATATATATATATATATATATATTATTTTCTGAATTCCAAAGACCTCTGGATCACATGGAATCTGTATTGTTGCACCAGTAGATTTCATATATGTTGTTGCATGCTTATACAACAACTTATATTTGCTCGGCACATACTTATTCAACTCCACTTGATTATATAACTTCTGAAGTGCATGCAACTCACTTTTTAATAACTTCGACAAATCTTCTTTTTTCTTTTTCTATAAATAATTATTCAACAAGATATATTTCCCATAATAATGAACAAAAATAAGAATAAGAATAAGAATTTACAATGATAAAAAATATAATATGAGATGCATACCGCCACTGCCACTACCACATCTGGATAAATGACCAAGTCCAAAGGCCATGCTACTTGAGATCCCACAGCCTGGTGGACCTTCTCCATTTCACCACGTACCGGCACTGGAAGCAAGGCGTCTGGCTGAATGGCTCCGTCCACTGACACACGAATGCATCCAGGCGGCATATGGACTCAATGTATTAAACCATTCATTTCTTCCTCATTAAAAACCATACCGAATGCAACCTTGTTCTTTCGGGTATCCACTGCCAGCTCACACGGTCCCTACATACACGACGAGTTTATTTAATGAATCCCTACATATGCTGAGTTTATAATTTTTTACCTTTTTTCCTATTTTAGGAATAGGCAAGTCAAGATCATCATCATCCAAATCCACAATCAATTCCTTCGCAGTAGCTGATTTAGTCTCGATTTTTTCTAAAACATGGCAACTTGACTTGTCAGATACGATTGGTGAGGCAAGGTTGGTCGCACTAATCATTGTCTTAAGTTCAGCAATCTCTTTATTTTGTCTTGCCAACTCCTCAGACAATTGAGCCTTTGAAACTTTAATCATTTGTCTCGACAAATTAAAGAACAATTTTGGGGAGACAAATCCCCCAACTCCACGAACCCTGCCTGAATGCTCTGGAGTTTCTAGTGCCACACTCAATACATCGTTACTTCCGGATGGTTGGAATTCACCCTTTTCCTTTTTTTCGAGTAAGTCATCCTACCAACAACACAAAAAATTGGCAAACATCAAATAACCAACCTTAATATTTGCACATAAATAAAGCAGGCAGATACTAGCTTGAAAATCTATAAATTAGCTTATAATTTTGGCATTTATCATGGCCAAATCTTCATCGATCAAGCTCTCATCCTTTGGCTTTCGAGCCTTCTTCCAGAAAATTGCACGATCAGGTTTCTCTCCGCGCTCTAACTTCCCTTCCTTTATCTAATTAAAATTTTAAAGTGAACAATGACAGTGATAGGTTCCATTATTAACTGGAAAATACAATAACAAAGGTAGGTTCTTACTTCTTCTTCTTGCAAACCAATATAGCCTTTCCTTGACAAGCGGTGATGATATTTTCGCTTCTTCACTCTCTCACTCTATTTATTATGTAGTGACTGCAGGACAAAAAATAATTATGACTGTTATTAACCACATTAACAGGTAATACATATGTATGAAAGATGATGGATCATGCATACCAGCCATTCCTTGCTGGTCCTCGTCGCTACAAATCTCCTCCAAGCATCCTTACCGACAAAAGCGTACTACTTTGGAGGATTCCTCAATTTCTTTTTTTGTCCAATATATGGCATCACATGTATAATAGTCAAAGTAGTTTTGAATTGTCTCCACTTAGAGCCTGCAAATTGTAGCACCTTTTCCTCAAGTTCCGGAACGATTTTGAACGTATCCTACAGGGCATATAACACACGATTAAATATCAAAGCACAATCATATTTAACTACTCTATAACAATCATATTTAACTACTCTATAACAATCATATAAACAAGTTAACAAGGGATCCACATCTGGCCTTAAAAACATATCTTAACATCAAGCCATAACTTTGCCTTTAACTCAGGATCCACCTCTGGCCAACTTGGAATATCAATTGAAATTTTATTTCTGGCGACCATACCAATGTAGGACTGTAGTATAGTCCTATTTTGTCTGATAGGAACTCCAAGTTCATTGTATTTAATCTTGTACTTTTTCCCTTGAGCCTTCTTCATAATTATTTTATGGAGGGACGAACACTTCATACCCTTTTTTTTGTAGATTCTGAACTAATGACTGTTCCTTGAACAGATTCTGACCCTTGCATTAGAATTTCATTTTGAGGTTGTGGTTTTTTTTCGGTAACTGACTGATCAGCCTTTGGCTCCGATGATGGTGCTTTGACATCCGGAATCGTCTTTTCAGCATCTTCAGCATCTTCAGCGTTGTTATTGTCACATTGAAATTGTACTTTTTTGGAGGCTCTCTAATTCTTTGCCTTCACCATTTTTGTCCTTTAATCTAAAAAATAGGACATAAAGCCATTAGTCATATAAATAAATGAGAGAATCTCTAAACATAAATGATATACAATTAAAAATTACAAGTGACAATATCATGGATATGTACAATTAAAAATGATCCTTTAATCTATAAAAAAAGAACCACAATTTTAATCTATAAAAATGCAAAACTAAAAGTAAATTAAAATAAAATGCAGGCCCCTAATATTCTACATTTTGACTAATACCATAATATTCTACATTTTGACAAAAATGTAAAATTCAAAGCAAACAATAAACCAAACTTAGAGAATAGCTACTCGACATAAAAAGAGCTACATAATATATATGGATCATTTTTTAACCCAAATTCCCTCAACATTAAGTCTAACACTATTCCAACATCATCGACGGACACATCACATGCTGGGATATTGGAGCAGAATGGAGGATGTTCCATGGTCGTGTCTCCTAAATCACCTCACGATATTCTCGAGTCGTCGAGGTCAATATAACAGACCAGGCAGCGTCAATCGGATCTTCAACATAAAAAACCTGCTTGACTTGATCAACCGAGACATATTTATCTTTCTTGTGGCCATGTCGATTAAATCTACAAGTGTAAAACCAAGATCATCCACCTTTATGCCTTTCTTATTTTCTGCCCATTTACACAAGAACAGGTGTGCTTTGAAGGCATGATAATCCAACTCCTAAATTTCTAAGATTACGCCATAGAATGTCATATCACTTTCGACAGGATTTAAATCCCTTGCACTTGAAACTTGTACCGTCTTAGCTATCAAAGAAACTCTGCTATTTTGAACAACACATGTATCACCATTCACCTTTATTTCATTACTAACCTACACATATTGTTATAAACACAAATAATAAATTCCAAAATCTAATTACTAGTAGATGTTAAAGTACAAAAAAATATCTAGCCACGAGACTAAATTTTTTTCAAACCAATTAGTAAATAGTCGATTGTGCTCTCCCATGAGCCAATGCACAGTTTTCTTTTTTCCACGTTAAATTTCCTCGAGATACTCCTTATGCATTCTGAAAAAATGCATATATTAAGAAACCACATATAATATTTTATGAAAAAATAGGAATCCACAAATAGAGGAATAAATAAACTTACATAATATATGGATACACTTCAGGATTGTTTAGAAGCACATGTAGATGCGCCTCGTCTCAAGTTTTTTCATCCACTATATTTATTATGATAGCAGATAGTGGACCAGAACGCTTTTGCTCCTTCGGAAGACCAGCAGTGCAACTTTGCTTAACAAACTCAGTGCAGAATTCAACCGATTCTTCTCCAAGGTATCTTTCTGCTATACAACCTTCCGGATAGTAACGGTTTCGTACATAACTCTTCAAAACTTTATTGAAGCGTTCAAATGCATACATCCATCTATAAAAAACCGGTCCACATAAACGCAGTTCCTGAACCAAGTAGACTATAAGATGTATCATTACATCGAAATATGATGCATGAAATATTTTTTCGAGTTCACACAAGGTCAATATCACATCTTCCTGCAACTTATCTAGTTTTGACACATCTACGACTTTGCTGCACAAGGAGTTAAAAAAGAAACACAATCTTATAATTGTGACCCTAACATGTTTTGGAAGAACGGAACGAATTGCAACTGGGAGTAATTGTTGGAGGAGAATGTGGCAGTCATGGGACTTCACCCCGTACATATTCATATCAGCCATCGACACACAATTTTTGATATTTGATGCATGTCCGTAGGGAAGTTTTATAAACAAGAAAGATGACCATTTTTTCCGCCTTAGAGAAAGTGAAAGAAGAAGGAGGTAGGTATGTTTTTCCCCTACTTGTGGAGATAAATTAGACCTAACACCCATGTCAATCATATCAAGACGAGATGCCACACTATCTTTAGACTTAAACCGCATATTTAGTAATGTGCCAATTAGATTATCGCACACGTTCTTCTCAACATGCATAACATCGGGACAGTGACGAATATGGTGAAACTTCCAATATTCTAACTCGAAAAAAACTGACTTCTTCTTCCACGGACATTGCACCTTCTTAGATTTTTTCACTTCCTTCCTAAAACAAACTGAATTCTTTCCTGTTGTGCTAATACTTCTTGTCCAGAAAGGGGTGCACGTGCAGTCATAAACTCTTGTTCTCCGTTAAAAGTGGCTTTTTGCCTCCTATAAGGGTACTGACCTAAATATCGTCTATGACCTTGGTAGCACATTTTCCTACTATGACTCAAATATTTAGCTATGGTATCATCACCACAAACTGGGCAACCCAAGTAACCCTTATTGACGCAGCCAGACAAGTTTCCATAAGCGGGGAAGTCATTTATTATCTACAATAAAATTGTTTTTAATGTGAAATAAGATTTACTATAAGCATCATATACGTTTGGCTCCCCTTCTTCCCAAAGTTTCTTTAAATCATCAATCATCGGTTGTAAATAAACATCTAGGTTATTCCCCGGATCATGTGGACCGAAAACTAATATTGTTAACATCATAAAGTTCCTCTTCATGCACAACCATGAAGGAAGATTATAAGTTACTAATACCACTGGCCAGGTACTATACCTATTGGTTAGCCCATTATTGTGTAGGTTTATACATCCACCGATAAAGCTAATCGTATATTTCTTGGTTCATTACCAAAGGCAGGCCACCTGTAGTCAACATTCCTCCAAGAAGGAGAGTCAGCTGGATGCCGTATCTTACCATCTTGTATTCGTTGATTAGCATGCCAACTCATCAATTCAGCAGTAAAAGGTGATTTAAACATTCGTTTAAATCTAGGAATTATCGGAAAATACCACGTAACTTTGGCTGGACTATTAACCCTAACTTTACCATCTTTCCCCAACATCCAACGAGATAGATGACATTTAGGGCACTCAGATGCATCAACATTTATACCCCTATATAGTATGCAATCGTTCGGACATGAATGAAATTTGATGTACTCAAGGCCTAAGTTGGACAAAATTTTCTTTGCTTTATATGCCTTAACATGTAATACATTATCTTTAGGAAGGAAAGACTCAATGGAAGATAGCAGATCAGTGAATGAACTATCGCTAATGGCAAACCTAGCTTTCCAGCTATGTAATTTTAACATTGACTTTAGTTTAGTATAGTCACTCCCCTCAAACAACGGTTTTTGGGCATCATCCACGAACCTCCTGAACTCATATGTATCATTATCATAATTAGATGATTTATGTGCTACTTCACAAACTTCGACTATTTCTGCTACATCAACACCAATATTCGAGTCAAACTTTGGGACTGGAGCAGGACATGTACTACCAGTAGATGACCTAGCCGTTCTAGAACTATTTTCCCCATGCCAAATCCATTCAAGATATCCCAAACTGAAACCATTTTCATAGATATGACCCCTGATTATTTTTATGAAAAACTGTTTAAAATTAGCACATCGTGAACATGGGCAAAGAATTCTCTTAGGATCTTTTGAATTTTCTTCGGCATATATCAAGAATTTTTCAACCCCGATTTCATATTCTAAAGAATCCCTTGCTTTGAAAATCCATGTCTTATCCATATTCGTATAACCAAAAGCAACTACCTACATCATTGGAATTATTTTAAACATCGAAAATCTAACAACAATAAAGTAAACAAAGGCATGCTTATCTATGGTATTATAAGTCAGATAAATATAATTATCATATTATATGGTATTAAATTTATGGTGGTTACTATACAAATTAATTATCAATAAATGTATAAGTCATAAAATAGCATAATATCCCAATAATGCATAAAAGCCTACAATTATACTAGAATATAGGTTACTTTTCTACCGCAAGTAAGCATATAAAAATCAGTGAACATTATCAATGATATATAAATAAATAAATAAATAAATAAATAAATATATTTATATATAACATATAATATAATCAGTAAGAGGTAGATTAACATAACATATTATTGTAAACTGAATTATTTCTATTTGATGCAAACTTAATTATTATTTTAATATAGTTTAAATCAGTAAGAGGCAGAGGCATATAAATATATGGATATATCTAGTTATATCTGAGAAAACTCGACATGAAAAATTAAAAAACCGATACTAGTACATCACATTTCATTACATAGAGAGCCTCAATTTGACACATCCACATTCACAATCAAGTATGATGTACATATTATCAATCTAAGGCAAGAATAGTAACATGTTAATGCGATAAAAACAGAACATCACATACATACATATTCTCAAATATTCCAAAATAGGAATTAAAGACAGTGGCATACATACATACATATACATATTATCCAAATAAAAACAGAACATCAATTGAAAATAGGGAGAAGTGAATACCTCAAATAGCCAAATTATCTAAATTTAAGCAGCAATAAAATTCTCAAATCCACCCAAGATTTTACCCAAACTACAGTGACATACATACATATATTAAAAACAATCAGTAACTAGGGAGAAATACATACATATATCTATATGTATACACACCAAATAATAAGATAAATATAAAGCATATACACATACATACATACATATAAACATATCTAAGGTTAGGTATTTACCCAAACTCAAATCAGTAGCTGAAAATCACCCTCTAGGCCTGTTGAAAGTACTAAAATTAGAAATCGAAAATAAGATTTCGATCTAATTTTCGAATTAATTAACCTCAAATGAATAGAGAGATTTATAATTACTAACCAAGAAGCTAGGGTTTTGAAAATAGGAGCTTGAAATCGCCTAATTTACCCCAAATGAACTAATTACTAAACAATCTTAGCTTCGAAAGCTAGGGTTTTGAAAACCGATTTATAAATCTAGGGTTTTGAACTACGGCCAAAGATTTATGAGAGAGATGATGAGAGATGATGTGTTGGTGAGATGGTAGATAAAGAGATTTGCGAGAGAGGTTGAGAGAGAGGGTTGTGAGAGAGAGGGTTGAGAGAGAGAGATTGTCGCGAGAGAGAGTATATGGAGGGGAGGAGTGATTTTTGTCTAAGGCGGGGGAAATGTTTTTTGTCTGCAGCTAGATAGTAGGGGGAGTTAATTAGGGAAATTATTGCCCCGCTTGTTTTTATTTTTTTTCGAACAGAACTTTAGACATCGGGCTTTTTACCAAGCGATGTCTTAAAAATGCTTTAACATCGTTATATACAAAAGCGATTTCAAAAAGACCTTTAACATCGGTGTTTTTTGCAACCGTTGTTAAAGCGGTGATGTTGTATCTAGTTTTTCTAGTAGTGGTTATTATTACGTTGGCAATAATTTTATTATTTAATAATAAAATTATGAACAATGAGTGGCATCTAGTAATACATCATTGTTACCCAAGTAACAATAATAATTGGTGATTCAATTAAACATTTCGTGAATAATGTTCCATATAATATAATCCTTTTAACCTTATATTATAGATCAAACTCGAGGCATGTATAGTGTCATCCTCTTCAACGTTTAATCTCAGTTTCTTTGATCAATGAGTAGACTATTAAAACAAATCAACATTTGAGCATGACCATGCATTTCATAGCTCACTCAATCAAGAGGCCAATAATATCACTCCTATAATTGGATGGTTAAATCCTATATCTATCATTCATATTCCTCATACGATTCATAGCATACCCAATGTCCACCTTTATCATTACCCGGTTAAAGGTAACTTTGAGTGTAATCAAAATATATTAATTCTCGTATAGAAATATAATGATTTCAAGTCAGAGGATCATTACATCATTATCACAGTGATATTTCTTATGGCACTTATTAACATGTAGAATCTCACGGCGGGTCTTTTCAGTGTCATTTGATACATACACTTATTTTCTTGACTTTAGTATCACCATACCTATGACCAATGAGATGTGGTCATCTGTCAACAAACATACTAGTCTTATTGCATTATTATTGTCCTTAAATAATAATATTTTACTAGGAAATTTTAGGAATAAAATACTATTCATATAATCTCATTTTTAAGTCACATACTTAGATATATATATTACGTATTAATATTCCAAGGACATTTATTATTCTTTCAATTTATGATGCAGTAAATAAAGACATAATAAATATTAAATAAATAATCACATAAAACATAATCCTTAATTGTTTTCAATAAAACATTAAAAGTATTGTCTCTAGGACAACAATACTAATACCTTCTATGATGATTTGGGACCTAACAAATGTTTTACATAAATTAAATTCTGAACTGTCATGGAATGCATCAGAATTTAATTCTATTGATCCACGTACTAATCAATGTGAAATTGAGGTTCAAAGAATTATTCATATGCAAAATATTGCTAATCAAATGTCAAGTGCTTTTAATGATTATAAACACATTACGAAATTATATATACCCGCTGTTAATGATCCAGCTAGTGTTGAAATCCCTAAACAAAAATCAATTCCTGAAGAATTGATTGGTGACTCAAAACCACGCCAGAAGCGTGGTAGAACTGTTGGTGTAAAAGATATTATACCACGAAAATGGAAATTAATCGGACATGTCCCAGAAGTAGAAATTGTTCTAGAAAATACCCTTAAAGTGGTATTACCTCCTGAAGAGGTTCAGGCCCCTGAAGTGGCTATAATAAAGACCCCTGAAGTGATATTGCCTCTTGAAGAGGATATTGCCCCAGAAGTGGCACATGCTTCCATAGAAGCAAAGGTATCTAAAAATTAAGAGATCTCGATAAGTTATGTACATAACGGGAAATTGTTGGATCGTGGGAGTACTAAAATTTATGATGTATATGTTTTTTTCGTGGCATGTGATATTATGATAAACTCTGATCCTGAACCACAAAGTGTGGAAGAATGTCAACAAAAAGATGATTGGCCAAAATGGAAAGTTGCAATCCAGGAAGAACTTGACTCCTTGCGCAAGAGAAATGTGTTTGGACCTGCAGTCCAAACACCAACTGGTGTAGTCCCTGTTGGGAATAGGTGGGTATTTATACGAAAAAGAAATGAGAAAAATGAAATTGTGATATATAAAGTCCGGCTGGTAGCCCAGGGATTCTCTCAAAGGCCTGAACTTGATTACCAGGAAACATACTCTCCTGTTATGGATGGAGTTACCTTTCATTTTCTGACGGGTATGGCTTGTATGGAAAAACTTGAAACATGTCTCATGGATGTTGTGACAGACTACCTATATGGATCACTTGATAGTGATATTTATATAAAAATTCCTGAATGATTAAAGTTAGATGAAACTAAGCCTTGATATATATATATATATATATATATATATATATATATATATATATATATATATATATATATATATATATATATATATATATATATATATATATATATATATATATATATTCTGTTACATCACGACGATCATTATATGGTTTAAACCAATCTGGTTGTATATGGTATAACAGGATTAGTGAATATTTATTGAATAATAGGTAAATTAATAATCAAGTGTGTCCATGTGTGTTTATTAAAAGGTCAGAAACTGGTTTTGTTATTATTGTTGTATATGTGAATGATTTGAATCTTGTTAAAACTTTCGAAGATATTACTAATGCTGCTAACTATTTGAAAAATGAGTTTAAAATGAAGGATCTTGGAAAGACAAAATTTTGTTTAGGTATACAAGTGGAGTACTTATCTTCAGGCATATTAATTCATCAGTCAACCTAGACAGAAAATATGTTTGATCGGTTCTATATGGACAAATCCCATCCACTAACGACGCCAATGGTAGTTCAGTCACTTGAACCAGATAAAGATCCATTTCGATCTAGAAAGCTGAATGAAGATACTCTTGGACCTGAAGTTCCATACCTTAGTGCACTTAGCACTCTTATGTATCTTGCAAATAATACACGACCTGATATTGCATTTGTTGTGAATCGTTGGCAAGATTCAATTTTGATCCTACCAAAAGGCATTGGGATGGAGTCAATATATATATTGAGATATCTTCGTGGGACGGTTGATTTTGGATTATTTTTCCCAAAAGATTCGAATTCGTAGCTAATTGGATATGAAGATACCGGGCACATGTCGGATCCTCATTTTGGATGATCACAAACATGTTATATATTCATGTATTGTGGCACTGCTATTTCTTGGAAGTCTATGAAATAAACTATGGCGGCAACCTCATCAAATCATGCAGAGCTGCTAGCGATCCACGTCAATATTTAAAAAACTCCAAAATTATATTTAAAAAACTCCGAAATAATATTGGCATGCAAAGATTAAAGAGTTTGCTAAATCAAGATGATGGACAGTGAGGTATTTCTTTCAGGGAAGAGTGTACTATTTTTCCTTCGCCAATATTTTTATCTCACTGCGTTTTTCTTTTCAAGGTTTTAACGAGGCAGTCAAACTCTATATATTGACAATCAAGGGGGAGTGTTACGTAAATGATAGTTAATTTAATAATATATATCTAAACCGACTTGACTAAACTTCGCTTGAAAACAAACAAATGCGGTAGATTTACCCTATAAACAAGCCTCTTGTACATCTCATTTGAGATATGAAGTTCATATATCAGTTTGAATAACAACTAACTAAACCTTTAGTTTACTTTCTTTCTTTAAATAATATTTTTATAAATTATTAGTTATTACATAATAATTTCCTACTTATTTAATCATTAGACCAGTGATTTGACGGTTCAGATTAAAAAAATTGGCACAGACTTAAAAAAATGAATCTTGGTTCATAAACGAGTCTCACTTAATAACTGAAACGTGACTAATAACTGAAACGTGACGGTATACAATCATCACAAATCTTAATTTTATTATAATATTCCAATTAATATTACAAACTCTAATTAATATGTTACAAATATACACCCCATACAATCAAAATTATTTTCAAAATATAACAATTATATACACATACATACAACTACAATAAAAAAAATATACACAATTTTATTATGAAATTTGATGGAAATCATAAAAATTGCAAAATGCCCTTAAAATTTATTCAAATTGTCGTTAAATCACTTTCTAGCAATTATTCTAGTAGATTTATGATCGATCTGTACATATGTGTCTTATGTTCTATCGAGCTTTGATTATTAAGTGATTCTTGGTAAACGAACCTCGAGTAATAAGTGAGATCTGTGTTAAATTTTATTTTAATTGTGACCGTCCAAAATCTCATTAAATGGTGCAGAAATCATATGTTTTAAAATTGATCCAAAACATATGATTGTTGTAAATCAAGACTCCTTAATTAAACATTAAATATGTGCATTTAAAAAAAATATAATTTTATGGGTTCTTGAGAAACCATTTGCTTTCGCTATCGCTCTTCGCCTAAAGCCGTAACTTCGCTCTTCGATCGCTATATTCTTGCGATAGTCCCTCCTCAACGACTCAACTCTAAGCTTTTAAAATGAATGAATTAATATTATTTACAAAAAAATCATTATTACAACACTTTTTTATGTGAATAAACAAAAAGACATAAATTTGTATATTTCTTTTTCCCAATTTTTTATCAACCCACAGAACAAAGAAGGAGCAAATGATTTCTAGAAAATATATGAGGATTTTTATGTGATTGTACGTCTAAATTATGCTTTTACACTCTTTTATAATAGGTAAGTCTCGATTTTATCTTCTTTTTTTGTCATGTAGTGAAATTTCATTAAGACTTCAAATCATCCAACAATACATGGAAAACAATTCGAGTGAAAATCTTCCCCTCTCCAAACATGATCAGCTATCGAACTAGAGTGTCCCGCTATATAGTGAATTACCTTATTTGCAGATCATTTTACAAAATTTAACGTTACATTACATTATTTTTAAGTGAGAAATTAAAAACTTGCATTCATCAACCATTCTGCCCAAATATGACATATGATAGGTTAATCGATGAGCAGCGAATTTCCTGAACAACGATAAGGCAATCAGTTTCCATCACTACTACTAACCACTCTTTTTTCTTGACCCATCTTAGAGCCTCACGAATGCCAATAGTTTCTGCCATTTCCGGGGTGAAACTCCCTTTGTCTGCAGCTTGATGTTGCCTCTAACAACACTCCTATATGACTACGAGCAATTATGGAATAGCTATAATAGTTGGATTCTTCAAATGAAGCAACATCAGTATTTGTCTTAAATGTATCTTCATGTAGGCTTTCCCAGTGCTCCTTCCATCTACTTGAGTCATAAACACAGTATAATTATCAAATGACCTATCTTGTGATTAGGTTTTTTTAATAAGAATTACAATTAAGTTTATATTTAGGATATATAGATTATATAAATTGTGAAATCGGGGGTTAGGATTCGTAGTTGAAAATAAGATAATTTGTTACTAACTACTACATGATAAGTGAAATAAGTGATAATTTAGATATTTTTTTCTACCCGCATAAAAAATTATGAATAATGTCAATTTACACTTTTTATACATGTATAATCAGTTTTTTCTTTTTTTCCTCGAATAGGTGAAAAAATATTTTAATTGTGATTGTTGGATGATCATCGAAACAAATTATAATATAATTAGTATATGATGATCGATTGCTAGAAAGTAAAATCTAATTTTATTAATCTAAATATTTTGTTACTGTATTTATTATTTTCATAATTTTAATATATTATATTACATAATATATCATTAAAGTTAAATTTGTAAAAAAATCTTTTATAATGTGTTTTGCGATTATATATGTTTATCAAGGAGGCACTTGAAATATTAATAAATAGTGTTTGAATAGATGCAATTGCAAAGTATATATATGGTTGACATGATAACTACTACCTAAGCATAAAAAAAAATTATGTCAATGAGAGTCTTGACCCATGTTCCCCTCTCTCCCACTCTCCTTTCTAACCCCTTTTTTCGTTGCTCTAATCGTACTTTTCTCTTACTTCTCTTTCGCCTCTTGAGCTCCTTCTCCTCTCTCACCACCTCTTATTTCGATTTCATCTAACTCTGAACCACACATGCATCAAAACCCACTTTTCCGACAAAGTCTATATCTTGAATCAGAAGGGGGTCATGACCCTTGGGAACATCAGTACTTGGCTGAAAAAACTCCTCAAGAGAAGGATGATTACGTGAAGGACAAGTCAAGAATCAAAGACAAGAAGATTACTCACGATTGGAAGAAAGCTATGGATCCCAACCAATAAAAGAGATCCAAATCAATATTAAAAGATATTCTCAATAATCAACTCTAAGTAATATGTAGGGGATTACATCCCTTATATAAGGAATAGAAACCCTAATAATAGCTTAATGGACTAAGACTCGTAAAAAATTGGGCTTATTATAAATAAACTACATATTTAATAATCTACTAATCCCACATATAAAACATATAGATAAATATACTATTTATCTCTACACTCAATAAACATAATCTAATTAGTAGCATATATATTAATTATTTATTCTCGTTCCTTATCGTTCTCCCCTTATTAGAGAAAAATTGACCATGAGTTTTGTAGAAGTCAAAAACTATGCAGGACTGAACTGAAATAAAAAACTTTTTGCTATCCTTAAAAATCAGCTAAGGTACAAAGAATTCCAAAAATTGACTAACAAGTGAAGGAGGTGAAATCGAGTATTCTGGAATGACAAACTTGATATGAACAACTCCAACAACCACTTTACATCCTTTAATAATTTGAAAGAAATCAAGTTGTGGCTTGGTTTCTTCTACCTGGTCCTCACCCTCAACCTGCTCAATTGGATCTTCTGTATTTGTGTTTTCGACATGCTCGATCTCCATTGCAATTTTATGCCCTTAACTATTTTTGCATTCTCCAAATATATAAGATGTTGAAATTGAAATTAAAAAAAAAGCCTCGAGTCTCTTCGATGCCCGTTCATACCTTTTTTTTGCCAATTTAACTTTATAATTTTTTACAACCTTTCAAGTTCATGGTATTGTTTATTTAACTCTTTCAACATAAACTCGTATACAAATAACTTGATTCGATAATGATAGTCATAAAATTTATAGTGTAAAAAAACATATTCATCCTCGATAATATAAATATAATATTTCACTATATCATTTTTAGATTTTATGTGCTTAGACATTATTTAGAAAATGGCACAACAACTGAAATTGAAGAAGGAATGACTTATTTTAAAATTTTAGGAATTGTTTTGGCTGATTACGAAAGTTTCTGGACTGATTTGTAATTTTTATAAAGCTGAATGATTAATTTGTACTCTCTAAAAACTTCAAAGACTATTACTTGAAGTTACCAAAAAGTAATTTTCCAGAATATATAAGGAAAAATTTAGGGTTACCACCTTTTTTTAAAGGGCAACCAACACTTCTTGTTTTTAAACTCTTTCTCTATTTTTCTTTTCTCTCCTTCTGCCTCAAATTTGTCTTTGAATACTTTTTTCTAAGAAGAATAGTGATTCAGGTGGTGAACAATGACTTTTTCGGCTGTGAACTGGTAAATTTTCTGGCTATGAATAATAATCCGATGGATAGTAACTTTTTTTATAAAAAAATCCAAGATCTCTAAAAAATTATGAAATTGATGAAAAATTGTTATTCCCTAGAACAATGTCAATATTTGTAGAAGGGGGGGTTGAATACAAATTTTTTAACTTTTAAAACTTTATGAGTTTTCTTGATAATGTTTGAGATAGTTTAAAGTATGAACAATTAAAGCTAAGATAAGTATTTGAACAAACACAAGATGTTTAAAAATTACTGATGGATTGGTTTATCCATCAGTGTATATTTTTGCTTAAATGATCTAGGTTATTAAAACCCAGCTGCGTTTACAAGGTTAGAGAAGAAAACCAATTGTTCTTATAAGTACTCTAAGACTGAACAATTGATTCTTAAAATAAATCTAACTTACACACTCTAATAGTGATACCACACTTGTTTATATTACACAAGTGTGTTTATAATCTCGAGAATAGTAAAGCAAAACTAATAATTCTAGGAATGTTACTAAACTATCCTTCTTATCTGTCTATTTCGATTTTGAGAAATATCTTCTATTCAGAAAGGACAGCTTCAATCTGAGTCTTCACAGTCAAGCTAAACTGTCTTTCATAGGTATGCTTTATGTCTTGTCGTGAAATCCCTATCAATTGATAATTTGATGTTAGGCATATCAATTGATTCTTTCTTTTATCCATCAACTGATATTCTTCTTCGATTGATCTTGATATCCATCGATTGATAATAGTTGTTGACTTATCGATTGATAGATGTTATCAATCGATGGTTCTTCATATCAGTTGATGGTCTTCAATCTTTGACTTGACTTTGTATCAATTGATCTTCTATCCGTTTATGCCTCCATATCAATTGATCATCCTTCACTTGTACAATTTTCCTATCTTCAAATAATTATAATTTAACAGTCTAAGTTATACATCAATTGATGACCAATATCAATCGACTCTAGTATCAATTGATGAGAAAATTATCAATCGACTAAAGCCATATCAATTGAAATAGACTAAATACACCTATGTTATCATCCATATTATCAGTTGATTAACATAGACATGTCAACTGATAAATGGTTTCCTGATCAATTAATATTTATAATTTTTATATCAATTGATCAGTTATAATAAAATATAATTCTAAGGTTTAATGTTATCATCAGAGCTACATAGATTCCTAAAAATCTCCCCTATTTATGTTTGTGACAACAATAGGCATAAATCTATCTGATGATAACAAAACCCCTAATACAATTGCATTCATATAGAATCAAGAAATTAAATAATTCTTAAATTTAGAAGTACTAGTGTTATGAATTTTGAAGGCTTCTTTAATCTTCCCAAGGCTCCACTCACTTCTTTATCTTCTTCATCTTCTTAGCATTCTCCTTCAATTGCCTCATGAATGAACCTCTCAATATCTGTTCATCCTTGTTTGAGTCTCCAAACTGCCTCATTAGATAGATAATTTCCTGATCTGTGATTTTGTCAAGATATTTATAAATGTCAAAGTACTTTTTCTTTCCTTCAACATCTTTGAATATTATGGCATAGACTGGTTCTAGCACCACAGTCTTCACTTGAGACTCCCAGAGCTTCAAATGAGGATCTAGATCAGCTTCTCCAGGCAATCTCCTTAGCTTTGTGATTTGATGTTGTATTTCCTGAGCCACTGTGATATTTAACTTGAATCTTTTATTGAGTAGAGGCAGAATTGTTTTCAAAGTGTTGTACCCTTGCTTCATAATCAGCCTCATTAGATAAGTTGCCTTGTGTCCATCTTCATATTCTAAACTCATGCACTCCTTATAATTTGAAGTTGATGGATGAGTTTTGCAACCTATCAATCCTTTTTTACTGATTCTTGGCACTTCCTGCAATTCATATCCCTCGAGAACAATTTCTTTTGAATCTTCTTGATTGAAGATTGTTCTTGTTGGATAGATTTTTTGGGCTTCACATTCTTTTTCCTTGCCATTTTGATTTGCCTCTTTGGCTTCGAAGACTGATCCTCAGTTGCATCCATCTGATTCCATTCCAATTTCATTTGCATTGCTATTTATGCATCCTCCCTTTCTCTCCTAGCAACATCTGCAACTCCTGAAGAAATAACACCTTGTAGAACTTCTCTCTTGAGAATTTACTCTTCTTTCTTCTCTCTTCAACAATAATGGCTTTTCCCTTTTTCTTTTCTTCTAGTTGAATACACTTTTCTGCATGAACATTGACTTCATTAGCAGCTTCAGTTGTATTTTAATTCACAGCCTTGGTCTGTGCAATGAGATCATCTAAGTTTCCTGTTTGGGCAGCCTTCTTCATTAACTCTGTACTATGCTTCAATTGCTCAAACTTTCTCCTCTCTCTTTCAATTATCTCCTTGGTTTCCTGCTTTCTAGAAATCCTCCTAGCTTCCAAGTCAGCATCGAATTACTGTGCATTACTTCTTTTCTTTTCTAAATCATCCTAGGAATAATTAGATGATTTGCGCTTACTTCTTCCTGACTCCTTATTACTCCTACTAGCCCCTGCAAACCTGCTACTGGCTCCAACTCCTCCAACTTCATTCTCACCACTGTCATCCTTATCCTTGTCCTTGTCCCTCTTATCTATGTTCTCCCCCTTTTTGTTATCATCACAAGAGGGAGGTGGTGACATCATGTCAAGAAACTTCTGCAGAATTTGGGTATGGAGGGCATGTCCCTTAATGATGTCATCCATTTTAGATTCAATAGAAAAGATCCTCTTTTCCAAGTCATTGAAGCCCTTAGCATCCCTGAGAAACTTCTGTTGAATATGATGGAGAGTGCCATGGAATAGTTTTTCATCCAACCTTCTCTCCAAAACATCTTTGGTAGAAGAAATAAAGACCTTGATTGAAGCTAATTCATGTCTAACTCTAGTGACTGTCATCTTTTGAACCTTTAACTGATCCTTCAACCACTGAGCAATTCTTCTATTAGTAGAATCAGCAAACTCCACCTCCGTCATAGACCTCCTATTTTGAGAGAGAAGTTCTTCCTCTGTATCTGTCAGACTACCATTAACTGTGCTCATCCAAGGTTCTTCATCACTGTAATTGTCCATATAACCAGGAGCTAGGTGACACACATCCTCAACATTGACTATTCTCTCCTTCAAATTTCTTGTTCTCTGTTGAGGTTACTCCAACCCTAGAATTGATTCAACATCCCTGTTGGTTGAAGTTGCCAATCCTTGGTACCTTAGATCAGGGTGTACAAAGTATCTTGAGTCTAACTCTCTTGCATCAACATCATCATCTACATCAGCAGCTTTGTCCGATTCTTCAGCCTCCTTGTTAACTCCACTACCACCAGCTTCTTTAACATTAGGGACTCTCCATATCTCCTTCACTCCTTCCCCCTCATACATCAGCTCCCATTCAATTTCTTGTGCATATTGAAGAATCTTCTTATCACTCTCACGCATCTCTCTATTTTGCATCAGGATCTCATCCTGGAACCTCACATCTCCCTCACTCATTCCTGTTGCACCTACTAAGGTGGGGCCCTCAAGTGTTTCACTTTTATTCTTGGAAGAAGTAGGAATGTCCTCACTCACTCACTCTCCTTTTTCTAGGCTACAAGACTGCCTCTCACTCAGTCCTAAAAGAGTGTGTGCAACATCAATTGATTGAGTATCAATTGATGCGAAAGTGTTAACAGTTGATATGGTTGGCATATCCATCGATTGATACATACCCATCAATTGATGTTGAGTATCGATCGATGGCTTATCAATCGATGGCTGATTACCAATTGATGAGAGTATATCAATTGATGAGTGTAAAACAAATGAAGTTGAACAAATTTCAGTGTTGAGATTTGAAAGAATATTTGAGATAGTGTTTGGGATATTGTCTTGAGAATCCTGGGAATCAGAATCTAGAGAGAGTGTTGGCTTCTCCTTGATAAACAAAGAATGAGAATTTGAAAATACTTGATTGTCTATCAAAATATTTTCTGAAGAAATTTGAGGTTGGGGTGAAGAAGGAATGGGGATAGAAAGAGAATGGGGCTACATATCCACATTTACTGGAGATGCATCAAATTAATGAACAGAAGGCACCACCACAGTTTTCTATGACTTTGCAGTGTGTGCATCCCCAAGTACAAATCTTGGTTTCTTACTTCTCCTCATGTAGGTCATTGAGGTGTTGACTTGAGTTTCCCCTCTCTTGTTCAATGCCCCTAGTTGAGGGTTTTTTCAATATTGTCATCCTGTTGAGAGGATGCCAATAGTGGTGTGTTTGATTCCTTTTCAACTGTCACAGTCTGTTGGGAGACTGTGGAGTGGCTAGGATGGGTTGTCTCACCCTCACTCACCTTATCCTTCTGGGTTCTTTGATATTCCCTAGTTCCCTTATCAGCTACAGCCTCCTCTAATATATCTACCAAAACAGGTATTTTTCTTTTCTTTATTTTTACAACAGAAGATTTTTGGGAACCTGTTGAGGTTGGCTTCTTAGATTTGGGTTTCGAAATTGGTTGTGTGGCTTGCGTAGAAGGGTTGGGGTCATTACTAACACCCTTCATAGCCACAGAAGGAAAAAAATTTGAGGATTGGAAGAAGTAAGAGTAGAGATATATACCTTAACAAATTCAGGGTAGATTAACTCCACCTCATTATGGAGGTTAATCCTCACCAGGTCTTTGAAAACTCTTTTATTTTGAGTCCAACACTCAAGAGTTTTAGTTTCCCTACATATCTCAATTTCTTTGACAAAGTGGTTAATAAAAATCATGATAAATCTAGCACAACATATATGATTAGACATATCATGCTTTTTACCTAACTTAGCAATAATTTTATGTAGCAATGTAGATCATGATATTTATCAAACAAAATACTATATGCTATATGTTGCATGCTAGATGTTATGACATCAAAATTGCTAATTTTACCACTAAATTCTTTTATTATAGCATCAAAAAAATAAGACCATTCTCTCCTAAGATGTTTTCTAACTGCATGTCCTAAATTAATGTCAGAATTTGCATAATTAACAACCCTAAGCATGTTTCTAATATTTTATTCAATGGGTGCATTATCAGTATTATTAACAGGCAAATCTAAACATTCTTTTAAAAGTAAAGTAGTAAGAATGTAGTCTTGTCCTTTGCAGTTGAATTTGATGCTTGAGTAGTCATCAACAAATTCTACAAAGGTCTAAAACTCTTCCACCAGATTGAAGATGGTAGTTGGTGCTTCCTTCAATGCCTTTTGTACCTTGAAACTTCCTAGAAATTGCATCAATGGATGAAATTCTCTTGGAGCCTCTTCCATCATAATACAAGCCACAAAATTATTTAGTTTGTAAATGAAATTGGCTTGTGAGACTCTCTTAGATGAAGATGTCATTGCTTCAAGTAAAATATTAAGAACACAAACGCTTCGAAGAGATTAAGAGTAAGAGTAAGAAGTATAGAGAGAGTTAGAGATAATTGAATATAGAGAGAAAGAAAGAGAATCAGTTAGAAATTATAAGTAAGAATTAAAAGAAATTTTAATTTCACAATTTATATTTTTGAAGAAAAACTGATGTCTCAATCGATAACTTTCTCAAAATAGAACTCAATTGACCGTTGTGTTAAAAAGTGAAAAGAAGAAATTACCAATTTTGGCAATCGACTGTTATACAAACAAGGCTGTATGTATTAATCAATTGATAAAATAAGTAATCAATAGCTAGATATTGTACAAGTCGATTGATGACATGGACCTTTAAAATTCCACGCTATCGATTGATAACTAACTTATCCATCGACAGGTACTACTATCTATCGATGGACAAATGTATCATCAATTGATACATTTATTTGTCGATAGCTACAGATATTTATTGATAAATAAATATGTCATCAATTGATATATTTATATGTCAATAGCTTAGAAATATCTATTGATATGTATGATGTTTATCATTTGATTGGAAAAATCAACATATTAACATACTTAATGGCTACAAATTAAATATCACAAAGAAAAACTAACTTATTAGACATTTAAAAGATTAAACATAATTAAACATACCTAAATCACAGACCAATATATTGAAACTAGATTCATCTAATGGTGTGGTAAAAATGTCTGTAAGTTGTCTTTCACTACGGACAAAATATAATTCAACAATATCATTCATTACATGTTCCCTAATGAAGTGATACCTTAAGTCAATGTGCTTAGTCCTTGAATGTTGAATTGGATTCTCAGTAATGGCAATTGCACTAGTGTTGTCACAGAATTTAGAATTTTGCTCAAGTTAAATCCATAATCAAACAGTTGATTCCTCATCCATAACACTTGTGCACAATAACTTCCAGCAGTAATATATTCAGTCTCTGCAGTGGATGTAGATATTGAATTTTGCTTTTTGCTAAACCATGAGAGAAGCTTGTTTCCTAGAAATTGACAAGTACATGTAATACTTTTTTTTATATCAATTTTGCAACATGCATAGTTTACATCTGAATAACCAATTAGATCAAATCCAGAGTCTCTAGGATACCAAATTCCAAGATTTGGTGTTCCTTTGAGATATCTGAATATTCCTTTTATAACAATCAAATGAGACTCTCTAGGATCAGCCTGCAATTTAGCACAAAGACATGTAGCAAACATTATGTCTGGCCTACTTGCAGTTAAATATAACAATGAGCCAACCATGCCTCTATAACTTCAATGTCCACTCTAGCTTTCTTAGTATTCAATTTGAAGTTTAGTTGTAGTGGCCATGAGAGTTTTTGCAGAAGAACATTAATTTAAATCAAATTTACTTAATAAATCAGAAATATATTTGGTTTGATTTATGGAAATACCATATTTAACTTGTTTGACTTGTAAACCAAAAAAATAGATAAGTTATCCCATCATGCTCATTTCATAATTACTTTGCATCAACTTAGCAAACTTTTGACAAACTTTCTCATTAGTTGAGCAAAAAATAATGTCATCTACATAGATTTGAACAGGAATAATAAAACCATTAACATTTCTATGAAATAGAGTCTTATCAACAATACCTTTTGTGAAGTGATTCTCAATTAAGAATTTAGAAAGTGTGTCATACCAGGCTCTAGGTGCCTGTTTTAAACCATACAGTGCTTTGAGAAGATAGTACACAAATCCAAGATGAACAGGATCAACAAAACCAGGTGGTTGTTCCACATATACTTCTTCTTCTAATTCTCCATTGAGAAAAACACTCTTTACATCCATCTTGTATACCTTGAAATTGGCATGGGCATCATATGCTAGAAAAATTCTGACAGCTTCTAATCTTGCAATAGGTGCAAAAGTCTCATCAAAATCTATGCTTTCTTCCTGTGAATAGCCTTTTGCCACTAACCTTGCCTTATTTCTTGTTACTGTACTAGTTTCATCCATTTTATTTCTGAATACCCATTTTGTACCAATAACAGATTTGTTCTTTGGTTTGAGCACCAGCTTCTATACATTGTTTCTTTCAAACTGATTCAACTCTTCTTGCATAGTTATTACCCAATCAGGATCATTTAAGGCTTCTTCAATCCTTTTTTGTTCTTCTTGAGACAGGATGCTGCTATGTTAGAAATCATGTTGTATGATGATAACAAATTACCTAGGATTGTAATTTTATCTTAATTTTGTAACTGATCAATGGATATGTGATATATAAATATCCATTGATTAGGGAACGATTTATTAGTTGAATTTATTGTTAATCAACTGATAAAATGGATTGTAATAGTGATGTATAATTCCTCTTTGTTATTAATTGATTGTAATATGTCGATGGATGTGATCATCTAATCAACTGATATTTATTGGCTTCGATTGATATTTCATCAATGGATGTGAAGAATGGCTGGCAAAATGTAAATATTCTAAGTCAGAATTCTCCCAAATAAAGTGATCAATGGATAAAGGAGTCAATGGATATGGATGATTAATCGATGGATAAAAGGTCAACAAAAGTCAAATCAATGGATCTCCATCAACGGATAAAAGTATCATGGCAATCAACGGATAAAAGACAATCAATGGATAAGGGAATCGATGGATGCTCAAATATGCGTTGATACATCAATTGATCAATGGATAACTTATCCATCGATGGATAAACAAAGAAGACTCAATTGATAAGCTTCACAGCATTTATCAATTGATCAAAATTTCCCAAAATAGTTAGAGACAAATGAAAAGGATCTTTGCAGGAGTCTAAATCAATGGAAGACAGTTCTGTCAGGACTATGAAGACTTTCAAGGGAACACAGTTTTCAAGGAAAAGATCAAGACAAAGACTTGTCTAGAATAAGGCAAAAGCCTATGAAGACTGTGAAAGTAGCTACATTCTATTTTAATGTAAACATTGTAAAATGTATTTTATGCATTTTATCAGTCGATAGAAAATAGATGTAGAAATGAGCTGATATATATAGGTTAGCATATCATTGTAGTTAAAAAAAAGTGGAACAAGAACAACACATTAGAGATAGAGAATTATTTTGTAGTGCTTTTCTTAGTTTTATTTTTGTTGTTGTAATCAGCTTGGTTCTAAGACCAAGGTTTATTGAAAGCAAAAATATTCACTAGTGAAAAACCAATCCACTAGTAATTTTTAAAAGATTTGTTTTCAAGTTTCTCTAGTTCTTTCTTTCTGTTTAATCTTTCCAAACACTCAAACATTATTATTGAACAAACTTAAATCCACAAGAATTTGAAATAATTCTTAAGTTTGTATTCAACCCTTCCTTCTATAAACTTCTTGTACTTAAGGGAAATAACATGTTATACAGACATTCATTTTGAGTTGCACTTTTAGTTTTGACACCATCATTTTCATTCCCAATAATCAACTTAAAGAGATGACTTTTGATCCATTTCCTTTGTGGAGGTAAATTTTGAAGGGTTTCGTGACACAAACGCAGCGGAATAAACGCGAAAAATAAATCAAAATAGCGAAACCCTCCGCAGGATCCATGCGAAAACAAAAGATTTAATTCGGAGATAAAGAATAAATACCTTTAGAAGCTTTAACAGTTCATTAATGGAAGATTAATGGAGGTCCAAAGCTTGTTTAATCACCACGTATCCCGCTCTCGCGATCTACGCTCTACGGTATCCACACGAACACTTTTCATGAAGGATTGATGTGTACTAGCACCCGAAAACTTATTCTCTCTCTATCTTCCTCCTCTCTCATAGCGGCTAGGGTTTTGTAAAATCTCTATCTTATTAAATCAGCCCATAAAGAGATTATATAGAGAGAGGAATAAGTTTTCTAATTATAATCCAATTATAATTAATACTAATCCAAAATTCTAAATTATTTAATTAAGTCTCACTTAATTAATTAATTATTAATTTTGGAATTAGTTTAAGTAATTCATTTATTCTATTTATATAATTAATTAAGTCATACTTAATTAATATCATAAATAAAATAAATTACTTATTTAATTTAAATTCATAATTTAAATTATTTCTCCTTCAAGCGTTCTTTGTGTGTGACCCTGTAGGTTATTATTACGTTGGCAACAATTTTAATATCTAATTAAAATTGTAAACAATGAGCGGCATCTAGTAATACATCATTGCTACCCAAGTAATAATAATAAATCGGTGATTCGATTAAGCCTTTCGTGAATAATGTTCCATGTAATATAATCCCTTTAATCTTAATATTATAGATTAAACTCAAGGCATGTCTCGTGTCATCCTCTTCATAATTTAATCTTTATTTTCTTGATAGATGAGTAGACTATTAAAATCAAATCAACATTTGAGCACGGCCGTGCATTTCATAGTCTCACTCAAACAACAGGCCAATAATATCACTCCTAAAATTAGGAGGATTAAATCCCATCTAGATCATTCATATTTCTCATACGATTCATAATATACCCAATGTCCACTTTTATCATCACCCGGTCAAAGGTAACTTTTAATGTAATCAAAGTATATTAATTCTCGTATAGAAATATAATGATTTCAGGTCTAAGGATCATTACACCATTATCACAGTGAGAATTACTTATGACACTTACTTAACATGTAGAATCTCACGGCGGGTCATTCCAGTGCCATGCATTGATACATGCACTTATGTTCTTGACTTTAGTATCCCCATACCTATGACCAATGAGATGTGGTCATCTGTCAAGAAACATACTAGTCTTTGTGCATTATTATTGTCCTTAAATAATAATACTCGACTAGGGAATTTTAGGAATAAGATACTATTCATATAATCTCATTTTTAAGTCACATACTTAAAGATATAGAATACGTATCAAAATTCCAAGGACATTTACTATGCTTTCAATTTATTACGCAGTAAACAAAACATAATAAATAAATAATAATCAATAAAACATAATCCTTAATAATAAATATTTTCCTTAAAATATAAAAAGTATTGTCTCTAGAGCACAATTACTAACAATCTCCCACTTGCACTAGAGCCAATTACCCAAGTATCCAATACTCATGGAACTAGTGTGACTTTCGTGCTTCTGCTGCGACAAAGCCTTAGTCAATGTGTCTGCAATATTATTATTAGTATACACTTTACATATATGTATATCTCCTTGATCATTAATCTCATTAATTAGGTGATATCTCCTAAGTACATGCCCAAACAGCCTCCTTGGCTGCTTCACAAGCATCAATATACTCAGGTTCTATTGTAAAATCAACAATTGTCTTTGCTGTGAACCATTCCAGCATACAACATCTCAATAAAACACAAAGCCAGACAGAAACATTAAATTATCGTTATCTGTCTAGAAACCAGTATCACTGAAACCTCTTACAACTAGCTTCATATCTCCTCCATATAACAAGAATGAATCTTTAGTCCTCTTTAAGTACTTAAGAATATTCTTGACTGTCGTCCAGTGACCTTCACCTGGATTAGATCGGTATCTACTCATCATGGTTAAAGCATACGAGACATCAGGACAAGTACATATCATTGCATACATTATAAAACCAATTGCTGACGCATATGGAATTTTACTCATGCAGTCCCTATCATCCAATGATTTAGGACAAATTTTATTTTGAGATCACTATCCCATGAGACATTGGGACATATCCATTTTAGTCTCTTTGCATTTGAAATCGATGCAAAACTTTGTCAATGTATGTACTCTAAATTAGGCCGATCAATCACCTTGATCTATCTCTATAGATCTCGATCCCTAATATATATGTCACATCACCTAAGTCTTTCATTGAGAAATTATTTCTCAACCAAGTCTTCACAGTTTGTAGAGAAGGAATGTCATTCCCTATTAGTAATATATCATCAACATATAATACTAGGAATGCCACATGGCTCCCACTAAACTTCTTGTAAACACAAGTTTCATCTTCATTCTGAATAAAGTCAAACTCTTTTTGACTATTTCATGAAAACAAATGTTCCATCTCCTCGAGGCCTGCTTTAATCCATAAATGGATCGACGCAACTTACATACATTTCCAGCATCCTTTAGATCAACAAAACCCTTAGGGTGTGTCATGTACACATCCATATCTTCTTCAAGGCTCTCATTTAAGAAAGCGGTTTTGACATCCATTTGCCAGATTTCATAGTCATAGTAAGCAGCTATAGCAAGCAAAATCCTGATGGACATGACCATAACAACTGGTGAAAAGGTCTCATCATAGTCAATACCATGAATTTTCTTGAAACCTTTTGCCACCAATCGTGCCTTATAGGTCTGTACATTAGCATCCATGTCGGTCTTCTTCTTGAAAACCCACTTGCACCCTATAGGTTTTACCCCTTCAGGTGGATCAACCAAAGTCCATACTTGATTAGTATACATGGATTCCATCTCAGATTTAATGGCATCCAGCCATCTCTTAGAATCTGGAGTGTTTATAGTATCTAGGTAGGTGAGAGGCTCATCTTCATCCACAAGCATCACATCACCATCTTGAGTCAAGAGAAATCCATATTATCTCTCGGGCTCATGGCGAATCCTACTAAACCTATGAACACCTGTGTTTCTTGAGCAGTATTATATTTCTTGTACATTCTACTCAGGTTCCTCCACTGGTTCAACGTTATCATGTGGGTCTCAAACTTCATTGAGATCTATTATCCTCCCACTGTCTCTCAGCAGTTCGAGCAACAAACACTTTGTTCTCGGAAGGATTATAGAAAGAATAACCCCTTGTTTCAGTTGGGTATTCCACAAAATTACATTTATCTGATTTTGGTCCTAGCTTGTCATAGATTAGACGTTTCACAAACGCTTCACATCCCCAAATTTTCATAAATGACATGCTGTGACGTTTCTCAGTCCATATCTCATAAGGATTCTTTTGAACCATTTTAGTAGGAACAATGTTAAGTGTATGTGGAGCCGTTTCCAGAGTACAACCCCAGAAACTAATTGGAAGATTTATTGACTCAACATTGATCGCACCATGTCCAACAAGGTGTGATCCCTCCTATCAAAAACCTTTCTTTGATATTTTCTACTTCATCTTTATAGTCTTTGAACTTTTCAAATGATTTGGATTAGTTCTTCAAAAGATACATATATCCGTATCTACTAAAATAATTAGTAAATTTTATGAAGTTAATAAAATCTACCTTTTGTCATTGTACACATATGACCACATACATCACTATGTATAAGTCATACCCATTCAATGATCCCTTCACCATGTCCGGTAAAAGGAGCTTTAGTCATTTTGCCAAATAAGCCAGGATTCGCATCCTTTTGTATAATTCATAATCAAACTTTTCCATGAATGCATCCTTATGTATTCTGAAAATGCGTTTCTCATTAATATGGCCTCAACAACAGTGCCAAAGGCAATATTTTATTTGAGTCACTTTAGAACATATAAATTGTTAATTAGTTGTGCAACATTATAAGGCTCATCATCAAAATAGAATAAACAACTATTGTTATTTAATTAAAATGAAAAAGCCTTTCTTGTCCAAACAAGAAACTGAAATAATGTCTCTGCCAATTGCAAGCACGCTATAACAATTATTAAGTTCTAAATTTTCCTTATAGGCCAAAAATTAAGTAACGAGTTCCTCGAACCAGAGCAACTATCTTTACTCCAATTCCAACCCGATACCTTAAGCTTGACCCTTATTGATCATCATCTTCCGATCTTCCAATTAAGCATGACAGTTTAATTTTCAGTCCCCCAACTTTCCACAGAAGTGACAATCGTCTTCTTTATCAACACCTCATTCAGACTTTAGAGTCTGCTTTAGGGATTGGACTTTGGTTTGACAACGGAACTAGATCAAATCTTCTCCTTGCCTTTCATTTTCCTTTCCCTTTTGCATTCCCTATGTTTACCATCAATATAGTAGTAGTTCATGCATTTATCATATTACTTTCAGCAGTTCTCAACATGCTTAGCAACTCAATGGGTGTTTTACCAATCTTATTCACTTTATTGTTCATAACAAAATAAGAATAATATTTGTCCAAAGATTGTAAGATCAAATCTAACTGTCTCCAGACCAATCTGGAAACTCAAAATATCAATGGTATTCATTATACCCTATAATCTTTAGAACATGTGGTGTAACCGGGTCTCACTCTCCCTACTTGTAAGTGTATAGTGTCCTTTCAAATATATCTTGTGCTCAATCGTTTCATAAGCATCTATATGCTTGTATTGCTTCTTAAGCTCAGCACATATATTTGCGAGCATGAGACATGAAACATCAGTCGCAACATCAATTTGCTTCCAATAAGCACTATGATTTGCACATGTTACATTCTCAACTTTAAGAGCAGGGGAAGAGATTTGACTAATATCGTGGTGCCCGAGGACGATCCTCAAGCTCCTATGTCAGTCAAGGAAATATATTCTCGTCAACTTGTCCTTCTCAAGAACTGATCGCATAGAGAAGTTGTTTGTGTTTATCATTTGATATCTACAATATTAAAGTGCATAAAATAAACTAGGTTGCAAATTTAATATTAATTATGTTTAAGTGATTATGGTATATCATCATATACCTCCCACTATTTTTATCAAACTAATAGCCCTTACTATTAATTTGGAAAGTATATCCCATAATTCTTTCTAGTGAGCCAAGATCCATATTTCGTCATGTCCTAAGTCAACCACTGGAAGTCCTTAGAAAATGATTATTTAGGTAGACAACAGTTGCCAATTATATCATATATAATTCTTGGATAGTTTGGTGAACAACGATTGATCTTATCTATCTAATAGACTTTTAACCAAACTCTATGCTTCTAAGTTCATAATAGTTGAATATAACCGTTTATTTTCACTTATTATGACGACTCAGTTAAGTTAGACCCAATGATACAACGACCGAATATAACCGTTTATATTCGTCGTATCTCACCACGATAGATAGGAGTCCCCTGGCACTGACAGTCCTTCCCCTTATCGATCTAGGATTCGATGAGTGTTCATTCTTTGGAAAGCATCCGAGTAAAACTTAATATTTTGTTAAGGGGTTTTAGAAAATTTATAACGATCATGATCACATCATAAAGAGATCCTCAATTTTTCCTTGAACCAAATATTTCAAATCGACATCTTAAATTGTTCATTTCCCAGGTAGATGGAGGATACCAATGGTCACACTTAAAACCCATCAGCCTTACGAATACGCATATCCGCTTTTGTCAGAAAATCCCAATTATAGATATCAAAAATCCATATTTAATTCCGTGTTTTAAAAATCCATATTTCATAAACACAAGAATCTCATGATCGTTTGTTAATTTTAAAATCTTGAATCGTTACAGATTTTATCTTGTTTAAGCAAACATGGCATGGGTGTCGTATCTAATACATACATGATTAATCAATATTAAGCATGAATCTCAATTATATCTACGCATACATACCAATACATGCAATCATATACATATATGTAATGTGCGTAAATTAAACGTGTTTGGTTATGGCCCCATCCTATATGATATTTCCAAGCTAATGGAAATATCAAGGTCAGTCTATGGTGGTTTTAAAAATACTATCTATTACATGTCTTCTTTCTTCATTGCTCCATCATCCCCTTTTGGATCGCCTCCTTGCTTGCAAGTCTTCATTGATAATTACATTGAATAATAAAAATAAAACTATTCTAATGAAATTACAAGAAGAACTCGAGTTACATTCGAGATAATTAAATTACAATGAATAAACGACATGCAAGTCGTATTTAGAAACCAAAACCATAAATCAAAACCACTATCCTATGGGTCTTTAGGCCATAACCATCCACCATGCTATCATATAACACATATAATATATCTCATATTATATAATCATATCATATAATCATATATAACAAATTTCGAAATTTCAGAAAATTAAAACAGATTTCTGAAGACAATAAATCGCTATTTCGAGGCCCTTAACGACGTCAAAAGCCTTACAGACCCGTCGGTGATAGCATAGCTATCAGTTGTGTTCATTGGCCCGATTCCAGTCAGAAAACACATATCATTTATGAAAATCGGATACAGCAGTCAGATTTCTCCAAATCTGACGGTGTTTCAGAAATCGTATCATATACAATTCTCATAACAAAAACAAGCATATATCATATATATATATACAGAGATACATACAATCATCATATGATTATACATTACATGAATATCATATATTCATAATATATACATACATATACTCAAAATTGTAGAAAATCAAATAATTTTCAGAAAATCATAAATCACCGTTTTGGAGGCTGTAACGACATATAATGGCTTACAGACGCAGATCTGACTATGTCAGTATTGCTCAGTGACCCGATTCCAGTCAGAAAACACATATCGTTTGCGAAAATCGGACAACGGACATAGATTTCAGAAAATCAACGGCAGCCGTTTCAGAATTCGTATCGAATACGATTCCCATAATAAGAACAAACATGTATCATATACATACATCAACACACATAATCATCACATGATTATATATCATAAAATATCATATATTCATAATATATATAAATATATACATATTATATCAATATAAAATCATGATAGATCGCATACATGCTTATATATCAAAAACTGTTAAGCACATAACCGAATTAAAACGTTTCGCAAGTAGCTTTGATACCATTGAAGGGTTTCGTGACACAAACGCAGCGGAATAAACGCGAAAAATAAATCAAAATAGCGAAACCCTCCGCAGGATCCATGCGAAAACAAAAGATTTAATTCGGAGATAAAGAATAAATACCTTTAGAAGCTTTAACAGTTCATTAATGGAAGATTAATGGAGGTCCAAAGCTTGTTTAATCACCACGTATCCCGCTCTCGCGATCTACGCTCTACGGTATCCACACGAACACTTTTCATGAAGGATTGATGTGTACTAGCACCCGAAAACTTCTTCTCTCTCTATCTTCCTCCTCTCTCATAGCGGCTAGGGTTTTGTAAAATCTCTATCTTATTAAATCAGCCCATAAAGAGATTATATAGAGAGAGGAATAAGTTTTCTAATTATAATCCAATTATAATTAATACTAATCCAAAATTCTAAATTATTTAATTAAGTCTCACTTAATTAATTAATTATTAATTTTGGAATTAGTTTAAGTAATTCATTTATTCTATTTATATAATTAATTAAGTCATACTTAATTAATATCATAAATAAAATAAATTACTTATTTAATTTAAATTCATAATTTAAATTATTTCTCCTTCAAGCGTTCTTTGTGTGTGACCCTGTAGGTTATTATTACGTTGGAAATAATTTTAATATCTAATTAAAATTGTAAACAATGAGCGGCATCTAGTAATACATCATTGCTACCCAAGTAATAATAATAAATCGGTGATTCGATTAAGCCTTTCGTGAATAATGTTCCATGTAATATAATCCCTTTAATCTTGATATTATAGATTAAACTCAAGGCATGTCTCGTGTCATCCTCTTCATAATTTAATCTTTATTTTCTTGATCGATGAGTAGACTATTAAAATCAAATCAACATTTGAGCACGGCCGTGCATTTCATAGTCTCACTCAAACAACAGGCCAATAATATCACTCCTAAAATTAGGAGGATTAAATCCCATCTAGATCATTCATATTTCTCATACGATTCATAATATACCCAATGTCCACTTTTATCATCACCCGGTCAAAGGTAACTTTTAATGTAATCAAAGTATATTAATTCTCGTATAGAAATATAATGATTTCAGGTCTAAGGATCATTACACCATTATCACAGTGAGAATTACTTATGACACTTACTTAACATGTAGAATCTCACGGCGGGTCATTCCAGTGCCATGCATTGATACATGCACTTATGTTCTTGACTTTAGTATCCCCATACCTATGACCAATGAGATGTGGTCATCTGTCAAGAAACATACTAGTCTTTGTGCATTATTATTGTCCTTAAATAATAATACTCGACTAGGTAATTTTAGGAATAAGATACTATTCATATAATCTCATTTTTAAGTCACATACTTAAAGATATAGAATACGTATCAAAATTCCAAGGACATTTACTATGCTTTCAATTTATTACGCAGTAAACAAAACATAATAAATAAATAATAATCAATGAAACATAATCCTTAATAATAAATATTTTCCTTAAAATATAAAAAGTATTGTCTCTAGAGCACAATTACTAACAAACTTGTCCTTGGGGATGATGCTTCATAATCATTAGAATTTTTATGATCATTGTGATGTGATTGAGAACCCTCCCCCTGAAACGGAAACTATACTTGAGGATTGTTGAGCAGAGTTATTATCCATTGACTGGTTATCAATTGATGTATTATCAGTCGATTGACGATCATCAACTGATAAGTTATCTATTGATGCATTGACATCAATTGATGACGAATTTTTGGGTACTTGATTTCTTCAAATTTTTACATCATCATCACTTTCTTCACTATTACCAGTTGATTCATGCTCAAAATGCAAAGAGTCATGGGATCCTTCATCAAACAACCCTTAAATTTTCTTATCATCAAAGACTACATGCATAGATTCTATAACAATGTGTAATCTAAGATTGTAGGCTCTTTAAGCCTTGGTTATTATTCCATATCCAACAAATATTGCCTCATCAGCCTTGACTTCAAACTTTCCCAAATTTTCTCCCTGATTTCTTAGGACAAAACATTTACAGCCAAAGACATGAAGAAAATTTACTATTGGCTTCTTGTATTTCTTTATCAATTGATATGGAGTTTTTCCTTGTAGTTGATTGACCATGGAGATATTCTGAATGTAGCAAGTAGTGTTAATTGATTCTGCCTAGAAATATGTGGATAATTTGGCTTCTTCCAATATAGTTCTAGAAGCTTCAATTAAGGTTTTGTTTTTCCTTTCAACAACTCCATTTTGTTGGGGAGTTCTAATAGCAGAGAAGTGATGAGTGATACCTTTTCCTTCACAGAATTCTGTCATTATTGCATTCTTAAATTCAGTACCATTATCATTTCTTATCTTCTTAACCTTCCATTCAGTACCATTATCAACATTCTTCACATGATTGATAATAAATTTACTTGCATCATCCTTGGAATGTAAGAAATGTACCCATGTGTATCTTTTGAAGTCATCCAAAATTACCAAGGCATGTTTCTTTTTGGCAATTGACATAATGTTGAAAGGACTAAATAAATCCATGTGCAATAACTCCAATGGCTTGTCAATTGATGATTTTGACTTTGACTTGAATGATGTCTTCTTTTATTTTCCTTTTTGACAAGCATCACACAAATCATCCTTGGTGAATTCCATCTGTGGAATTCATCTAACCAAATTCTTTCTAACCAATTGATTCATGGCTTTGAAATTTAGATTGGCTAGTTTCTTGTGCCAAATCCTACTTTCATCTGTGTTGGCCTTACTTAGTTGACATGTTATTAAATTTGCCTTCAGAGAATTGAAATCAGCCACATAGACATTTCTTTTCCTTCCTCCAGTTAAGAGAATTTCACCAGATTCTTTGTTGGCTATGATGCATGATCCAGTTGAAAACCACACACCATTTTCATTATCACACAATTGACTATTGCCATATTTAGCATAAACCTTTCTAGGTGCATACATATCAGGAGTATAATTATTGTGCTTGTTTATTCATACATTTCGATTCCTATTCTTTTTCTTTTTCTCATACTTAGGGTGAATGATCTCAACATGTGTTATCTTTTCTAATTTGACTTTTAACTATTTCTTAGATAAGCTACCAATATTGATCTTTTCAACTTTAGTCTCAACTTGATTTAAGGGATCTTTTTCCTTAACAAATTTTATAGGGGTGCTAAATTTGTTCTTCTTGTTAGCCATTAATGGTTTACCTGTCGATGGATACTGAAATGGTTGCTTATCAGTTGATTCAGCATCAATCGATTGATAACCCTCATCGATCGATAGAGGATTAGCAGTCGATTGATCTTTATCCATTGATGTGTTAACTAATGGCTTGTCTATTGATTTAGGAAATTCTCCTAAAGTATCTAAACTCTGAACATCAATGATTTGTTTAGCAGTTTTAGAAGACCTATTCCATTTGTTAATGGTTTTAATTTCCCCAGCTAATTATTCTTTCAATAACTCTTTTCTTTTCAAACTGTTTACTAGTTCATCCCTAACATATTTACTTTCCTTCTTGTACCTTTCTAAACAAATGAGTTCATTTTCAAGAAAAGTGTTTCTCTTAGTTAAGGCATCAATGGTGTTCCTTAACTTGAGATTTTCTTTGTTTAGAGATTTCAAAGTGACATGCAAATTGTACAGTTCATTAGGCATTTCATTTATAGTATTATTGCATCCATCCTTTGATAATTCAAAAACGTTGGTAGCTAATACCTGAATGGATGATGAACTAGCCTCTTCATTTTCATGATTGGTCATTAGTGCTAGATTGATAAATTCTTCAGAATCACTATCTTCATTAGCCCAGTTCTTTTCCTCAGTTACAAAAGCCTTTTCTCTTTGTTTGAGAAGGTCAAAATACTTCTTTTTATAGTCAATGTCATCATATGATTTTGCCTTCTTCTCTTGCTTTGGCTTTCTGTACTCATTGGAGAAATGACCAGCCAATCCACAGTTAAAACATTTGAACTTTGACCTGTCAACCAAATTCTTATTTTGATTGTCATTTCTAAAATGGGATCCAGGCCTTGAGCATTTAGATTCATCTTGAATTTTAGCTTTGAGAATTTTCTTGACAGAAAAGCAAGGTGCTCATTAATTTCATCTAAATCATCCTGGGTGCATGCTTCAATTTCTTCACATTTGCCCTTTCCTTTTCCTTTGGATGATTATTTAACAGCATCACCAACCATCATGATAGATCCATCTACACAACCACTTTCCTTCTTGTCTTCATTTCCCTTGACCATCAAAGCCACAGTCTTTTCTTTTCTTTGATTCTTCTCAATCTCCTCATCCTGTTAAATTTCCAACTCATATGTCTTAAGAATACCATAGAGTTTTTCAAGAGTGTAGTCCTTGAAGTCCTGAGATTGTCTAATAGAAATAGTAATTGGTTTTCATTCCTTTGGAAGAGATCTAAGAAATTTCATATTTGTATCTTCAGTTGCATAAACCCTACCATATAGGTTTAGTCCATTTAAAAGCTTTTGGAACCTACTATAGGTATCATTGATGGACTCACAACTCTTGAAATGAAAAGATTCATATTTTTTAATCAGGATTTACATTTTATTTTTCTTGACTTGTTCAGTCCCTTCACACAGAGTCTGAAGAGTGTCCCATACTTTTTTTGATGAAGTATAGTTTATCACATTATCAAACATATCTTTGTCTAGACCATTGAACAAAATATTCATGGCCTTCTTGTTCTTGAGCACCTCTTTTTCATCTTCTTCAGTGAACTCAGTGATGAGTTTAGGGTCATGTTTGTCAAATGTAGGAGATCCATCTGGGTTTACACATGTGACCAGCTTCATGGGAACATGATGAATTTTTTCTATGCAGTTAACATATGAAGGATCAAGAGAAAGTAGATGCATGTGTATTTTAACTTCCCATGCAAAGTACTCATTTTTTTTCCAACACTGGAATCTTTACACCTGAATCTTTTTGGCATATTGACTTGTTCTTGATCTTAAACTTTTTATATATTGAAAGACTTGCTCTTATACCAATTATTATTCCCTAGAAAAATGTCAATATTTGTAGGGGGTTGAATACAAATTTTCAACTTTTAAAACTTTATGAGTTTTCTTGATAATGTTTAAGATAGTTTAAAGTATGAACAATTAAAGATAAGATAAGTATTTGAACAAACACAAGATGTTTACAAATTACCGATGGATTGGTTTATCCATCAGTGTATATTTTTGCTCAAATGATCTACATTATTAAAACCCAGCTACATTTACAAGGTTAGAGAAGAAAATCAACTGTTCTTACAAGTGCTCTAAGGCTGAACAGTTGATTCTTAAAAAAAATCTAACTCACACACTCTAATAATGTTACCACACTTATTTATATTACACAAGTGTGTTTACAATCTCAAGAATAGCAAAGCAAAACTAACTATTCTAGAAATGTTACTAAACTATCCTTCCTATATGTCTATTTCGATTTTGAGAAATATCTTCTTTTCAGAAAGGACAGCTTCAATATGACTATTCACAGTCAAGCTAAACTATCTTCCATAGGTATGTTTTATGTCTTGTTGTGCAGTCCCTATCAATTGATAATTTGCTGTTAGGAATATCAATTGATTCTTCCTTGTATCCATCAACTGATATTCTTCTTCGATTGATCTTGATATCCATCGATTGATAATAGCTGTTGACTTATCGATTGATAGATGTTATCAATCGATATATCAATCGATGGTCCTTCATATCAGTTGATGATCTTCAATCTTTGACTTGACTTTGTATCAATTGATCTTCTATCCGTTGATGCCTCCATATCAATTGATCATCCTTCACTTGTACAATTTTCTTGTCTTTAAATAATTACAATTTGACAGTCTAAGTTATACATCAATTGATGACCAATATAAATCGACTCTAGTATCAATTGATGAGAAAATTATCAATCGACTAAAGTCATATCAATTGAAATAGACTAAGTACATCTATACTACCATCCATATTATCAATTAATTAACATAGACATGTCTCAATTGATAAATGGTTTCCTGATCAATCGATATATATAATTTTCATATCAATTGATCAGTTACAATAAAATATAATTCTATGATTCTAAGGTTTAATGTTATCATCAAAGCTACATACATTCTTAACAGAAATTAAGTAATTAAGTTGTTGATACCATTTTGATGAAGGACAACTTCTTGTAATTTATAATATAAATATGATAATATATATAACTTGGGTAAATGAAACGCTGAACACCCACTACCCCAAGGGTTTCCCAATCATAGAAGGGAGGAAAGCTCTAGATGACAATCTATAAGAGATTTTCAATTCAATATTCAAAGATATTCCCAATAATCACGTTTAAATAATTTATGAGGGATTACTTCATATCACTTATATAAGGAATAAAAATCCTAATAATAACATAATGGACTAAGACCCATAATCAATTGGGCTTATTACAAATAAGCTACATATTTAATAATCTACTAAACCTACATATAAAACATATAAATAAATATACTATTTATCTTTACACTAAACAAACATAATCTAATTAATAGCATATATATTAAATTTTTATTCTCGTTCCTTGTCATTAGTGTAGTGCTACTAGACCTGGTAAATCGTTCATGTCGTGTATAATTGTCGTGTATTTTCGTGTTTCGTATATTTGATGGGTAGAACTGGAAACGAACATGATTTTTTTTTCAATTAAACGTAAACGAAATGACACAATGTAGTACACGAAAATGAAAAAATATGAAATGTACATGAAATAAATATGAACTATGAACTAGTACACGAAAACGAAAAAACATGAAATATAGTCGAAATAAATATGAACTAGTACACGAATTGGTACACGAAATATCAAAATTTACATTTCTTGTCCAAATTCTGGCTAAAACATAAGCCAAAGTACATAAAATTTGGATACGGAATATATATATAATATTTATTATGTAATATTATATATATATAATTTATTATAAATTTATTATATTTATTTATTTATTTCGTGTAACTCATGTTGTGCCGTGTACTTGAGGGATAAACCCAAAACCGACACTAAATCTCGGTCATGTATTTTCGCGTCGTGTACTCAAAATCGAAAAACAAACACTAAATTTTCAAAATCGAAAAACAAACACTAAATTTTCGTGTCGTATGAAAAATTATCGGGTCTAAGTGCTACTATCACCTAAGATTTTTCGCACAAGAATTTAGAATCAGTGTTGAAATCTAATTTATTTATTTATTTATATACTTAAGACATCTCTTTCGTATAACTTATAAAAAGCAAGATATTTAAAAATTACTATTTCATCAATTAAAGTACCTTATGGTATCAAAAACCCATATATTATGGGTTTGAGATATGGGTTTTAAGATATAAAATTTTCAATCAAACACCAAATATGGATTTGGAATGGACAAAACCATACCTGATACCTAGATATTACGAACCAAACAACCCCTGTAAAATAGGTTAGCATGCATGGGTCACCAGGTTTTGCAGAAGAGCCAGAGGTATATTCCCGCACTGGCAAAATAATAGACCATGGCAACAACACAAAAATTTCAGTACCTGTCGGCCGTCGCAATGACTGTCTGACCAAGGCAAGATTGAACAACTCCTTGATGTTTTAATACCGGTAGTATTGGAAGATATGATGGACTTTCTTCACCTGCATACAAAATTAGGGTACAAGTATATACATTGTATAAACCAATTCTTCTGCACAACCATGCAAGCAGAACCAATAATTAAGAAGAACGTGCATATGACTAGAATCAGCTGACCCTCAGCCAAGGGAAAACGGATTCATCAATTAGCAGCTGATAGCAATTTACAAGGTTTACCAAATCCACTAAATTTAATTACCATAATCTAGCGATAATATGCAAATCTACAGTCACAAATGCTGTTCTTCCTTGGAAAAAGGAAGACACGTTACCGATAAAAACTATTTTCACTCTCTGCCCAAATTAAATCACTTTGCTTTCTACAACAAATGAAAATGCACAACCATAGCTTCACAGGGCCATACTAACTTCTGCCAAGATCATAACCATAGCTTCACAGGACCATTCTAATTTCTGACAAGATCTATCATTTTTTTTTCAAAAGACCTGCAAAACAAATGGTAAAAGTTAGCAATTGCGTTTCTGTGCATCTAAGTGAAGCAATGTGGTCGGACCAATCATATACATTCCATAATACAAACTCGATTTGTATGGGTAAGTGGTAACACAAAATCATCCACCCTAATTATAAACCGAAACCATGTAGCAAGAAAAAAATTCTAAGGCGAAATTGACTTGATATAAATACAAAGGTCAATACTGTACCACTAAAAGCAGTAGCTAATTTCTTAACATCCCACTTAAAAATGTGGCCTTCAAGGAAAACATAAGAAACTGAAGTTTGTACTTTGTTATTAACTATTTAAGAGTTGCTGCAAACTACAACTTTATGGTGTTGTCCACACTCAATTGTCTTACATAATAAATCATTATTTTAAGATAACAAGGGACTTAAAGCCCTAGATTAAACGTATATTATGTAAAGTAATTTATATTAATACAGATGTATATGAAGAATTAATTTTCCCATATAAATTAATTATCTACTGAAGAATTAAATTTTGCTGAATTAGGTCGAACCGTCGAACTTGATCAACAACCTTTCTTAGAATACTAAAGCCTAAATTTCAATTTCATCTAAAGTGTGAGCTTTAATACCCAAAACAAAATGAGCAAAATGGAAAAGGCAATGTAGAATGATACAATTTTCAAAAGGGAATTAGGTTAATAGAAAGCAATCCCTATAATTATCTTTCCTTTATAATTCATTTAATTCAATTCCTCGATATTTAATTTTATAAAAATTAAGTACAAGCTTATCAGTAAACATTATATAGGAATATTTAAGTTAGAGGAAACATATCCGGTACCTCTAATCAGATATCCGAACACTTCTCGGCAAATAACTACATAAATCAAAGCCATCCAACTGTCTAACATATAAGGTTGAGCATTATGCTTTCAGATTGTTAATCTTACTAATTAACTATCAGGGTTGCACCATAGTTACATAAACCTCAAAGAGGAAAACTTTTAAAAGGTCCATTGCATCCCAATAATCATGAAATATGCCCAAGAATGCACGAAACAAAGATTAAGAAACACAACATACTCAGTAACTGAACAATAATATTTTATACTTCAGACCATGCCATATTAGGTCAACCTTGAAGGAAGCACATTATGTTAGCTGTACAATATTAATCTATTAGGCGTAATGGGCACTTTACACACCGACATGAAAAATCAATGCTTGATGGTTCTTATGACAAAGATACCATCTAGATATTATTAATCCTATATTTAAAAGAAGATTAAGTTTACATAAATAATCGGCTAAGCCAAACACATACTTTTAGGGTAAATATAGCAACAAAACTTGAATCTAAGTGGCCAAGAACAGATAATTAAAAAAAGGAATCAATATATTACTAGGAACACTGGGTGGAAAAAAAATTTCAGCAACCTAAAAAATTAACAGGCATAATATCTGAAGATTGCAGAAGGATCAAGATGAAAGTTGTAATACCTGAATCAAGTACATGCCAATCCTAGGTGTTAGTCCTTCATCAGATCCTACTCAGATGAACTGCTGCTACCGGAGTCTGTTATTATATATATGTGTGTGTGTGAGAGTGAAAATTAAAGAAGGTTAATTGCTAAATAAAGAAACATTAACAGCAGGCTCTCCATAAACTTGGAACAAACAGTAAAAGAGTTTCAAACAATACCAGTAGAAGTTGAGCCAGAATTTCTGCTAGAGCCACTTGATTTACTAGCTTGACTTGTGTTTTTGGTCTGATTTTCATGTCTGAATGGACATGGCTTCAATGTTGCCTTTTCATCTAAAAAAACAGCAAGAGTTCAGATCCAATCAAAGCAAAAGATATTGATTTTTGTAGTATATGAAAAATGCCAAATATAATGTATTATCATTTTAGGTAATTTACCTGTTTTAGTTTCGTCCACAAGGTCTACAACTGGGGCTGGATTCTGTAAATAAATAGGAGGATGATGCATTAACTAACTCAATCTCATAGGAAACGTATTCAAAACATGACTAAGAAATTACCTCGTTCTGATCACTCCGCTCAACAGCAGGCTTAGCTTTGCTAGCAAGTTCAGCATTTTTTCTGTTTTTGCTCAAATACTTTTTGTAGTTGATTAGAAATCTATCAAGCTCCCAGAGTGTTTCCGTATCAAAACTATTAATATCCACTTCTATCTCATCATCATGTTGACAAAGAGATGAGTTCCTCTTCTTAATGATATCAACCACACTCTCCAGCTTCTCAGCTGGTAAAGATTGCAAATTTGAGCTAAGCTTTTGCTTTTCAGCATATGTCATTTCCCTTTTATTAGGATCTCTAGCCTTAGGCTTCTTTGGAGCAGCGGGCCTTCCTGGATGACCAAGATTTACCAGTTTTGTGTTGAGATCAGCAGAAGGAGTAATGGATTCTGACCTCTCCAAAACCCTTTTTGTTTCAATTGGTGGCTGTTGTGGCGTATGAGCCTTCTTAGCTGTAGGTGTAGTTAAACTACCCTCACGATCCACCACAATCTTCAACTCTCGCAAATAATCAGCCTCGATAACAGCCCATTTTTCCTCGAATATCTGTAACAGCTGCTCAGCCATAACATAAACATCCTGTCCTTTAGGATTGTAAGTCATAGCATTCCGAAACGTAAGTCTAACATCCTCCGCAAATTCAATTGGGGTATCGTAAAAGTTCTTGTTAAGCCTAGACTTCACAGTACCCAAATCCATCGGCTCCTTAATAATATCAAAATAATCATGCAAACCAAGAGCTTTTGCATCAACAGGTAAATTAAACACCCACCCATGTTTATGCTTCATCAACTTCTCAAGCAAACCATTACAAGTCTTAAAGAACTGAGTCTTAATCTTCCCCAAATCAACCCCACCTTGTTTCTTCCCACTCCCTTTTGTCTTCTTATCCACCGGCGGAATCTTATCTTTACCTAACAGAAACTCAGAATTCTGATAAAACTGATTCACCTTCGGAGTCCTCTTCTCTTTCTCCACACTCTCAGTCCCACCTTGACTATTTCCCACCACAGACACACTCAACTGATTCAACGGCCTACCCTCCTCCACCTCCTCACGCACACGCTTCTTCCTCACCCCATCTATCTCTTTGGCCTCAATTCTCCTCATCCACTTCCTCACCAAATCAAGCTCACCTTGTAACTTCCTCCTACACTCCCTCACCTCCTTCTTACTCTTCGAAGCTAAACTTATCGTAACTCGATTCTCCTCCCCCAAAACCCCAAACTTCCCACCTCCATCACCACAAAGTTCCTTCCTTTTCATCAAATCACTCCCACCCAATTCATAACTTTCCTTTTGCATCATCACATTTGTTTTCACACCTTTAAATGACTTTCTTTTATAAACCTTACTTGGTTCTTCACTCTCACCATTCATAGATTCCATACATACATACAATACATACAATTCAATACCCTAGTCCCTACCTACACACAATAATCAACACAAATAATTATATATAAACCCTAACACACACAAACATATACAAAACACAAACATATATACATATGATGAATGACATACAACATAGTTAAGAAACCATACCTTAAAAGTGCATGTCCTAACGATTTGCTTCACTGTCTCCACTACTTATTGTGTCAACGCACCGTTGGTGAGCTGAGTGATTAGTTCACGCGTTTATATGGGACGTTTAGGTAACGTACTGATCCAACGGCTGGTAATAGTGCGTGAGTTGAGAATCAAAGGACTAGATTATTTGGACACAAAAGTTGGACCTCGGGAATGTCGTCAAGATATTCAACCAATTCGCAGGGGTGGCGCGTCATTCTACGAGCTACAGTATGTGTGGGCCCGATATAGTTGGTCTATTCAATGAGGCCCAATGCAGTATATTGTTCATACAATTGACGAATTGGATAATAACTAACAGATTTTATATGCTTATTTACCATTTAAACCCTGTGTTATTAATAATATACAATTCAAACCCTTTTTTAATATATTTAGTAAATTTAACCCTACGTTTTTTAACTATTTACAATTGAAACCTTTTTTAAAATAATTAGTAAAATTTTAAAATAATTAGTAAATTTAACCCTATGTTTTTTAACTATGTACAATTAAAACCTTTTTTAAAATAAATAGTAAATTTAACCCTACGTTTTAAAACATTTAGTAAATATAACTTTGACTTTTTAATTTCGGAATAAAATAAATTTTATATCGAAAAAGTATTTTCGAGAATATATTCACCGAAGAATATTTTTGAAAATAAATTAAATTCGGTGATGAACATTCATGAATATATTGAGTGGGAAGTGTGATGGCAAGATGGAATAATATAAACACATATTAAAATTTTATTGAACATATATAATATATTATACATATAGATATATTAATATAGAAAAGAACATCTAAATATTCATTTTATAAGAAAAAAATCATAATAATTGCAAATATATATTATGTTTAGATAATATTTATACAAAAAAATGACATTAGTGAATTTGACGAATATTTATTCAAAATTTTGTCGTAAAATTTATTTTATTCCGAAATTAAAAAGTCAAGGTTAAATTTACTAAATGTTTTAAAACGTAGGGTTACATTTACTATCTATTTTAAAAAAGGTTTCAATTGTACATAGTTCAAAAACATAGGGTTAAATTTACTAATTATTTTAAAAAAGATTTCAATTGTAAATAGTTCAAAAACGTAGGGTTAAATTTATTAAATATATTAAAAGAGTGTTTGAATTGTATATTGTTAATAACACTGGGTTTAAATTATATTTAAGCCGATTTTAAAAGATTATGATTCATTTTAATTTTTACAATTCGCGCAAAAAACAGGTCTAAATTTAAAAGGATAAATTATTTTATTAAATTTATTTCAATTATATGTTATTTAAAATTTTAACTAAAATATAAATAATATAAACAATTTACATATATGTAGAAAAAAAATTATATAATGAAAATGAGTTATAATCTTATTTATAACTAACAAATAATAATAGTAATTTTGTGTGTACTTTTCAAACTAATAATATAAATATTTAATTTTGAGATATTATTAACGAGATTAGAATATTAAATCTTTGATAACATTTTATATAACATAAATAATAATAATTTTGTTTGTATTTTTCAAATTAATAATATAAATATTTAATTTTGAGATATTATTAATGAGATTCGAATATTAAATCTTTGATAACATTTTATCAAATATTTGTGTGAATTTTTGCCAATCGTGTCATAATATTCTCTCCTTCACAGCAGGACTCAAGCAACAAATAAAGAAATTATAGTTTGAGATCCGTCTTTCGGTTGCAATATGGAGCACTTTAATATTTTTCTAAATTTTTGATTAAGTAAGACTTTATATTATGTTCCTTTGTTTCGCTCAAGTAAGACTTATATGCAATATTAAAAAATAATTGTGGTTTTGTTTAAATCGTTATTAATTCGATTTTTGATTTGCTATAATTCGTCTTCTAAATTTTTGTTATGCCATTTACTTTATCAAATCTTCATTTTTCATGTGAACTTCATATTGTTATAGATTAAAAACTAGGGTGTAGTTAATGCGATGTGTGTCGGATCTTAACGAGTTTTAATGGCTGAGCTTGTGTTTCGTAGCTTAATATTGCTCTCACAAGATGCCTACGTATCTCAAACGTATTGAGAATCAAGCCAAAACGTAGTTCTAAGAATAAGGGGTTAGGCCTTTTATATAGACGTGGAGAGTCTAAGAATTAGAGTAGAATTAGGAATCCTTGGTGGGCAAGCCACCTCCTAGAAGGATTCCGGTTCATAGAAGTAGTTTCCAAGTAGGAATATATTTTCTTGTTCATTGAGGTGTCTTGGAGGCTACTCCTTGGAGTAGTTTCCATGTAGTTGGACATAATTAACTAGCTGTATATTTAGTCAATTAATTAATTATGAATTTATTTACTAACTAGGGTATCAAGCCTCATTAACTAGGTCTCTCTTTTGGATCGAATTAGGTCTAATTAATGCCAAATTAATTTTGTCTTTAGGGCTTATTTTCAGCCCATATCACATATATTGTTAAAAAATTTAATTATTGCTAAATACAAGTTAAAAATATCTCATATTTTATATTTTTTCAATTTTATAATCATGTTTATTGAAAAACGACGTCAACCAAACAAATCTACTTTTATTAAAACCGGGTCACAAAATCGAATACAAGAGACAAACAAAGATTTTACATGACAAAATCAATAAGTATAATTATTTTTGAGTTTTAATTGTTTTTATAAAAACAAGTATGATTACTTTACAAAAATTTAAAATTCAAGAACAATGGCACGCACATAATTTAAAATAGTTTAAAAATAATATTGTTATGGATTACGAAACACAAGTACGACCATTAAAACTCGATAAGTTCCGACACTCTAAGCAATTATTATAACCTACTTTTTAATCCATAACAATATTTTTTTGTTCAAAAAAATATTGTTATGGATTAAAAAGTAGGTTATAATAATTGCTTAGAGTGTCGGAACTTATCGAGTTTTAATGGTCGTACTTGTGTTTCGTAATTTAGTTATGCTCTCACAAGATGTCTACGTATCTCAGTGCGTATGAGAATCAAGCCAGATGTAGTTCTAAAAATGATGAGTTAGACCCTTTATATAGAGGTAATGTTAGTATTTGTGTCCTAGAGACAATAATTTTAATGTTTTATTGAAAATAATTAAGAATTATGTTATGTGATTATTTAATTAATATTTATTATGTCTTTATTTACTGCATCATAAATTGAAAGAATAATAAATGTCCTTGAAATATTAATACATAATATAAGTCTTTAAGTATGTGACTTAAAAATGATATTATATGAATAATATTTTATTCCTAAAATTCCCTAATCAAGTATTATTATTTAAGGACAATAATAATGCAATAAGACTACTATGTTTGTTGACAGATGCCCACATCTCATTGGTCATAGGTATGGTGATACTAAAGTCAACAACATAAGTGTATGTATCAATACATGACACTGGAAAGACCCGTCGCGAGATTCTACATGTTAATAAGTGTCATAAGAAATCTCACAGTGATAATGATGTAATGATCCTCTGACTTGAAATCATTATATTTCTATACGAGAATTAATATACTTTGATTACACTCAAAGTTACCTTTAACCAGGTAATGATAAAGGTGGACATTGGGTATGCTATGAATTGTATGAGGAATTTGAATGATAGATATAGGATTTAACCCTCTAATTCTATGAGTGATATTATTGGCATCTTGATTGAGTGAGACTATGAAATGCATGGTCATGCTCAAATATTGATTTGTTTAAATAGTCTACTCATTGATCAAGGAAACCAAGATTAAAATGCCTCGAGTTTGATCTATAATATAAGGTTAAAGGGATTATATTACATGAAACATTATTCACGAAAGATTTAATTGAATCAATAATTATTATTGTTACTTGGATAACAATGATGTATTACTATATGCCACTCATTGTTTATAATTTTATTATTAGATAATAAAATTATTGTCAACGTAATAATAATCTAAAGGGTTACACACCAAGAACGTCAAAACGGAAGTTTATTTAAATTACGAATTTAGATATATTATTATTTATTCAAATTTATTTATTGAATTAATTAAGTGGGACTTGATTAATTATATTATAATTTGGATTTAATAATAAGTATTATTATTTATTCAAATTTAATTATTCAATTAATTAAGTGGGACTTGATTAATTATATTAGAATTATGATTTAATAATAATAATAACCCAAAATCAGAATGGATTTTGGAAAGCACATGGATTAGGGTTAGGCCCAAAATCTCTCTCTCCCCTATATATACATAATGATGTATCGTATTAGGGTTAATCATCAGATTTCATTTTAGAGAAAAACCCTAGTTGCTCAACACCAAGAGAGGCTAGAGAAAAGAAGAGAGAGATGAAAAGCCAAGCAATTCGGCTAGTTCCAACTCCGGTAATCGTTGAACGATCTGTCATTCGTGTGGACTTCTTTGGAGAGCAAATCTTTGCAACAAAGAGCTACTGTGATTCATTTTTTTGGACCTCCATTAAACATCATACGGAAAGCTTTGTTAAGGTATAGATTTCTTCACCATAATCATCCAAAGTTATACATGGATCCTGCGGTAGGGTTTCGGTTTTTATCGATTTTACGTTAATTCTGCTGCGTTTTCATGCACGAAACCCTTCACGTAGAGAGTCTAAGAATTAGAATAGGTTTAGGAACCTTGGTGGCCAAGGCACACTCCTTAAAGGATTCTGGATACTTCTTGTGATAGAAATAGTTTCCATGTTTGAATATATTTCCTTGTTGATTGAGCTGTCTTGAGTGTTTTCTTTAAAGGTCGTGGGCCTTTCTAATGTTTCTGATAATGGTAACTTTCTTACCTTACTTTTCTTTTTTCTCGATTTTTCCGAGTCCAATTTTTTATTTCCTTGTTTGTTTTGCAGCTGCTGAAAACATCAATTTTCATTTGGGCGTGGGCTCGCGAGGCTCTTGAAGGCCCAATCTTCCGGGATTTCTTCAAACTTGCCAAGGGACCCAAAGCAAGGCTAGGGGGAAGAGGCCTCGTGAGGAGGAGGAGGATCCGCTTACAGCAGCGTGGAGGCCCAGCTGGGGCATAAGGAAACAAGACATCGTCGTCGGGAGTACCTTAAACTCCGTCGACTGGTCCATGAATGGAATTCCTTCGGCTGATAAGGCCAAGATTGTCCTGAAAATGGACATTGAAGAGGCCGAGATTCTTAGAGCCCAACTTGTTGCTATGGTAAGGCCCAACCTTTTCTTTTAATTTTATTCATACTTGGTCATTTTTTGTGTCTTTCCACCTTTGGACTTGAATTCCTGTTGAATAGGTCAATACTTACTTCCAGACCATGGCCCATCAAGCCAAGACTTGGATCAGGAGTTGATAGCAGCGCATGCTGAGCTGCAAGGGATTAGGGCCGAGAAGAAGGCCTTGATCGACAAGTATATGGAGTCGGAGGAATTCTATGCTTTCATTGATAAGCATGATGACCTGGTTTTTGCGATTGTCAGTACCCAAGCTTGAGGCAAGTGTCTAAACGCTATCTTGGCTAAGCATCCGGGCTTGTTTAATCCGGCTGACTTCCCTGCTCCCATTGGATAGCCTTTGGCCTTGAATTCCACCACCTGTGAGGATAAATTTGGTGATATTTCGGATGGTGAGGCCTTGGATGAATACGATAAGATATTTGACTCTTCCAACGCAAGCTTCATCCCTTTTTTATTTTCCTTAGGCTCAAAAGCCTTGATTCTTGGGGATACATGTGATATTTCAACTGAAACCACTATCTCGGTTCCATAAGCTAATAAGAATGAAGTTGCATAAGTGATAACTTTGTGAGTGGTTCTATATGCCCAGAGTATTGGCAGAAGCTCATCTACCCAGGTGTTAGCTGCGCGTTCAATTCATTTCTTGAGCCCATCAAGGATGATTCGATTAGCTACTTCAGCCTGCCCATTTGCTTGGGGGTGTGCCAAAGAAGTAAAGCGTAGATCGATGTCATTATCATTGCAATATTTCTTGAATTCTTCATTATTGAATTGTGTTCCATTGTCTGTGACCAAGATTCGTGGTATTCCGTACCGGCATATGCTGTTTTCCTCGAAGAATTGAGCTACTTGCTTGGTGGTTATCTTGGCCAGTGGTTTAGCCTCAATTCACTTAGTGAAATAATTGATCGCAACGATCAAAAACTTCCTTTGTCCACTAGCCATCAGAAAGGGCCCAAAGATGTCCATTCTTTACATTGCGAAAGGGATGGGGGACTTGATAGACGTCAATATCTCAGGAGGTCGCCAGACAACTGGTGCATGCCTTTGGCATCTATCACACCTTCTCACATACTCTTTTGAATCTTTCAACAAGTTAAGCCATTAAAAGCCTAGATGGGTAATTTTGTGAGCCAAAGCTCTGCCCCCAAGTGTTGGCCACAAATTCCTTCATTTACTTCCTTCAAAGTCTCATGGGCTTCATCCGGCCTTAGACATTTCAAGTATGGAATAATAAAAGATTTTTTATAGAGAATTTCATCGATAAGAGTGTACCTTAATGCCCTCATAGTAAGGTTTCTGCCTTCCATAGCATTGACAGAAGTCCACCTAGACTGAAGGTGGGCTTTAATTGGATCCATCCAGCAACTGCCCATATTTATCAGGGCTACCAGCTTTGCATTGATGCTGGGGGTCTTCAAGACTTAGAAGTAGATACTTCCCATATGTTCGTCCACTTCTGATGACACAAACTTTGATAAGGCATCGACCTTTACATTCTCTTATCTAGGAACATATTCCATCTGACATTCTTCAAACTGAGTCATTATAGATTTTACTAGTAGGAGGAATTTAACCATGTCTTCTTCTCTTACTTCAAACTCTCCATTCACTTGGGATATGACCAACTTTGAGTCCCCACAAACTTTAAGGTATTTGGCATTCAGTGCCTTGGCCAAACTCAAGACAGCTATCAGAGCTTCATATTCGGTTTTATTATTGGTCGTTGGAAATCAAGCTTAATAGCTTACTCAATGACGAACCCTTCGGGGCTTTGTAGTACCAAACCTGCTCCACTAGATTTTGTTTTTGATGCCCCATCAAAATTGAGCACCCAATATTTTTTGGGAGCATGTTCTTCTTCTTCCTTTTGGGGTGTTTCCTCCCAATCATGTCCCCCGACTTCTTGGTCGTTGATGGTACATTCGACCACGAAGTCAGCAAGAGCTTGAGCTTTAATGGTCGTTCGAGACTTATACTTGATATCGAATTCTCCTAGCTCTATGACCCATTTAATCAATCTTCCACTTGCCTTGGGGCTATGTATGATGTTTCTCAAAGGTTGATCAGTTAACACCTCGATCGTGTATGTTTGAAAGTAAGGCCACAACTTTCTTCAGGCCATCACCAAGGCTAGTGCAAACTTCTCAATCTTGGAGTAGTTAAGTTCCGCTCCATACAAGACCTTGCTCACATAATAAACAGGCTTTTAAATATATTTTTCTTCCTTTACAAGGACAACACTCAGGGCCTTTTCAGATACATCCAAATACAAGTATAAGATGTACTCAGGACTAGGTTTAGCCAACATCGAGCTTCAGCCATATATTTCTTCAGTTTCTTGAAAGCCGCTTGACTTTCTTTTGTCCACACAAAATCTTTTCCTTTTTTCAATGTCTTGAAGAAAGGTAGGCATTTATCCCCAAACTTCAAGATGAACCTTCTTAGGGCCGTAACTCTTCCTGTCAATTTTTTGACATCTGTTACTGTCTTTGGGGGTTCCATGTCGAGTATAGCCTTAATTTTGTCAGGATTGGCCTCAATCCCCCTTTTAGAGATCATCATTCCCAATAATATTCCAGACTCTATGCCAAAGGTGCATTTCCAAGGGTTTAACATCATTTTGTGGTGCCTCAGTACTTCGAAAGCCTATCTAAGGTGTTCAATGTGATCTGCCTTATCAAGGCTTTTAACTAGCATATCATCAACATAAACCTCAATGGTCTTTTCAATGAGATGCTTGAATATTTTGTTAATTAGCCTTTGATAGGTGGCTCCTGCATTCTTTAACTCAAAGGCCATAACAAGATAACAAAATACACCAAAGTCAGTGATGAAAGATACCTTGGCAATGTTCTCATCGTGCATTCTAATTTGATTGTATCCACTAAAGCCATCCATGAAGCTTAACATCTCATGTTCTGCCGTGGCATCTATAAGTGCATCGATCCTTGGGAGATGGAAGCAATCCTTTGGACATGCATCATTCAAATCAGTAAAGTCTACACACATTCTCCACTTTCCATTGGATTTCTTGACCATCATAGGGAGCCATTCGAGAAAGAGATAGAGAAATCGTTAGTAAAATTGTAAGTAAGAATTAAAAGAACTTTTAATCTCACTATTTATATTTATTGAGTTCCAAATCAATTTCTTACTCAAACTAGAACTTAATCGACCATTGGAAGAAAACTAAAAAGTAGAAATTACCAATTTTGGCAATCGACTGTTATACATACAGAAATGTATGTATTAATCAATTGATAAAATAAGTAATCAACAGCTAGAAATTGTACAGGTCGATTGATTGCATGGACTCTAAAAATTCCGGGTCATCGATTAATAACTAACTTTTCCATCGACAGGAACTATTATCCATCGATAAATAAATATATCATCAGTTGATATATTTATATATCGATAGCTGCAAATATCCATTGATAAACTAATATATCACCAATTGATATATTTATCTATCGATAGCTTCAGATATCCATTGATATGTAAAATGTTTATCAATTGATTATGCAAGAACCAATAGATTAACATAGTCAATGGCTACAAACTAAAACAAACATAAATAAATAACTTGTCAAAAATTTAATAGATTAAACATAGTTAATCATACCTAAATCACAGACCAATCTATTAAAAGTAGATTCATATAATGGTTTGGTAAAAATTTCAGCAAGTTATCTTTCATTAGGGACCAAATGTAATTCAATAGTACCATTCATTACATATTCCCTAATGAAGTGATACCTTATGTCAATGTGCTTGGTTCTGGAATGTTGCACAGGATTTTCTGTTATCGCAATGGCACTTGTGTTGTCACAGAAAATAGGAATGTTGTTCATGATGAACCCATAGTCAAATAGTTGATTCATCATCCATAATATTTGTGCACAACAACTTCCAACTGCAATATATTCAGCCTCTGCAGTAGATGTAGACACTAAATTTTGCTTCTTGCTAAACCATGATACAAACTTATTTTCTAGAAATTGACAGATGCATGTGGTACTTTTTCTATCAATTCTGCAACCTGCATAGTCTGCATCTGAATAACAAATTAGATTAAATCCAAGTCTCTTGGGTACCAAATTCCAAGATTTAATATTCCTTTGAGATATCTGAATATTCTTTTTATTGCAATCAAATGAGATTCTCTAGGATCAGCCTGAAACCTAGCACAAAGATATGTAGCAAACATTATGTTTGGCCTACTTGTAGTTAAATAAATTAATGAGCCAACAATGCCTCCATAACTTGAAATGTTCACTTTAGCTTCCTTAGTATTCAATTCAAGTTTAGTTGCAGTAGCCATGAGAGTTTTTGCAGAAAAACATTCATTTAAATCAAATTTCCTTAATAAGTCAAAAATATATTTGATTTGATTTATGAAAATATCATCTTTAACTTGTTTGACTTGCAAACCAAGAAAATAGGTAAGTTCTCCCATCATGCTTATTTCATATTTATTTTGTATCAACTTAGCAAACTTTTGACAAAGTTTCTCATTAGTTGAGCAAAAAATAATGTCATATATATAGATCTGAACAAGAATCATAGAGCCACTAATATTTCTATGAAAGGGAGTTTTATCAACAGTACTTTTGTGAATTGATTCTGATGCGTTTTATTTGATAATACCGCAAGTGCACGGTGTCTGTTATTAGCAGAGACTAGCAAGTACGGGTCGAATCCACAAGGAGACGGGTTCTAAGAAATTTAATCTAATTATTATGAATTGTTTCCAGAATAAAACGACAATTGAGAATTGTTTAATAACTAAAGAATGTAAATTAAATTTATATGAAATCAATTAATTAAAAGTCTAGGGCAATTCAGGTCCACCATGCTTACACCAACATTAGTTATATAAATATAACAATTCAATGGGTCAAATAACTAGAGCAATTGTTAATCTCTCTCAAGCATTAACGCTCTCAAAAATCCAATGATGCTCTCGCACTCACATTCATTCTGCTAATCGTATGTATGCCTCTAATGAGTAAAATCTCTCGATCCATTACTCTTATTTGCATGAAATAATCTATGATATTGGCCAATTACACAAATTAAATATTTAAACATATCGATTAGAATTACCCATAACCCATTCAACTACTAATAAAAATAAAACATAGTTATTGTGCAAACATGGTTTTCCTTTGTGCCCTAGAATGAAACTACTCACTCATGCTAGAAGTCAAAACAATAAAAACTATGAAGAAAGTCATGTAAAACATATATTAAAACAAGAGAATATAAAAGAGTACCTTGAATATATTAATGGAGAATAATTGTATGCTATGGAAGAGATGTGTAGAAAAACCCTAGCTAGCAAGTGAAAATAAAAGATACGTGCATATGTATCTATTGTCTCTCCTTATAAAGACTCATTCTAATCATAAAATCTGATTCCTATTTCTAATAATAATAGTATTTTAATGAATTAAACCAAATACAAATAGGCTTCCTTAATTGAATAGGATTCTTTAATTAAAATTCGTAGCTCTGTTTGCTCCTCAATTTATGGGCTATTCCAGTTTGATTCTTCTTGTTGGACCACTTCTGAATTAAAGAGAATTCAATAAGCTTCGTATGGACTATAAGATCGTCCAATTCTGACTTCTGGAACTCGAGATATGGCCCAAACAGTGTATGCAGCACGTGTAGCCCAATAAATACGAATTTTCTTCTAATTTGACTCCAAATTAGCTCTTTAAGCCCAAATCCTTCGAAATATGAGAATTCTATCTTTTCTGCAATAAAATATTAAAATCTATTAAATAAATATCCAATTAATTCAAAATATAATAAATATGAGAATAAAAATCCTATAGAATATATATAAAAATATATTCTATCAAACATCCCCACACTGAATATTTGCACGTCCTCGGCAAATAAAAGAACTAAAAACAAAATCCTAACTAACTAACTAACACCACTTTCGTAGATGGCACGATTGCATTGAGCATATGCAACAAGCCGTTAAACCCCTAGGCAGCCCTAGTAGGACGAGTTTTGTCTTGTGAGGGTTTATAGTGAATCTACCCACAAAGTCCATTTTTTTCTGCCAAGTCTCAAGTATGCAACATATCATAGTACTCTACACATGTAAACCTCAATTACATAATTTAGAAAAACAAGTCTTTCCACTTAAAACATCATTTGTACATAATTATCCAAGTATGCACACATAGTCTAGATAGACAAAAATAACATGAAATAAACATCAATGTTGCATTTAATAAGTAACATGCTATAGATAGAAAGCTCACATATCTCTCAAATCACACAAGTGTTTAGGGTGTAAGTGTATCACTCAAGTTCAATCAATATAGACATGTGATACCGTAGACTTGGTTGTCCACCAAATCTCCACTACTTTGTATATATGTATGCACAAATCAAAAGGTCTTCGTTAAGGTTGTAACAAGGTTAAGGTATAGGGTAGGAAATCAATAAAAAGGCTAACAAGTGGCTAACTTGACAAACTAATAGAGCATATTGTTCATTCTTAATTAAAGCACTCAACATGAAAATTAGATCATGTAAAAGTTGATCAGGCTTCCATAAGCAATAAACCCCAAAGCACAATTGTACTTTCCCACTTCCATATTGTAATAACAATGAACAAAAACTCTCTTCGAATCATCTTCTTCTCATTTTTTTTCAATCTCAAGTGTTTCTCCAGTAATCAAGGGCAGTGAAAAGTCACCAAGAAATAAAAGAATAAGAGATAATTTCATTCTTAATTTCTAGTACAATTGCACTTAATACCAGCACATGTACATGGATCGTCCCTTTCATATGACATTGCACTTGCCACCCATTGATCTCAAAGGAGCACTATTTCTTTTGTCTTGAACTTTTTTTTCTTGAGAAGATTTTTTTCTTTTTTTTCTCATATCAACTCCCACCAAATAATCATACTTTAACAAAGAAATCCCCACACTAGATATTCACCAGCCCTTAAACAAATCAAAATGCTCTACTAGTAAATCAAGACAAGAAAAATAAGTAGGCTCAAGAATTTTAGAGTGGTGATATATGAATAAAACGGATATAAGCTCAAAGGGGCTCATTAAGGATATAACTTATGGGTACTGTTTGGATAAGTATGGTTAATCCTAGTGCCTTTATCATTTTCATGCATACAAATATCATGTAATTTTAATAAGGTTTAAAATAAGTTCTAGAGCAACATGCTATATGATGAACATCACACAAGAAAAAAAAATTGATTGATATAAAAATGTATCAATCACAAATTAGGCTCAAGATCTCACAAGGTGAAAGCATGCTTCAGTACTTATTAAAATTAACAAAGACGTATTCCAAGTTTTAAAATTTTCGCAAGTACATACAAGAAATCATCATATATCAAATGAATATAAGAGATTGACATATCAACTAAAGATGCAAAATAAATTTACAAAATGTGTACTTATCCTTGTTAACACACTTTGAGACGAGGCAATATACAAAAGATTTTTAATATTTTCTAATTTTTTTGGATTTTATCATATATAGTTTTTTTGGATTTTTTTTATATATTTATATTTTTTTTTACATTAAGAACACCTTCCCACACTTAAGCAGTTCATTGTCCTCAATGAATAATTATGTAAAAAAACTAAAAAATAAGTCTTAAAAAAAATACAAAGAAATGTTAGAAATACTCCCCAAATGCATAAGCATGAAATGCCGCTTGAAAATTAATTGAGAAATGTTGTATCCCGAGTTTCTGCCTTCAACTGACTTTATATATTTATCTGTTCACATATGACTTAGCAAGAAGTTGGCCCAGGTGGTTGGTGTTGGCAGATAAAGACAAATTAGAGCTTCATGTCCCAGGTTCAAATCTTCCTGCCAGCGGGATTTTTGTGCTGAGCAACAAAAGTAGCAATCGTTTATGTAGATACGAGTTCACAGTCTAGCATATCAAGGCAAGTATCAAAGTTGGTTGTGGATGTGCACGAAAGTCAGGAACTATCAAGAAGCAGGGGTTCGATTCCCATCTCCATTATTATTTTGATAAATCACCACAGCCACAGCTGGTGAATAGCATGCAGACCGGGGAACAGGTTTGGATGAAAGAATGGCTGGTACGGAGCTGGTTAGGTATGGAGTGAGGCTCGGTAAGCAGAGCCCGCGCGTGTAATGCAATTCAGGGAAACAAACAGCGCCTTCTTTCACAGTAAATAAGCAAGTGAGGGTCGATTGTACCAGGTATAACAAGTGCGGACAGAAATTGATGTCCCCGCAGGGAGAAAACAAACACCGTGGGGGAAAATTACACTGCAAAAGTTTCTTCCTTTTTTTTTCTTTTTTTTTCGAAACATAGAAAAATCATTTTCTACCTGAAACACTTTACACAAAAATTATCAAGGCACCTTGAGGGAGTAAAATAATAAAAACAAAAATATACCAGCCTCCTAAAAAAATGCAAAAAATATTATATAATACATTACCTTGGGTTGCCTCCATACCAGCCTCCTAAAAAAATGCAAAAAATATTATATAATACATTACCTTGGGCTGCCTCCCAAGAAGCGCTACTTTAGAGTCATTAGCTTGACTTTTGACCTCGATTTAAAGCATCACAGAGGGGTTGTCGAGACGAATCGCCTCCATTCTCCCAACAAATGCTCCATCCACGTACAATTTCAAACGTTGACCATTGACCTTAAATTTGCTTCCATCTTGCCCCATTATCTCAATAGCACCATGAAATTTAACTTCAGTTACAGTGAAAGGTCCAGACCATCTAGATTTTAGCTTCCCTGGAAAGAGTCGAAGTCTCGAATTAAATAACAGGACTTTGTCACCAACATGAAAATCTCGTCTTTCGATCATTTTATCGTGCATTTTCTTTGTTCTTTCTTTGTAAAGCTTAGAATTGTCATAAGCATCAAAACAAAGCTCATCTAATTCGTTAAGTTGAAGAAGTCTTGCCTTTCCCGCAGCCTTTAAGTCCATATTAAGCTCCTTTATAGCCCAAAAAGCACGATGTTCAAGTTCAACTGGCAGATGACATGCCTTACCATAGACCAACCTGTACGGAGTAGTTCCAATAGGGGTCTTATAGGCTGTTCGATATGCCCACAAAGCATCATCTAACTTTAGAGACCAATCTTTTCTAGATTTTGCTACCACTTTCTCTAGGATGCTTTTAATTTGACGATTTGAAACTTCTACTTGGCCACTTGTTTGAGGATGATAAGCTAGGCCAACCTTATGTGTAACACCATACTTCTTCAAGAGAGTTTGAAATTGACGTTGGTGAAAATGCGAACCACCATCACTTATCACAGTCCGTGGAACACCAAAGCGTGGAAAAATGATCTTCTTGAAGAGCTTCATAACAACATTAGAATCATTTGTTGGCGATGCAATAGCCTCAACCCACTTGGAGACATAGTCGACAGCGACTAGAATGTATTTATTACCACAAGAAGTTGGGAAGGGTCCCATGAAATCAATTCCCCATACGTCAAATATTTCCACCTCTAGAATACCGGTTAGTGGCATCTCATGGCGTTTAGAAATGTTACCCGTTCTTTGGCATGCATCACAGGCCAAATAGAAAGCACGAGCATCTTTGAATAAAGAAGGCCAATAAAAACCAGACTGAAGTACCTTTGGAGCAGTTTTAGAAGGACCATGGTGGCCTCCACATGCAAGGGAATGACAATGTCGAAGAATTTCATTTACTTCAATTTCTGGGATACATCTACGAAAGATATTATCAGCACACTTTCGATACAAGAAAGGATCATCCCAGAAGTATTGTTTAGCATCATGATAAAACTTCTTTCGTTGCTGATAATTTAAATCAGGAGGATGAGATCCACTAACACAGAAATTTGCAAAGTCTGCATACCAAGGGGTTGCAGTAGCGATAACAAATAGGTGGTCGTCAGGAAAAGAGTCATCAATAGGAGTGTCCGATGTAAGAGCAGATTTGAACCGCAATCGTGAAAGATGGTCTGCAACCACATTCTCAGCACCTTTCTTGTCTTTTATTTCCAGATCAAACTCTTGTAGAAGTAGAATCCATCGAATAAGCCTCGGTTTTGCCTCTTTCTTGGCCAAGAGATATTTCAAAGCAGAATGGTCAGTGTGAACAATGACTTTGGAACCAATGAGGTAAGTACGAAACTTATCCAGAGCATAGACAACAGCGAGAAGTTCATTCTCAGTAGTAGCATAATTCACCTGAGCTGCATCCAAGGTTTTACTTGCATAATAGACTGCATGCAACACCTTATCTTTCCTTTGGCCAAGGACTGCTCCAATAGCATAATCGCTAGCATCACACATAATTTCGAATGGAAGATTCCAATCTGGAGGTTGTATGATTGGTGCACTTATCAAAGCTTCCTTTATCCTGTAAAAAGATTCTAGACACTCATCAGTAAACTCAAATGTGGCATCCTTAAGCAATAATTGAGTGAGGGGTTGTGCAATTTTTGAAAAATCTTTAATAAAACGTCTATAAAACCCAGCATGACCTAAGAAACTCCTAACTCCCTTGACATGGACAGGGGGAGGAAGTTTTTCGATCACCTCAATTTTTGCTTTGTCAACTTGGATGCCACGGTCAGAAATAAGATGACCAAGTACCACTCCTTCATTGACCATGAAGTGGCATTTTTCCCAATTTAAGACCAAATTTACCTCTTCACATCGTTTTAACACTTTTGAAAGATTATGTAAACATATATCAAAATCAGAACCATAAACACTGAAATCATCCATAAATACTTCCATAATAGACTCAATGAAATCAGAAAATATGGCTGTCATGCAACGCTGAAAAGTAGCAGGGGCATTGCATAATCCAAAGGGTACTCTACGATAAGCAAATGTACCATATGGACAAGTAAATTTTGTTTTCTCTTGATCATCTGGATGAATAGGGATCTGAAAGAACCCTGAATACCCATCCAAGTAACAAAAGAACTTATGTTTTGCAAGTCTTTCAAGCATTTGATCTATGAATGGAAGAGGAAAATGATCTTTTTTAGTGGCGATGTTCAACCTACGATAATCAATACACATCCGCCAGTCTGTGACAACTCTGGTAGGGATTAATTCATCTTTATCATTTTTTACCACTGTTGTCGCTCCTTTCTTAGGGACTACTTGAACCGGTCTTACCCATTTTGAAGCAGAAATTGGGTAAATGATACCTGCATCAAGTAATTTAAGCACTTCTTTTTTAACTACCTCTTGCATATTAGGGTTCAAGCGACGTTGTCCCTGTATTTAAGGCTAATGATCCTCATCAAGATTTATTCTATGCATGCAAAAGTCTGGGCTAATCCCTTTAAGATCATTAATACTATACCCAATTGCCTTTTTATGCATACGCAACACAGTAAGAAGTTTAGAAATTTGATTATCATTAAGTGTTGAGCTAACAATCACAGGACAAGACTCATCATCATCAAGAAACACATATTTAAGATTAGATGGTAGGGGCTTTAGCTCTAATTTCTTTACCTGAGGTTTATCACTAGAAGTGGTAGTGTATGTTACCTCACAATTATTCAGATTAGCTTTACCATCTAACTCAAGGATTAAAGAATCAACTTCAGCATTCTCATCTCCTTCTGAAGATTCCAACATAAGAATAGCTTCCAGTGGGTCATCCAATAATAGTTGAGGTAGCTCATCATTGACGATTTCATCTATGACATCAATCCTGCAACAAGTATTCTCAAGCATAGGGGACTTAAAAACAGAGGTTAGAGTAAAAGAAATTTTATCATCACCAACACTTAAAGTAAGAGTCCCGTTTTTAACATCAATAACAGCACCTGCAGTATAGAGGAATGGCCTACCCAAAATGATGGGTATTTGGGTATCCTCGTCCATGTCCAACACTACAAAGTCTACAGGGATATAGAATTTTCCAACCCTAACAGGCACATCCTCTAAAATACCAAGTGGGTATTTTATAGAACGGCCTGCCATTTGCAATGTCATTTGTGTGCATTTCAATTCTCCCATGTTTAATTTTTGAAAAATTGATAGAGGCATGACAGAGACGCTAGCGCCTAAATCACATAAAGCTTTGTCAATAAACAATGCACCTAAATGACACGGGATCGAAAAACTACCAGGATCTTTAAGTTTAGGTGGAGACTTATTTTGTAAAACAACACTACACTCTTCAGTAAAAGCCACTGTCTCCACCTCGCCAAAAGATCTTTTCTTTGTAAGAATATCCTTTAAAAACTTTGCATATGATGGAACTTGAGAAATTAAATCAGTAAAAGGAACAGTTACCTCAAGATTTTTGACAAGTGTCATAAATTTACCAAACTGTTGATCTACCTTAGTTTTGTTCATCCTGCTAGGGAATGGCAACTTAGGCACAATTGGTGGAGGAGCATTAGTAGCATTCTCATCATTAACTTTCTTGCTTCCTTCAGTTTCACTTTCTTTTGCTGGATCAACAGCTTCATATACACTGTCATCTTGGGTGTTCTCCTTTTCTTTCACAATGACCACATCATCATTAGGCATTGGAGGACTATCATACGTGAGACCACTTCTAAGAGAGATGGCATTCACATTTTCCTTCGGTTGAGTTGGTTGCGAAGGTAAAGAGCCAGGTTGCCTTGTATTTGAAGAGCTAGCCAATTGGGCAATCTGAGTCTCCATCATCTTGTTATGTACCTTTAATTCTTTAATCTCTTGCATCAGCAATTTTAACATCTCATTCGTTTGATCAGGTTGCGCAACTTGGCTTGCTTGAGGAACATGTTGTTGAAGAGGTTTCTGAAATCCAGGAGGATTCATATGTCCTTGAGGAGGCTTGAATTGTTGTTGTGGAGGATGCTGATATGCTTGTTGATATTGTTGCTGCTGATTAGGAAAAGGAGGATTCTGAGCATTATTATTTCTGTAAGAGAAGTTTGGATGATCCTTCCACCCTGGATTATAAGTGTTAGAGTACGGATTGTACTGTTGCCTCTGTTGGAAAGCATTTGCTTGCTCCATCTGAAAATTTTATAAATTTTGAACATTATAGGAACAATCATTACCAAAGTGGCCTTGAATTCCGCACACTTCACAAAAGGCATTATTAATAGGAGCCATAGATGACATTGCATTAATGCTCATGAGAGGAGTATGAGACTGTGTAGTCTTCAATGAATGAATCTCTTGAGTTAATGCAGTAATTTGAGATGACAACAGAGAATAAGCATCAACTTCAAGTTTACCTCCCTTCTTGGGTGCTCTTGAATTATTAAAGTGATTAGCAGTCAAATTTGCAAGAAAAGCATACCCATCTTCAACTCCTTTGTCTAAAAATACACCACCTGCAGCATTATCAACCATACTCTTTGTCTCAGGGTCGAGACCATTGTAGAAGCGTTTAAGCAGAAACCACTTCTCAAGACCATGGTGAGGGCATGAACGTTGAATATCTTTGAATCTTTCCCAAGAATCCCTAAGAGACTCACCATATTCTTGTTTGAAAGTTGTCATCTTGTCAACCAATTCATCAGTTTTGTTAGGAGGAAAATACTCAGTTAGGAAGGCTTGAGCAATTGCATCCCATTCAGTGACATTAATATCATTCATCCATTTTTGTGCTTTATCTCGAAGAGAAAACCCAAACAACATGACTTTCAACTGATCTGTAGTGACACCCTGATGTTTGATAGTAGAGCAAAGTTGTTGAAACCTTTGCAGATGAAGTGTAGGGTCTTCAGAAGGAAGACCAGCAAACTGATTCTGTTGGATCATACTGAGCAACGCCGGTTTGATCTCGAAGTTTGCTGCTTGAATAGCTGGCATAGGAAGGCCAGTAGGCACACCACCCGAAGAGGGCTGCGAATAGTTCTTCAAAGATTTAAAAGGAAGGTCAGCCATTTTAATCTTTAAGTGGATGGTCTTTTGTTGTTTTCCCTTCTTTCGTTTGTCGATGAACTGTTGTATAGTTTGCTCAAATTCAAGACTAAGGGGCGTAGTATCTGCGTCTCCTGTAGACCTGGGCATGAACAACTAAACAAGGAAAACAGTAAAATCTGTCTCAGTTGGAACTAAAGTTCCAATGAGACAAGGAAAAAATTTAAATAACTAAACTAAAAACTATAGAAACTAGCCGTCTCCCCGGCAGCGGCGCCAAAAACTTGATGCGTTTTATTTTATAATACCGCAAGTGCACGGTGTCTGTTATTAGCAGAGACTAGCAAGTACGGGTCGAATCCACAAGGAGACGGGTTCGAAGAAATTTAATCTAATTATTATGAATTATTTCCAGAATAAAACGACAATTGAGAATTGTTTAATAACTAAAGAATGTAAATTAAATTTATATGAAATCAATTAATTAAAAGTCTAGGGCAATTCAGGTCCACCATGCTTACACCAACATTAGTTATATAAATATAACAATTCAATGGGTCAAATAACTAGAGCAATTGTTAATCTCTCTCAAGCATTAACACTCTCAAAAATCCAATGATGCTCTCGCACTCACATTCATTCTGTTAATCATATGTATGCCTCTAATGAGTAAAATCTCTCGATCCATTACTCTTATTTGCATGAAATAATCTATGATATTGGCCAATTACACAAATTAAATATTTAAACATATCGATTAGAATTACCCATAACCCATTCAACTACTAATAAAAATAAAACATAGTTATTGTGCAAACATGGCTTTCCTTTGTGCCCTAGAATGAAACTACTAACTCATGCTAGAAGTCAAAACAATAAAAACTATGAAGAAAGTCATGTAAAACATATATTAAAACAAGAGAATATAAAAGAGTACCTTGAATATATTAATGGAGAATAATTGTATGCTATGGAAGAGATGTGTAGAAAAACCCTAGCTAGCACGTGAAAATAAAAGATACGTGCATATGTATCTATTGTCTCTCCTTATAAAGACTAATTCTAATCATAAAATCTGATTCCTATTTCTAATAATAATAGTATTTTAATGAATTAAACCAAATACAAATAGGCTTCCTTAATTGAATAGGATTCTTTAATTAAAATTCGTAGCTCTGTTTGCTCCTCAATTTATGGGCTATTCGAGTTTGATTCTTCTTGTTGGACCACTTCTGAATTAAAGAGAATTCAATAAGCTTCGTATGGACTATAAGATCGTCCAATTCTGACTTCTGGAACTCGAGATATGACCCAAACAGTGTATGCAGCACGTGTAGCCCAATAAATACGAATTTTCTTCTAATTTGACTCCAAATTAGCTCTTTAAGCCCAAATCCATCTAAATATAGGAATTCTATCTTTTCTGCAATAAAATATTAAAATCTATTAAATAAATATCCAATTAATGCAAAATACAATAAATATGAGAATAAAAATCCTATAAAATATATATAAAAATATATTCTATCAGATTCTCAATTAAGAATTTAGATAGTGTATCATACCAGTCTCTAGGTGCTTGTTTAAATCTATATTGTGCTTTGAGAAGATAGTATACAAATTTAGGATGAATAAGATCAATAAACCAGGAGGTTGCTCTACATATACTTTTTCCTCTAGTTCTCCATTGAGAAAAAATACTTTTCACATCCATCTGATACACATTGAAATTAGCATGAGTAACATATGCTATAAAGATTATGATTGCTTCCAACCTTGCAACTGGTGCAAATGTTTCATCATAATCTATTCCCTCTTCTTATAAATAGCCCTTTGTCACTAATATTGCTTTATTTCTTGTCACTATACCAGATTCATCCATTTTGTTTCTGATCACCCATTTTGTACCAATGACAGACTTGTTCTTTGGTTTGGGCACCAGCTTCTATACCCTGTTTCTTTCAAACTGATTCGACTCTTCTTGCATAGCAATTATCCAATCAGGATCATTCAAGTCTTCTTCAATCCTTTTTGGTTCTTCTTGAGACAGGAAGCTACTATACAAGCATTCATTTTGAGTTACACTTCTAGTTTAGACACCATCATTTGCATCTCCAATGATCAACTCAAAGGGATGGCTTCTTGTCCATTTCCTTTGTCGTGATAAATTTATCTTTGAAGATGATGTTTCATGATCATTGGAATTGTTGTGATCATTTTGATGTGATTGATTATTTGAGAACCCTCCCCTGAGATGGATACTCTACTTGAGGATTGTTGAGTAGAGTTTTTCTATTGAATGGTTATCAATTGATCTATTATCAGTCGATTGATGATTATTAACTGATAAGTTATCTGTTGATGCAATGACATCAATTGATGGGGAGTTTCTGGGTACTTGATTTCTTGAAACCATCATCACTTTCTTCACCATTGCTTGTTGATTCACTTTTAAAATGCAATAGGTCATCATATCATTCATCAAATAACCCTTGAATCTTCTTATCATCAAAAACTACATGCATAGATTCCATAACAATGTGTAATATAAGATTGTAGACACTGTAAGCTTTGGTTGTTATTCCATATCCAACAAATATAGCTTCATAAGATTTGGCTTCAAATTTTCCCAGATTTTCACCTTGATTCCTTAGTACAAAGCATTTGCAGCCAAAGTGAAAGGCAGAGTGTTTAAACTTGTAACACTATATCTTATGTAACTCAACTAAAGAAAAGATACTTAACCCGAAGTCAATCAAGAACGAGAAGTCACAATGAAATCAATATAAATGAAGACAAAGTAATTGATACAATTCAACATGTTAAATATGATCAAACAAAGAAGAAATCATTGGAAGAAGTTCAAGTCAAAGTTGTTCATGCCCCAGTGATTTGTAATTCAATGAATTAAGATCATAACTATTAGTATCAATAAGACTAATTGATTTCAAGTGAAGAAGAAGGAAAGCAATTGTTGGAAAGCCACATTTCTAATTGAACATGGCAATCTATTCAGAAGCAAGAACTCTATCAAGACTAGTCACTTATGAACCAGACCATTGCATCAAGTGTCAGGACATTGATAGCAAGTTTATGTCAGCAGCAGAGATCCATGTTCAAGAGCTTGTTGAAGAATATTGAAGACACGAAGAAATCACAAGTTCAAGATGTTGCATTGAAGTTTCAAGTTGAAGCCCAGAATTTCTCTAAGTACTTACAAGGGAACCTATGTAGAAATTCCTATCTAGAAATTCTGGATAAACTTCTACTTAGAGCCAAGTAGAAATTCTGGAGGAGAAAATATTTTCTAAGTACTCAACTCAGGAAGCTATCTCGAATTTCCTATGTAGAACTTCCCAATTCGAATTTCCTATGTAGAAAATTCTGGAGATGAAAATATTTTCTAAGTACTCAGGAAGTTTGCTATCTCGAATTTCCTATGTAGAAATTCTACTTAAAAGTTCGAGATAGCCAAGTAGAAATTCCTATATAGAAATTCTACTTAGAGTTCTAGATAGAGCTAAGTAGAATTTCCCATGTAGAAATTCTACATAGAAAACAGTTTCAACATGACACATGGCATCATCCTGGTGGCAGATTTCCAAGCTTTCAAGACATGATAAGATTAACGTGGACAACATTAGGCCACTCACATCTTATCGTTTGAAGACTACAAGTCATAGATTACAAAGTAGTATAAATAGAAGTACTTGTGTAACATTACAAAGAGAGCAATATTCGAGAGAAACACTTGTAATAGAGAGAGAGTATATTCACAGAGCTTAGTATCATTTACTACCCTCTTTACTTCTGTTGTACTTTTATAATGAATGTTGTAGCAACCCCCTCAAGTGATATATAAGACATATATTCCTTGAATCTTTGTGTTCATTTATTACATAATATTTATTGCTCCATAAATATTAAAAGTTATATTCACCCCCCCCCCCTCTACAACACATTTGGACCTAACAATTGGTATCAGAGCCTAATGTTTGACAAACAAAACATAGATCCTTGTGTTTGGTAGAAGATTAATGAGTTTTCTCTTCCAGATCTAATTTTCGAGTTTTTCTTGAAAAGTGTGCCTTAATTTTTTTTCGGTGAAAACTCATCCCAAAAAATTATTTAAATACTCCAGGTGTGATTATTTAGCTTGGGTGGATTTTAGATAATTTTTGTGAATTAATCTGGGTACTTTGGTTTGTAGTGTTCTTCATTGTTCTTGACAAAGAAGACAAACCCAGTAACTTTTGATCTTCTTTTCAAAAAGACAAAAAGTGTAAAAGGTGTTATTGGCTTTTGATTGGACAATATACTCACAGAAAAAGGGAACTGTCAGAAGACTCTGTACCTTTCACGTGGGTGTTAGGTGAAGTTAGGTGAGATTAGTCATAAAAGTCAAAAAGTGTGAAAGTGACCTGCAGCAAATTTTCTCCAAGGCAAAAGTTCTACATAGAATATCTACTTGACAATTTCTACTTAGAAATTTCGACTTGAACAATTTCTACTTGGTGAAATTTCGACTTGGCAAAAAGTTCTACATAGAAATTTCGACTTAGCCTAGTCTTGTGTACTTAGAATTTTTTTTGTGACCAGTTTTTGAACTTTGATTTATTTTGAGATAATTCAATTTTCTTTTAATTACTACTCAAGTAATAAGAAAAGTTTATTATCTCTACTTTAAATCTATATTAAGATGGCACCTAAAAATCAATTCAAAATTCCAATGTTCGACCGAGATCACTATGAAGAGTGGGTGTTGAGAATGAAATTATACCTTGAGTCAGTTAACCCTGAATACTTGGAAGTCCTTGACAAAGGTAAATTTGTTCCAATGGTGGTTGTTCCTGAGCACATGGAAGGAGATGTGGTTGTACCACAGCGGTCTGAGCCTAAAAAGGCAGCGGACTTTTCAGATGCTGATAAGGAGCAGATAGCCTTTGATACATCCGTTCGACAAACCTTGGTGGAATCCCTCGATCACGAAATGTTTAATGTAGTTAAAGGACTAACTACAGCCAAGAAGATCTGGGATAAGATAGAGGTCGTCATGGAAGGTACAGCTGAGGTTAGAAGCAATAAGACACTCATACTCAAGATGGAGTATGACATTTTCAGGATAAGAAAAGGAGAAAGCATTACAGATGTCTATCTGAGATTCAGTCAGTTGGTTTTGGATTTGAATCTGAGAGGTATAACTCTCCCCATTGTTGAAGTCAATACGAGATATCTAAGGAACCAGCCAAAGAGCATTGAACATAGAGTCTACGCTGTAAGAGAAACCAGAGATTTGCATACAACTTCTCTGGAAGAGTATTATGGAATACTAAAGACCTATGAGCTAGAGACCTTACAAGATCAAGCATGGGACAATGATTCAAGAGGAAAAGAAGTGGCATCAGCATTAGTTGCTAATGAGGAAGAGTCTAAAAAGGCAGTGGTTGCAGAAAAACCAAGATCATCACCGGCACCACATCAAGTTGAGAATGATGATGAGTGCACCTCTAATAGTGATGATGACTACTTCACCCAAGAAGAGCTGGACAACATGGATGATAGTGTCGTGGCATACATGGCAAGGAAGTTCAGCAATATAAGGTTCAGGAAGAGTAACCGACCGCAGAGAAAATCTTCATCCTCATATCGGGTTACTAGGGGTGGTAGTAGTTCTTCAGGTTACAAAGGGAAAGGTAAGAGTACCAGCTACAAATCTCCTTTGGATTTCAAAATGAAGTTCAAATGCTTTAACTGTGGTGAAGCTGGACACTTTGCTACCGACTGCAAGAAGCCAAAACAGACTTATCCAAAAGAAACTTATGAAGCCCTCAAAAGCAAGTATGAAGCCCTGGTGAAGGAAAGACATGGAAAGAGAGCTTTAGTTGTTACAGAAGGAAGAGCTTGGGATGATTCAGATGAGGAAGAAGTTATTCATGCAAACTTTGCCCTCATGGCTGAGACATCAGAAGAACCAGAGGGCATTAAGCGAAAAAGGAATAAAGTTATATGGGTGCTAGACAGTGGAGCATCGAGGCATATGACAGGAAACAAGTCCCTGCTTACAGAGTTGGTTATGAAGGCTGGCCCTTATGTTACCTTTGGAGATGACAGCATTGGTGTGACAAAGGGATATGGCAAACTGAAATCTGGTAATGTCATCATTGAAGATGTTTCCTATGTTGAGGGACTGAAACACAATTTGTTGAGTATTAGTCAATTTTGTGACAAAGGATATGAAATTGTCTTCAACAAGAAAGGTGTATCAATCACTCACATTAAGGAAGGTTCGTTGGCTTTGAGAGGAGTTCGAAAGGCAGATCTTTTTGTTGCTGATATGGATTCGGCAAACCAGAATGAAGTGACCTGTTTCTATAGCAAAGCGTCAGATGATGAAAGCTGGCTATGGCATAAGAAGCTGTCTCACTTGAACTTCAAAACGATGAATGCTCTCGCAAGGCGAGAACTGGTGAAAGATCTACCTCAAATGGAGTTTGCTCCTAAAGGACTCTGTGAAGCCTGTGAAATGGGAAAGTCAAAGCGGGCATCGCATAAGAGTAAAGAAATTTCTAGTGTCACTGAGCCTCTGCAACTCCTTCATATGGATTTATTTGGCCCAGTGAATGTCCTATCATTGTCTAGGAAAAGATATGCTTTGGTAATCGTGGATGACTTCTCCAAGTATACATGGGTATTGTTCGTAATGACAAAAGACGAAGTGCCTTTTCAAATCATTGATCACATCACTAAGATTGAGAATGTATCAACACTCACTGTGAAGACGATAAGATCAGACAACGGCACAGAATTTAAAAATGCAATATTGAATGACTTCTGTGTTTCTAAAGGAATACGTCATCAGTACTCAGCCCCGAGAACTCCACAACAGAATGGAGTAGTTGAAAGGAAGAACAGAACATTGGTTGAAGCAGCAAGAACTTTGTTGTATGAATCGAAACTTCCTCTATACTTTTGGGCCGAGGCAGTGAGTACAGTGTGTTACACTCAGAATAGAACCTTGATCATAAAAGATAAAGAAAAGACACCATGTGAACTAATGAATAACAGAAGACCAACAATCAAATACTTTCATGTCTTTGGAGCTAAATGCTATGTACTTATAGATGATGAAAATCTAGGCAAGTTTGAAGCAAAGGCACGTGAAGGAATATTTATTGGTTATTCTACAAATACGGTGGCAGCTTATCGGGTATTCTTAGTGAATGAACGGAAAGTGATTGAAAGCTACAATGTCAGATTCGACGATACCAAACTCCCATCAATTTCTAAAGATAATAGTGAACCTGAGTCCCTAAAATTTCAAAATCTGGACTTGGATGAAATTGAGGATGAACCTGAGTTAGTTGTTACATCAAATATACCAAGTGTTCGTGAAGAAATACCTGAATCTAGTAGACAATCGAATTCTACAAGATCAGAAGATACTTCTTCCGCACATTCCGGCAATAACTCAGGGGGAGTAAATAACAGCTCAAGGACAAGTGTTCAAGAGTCGAGGAGTAATGACACTAGTTCTGTAGGAGCTGGCACTAACTCAGGGGGAGTTAGTGGAAATAACATAAGTAGTCAGCACAACAATTCAGGAAATCAAGCTGAATCATCAAGTCAATTACCAAGAGAACGGGTATGGAGTAGAGATCATCCGTTTGAATTAATTATTGGTGATCCAGATGCTGGTGTGACTACTAGAAGATCTACAAGAGCTGACATGGCTAATATCTGCTTGTACTCTGGGTTCTTGTCCAAACAGGAACCTAAAGAAATAGAAGAAGCTCTTGGTGATGCTGATTGGGTGATTGCAATGCAAGATGAGCTCAATCAGTTTGAAAGGCAGAAAGTTTGGAAGCTGGTACCCCGACCAAAGAACAGATCAGTAATTGGAACTAAGTGGGTATACAGAAATAAACTGGACGAAAACGGACTTGTAACACGAAACAAGGCTCGTTTGGTAGCAAAAGGTTACTCTCAACGAGAGGGAATTGATTATGATGAAACCTACGCTCCAGTTGCAAGACTTGAGGCAGTCAGGATGTTCTTGGCCTTTTCAGCACACAAGAACTTCAAGGTTTTTCAGATGGATGTGAAAAGTGCCTTCCTGAATGGAGAGCTAGAAGAAGAAGTGTATCTGGAACAGCCACCTGGCTTTATTGATCCAGAACTTGAAGATTTTGTGTTTCTTCTCTTCAAAGCTGTCTATGGCCTCAAGCAATCCCCAAGACGATGGTATGAAACCCTATCCTTGTTCTTAATTGAAAATGGTTTTATTAGGGGAGTAATTGATAAAACATTGTTCTACAAAAATGTAAAGGGTGATTTGATACTTGTTCAAGTGTATGTGGACGATATTATTTTTGGGTCATCTAATGAGCGCTTGTGCGAGAAATTTGCCAAGTTAATGCAGGATAAGTATGAGATGAGCATGATGGGGGAGTTGTCTTTCTTCCTTGGATTACAGATCAGTCAAAGAAAAGAAGGAATCTTTATCTGTCAATCCAAGTACATCAAAGATTTACTCAAGAAGTACAATCTTGAAGATGCATCAGCAGCTAAAACTCCCATGCCAACAGCCACGAAGCTTGATGAAGACAAATCAGGTAAACCAGTTGACATCACAAGCTATCGAGGTATGATTGGCTCACTTCTCTATTTAACTGCAAGTAGACCCGATATCATGTTCGCAACGTGTTTGTGTGCAAGGTTCCAAGTGGATCCTAGAGAGTCACATCTCATAGCCATCAAACGAATCTTTAAGTATCTCAAGGGAACACCAAATCTAGGGATTTGGTACCCAAGAGATACAGGTCTTAATCTAATAGGCTATTCGGATTCAGACTATGCAGGTTGCAGGATCGATAGGAAAAGCACATCTGGTGCTTGTCAATTCCTAGGCAGAAGATTGGTGTCCTGGCAAAGTAAAAAGCAACATACCGTATCTACTTCTACTGCTGAGTACATTGCTGCTGGAAGCTGTGTAGCTCAAATACTGTGGATGAGGAACCAATTGAAAGATTATGGCATGGAACATACAAAGATTCCAATCATGTGTGACAATACTAGTGCCATTGCCATGACCAACAATCCTGTAGATCACTCAAGAACCAAGCACATAGATATCCGGTATCACTTCATCAGAGAACATGTCGAGGAGGGGACTGTGGAGTTACATTTTGTACCCACAATACAACAAATTGCAGATATATTCACCAAACCTCTTGATGAAGTAACATTCAATAGGTTGGTTGGTGAATTGGGGATGCTTAACACAAGTTAGTAAATCCTTATATCTGTAAAATCCAAGTTTTTGATCATTTACATATGTTTGTTTTCCTTGTTATTTGCCTAGTTGAAAACATATGTAAATCATTTGTAAAATTGCTCAAAATATCACTTCTACATGCTCAAAAAATCATTTGAACTTAGACTTTAAAATGCCTTATTAATGATTATTATATGTTGTATGATGTGGTATTTTCCATAAATTCACTGTGCTTTGATTGTAATTTTTGATAAAAACTTTGAATTTATGCTCATTTAATTGCATGAACATAGGGGGAGTTAAATTCATGAATCTCTAAATTTGCCTTGATTTTAGATGAATTTTTCTATGTTTATCATGTATTTTTAATGTCATGAGAAGGTTTAGAATTGTCAAGGAATGGTTCTCTTAATGGTTTTGAATAAAAATCCTTGAATTGGTATTTATTTTAATCTGGCAAAATTTAATTTTTGTATTCCTTGAAAAATTGCCAAATTTTACCAAGTACCTTCAAAATTTCGAGATAGGGTCTATCTCGAAACTCATCTCGAAATTCGGCTTGAATTTCGACTTTGAGCTTCCAGGAGTGAAGTTTTGAAAATTCTAAGTCTGGTAAATTTTTCGACTTAGTGTCTATCTCGAACCTTATCTCGAAATTCGACTTACAGTTCGAGATAGAGTTCCAGGTGTGAGAGATTTGAATATTCCAAGTCTGGGAAAATTTTCGAGTTAGCATCTATCTCGAAATTCATCTCGAAATTCGACTTGAAGTTCGACTTAGGGTCTATCTCGAAATTCATCTCGAAATTCGACTTGAAGTTCGACTTAGGGTCTATCTCGAAACTTATCTCGAATTTCGACTTGAAGTTCGAGATGAGTTTTCCCTCAGAGGTTTCATGCTGTTTAAATTTGTTCAAGTGAATTTAATTCGAATTAGCCTTTATGTCGAAACTTATCTCGAATTTCGACTTGATGTTCGAGATAGAGTTCGACATAGAAGTTCGACTTAGAAGTTCGACATAGAGTTCGACTTAGATTTCCCAGTGTGTGTACTTAAGTTTTTTTATTTTCACAGGGATGTTTTTGTCATTTCACTTTATTGTCTATATATACAACACTAACCCGATTTTACTTTCACTTTTACCCAATTCTTTTAAAACCTAGTTTTTACAGCAGCCCTCCCTCCAAACCCACGACTGTTCATCTTTGCAGTTGAATCTCTTACATATAACGAATTACTGTCCATTTTTTTTGATTTCTCCGTCTGCATCATATACATACGATTATATTGTGCGTAGTTTTGTGTTTAAGTTGTGACTGTTCATCTTCACATATCTATACATACTCACACTTATACACACACTTCTCACATACATATTATTACTGCAGATTTTGTTTTCACAGTAGTTTGTTAGTGATTATTGTTTAACTCCGTAGTTTAATTATCGATACAACATCACAGTTGTTTTCTAAATTAAAAGGGATTAAAAACAAATTTTTTTACTAAAAAAAAAAAAAAAAAAACAAATGACTCACCAATTTTCTCTTGCAAAACATAATTTTTATAATATTCCGACTGAAATTGGTGATCAACTCCCGCGTTTCAAGTTTTGGGTACGATATCTTAATTTGTACTCCAAAGCTAGTACTGCTTTTACTGCAAAACCTACACTGGTCCATGATGCTTTGCAGCAGTTATGGACTAGTGCAGTACCTTTTGGGAGTAAATCGACCCCCTACGGTTTTACTTTTACCTTGGAGGGTCAAAATTTTGAGGTTACAGAGGCTATTTTTAATACAGTTCTTGGTTTTCCAGTCAAGGATTCTTATGACCCTGAACCTACAGCGGCTGAGCGCCAGAATTTTTTTGAAGCAATTGGATGTTATCCTCCCCCTGGACGACTATCCACTTCAAATATTCAAAAACAATTTTTTCATGTGGAATGGAATTACTTTTTCGAGGCCATTACTAGATGCTTTCGGGCACGAGAAAGAGATTTTCATCAAATTTCCATTCCCATGCAAATTTTTGGTGTTTCCCTAGCCCAGGAACTAAACATTAATTATGGCAGGCTTGTTCTTTCAGAATTAGTGGCTACAATGGGATCACCTGAAACCAGAGACATTTCACACAATGATATTGTCTGCTGGTATCCTCGTTTCTTGCAAATGCTAATCAATCATCTCGTGCCTTCTAATGCTTTATCACTTAGGCAGACATTTGTTCGAAGTCCCACCTCTGCACCTCTAGGCATGGGCACTAAGTCACTAACAACTATTGCTAACCAGGATAAACATCAGGGTAAACCTATGTCTATTCCTGAGAACATTCAAGTGTGGCTCTCTTATGATGCAGGTGTAACTACTCTCGCGGGGACTTCACAAATCTCATCACATGCTCAGAATCCATCTGCCCACAATGAAGCATTTCAAGGGATTCCTGATGAGCATATTGATGACGAACAAGATGAGGGCCAATCTCTCAGTCACTTCACAGCCAGGCAAAGGGAACAGCAACCGTCTCCTAGGACAACACATGCTGATTCTGATTCCTCTGTTGGCCAAGGTAATGAAGGAGGTACATTCTTCGAACCTAACACTCCTTCCTCCTCTGATTCTGATTCCGTGGCCCAAGATTCTGCTACCCCGCAGGATCTATCCCAGGGTGATAGCCATATTTCTGCGTCTGATTCCCTAACTTCTTCACTATCACCCCTGTTAACGGGAGTTAAAAGGCCGGCATCCGTAGAATTAGGTGTGAGTGCTGATGAGAGTAACCCTGAAGTGCAGCCAGTTTTACGGAAGAAAGCCAAAATTTCACAAGCTGCTACTTCAACCGCCCAGTCCATCCCTAGCGTGTCTATCACAACCACTCCACCTCACGAGAGTGGTTCTCCCCTTGCACAGTCAACACCTAGGATGGTTGCTGAGGATTCGGTGTCTTCTGAAGAGCCTGTTCCTTTAGTTAGGCCGGAAGTTTTAAGTGCTTCGAAAGTACCTTCATCGGTACGTCCTGATGCTGCAGAGAGGATCGGTTCTACTGTTGTACTTGAACACTCTGCAGCCTCTCAGCCTGAGATTCCACCTCAGGACACAACAGGATACATAGATCCCATAACTGTTCCTAATTTTTCTTATCCACTTTATGCAGGTACTGCTTTGACTCTGGGTTACTTTATTGAAGACATACACGAGCGTGAGACAGGGAGTGAGTGCGAGCGTTTAGGGAGTGAGGGACCTTCATTTTTAAGGCCCGAAACTGAGCGTAAAACACAAACAGAACGATTTTTAGAGCGAGAAAACCTAAGCCAAACACCGTCCCTTATTCTTGAAAATCTGGATACACGTATGTCAGAAATGGAAACTCAGATGAAGCAGTTTGGGCAGTCAATGGGGCAGTTAGGGATTAATGTTGGAGATCACAAGAGAGCTCTTGATGACTACGCAGCACGAATGGCAGGTCAGGCTGAAGCTTTACAAGATATGACGAACAAAGTCAATGACCTGGGCCATGCTGGTGGTCTCTTGGGCAGCACTCTGTACGACAGAATGGGGAGTGTAGAAAGCGTTCTGCATACAATGGCCACGACAGTCAGTCGGATGATGTATGCAGTTCGGCATTTGGTTCCCCCGGAGTGCTTCGACGAACAATTCAATCAACCTCCCCCGGATGATGGTGGTGCAGGTGGTGCTGATGCACCTTCTACTGGACCTTCTGGTTTTGGTTCAGCTGCTGGAGGATCTGGTGCACCCGGTGATGCTCAGGATAACTCACCTAAGGGGGAGAAAGGAGAAAATGAGACGAAACAACAGTCACCCCGAGCTGAAGAAACGACTGATCAAATGGTGACTGATGAGGAAGCTCAGAGAAAGCGGAAGGGTAAAGCAGTGATGGTTGAACAAGAAGAGCCATTCGCTGACTTTGGTGATCGACAGGAACAGGTGCAAATTGATTCAGATTCTGATATGGAGGACGTACCCCTAGCACACGCAATTAAGAGATCCCTGGAGGAACAAGGTGGAGGTGCTGGGGCGTCTGCCGATGAGATTCCTGTCGATGAGGAAACCCTGAAAGCTCAGCAGTTAGCTCTGGAACAAACTCAATTTTTCAAAATGAAGATGATGCAGGATAAAACTGTTTTTCTTGAGAAGCAAGTGGAGCTCAAGGAAAAGCAGTATGATCATGAGCTTGCCAGACTAGCTGATCCTCAAGTTGATCTGGACAAAAGGAGGATTGGACAGAAATGGGACGATGCACGAAAGATACTGATGGGGTCGTGTGCACATGGAGTTCATAATAAGGAGGCAGATGACTTGTTCTTCAACTTGAACATGAAGAATCCGATGACGATGGACTATATAAATGCTTTGAAGAGAATGATTTCTAAAGTCCGTGTTGGATACAAATCGGTGGATAATGAATGGCAAGTCATCTTGTCTTTAATTGATGGAGCCCCGATGTCTTTTATGTATGTCGATGATCAGTTTATGTCGAGAAGATCTGCGTCAGAGTTGTTCTTGCTAGCAACTAAAATTCAATATTCTCAAGCTGAGGAGCTAAGCATTCTGTATAGAGATCAGTTAATGCAGTTAGCAGAGGACAAGGGACCAGAATTCTCAGCCAATCCAGACGTTGTCAGAATGGTTGTTGATGGAAAGATGAAGAGGGTTAGCTTGGAAGAAAATGACTTGATGGCTCTATCGGTGGAATCCCTTAAAGCTGTTTGCAGACAAATGATGGGTAAGGGATTCACCTCGGATATTAAAGAAAAATCAGTGGAGTTCATTGAGAAGATAATCTTCCAGAAGAGCAGTGAAATATGGAAGTGCGATGTCGTTGCTCCAAATCCTCTGGATAACGTGAAGATTGAGCCAGAGCTAATGCAAAGAAAATGGGATATTCTACAAGCTGTGAAAAGCGTAGATGAAGCTTTGACTCTTCCTTCAGGACCCCTGGAACAAGGAGAGATAAGGGAGGCAGTTGGTGTTCCAGGAAGAGAAAGTGTATACTGGATTCATTCTTACACAGATGATACAGCTGATGCCTTGGTGTTCATTGATGCAGACCAGAATCAAACCTTCTTGCATATGAGTAGGAAATGGCTGCTGCAGACTCAAGATGCTGCATTTCTAGACAAAGTCAGAGATGAATTCAAATTGGGAGATGTAGAGGATAGGTTTGCAGATGAAAAGTAGAGACTATTAAAGTACTTATCTGAAGTAGTAAAAGAGAAAAGGAGAATGGAGTCAGATGCGGCTAGTAGGTTCAATACCAACCGTGTCAAGGGCTACCCTAAAATGATCTACTGTCAGTTCAAAGCTGATAAAGCTCATTGGAAGCCTCAGCTCATCATGAAAAACTTTGAGGACATTCCAAAGATCAGAACTACCCAGGAAGTTGATAAACTAAGAAGGCTTTTCAGACATCCATATCCAGAACCCAAGAATCCTCTGGAAATGGAAGCAGTAAGTTTGCTGAATGCGAGATGGGCACAACTACACGATCCAGTATACAAAAGAGAACAGCAAAGGAAAGAAAGGCGCAGAAAACAAGGAGAAGATAAGCGCAGTGCTGTTAAGGAAGTTAGGAAGGGGAAACGGAATTAGAGTTAAAGTTCAAAGGGATGTGAACTTGAAGTTGGAAAAACTTCATATCTTTTGGTTGCTCTAACTCACTTGAGGAAAATTCACCTGACCACGGTATGCGAGATAGGCTAATTCACCATACTGTAACCGTGAATCAGAGTGGATCCAATAAGGTGATATGAGTTGGACTGAAAGGTATGAAATAATCCAGGTGATAGAGATCATTTCAATGGTCTTTAATTCGAGGTTCGAATTTTCTTTCTAGCTTATGTTTATTTTAAAAAAAAAAAAAGGTTCTTTGTATTGTTTTCAAGTTTTCATTCAATTGAAAAATGTACAAGACATTAATGTTACTTATCTTTTCTTGTCTCATTATTTAGTTGAGTTATCCTTCTTTAATTTGAATGTCATTGTTAGACAATCAAATAGGGGGAGATTGAAAGGCAGAGTGTTTAAACTTGTAACACTATATCTTATGTAACTCAACTAAAGAAAAGATACTTAACCCGAAGTCAATCAAGAACGAGAAGTCACAATGAAATCAATATAAATGAAGACAAAGTAATTGATACAATTCAACATGTTAAATATGATCAAACAAAGAAGAAATCATTGGAAGAAGTTCAAGTCAAAGTTGTTCATGCCCCAGTGATTTGTAATTCAATGAATCAAGATCATAACTATTAGTATCAATAAGACTAATTGATTTCAAGTGAAGAAGAAGGAAAGCAATTGTTGGAAAGCCACATTTCTAATTGAACATGGCAATCTATTCAGAAGCAAGAACTCTATCAAGACTAGTCACTTATGAACCAGACCATTGCATCAAGTGTCAGGACATTGATAGCAAGTTTATGTCAGCAGCAGAGATCCATGTTCAAGAGCTTGTTGAAGAATATTGAAGACACGAAGAAATCACAAGTTCAAGATGTTGCATTGAAGTTTCAAGTTGAAGCCCAGAATTTCTCTAAGTACTTACAAGGGAACCTATGTAGAAATTCCTATCTAGAAATTCTGGATAAACTTCTACTTAGAGCCAAGTAGAAATTCTGGAGGAGAAAATATTTTCTAAGTACTCAACTCAGGAAGCTATCTCGAATTTCCTATGTAGAACTTCCCAAGTCGAATTTCCTATGTAGAAAATTCTGGAGATGAAAATATTTTCTAAGTACTCAGGAAGTTTGCTATCTCGAATTTCCTATGTAGAAATTCTACTTAAAAGTTCGAGATAGCCAAGTAGAAATTCCTATGTAGAAATTCTACTTAGAGTTCTAGATAGAGCTAAGTAGAATTTCCCATGTAGAAATTCTACATAGAAAACAGTTTCAACATGACACATGGCATCATCCTGGTGGCAGATTTCCAAGCTTTCAAGACATGATAAGATTAACGTGGACAACATTAGGCCACTCACATCTTATCGTTTGAAGACTACAAGTCATAGATTACAAAGTAGTATAAATAGAAGTACTTGTGTAACATTACAAAGAGAGCAATATTCGAGAGAAACACTTGTAATAGAGAGAGAGTATATTCACAGAGCTTAGTATCATTTACTACCCTCTTTACTTCTGTTGTACTTTTGTAATGAATGTTGTAGCAACCCCCTCAAGTGATATATAAGACATATATTCCTTGAATCTTTGTGTTCATTTATTACATAATATTTATTGCTCCATAAATATTAAAAGTTGTATTCACCCCCCCTTTACAACACATTTGGACCTAACACAAAGACATGAAGGAAATTAACAGTTGGCTTCTTGTCTTTCTTCATCAATTGATATGGTATTTTGCCTTATAATTGATTGACCATGGAAATATTTTGAATGTAACATGCAGTATTAATTGCTTCTGCCTAGAAATATGTAAGAAGTTTTGCTTCTTCTAACATAGTTCTAGCAGCTTCAATCAAGGTCCTATTTTTTCTTTCAACAACTCTATTTTGTTGTGGAGTCCTTGGTGCAGAGAAATGATGAGTGATACCCTTCTCTTTACAGAAATCTTTCATTGTTGCATTCTTGAATTCAGTACCATTATCACTTCTAATTTTCTTGACTTCCATTCAGTGCCATTGTCAACATTCTTCACATGATTGATAATGAATTTGCTTGCCTCATCCTTAGAGTGTAAGAAATGTTCCCATGTATATCTTGTGAAGTCATCCACAATTACTAAGGCATATTTCTTTTTGGTAATTGATATGATGTTGACTGGACCAAATAACTCCATGTGCAATAATTCCAGAGGCTTATCAATTGATGATTCAGGCTTTGACTTGAATGATACTTTCCTTTGTTTTCCCTTTTGAAGCGTCACATAGTCCATCTTTGGTGAATTCCATCTGTGGAATACCTCTAACCAGATTCTTTCTAACAAATTGAATCATGGCTATGAAATTCAAATGGGCTAGCTTCTTGTGTCAAATCCAACTTTCATCTGTATTGGCTTTGCTAAGTAGACATGTCATTGAATTTGCCGTTACAGAGTTAAAATCAGTCACATAGACATTTTATTGGGTTCCGAAGTATCGTAGAAGGGGGGTTGAATACGATACTCACTAAATTAAAAAAATTCTTTCGAATCTTTTGCGGGTAAATAATTTAGAGTTCGGTTAGTATGTTCGAATTCATGAGGTGAATAGTGTCTAGGAGGCTGGCTTACTAATTTTCTGTATTTATGAATAATCATTAATGTTCTAGAAAATTAACAAGTAATTTAACGAGACAAGTTTCAGGGAATATATCTTTCGTATATAAACCCTGAGGTTGCTACACCCAGTTAAAAATATAACTGGTTACCAAAGAAGAAATTAGTTTTTTGATTCTACAAAAATATACAAGCCAAATCCTATACAATATTTGTATCTATAATTTTGTCTAAGGATTTAACTACCGGGAGTATTTTGTAATGGCCCTTAAAATATTACATGGTTTATCCGGCCATTAACAAAAGACTCCGGTAAGGAGTAATTGATGGATTTGTTTTGACCCCTCTATACATTTTTACTGTGTTCTTCTCCGGCAATTTTGATTGGAAGAGATGAACCAGAACACACTTCAAAATGAGCACGTCATTTTGTTTATATATGGTGTAGACTTTTCGAATCAATTAAAATTGATTTGTTCTTCACAATGCTAAGTCATTTTGTTGCGCTTGTAGAGTGAGTGCAGTGTATAGCAGCCACAAAACTTTTATTGCGTCTAAGGGAAAGCTTTGTTGTGCCTACACTCTGTGTCCCTTGTAGAGGAGCCACGAAACTCTTTGTTTTTCCTTTAACTCTTTTGTTGCTCTTAAGGCAAAGTTTTGTTGCGCCTCTAGAGTGCTTGCAGTGTGTAGGAGCCACGAAAGTACTTAGAAACTTATTCACAAGTATTTCGTTGCGCCTAAGAGTTTTGTTGCGGCTCTAGAGTGCTTGCATTGTGTAGGAGCCACGAAAGTACTTAAAAACTTATTCACAAGTATTTCGTTGCGCCTTTAGAGTGCTTGCAGAGTGTAGGAGTAATGAAAGTACTTAGAAATTTATTCACAAGTATTTCGTTGCGCCGAAGAGTTTTGTTGCGCCTCTAGAGTGCTTGGAGTGTGTAGGGGCAACAAAAGTACTTAGAAACTTATTCATAAGTATTTTGTTGAGCCTAAGGTGTTTCGTTACGCCTCCTACATTGCTTGGAGAGTACAAGAGCCACCAAATGTAGTAATACTTGCCTTAACCAATTTCTTGAAATGTTTGAAGTATTTACCACTTGGTTTTCACTCTTTTGGCTTGATCAACTGATTTTCTTCTGATACATCAAGGTAATTCTCTTCTTGTTGTGCTGACGCTTAGTGCACTGGTCTGGCTTACAAATGACTAACACTGAATTAAATTCCCTTGAATTCTTTTTTGTTTCAGCTGATTAACCTTGGACTGTTGCATTGCTTCGAACACTGATTGTCAATAAACACTGTACTTTCACTAGAATCTTTTCTGGTACTTAGACAACGTCTTCATTATTACCACAACCTTGAATACTTTATTCTCTGTTCTTTACTGACGCTTGAACATATAAATGAACTTCTTTCAGTGAGTATAACTCCAAGACTGCAGTTGTCTTCTTAGTCCTTTGTCTTTACCATGTCTTCAATTTTTCTAGATTCCTATGTTTCGAACACTGTCTATCTTCAATCAATGCTAATACACTGAAATCTTCTTGTGGCACTTCTATACTGAATCTTCAACACTTCTGAAACTCTGAAAGTCTTTACACATTATTCTTTACTGAGGCATGAACATATTAATGAACTTCTTTCAGTGACCTGTAGTAGACTTCAAAACTTCTTCCAATGTTTTGATTCACTGTATCTTCCTTGTCTTCATTTCTTCTTGATTTCTGTGTAGGCGTAGTATTATTTACTTGTCATGTTCTAATGTTGAGTTATCATGATTAATATTTATACAGCTTCGTAATCTCACCAACAATCTCCCCCTATTTGATTGTTAAACTTAGCAAACAAATCTCATAGAGAGGATAACTCAACTAACAACTAGAAAAAGTAATGGTTCAGAACTTGTAAATAATGCTACTAGTTTTTCTGGATCAGATTATGCATTTCCAGATTTCTTGTATAACTGAAATGAAAGATGTTTGTTTCTCTAGCACTAAACTGATATTCATATAGTATCATCTTCATTTCCGTTTGTGTTTGAGCTTTCTCTGCTTCAAAATTCTTCATAGTTGAACTTAAAGAACTTATCATGAACAGAGCTTCATAAGAATTAAAATTCCTGGGAACGTCTTCAATAGAATATATAACATAGCTCAAGTAATGTTCTCCCCCTGAGAATGTAATTCTTCTTCTTTTTCTTTTCGAAATTCTCCCCCTAAGGATATTAACTTCTCCTAAGGATACGAAGATAAGACTTTATTAACTTCGACTTTATTAAGTTCTCCTTTTTCTTTTTTTCTTACTAAATTTTCCCCCTTGGTTGAGGAATCCTCCAATGGCCCATCTTTTGAATGGTTTGTCTTCAAAAGAAGGTTCTTGTCTGTCATTGATTGGGAAAATATAGTAGTTTTTCTTTCAGAAGTAGCATGTAGCAAGGGTAAGTGTTTGGTCTATGGTTTCCTCACTTCTACTACGTTCTGTTGGTGTTTACACTAAAGTGTCGAGCACTTTGAAGTGTTTCGTTCTTTCTCTCCTTATCTCTCACTCAAGTGTACCTCTCCCTCACTTTCACTTAAGTGTTTCTCTCTCTCACTTTCACTCTGCATTTCGAATATAACATTTTGTACTTGCAAGTGAAATCCGTCAATTCATTTATATTCTCATCAACTAATTCATCAAAATAAATTGAATCACTATCAAGTGGAGAATTGCCTCGTTGAGGTGTTCTTGATCTATCATGCATAAGCACTATCTCAGCACCATACTCAATAGTTATTGTTAAATCACTGTTTAGTGGAGACTCACCTCTTTGAGATGGGTTATCCCAAGATATTAATATCTATTAGGGAATCCTTCCTTGTTCTATCAAGGAGTTGCCTCACACCTTCTCCGTAAATGGGAGGTGGACATTCCTTTTCAGGATCTGGAAATGTTCCTTCTAGGAGGGTCAACATAGTAGATAATGTAATGAATGGCAATTTAGAGCCTACGTTTCCTCGTAACCCTGTGATGGGAATTTTGTATAAATACCCTATTTGACTCATCTAAAGAATTCTTGTCTAGCAGTTGCCTCTCAAGCCCAGATAAATCTGAACAAGAGATCTCCCTTTCAGGATGCAGAAAATTAACTTCTGTTTGAGGTAGATACCTAGACAATGTAGTGTATGGCTAGAGTCCGTATCTCCTCTAAATGCCTATACCTCACATTGTGCACGTCTTGCAATGTGTTCCTAGAATTTATCTGTTTAGGCTTACCATCATCGTGAGTGCCAGTGGTGTGCTTGACTCATTACAAGATGCTCTAGCTGACGAGCGAATTTCAATGGACTCACCCTGTTGAGAGAATAATTCCAGAGACAGTTTTATTGCCTTTTTAGCTCTGCATCCTTTTGAGAAGATGCAGATGAGCTCTTACAGTTACCTCAGTTATATACTACTTTCTTTTTTGGAGGTAGAGTTGTGGGTGCACTTCCGACTTCGTCCTTATTTGCTGCATCAAGTGCAGTGTCTCCCTTATAAACCTCTACCTAACAAAGTTTTCTTATATCTCCAAGGGTTAATATATGGAAGTGGATGAATTAGTGTTTGGTACTATAGCCTGGGTAAGAGATTGATGGGTTTTCAACCTCTTGGTCAGCTTCTAAAGCCACTGGGGGCTAAATGGATAGAATTAATCAAGATAAAAAGATAATCATCTTAACATTCCTAAACATATTTTTCATCTCAAAGAGAGTGAAAAGTATAAGAGGGAATGGTAAATGATTGCATTAAAACACTTTTAGCAAAAGAGTTTTGTCAGATCTAAAGATTTATCATTTAAGAGCATGATACGAAATTTTCTTTAAGATACTTATCCCATAATAAAATGCGGGAATGTGTATCAGAGAAATTTTTTATCCCTTTTGAATTTCTTATAATGAAAACTTCCCATAATAAAATGCGAGAATTTACACCAAAGAAGAAATTCAACTCTCTTACCAAATTATATCTCAATAAAATGACTCATTTCCTTTAAAACCTAAGCACTATATGTTTTGAAAATAGTTTTGCAAAACATCCTTATCAGATAGAGGACTATGATTTTCCGACTCATAATTCAATCATGATTTACATCATTTTCGTCCACCTGATAGTATCATATACTTAAAATAGAAACATGACAATTGGGGTGAATGAATGCTTAACAATACAGTACTAGGTCTTCAAAGCAACAATCATTGTTTAGGTACTATAAAACAATGTAAAAACATACATTGAAACAAGTGTTTGAAAACAAATTATTTTACAAGTGATTGGTACCTCGAAGTTAAAAATAATTTCTCCGAATAAAATAGCAGTCACAATGTTTCTGCCACTCTAAAAGGAAAAATTAAGAGATAAAAAGTTTTGTAAGATAAAACTTTTAAAACTAGCTTTTGGGAGAGGATAGAAGATTTTGAGATCTAAAGAGAGATTATCCTCAAGAAAAATTTGATTCACACCTTAGGATTAAGAAATCAAATAATTTTCAAAAGAGAAGTTTTGAAAAAGAATTTTAATGTTTTCTTCGTTAAAACTGATAGAGAAATGAATGTATCTTTGAATAAAACGTTTTGAAAAAGAATCAGACAAGAAATTCTTTTTAATACATTCAAGTTTAAAATTCAGTCAAAGAAAGAAAACTAAATGTACTATTACTAACGACTTTTTCCAAAACCAATTTTTACTTGGAATAAAGACTAAGCAAATCCATTAGTATCAATATATCACAATTATTTTGTAATAAAATATTAATCAATTATCACAAAGTAATAAAAGAAAATATTTATACTACGAATAATTATGCTGCAGATGTATTTTAATTTACTTAAATCATGGAACCAATATATCACTGAATTTTTTTATATCATCATAATTTAAATAAATCAAAATAAATTAAATACTTATATTGTACTAAAAAATCACCAATAACATACATATATATAAATCAAATAGGCATGTCAATCATTCAGTAGAACAATATGCATTAAGACATATTTTTATTATTAGTGATTTCAGATAAACAACTTGTTTTATCACTAATATTAAAAAATATCACAACTAATTGTATGGAAATATTAACAAAATATCATTACTTGATATTTATCAATAATTTCAAAATGCAAGAAATTATGCTTCTAACATTTTATCAAATCAAAATTATGAGACTAATAAACATTGAATTGCTTCAATCCATAATTTTAATAAGATAAAATAATTTCGCTAAATACTAAAATATTTATTAGATTGAATATTAGCATCTAACTTCCTACGCTATATCTAATAATTTTCACTCTAGCATATTACAATTATACTCATAACAATTATTAATGATATACGTAAGCTCGAGAGTATAGTTGAATAGAAATTCACAAGTTCTATACATATTAACATTTAATACTTGTGATCCTAATTACAACTCCTCGCAAATAAAATTAAATTTTAGAAATATTTTCTAAGTATATAAAATATTGAGAGTTTTATACACATGACTTAGAAAATACTTCATCTTCCAATATTAGTGAGTTTTGAAATTTGCATTATTTAATAGAACACAAATTCTAAATACTGTCACTAATATCAAAAGTATCACAATTATTTGTAATAAAATATTTAAAAAATATCAGAGAAAAATATCAGAGCAATTAAGCAAGATATCATTGACTAATATTCATCAAATATTTAACATACAAATAATTATGTTGCTAACTTTATGCTAAATCATTTAACTACCACATATGCATATAACATTGTAAGCATGATAATTAAACTAATAGCAAAAAGTATGAGGTACTGGATTTAAAAATAAATTCACAAGTCCTTTAAATATAGACGATTTAATACATGTGAACTCATTTAAGAATTTCTTGCAGATGAGATTTCCAATAAATATGCATATAAATAATATCTCAAGTTCACTAACCAACTTAGACAAAATGAATTCATCAAGTTGTTTAACAAATATCTGCAAGTTATTCTACTAAGGAAAATCTCGAAAGAAATGATACCTGATGTCCATGCGCTTGTTCCATACGTGGTGTAGAGAATATCCAGCAAAGTTGTTGGAGTTGAAGAAGTTTTCTTGTCCAGAAGATCAGAGTATCACAGTCACTAGCTGCTTTAAGTTTAGCCTTTGCTGCAACTATGTGTGTTGAATGTTTTCTCTCATTCCAACAAGAATCCAACTTATTTCACGAAATTGACAGTTTCTAGGAATGACTTCCCTGGCTTTCTTACAACCTGCATCATCTATATCTATATAGCCAATTAGGTTAAACCTATTATCTTTAGGGTTACATGATTCTAAGAATTGGTGATCCCCTAAGATATCTAACAATTCATAACTTAGCTATAAAATAAGATTCTCTAGTATCCACTTGGAAACTTGCACATAGGCATATCAAGAATAAAATATATGGTCTTTATGCACTTGAATAAGTAATGAGCTAATCATACCTCTAAAGCTTGTCACTTCAGTTCATATACCTAATTTGTCCTGATCAAACTTAATGATTTGTTGGAAAGAAGTCTTGGCAGGTCTAGAATCTTCCAAATTGCGCATCTTCAAAAGATCTTTGACTTACTTTAATTGCCACCATTCTTTTGAACTACTTATAATCCAAAAAGAATTGCAACTCTTTCAACATGCTCATGTTGTATCTACTCTGCATTTACTTGGTAAAATATCTCTTGCACAAGTTTTGTTAGTAGACCCACATATAATACAATCATGGTATTCTAGCACATATATTACATTATGTGTGTGCCTTGTATTCTAGAGAGATATGTGTATAATGACTCTACCAAAATCATTTTCAGGTAATTAGTAGTTAGAGTGTCATACCATGTCCTTGACGATTAGCTTAAATCCCTAACTCTGTTAGGTCCTCATCTTGTTAGGCCCAATTGTTAGGTCCTAATAGGATCAAGTTTCGTCACTGGTGCTTGTTATTAGATCTTAAAAGTCCCGAAGATTATGTTTCCATCATCATCGATACCTTCTACTTGATAGTAACCTGTAGCAACCAGTTTGGCTTTGTCCCTCAAAACAATGCCAATAACTATCCAGTTTCTGCAAACCCTTACTGTACCAATTTCAGCTTCGTCTTGTGGTCTGGGTTCCAACTTCAGTAGTTTCTGCCTTTGAACTAATTGAGATCATCTTGCATTGCAATCACCCAATCTGGATCAATCAGTGCATCTTCAGTATTCTTTGGGATTCCATATGTTAGATCTTAAAAATATATGTTCATTTTGATTAGCACTTCTAGCCTTTACTCAATAATCCAGATTACTAAGAACTAGACTCTAGGATTGACTTTGACTTCAAACCTTTTGTCTTGGCAGATATGTTCTTGATGTATTCCTTTGATCTTCATTGTGTTGAGTACGACTAGTAGATCCTTCTTTTATTTGCTCCCCCTGAGTTGCTGCTAGGATGTGTTGAAGATCATTTACCTTGTTAGGTGATTATGCTAAAGTTCACGAGTTATGTAGTTTCACTACCATTTCCACTAAGAGGATATGAATCATCATCATTATCATTGATTCCTTCTGTAACCTCAGTTTCAACATCAGTATCTGAATTTGACTATGACAAGATGTCAAACTTCAAAGATTCAGAATAGTCTTTCATTTGAATGCTTGGGATCTTGGTGTAGTAGAACGAAACATTCAGACTTTCAATCACCTTTTGGTTTTCAATCATATACGCCTCATAAGCTTTGGACTTCAATGAGTAGCCTAGGAAAATTGTTCCGTGAGCCTTAACTTCAAACTTACCAAGATGCTCATCTAAATTTTCAAAATATCAATTTCCTCCAAACACACGAAGGAAATTCAGTGTTTGCTTCTGATTGGCCATTAACTCATATGATGTCTTTTCACGATCTTGTTGATTAAAACAACATGTTATGCTAATTGTTTCAGCTTCAAAGTACCTTTATCAGTGCAGACTTCATTTAGAACTTCATTCGTGAAATTGAGTTCCAATATCTGACTTCAAAGTTCTCACAACTTACTTTGCTTTCAACTTGATCTACCTGATGTGATCAATCACCGTCTGTGATATATTATCTGTTGAATGCACGAACATCACCAACTTGTAACTAGGGTTGTCATCAACCACCACTAAGCATATTTCTTCCATGATATAGTTTACTTCAGTGTGATGTTTTCATTGACTTCCATATGTGACATACTTCAAAATGTCCTTCTGGATAGAATTCCATATGAAGCAGTCCTCTCATCAATTTCATTTTTATCAGAGAATCCATTATCTTGATAAACAATGTGAGAACTTCTTTTGCCATAGCTAACTCTTTACTGATGAAGCTTTACTGAAAAGTTCATTTCACTTTTGTGTACAAATTCCATGTCAACTACGAATAAATTTCTCATTCTCAGTTGAGTGAGCTTCCAACCTTCTTGTTTGAGATCAAAAACTTTTCATTGTCAATGCTTTTCCAGAAAACCCTTGACAAAGAATTTTTTAGTGCCCTGTAGATAGTGCTTAAGTCCTTCCACAAGAAAGATGCCTCCACTGATGACAATTCCAAAAAATCATTATAGCCAAATCCCTTGTACATCCTTTGTTGTCATCTCCAAAGGTTACCGTTGGATAGGCTTTCTCAACCAACTGTGATGTCATAGCTCCAATCTTAATCATATGCCTCGAACAATAAATGTCACGAAGTCACATAACTTTTGTCTTTTGTTACATACTCTGGAATCATAAATGATTAAGATTCTTGGTACTCAACTTTAATTGAGTCCAGATGGGTTAGAGATATTGCTATCAACAATGGTAACAACAGTTTCAATATGCATAAAAGTACATGGATAGAAGAACTAACTAATTACTAATTCTGTCTAATCCATTTCCGTTGTTGTCTAACATTTTTAACTATGTCTAATTATCTAAGTCAGTTTTAGATTAATCCTTGAATCAACAAATATTACTAATTACTTTGATAATTCTACCATATTTTATTATTCTATCCCTAACAAGCAATACATGATATGATATGACATTTAAGTGCAACTATGTGAGTGCGAGCAAATCATGTGAAAATAAGCGCATAAACAATTTAAGAATATGCAGAATATTTGAATAAAACATTATGAGCAATATCAAATTCCACATACACTTAACAAGTCATTTATCATAATAAGAGAAAATATAAAATATCTGATCTATGACCTGTTTGTATATTTAGCAATTTTCACAACATTAGCAGAGGTATTAAATCACAGAAGATTTAACTCAAGTTCCAGCAAATGTTTAGGGATACACCTAACCGTCTAGAACACCCTATCTAATTCTAGATATTCATTTTACTGCATATAAAATCAAGTATGAAATGTATTTATTTAAACTCATGAATCGTAGTATGCAATCTTATTCTTAGCAATCAATTAAGCATTTAAGTCCTAAGACGCTAACATGCTGACATGAATATAATACATTTCAATACCTAATAATCATACATTTCTGAATTAGATAAACGTATACTAGTTAGAATGTGTACCTGTGAAGTGCTTAGTGATTTATCTCCAGTGTTGGTCATTGATGCCAGATATCCATTTGGTTCATCATTGTCACTGATAGAATCATCCTTGCATTTAACTTCACCAATAAATGATTTACCTTGCTACATCCTCACTAATGCTTGAGATTCATGCTTCAACCCAACATAGTGTCTGTTATCTTTTGCTTGTACAGGTTTCTTCAAACTGTGTAGCAAACCCCTGATCTTGTCTTTTAAATATAAACCATCCATGTCTTGCAACCGTCTCTTGAACTGATCTTGAAAATCTCCTTTATGAAATCTATAGGTAAAGACCTTAGATTTAGAATTGGGATTCCATCTGAATATGATGTCACTGAACTTCTTTTTGCCCTACAGGCTTGACTTGCAGTCCAGTTCTCAAGATGTTCTAAAGTGTCAAACTCACATACAACACTTTGACTACTACCTCGAGCTACTACATCTTCAATTCAGCTTCTCGGATCAATTCGTTTCTGTTTAGAGGTTCTCAACCTTGACGTTAATCAAATTTAGTTCCTGGGTCACAAATACAGTGGATATGCTAACAACCTGCTTTACCAGATATTATCTTCTTCAGCTCTTGTTCTACCTTCAACACATACAGGTCTTTTACAGACAATGTGGTTGTATCCTTAAATCCTTGTTGGCTGTATCCCTACGTTCCAGATGATCTACAGTGTTAGCACGAACTTCTTGTAATCTCCCTATAGAATAATCTTTAAGGCTTGTACTGAGATTCCAGGTAGTCCAGTATGTTCTCCTTCACTACTTCAAACCCCCTAAGATTTTTCATCCAAAAATATAACTCAAATAAACCAAAATCTGTTCCCAAATAATATCTTCCTTTTCAGCATCCGAATAAACAGTGGGATCCTATGGAGTAAACCTCTGAGAAAATTAGTACCACCTCTTCTTCAACCTGTTCCAGAATTAACTTCATTGGATAATCTTCAGTCAATTTTAGTTGTCTACAATAACCGGAAAAATCTTCATCTACTACTCCTTGAGCATACCAATCAACTTCCGAGTTCTGCTGCTTCCTTTTGTGGCTTTTGTTATAATAAATTTAAAATTTTAAACTTTATTAAATTTATAAAATAAACTAATTAAAATTTATAACATAAACTAATGAAAGTTTATAAAACAAATTTTGTAGAAGTTTAAAGAATAAATTTACTATTAAGTTTATAAAATAAACTAATTAAGATTTATAACATAACATGATAAAAGTTTATAAAACAAATTTTATAAAAGTTTATAAAATAAATTTAATATAAAATTTATAAGATAAACTAATTAAAATTTATAACATAAACTTAAGAAAGTTTATAAAATAAATTTAACATATAAAATTTATAAAATAGACTAATTAAAATTTATAACATAAACTAATAAAACTTTATAAAACAATTTTATAAAAGTGTATAAAATAAATTTAACATATAAAATTTATAAAATAAACTAATTAAATTTTTTAACATAAACTAATAAAAGTTTATAAAACAAATTTTATAAAAGTTTATAAAATAAATTTAATATAAATTTTATAAAATAAACTAATTAAAATTTATAACATAAACTAATAAAAATTTATAAAATAAATTTTAAAAAGTTTATAAAATAAAATTATTAAAATTTTATAACTAAATTTATTTAACAATGCCTCATCTTGCTTCCAGACAGCTTCGGCACGGTGAGTTTCACTGAGTTATGGATCTTGATTTGTATATCAATCAATCTGCTCTGATACCGATTGTTGGGTCCCGAAGTATCATAGAAGGGGGGTTGAATACGATACTCACTAAATTAAAAAAATTCTTTCGAATCTTTTGCGGATAAATAATTTAGAGTTCGGTTAGTGGGTTCGAGTTCCTGAGGTGAATAGTGTTTAGGAGTCTGGCTTACTAATTTTCTGTATTTATGAATAATCATTAATGTTCTAGAAAATTAGCAAGTAATTTAACGAGACAAGTTTCGGGGAATATATCTTTCGTATATAAACCCTGAGGTTGCTACACCCAGTTAAAAATATAACTGGTTACCAAAGAACAAATTAGTTCTTTGCTTCTACAAAAATATAAAAGCCAAATCCTATACAATATTTGTATCTATAATTTTGTCTAAGGATTTAACTACCAGGAGTATTTTATAATGGCCCTTAAAATATTACAAGGTTTATCCGGCCGTTAACAAAAGACTCCGGTAAGGAGTAATGGATAGAGCTTTGATTTTTTTTTACCCCTCTGTATATTTTTCCTGTGTTCTTCTCCGGCAATTTTGATTGGAAGAGATGAACCAGAACACACTTCAAAATGAACACGTCATTTTATTTATATATGGTGTAGAATTTTCAAATCAATTAAAATTGATTTGTTCGTCACAATGCTAAGTCATTTTGTTGCGCTTGTAGAGTGAGTGCAGTGTATAGGAGCCACAAAACTTTTGTTGCGCCTAAGAGAAAGTTTTGTTGCGCCTACACTCTGTGTCCCTTGTAGAGGAGTCACGAAACTCTTTGTTTTGCCTTTAACTCTTTTGTTGCTCCTAAGGTAAAGTTTTATTGTGCCTCTAGAGTGCTTGCAGTGTGTAGGAGCCACGAAAGTACTTAGAAACTTATTCACAAGTATTTCGTTGCGCCTAAGAGTTTTGTTGCGCCTCTAGAGTGCTTGCAGTTTGTAGGAGCCACGAAAGTACTTAGAAACTTATTCACAAGTATTTCGTTGCGCCTAAGAGTTTTGTTGCGCCTCTAGAGTGCTTGCAGTGTGTAGGAGCAATGAAAGTACTTAGAAACGTATTCACAAGTATTTCGTTGCGCCTAAGAGTTTTGTTGCGCTTCTAGAGTGCTTGCAGTGTGTAGGAGCAACAAAAGTACTTAGAAACTTATTCATAAGTATTTTGTTGCGCCTAAGGTATTTCGTTGCGCCTCCTACACTGCTTGCAGAGTACAAGAGCCACCAAATGTAGTAATTCTTGCCTTAACCAATTTCTTAAAATGTTTGAAGTATTTACTACTTGGTTTTCACTCTTCTGGCTTGATTAACTGATTTTCTTCTAATACATCAAGGTAATTCTCTTCTTGTTGTGCAGACACTTAGTGCACTGGTCTGGTTCATAAACGACTAACACTGAATTAAATTCCATTGAATTCTTTTCTGTTTCAGCCGATTGACCTTGGACTGTTACATTGCTTCGAACACTGACTATCAATAAATACTACACTTTCACTAGAATCTTTTCTGATACTTAGACAACGTCTTCATTATTACCACAGCCTTGAATACTTCATTCTCTATTCTTCACCGACGCTTGGATATATAAATGAACTTCTTTCAGTGAGTATAACTCCAAGACTGCAGCTGTCTTCTTAGTCCTTTGTCTTTACCATATCTTCAATTCTTCTAGATTCCTATGCTTCGAACACTGTCTATCTTCAATCAATGCTAATACATTGAAATCTTCTCGTGGCACTTCTATACTGAATCTTCAACACTTCTAAAACCCTGAAAGTCCTTACACATTATTCTTCACTGAGGCATGAATATATTAATGAACTTCTTTCAGTGACCTGTAGTAGACTTCAAAACTTCTTCTAATGTCTTGATTCACTGTATATGCCTTGTCTTCATTTCTTCTTGATTTCTGTGTAGGCGTAGTATTATTTACTTGTTCTGTTCTAGTGTTAAGTTATCACGATTACTCTTCATACATCTTCGTAATCTCACCAACACATTTCCTCTTCTTTCACCAGTTAGGAGAATTTCACCAGATTCTTTGTTGGCTATGATGCATGATCCAGTTGAAAACCACACACCATTTCCATTATCACACAGTTGATTAATACTGAGAAAATTGTGCCTCAATCCATCAACTAGTTCTACAGGTTCAATTATAACATTTTCTCTTGCAATTGAGCCATATCCCAGAGTAAAACCTTTGTTGTTATCTCCAAAAGCAACTCCTTGACCAACCTTTTTCACAAACTTTATGAGCAGGGATAAATCTCCAGTCATGTTCCTAGAGCAGCTACTAACCAGATACCAGAGATTTTTCTTCCTGTTTCCTTGATTTGATGATGAACTAGCTTCTTCATCTTCATGGTTGACCATTAGAGCTAGATTGATTAATTCTTCAAAATCACTGTCCTCAGCAGCCCAGTATTTCTCTTCAGTAATAAAAGCCTTTTCCTTTTGTTTAAGCATGTCAAAGTATTTCTTTTTGTAGTCAATACCATCATATGACTTTTCCTTTTCTTGTTTTGGCTTTCTGCACTCATTTGAGAAAAGACCAGCCAATCCACAGTTAAACCATTTGAATTTTGATTTATCAACCAAATTTTTATTTTGATTGTTATTTCTAAACTGGGATCTAGGCCTTTGAGAATTTGGAATCCTCTTGAATTTTAGATTTGAAAATTTCCTTGACAGAAATGCAAGGTGCTCATCAATCTCATCCAAATCATCCTGTGAGCATGTTTCATTTTCTTCACACTTGCCCTTTCCTTGTCCTTTGAATGACTCTTCAATAGCATCACCAGCCACGATAACAGAACCTTCTACACAGCCACTTTCCTTCTTCTCTTCATTTCCCTTGACCATCAAAGCCAAAGTCTTTTTTTTATTCTTCTCAATCTCCTCATCTTGTTGGATATCTAACTGATATGTCTTGAGAACACCATAAAGTTTCTCAAGAGTATAGTCCTTGAAGTCTTGAGATTGTCTCATAGAGACAGTCATTGATTTCCATTATTTTGGAAGAGATTTAAAAAATTTCAGATTTGTATCTTCAGTTGCATAAACCCTACCATATAGCTTCAATCCATTTAATAACTTCTGTAATTTGCTATAGGTGTCATTGATGGACTCTCCACTCTTGAAATGAAATGATTCATATTTCTGAATCAAGAGTTGCATCTTGTTTTTCCTTACTTGCTCAGTCCCTCCACATAGAGTTTGAAGAGTACCGCATACTTCCTTTGATGAAGTGCAGTTTATCACATTGTCAAACATATCTGTTAGGTCGGTCCCGTCATTCACGTAATTCCCTCATCCATCGATATGAGGAAGTTGCTTGAAAGAGATTACTATGATATTTCATTATCCAAGAGTGGGACAATAATGTTCATGGCCTTCTTGTCTTTAAGCACTTCATTTTCATCCTCTTATGTGAACTCAGTGATGAGTTTTGAACATGTTTGTCAAATGCAGGAGTTCCATCACGGTTCACACTTGTGACTAGCTTTATGGGAACATGAGGACCTTTCTCTATGCAGTAAACATAGAAAGGGTCAAGAGAAAGTATATGTAGATGCATTTTTACTTTCCATGCAAAGTATTCATCTTTTTCCAACACTAGAATTTTCACACCTGAATCTTTTTGGCCCATATTGACTGTTCTTGATCTTTGAAATTTCTATATGTTGAAAGCCTCAGCTCTAATACCAATTGTTATTTCCCAAATCAATGTCAATATGATTTGTAGAAGGGGGGTTGAATATAAATTATCAAAAGTTTTCTGTTTTAATAATTCTTCTTGAGGTTTGAGTGTTTAAGAGAATATATATGAACAAATGAAACTGAAACTAAATTGAACAATGATATTTTAAAATTACTGATGGATTGGTTTTTCCATTAGTGTATATTTGCTCATTTGTTCTAGGTTAATAAAACCTAGCTTCGTTTTTACAAGATTAGAAAATAAATCAATTGTTCTTACAAAGTGCTCTAAGGCTGAACAATTTATTCAAGATATATTGTCTAACTTGTATATATTTCCAACAATGCTACCACACTTGTTTATATACCACAAGTTTGTTTTTACAATACCTATTCTGGATTGTTTCTTTTCTATCTTTTCTTTTTGCCTTTTTCTATTCTGGGAAAAGGTTGGAAAGATAGCTTCTGTTTGAGTCTTCACAGTCATTATAAACTATCTTCCATAAGTGTGCTTTTGTCTTTTGGATTTCTGACATATAGCTTTTTATGTGTTGTCTCAATCAATTGATAATTTGTTGTTAAGCATATCAATTGATCATTCCTTTTATCCATCAACTGATGTTCTTCTTCGATTGATCTTTATATCCATCGATTGATAAATGATGACTTATCGGTTGATAAATGTTATCAATCGATATATCAATCGATGGGTCTTCATATCAATTGATTGTCTTCAATACTTGTTTTGTCTTCTTCAATTGATCTTCTATCCATCGATGCTTCAATATCAACAAATCATCCTTCACTTGTATAATTTTCCTGTCTTCAAATAATTACAATTTGATAGTCTAAGTTACACATCAGTTGATGACCTATATCAATCGATTCTAACATTAATTGATGAAAATAATATCAATTGACTTACAACTTATCGATTGAAATAGACTAAGTACACCTATTCTACAATCCATATTATCAGTTGATTCACATAAACATTTCAAATGATAAATGTTTTTCTGATCAATTGATATTTATAATTTTTATATCAAATGATTAGTTACATCAATTAAAATTTCTATGATTCTAAGATTAAAGTTATCATCAAATTACATGTAGATTCCTAACATACTTCTTTTTCAAAGCTGACACAAACGGAAGCAAACAGTATGAAGAGTATTTTACATAAGTATGAGATGTTGTCTGGGCAGCTGATCAACTATAACAAGTCTAATATTATATTTAATCCCAACACTTGTACTGAAGACATATCACTTGTATGTGAATGTCTGGGGGTGAGACAAGCAGAGAAGCCAGAGAAATATTTGGGTATGCCGATGTGTGTGGGTAAAAATAAAATGGAGGTGTTTGGTTTTGTGAGTGATCGTGTACAAAGCAAGTTGTAAGGCTGGTGGAATAAGGACTTGTCGAAGCGTGGGAAACTAACGTTGTTAAAGTCAGCTGCACAAACTATTCCAAATTTATGGATGAGTTTGTTCCTGACCCCAGAATCTTTATGTGATGAGATAGAAAGGAAAATGAATGTTTTTTATGAGGTAGTGGACCTAATGGAAAAGGTTTTAAATGGATTACTTGAAAAAAACACATAAATCATGTGCTGCTTGATTTTGTTTACCGATCTGTGAATAGTGTGGCGCATGTGTTAGCACAAGCTGCCCATTTTATGTCAGATTTAAGGGAGTGGTATACTACTCCGCCTAGTTTTCTTACCATGTACTAGATTTGGATATGTTTTAATGAATGTAAGTACTTTTTCCTAAAAAATGTGTAATAAATATGATTCTTAATATGTGTGTAGAGTCAAAAAACGTCTATTAAACTGGGACAGAGGGAGTATTTTCCATTTTTATTCATATTAATTACATTGGTTGATATAGTTTCAATGCATAATTTGGATGATAATTTCATTTCATTAATTATTCGTACAAGTACCAATACTATAGTTAAGGGTTATTTTAAAATTTTACCTATAAAATTACATTGAAAGTAGGATAGTAGACATGTATTATGAGACAATTTTTTTATTATCAAAAGTGACTACTAATTTGGGACGGAGGGAGTATATATTATAATTATATCCTCTTTATAATAAGAGTAAGAGGGATCTTATCCGAATACTACCAAAGGTGAAAGGATCAATTCTTAACAATGACGTAAAATTATATACTAATTATTTATAAGTTAGAATTATTATTAAGATTCCTAACAACTATACTTTTTCTTATCTCGCTTCAAATTATAACTCAAACTCTATTAGATATCTTAGTAATATATAAATTCGAATTTAAAAACTATTTTGGAGTTAAATTAAAAAGAAAATTCGTAATTATTGTGCTAGATACAACACATATATTGTTTGAGCCTTATTTTGAGTTTCAAAAGTCAGAATTGGACGATTTTATAGTCCACACAAATCTTACAAAATTGTTTTTAATTATAAGGTGGTCCCACATCCAAAATTAAACTAGAGTAGTCTGTTATCTTCAAAAAAAGACAATTATGAATTTTTATTGAAAAATTATATTCCGTTTATGAAACCTTTTTATAATTAATTTAAAATATTAAAATATTTTTTATATTAGATTTATATAGAGATATATCATATATCAGACATTATTATGCATTATTACTAAATTATTATGCATTATTATTATATTAAATTACTGATAGTATTAAAGTTTTACATAAAGAGAGATGGAGGGAGACCGTGAATTTTCCTTATGAGAAATTATTAAAGTTTTTATTATCAAAATCTTTTCTATAAAAATATTTAATATATTCTACAAGATATTAGGGTAACTTTATATGAAAAATCAGTTACATTGATTGGAGAAATTATTATATTGATTAGAGATGTCAAAGGGGCTAGAATTGAAGAAATTAGTTTTTTTTTAAAAAATAATTATTTGAATTCTGTGGATAAGAGTTCAATGTTAGCCTAAGATATTTGTTAGGAATGCAAACACTGATGATTGTCAGAGAATACGAAACAGAGTTTATGCTGACGTCATCAGAGATTAAGGAAGCTGTCGGTCAGAGTTTACTCTATCAGAGAATACTCGATCAGAGTTTACTCTAACAGAGAATGCTCAAATCAGAGAATGACAAACCGACAGAGATTAGCTTCAGAGTTTACCGGAAAAGGAAACAGACAAATCAGAGTCTGATTTGGATAGTAAGAAGGAATTCGAGTGCAAGTCTAAATTGTCTTATTAAAGCTATTCTATTTCCATTCTGATTTGTAATTGTATTTGTAGCTGTGTCTATATAAACACAGAGATAGGTTATAATTTAATGATTGAATTCATTCAAGCAATATTCTTATAACCTAGCAGCTCTTGAGAACAAAGAACTTCTTGAGAGAGTTTTGTAATACATTCATTATCTTTAATACAAAACAGTGTTCATCTTTTACATACTTGTGATCATAATTCGATTTATTGGTACTATTACATTCAATCCCCCTTTTGTAATAGATTGATTATCTGGGAAACAATTGGTATCAGAGCAAGTTGTTAATTACGACTTAAAAAGATCAAATAATCATGTCTGGTAACAAGTATGAAAGCATCAGGATTCCAATATTGAAGAAGGCTGAATACCCTACATGAAGGGTGAAGATGATGATGTTCTTGGAAGCAACTGATTCTGATTATTTAGACAGAATCCATACAGGACAGTATCTACCAACCAAACTAGTGCCATCTACAATTGTGGAAGGAAGACAAATTCCTGAGTATTACATCTTAAAGGACAAGAAAGAATGGACCAATGAAGAAAAACAGGAAGTCTTGAAAGATGCAAAGGTGAGAAATATTCTGCATAATAGTCTTGACTCCGTACTATCTAACAGGGTAATTGCATGCAAAACTGCCTAAGAAATCTGGGATGCACTAGAGGTTCAATGCCAAGGAACAAAGGAGATAAAGAAAAATATAAGATCTGTTCTAATCCAAGAGTATGAATATTTTGAAGCTAAACAGAATGAGTCCCTAACAGATATCTATTACAGATTTCTAACTCTGTTGAATAACTTGGCTTTGGTGGACAAAGTATATGACAATGAAGATTCAAACACCAAATTTCTGAGGGCTCTTCCAGAAGAATGGGATCTGCAGACATCCTTGATTAGAGACAGGGCTGATTTAGATGAGATGTCCTTAGATGAAGTTTATGGTAAATTGAAAACTCATGATCTAGAGTTACAGCAGAGAAGAAACAAAAAAAGCAGCAAGGCAAGATCTATTGCATTGAATGTTGAAGCCAAGATTGAAGAACCAAAAGAAAAGGTGCTTAAAGATTCAATAAGGAAAGGGAAAGAAGTAGTGCTCCAAGAAAGTAGTGAATCAAAGTTTGAAGCAAACTCTGATATAAACTCTGATGACTCTTCAGACTCTGACATGATGGAGATGTTTTCTATGTTTGTCAAAAGCTTTAAGAAATACAGAAAATTTAGGAAGCAAGGAAACTTTCAGAAAAAGCATGGTGAGTCAGAGAAGAAAGACAAATTCAGAAAAAGAGAAGATAAAGATGGAAAATCAAAAACTCTTGATAAATCAAAGATCAAGTGTTACAAGTGCAATAAGATGGGGCACTTTGCTACTGAGTGCAGAAGCAAGGAATCTGGGAAAGCTCTCATCACATCAAAGAAAGATTGGATGGATTCCTCAGACTCTGAAGAAGAAACTAACTATGCTCTCATGGCAAACTCTGATGCTACCATCTTAAACTCTGAAAAGGTACCAAAATCTGTTTTCACTTTTGATACTGAAGATATTCATGAATTAAAGACTTTCCTTAGAAATTTGCATGTTAGCTTTAAATCTCAGTCTCTTGAGAACGAAAGATTAAAATCTGAAATACAAACTCTGACTGCTAGGAATAACATGCTTGAATCTGAACTTGTATACATGCTTAACTTTAAGAAAGACTGTGAGAATTCTATACACATGCAAACTCAGTTAGAAATATAAGTCACATATTTAAAATCTGAGATAGCTAAAGAAAAAGAGACCTTTAGAGTTTGGACAAACTCTGGTAAGAAGGTCCAACAAATGCTTTCTGAAAAGAATTGGACATCTGCCTTAGGTTATGAATTTGATAAAGAAATTCACACTAATTCACACACAAAAGGAACATTGAATAAACCTTTGAAGTTTGTTAGAGCTAGTGATGATAAGAAAACTCTCTATGAATGCTCTAAAAACAATAGTGTGCCAGATTCTAAAAAGATGAATATAGGGTTAATTTCACAGAAGTAACTTAAAGAAAAGTTGAAGGCAATCACTAATAAATCTAAAAAGGTGAAAAGAAATAGGAATGATAAAGTAGGAATTACTAAGGAGAATAACTACATGAATATCCATGATGCTCCTAGGAAAACCTGTTTTACTTGTGGAAATTCTAATCACCTTGCTATTGACTGCAAATAAAAGAAAAAGAAAGAACCAGAAAGACCTAGGTTTGAGTCTAGAAAACAAACAAGATATAATCCCTGTTTTCACTGTGGTAGTTTATGGCATTCTATTTATACATGCAAAGAATATCATAATTCGTATTACAATTCTTATAAACCACAGCCTCAAATAAATACTTCTCCAAAACATACTGTCAAGTAAATATATGTGATAAAGTCTGATAAAAGGAGTCTAAACTATGACAGTACAAACTCTGTGAATGCAAACTCTGATCATGTAAACTCTGTTAACACAAACTCTGATAAAAGAACTTCTGCTGCAAAAGTTAACAACTTTTCAAAGAAAGGACCCAAACTAGTTTGGGTCCCCAAAACTACTAATTAAATTGCATTTGCTGATTGCAGGGAAACATGAAAAACATCCTAGTAATTGATAGTGGATGTTCTGCACATATGACTGGAAATAAATCCCTGCTTTCAGAGTTTGAGGAGAAGGCTGACCCAGCAGTATCTTATGGAGATGGCAACATAAGAAGAACACTGGGATATGGCAACATTGTGATTGGAAATGTCATCATTGAAAATGTAGCTCTGGTTGAAGGACTCAAACATAATCTGCTAAGTGTGAGTCAAATGACAGACAGAGGTTATTCTGTGGAATTTCATGGAACTCATTGTGAAGTGAAAAGCAAGAAAAATGGGAAAATAGTTCTTATTGGCCACAAACATAATAATTTATTTGAAGCTAGCTTTGATGCACACTCTGAAGGTTCCTTAACTTGTTTACTTGGGAAAGCATCATCTTTGGAAAGCTGGAATTGGCACAAAAAGCTATGTCATCTGAACTTTGGAAACATTAATGAATTGATGAAAAATGACCTAGTTAGAGGTCTTCCAAAAGTTCAATTTCATCCCGATGGACTCTGTGATTCATGTCAAAAGGCCAAACAAAAAAAGACATCTTTTGTTAGTCCCAAATATCGTAGAAGGGGGGTTGAATACGATATTGTCCACTTTTTAACTTAATTCGCGGAATGATTTTTTATGGACTTTATACAGTTCGAACAGTTATATAATCAAACAGGTGATAAGCAATAACACAACAGTTCGGGGAATATATCTTTTGATTTATATAAACCCTGAGGTGCTCCACAAATCTAATCCGTAGATTAGTTACAATGATCCACTAGTACAGTTACAGTTACAGTTACAGTTACAAGCTTTAATAAGAACAATCAAAGTAATAACAGCTGATTACAAACTTAATGGCTTCTGTGTTTACTTCTCTTGAATGCTCTCTGTGTTTCTCTCTTCAATGCTCTCTGTATTTCTCTATCTGTAAACTGAATGAATGAATACCAAAGACGATGCTTTGTTTCCTTTTTGTGTAGACTTTATCAACTAAGGATAGTGGCTCATTTAGGACCAAGTAAACTAGTTGCTTCTTCACTTCTTTTTATCCTTAAGTATCGGGAACAATTTACTGAGTAATTGTTTAACCCTCGATGAGTCTGTAGAATAAGTATCGGAGGATTAAAACAATTACTGAAATAAACTCAATTATTCCAAGCTTTAGTAACCATCGGGAAGTGGCTAGTTTGCTTTTGTTTCTTTTTCCGATAGTTAATAACTATCGGCTAATAGGACAAAATAAGCCCTTGAATTATTCACCATCTCTTTTATTTCACCCGATGGTTGTTAACCATCTGTGAATAAGACAAAATAGCTTTATTAACCATTGGTGAATAAGATGAAATAGCTTGACCAAGTTGACTTCTGGATACAGCTTCTGTAGTCTCTTTACTTAGCCAATTTCAAACCTGATAAGCCCTTAATATATTTTCTTCCACTGTAACCAAGTCTAATAAATATTTCCTTGATTATTAGAACTTGATTTATTCTAAGCTTCATCATATACCACTTCACTTGTTACCCATTTCAGTAAATAGTCAATTCTTCTCATCCATAGATGCAATTCTCAATCTCTTTTGTGCTGATGTTTGGTGCAACTGGTCTGGTTCACAAATGACTAACACGATCTTGATCTTCACATCTTCTTTACAATACAATTGACTTTGTTCCTTGTTGATTAGAAGTGCTTCTAAACTTCACTGGAATCTTCTGTTTTCTCTCTAGTAAAACCTTCTTCATCTTCAGAACCTTTGAACCACTTCAACTTTATTCTTCACTAAGGCTTGAACATGTTAATGAACTTCTTTCAGTGATCTTCAATGTCTTCAAATCTTCCTCTAATAATTTGGTCTTTTGTATTCAACTTATAAATGATTCGCAGTCGATTCAGTGCTTCATTTTAATATAAGTTACCGACTAGTTGTGTTGAGTTAGTTACCTCGGTTACATGTTACTTTAACGTTACATTTTGCTTTACAATCTCCCCCTATTTGATTGTTAGAGTTCGACAAGCAAATCCCTTAAGAGGATAACTCAACTAATTTACAAGAAAAAGTAAATAGAAGACGGTAATCTAATATTAACTACATTCTGGATCACATAATACATTTCCAGATCTAAAAAACAATTACAATGTAGAATGAATGTTCCTCTAGCCTGAACTGATATACATTAAGTCATTCTCATTCTCACTGTACATGACTTGCAAGCTGGTCATTCACTAGATCCAGTGCTTCTTCTTCTAGCATATATCTTGGCTTGGGATCTGACAAAGCTTCCTGAAGTGTTTGCAAGACAGCTACTCTCCTGATCTGCTTAACCTGTTCGAATGTAAATTCAAGAATTTTCGTCTTTCCTTTAACACTCAACCTTTTTAGAACTGCTTTAACTCGATCAGTGTTGTAACGTGATTCTGCTCCCAACTTCTCCATGTAAAGCTTAGAGATTTCTGCCAATGCTGATTTGTCTTTATAGTTCGTCGAAGTTTTGATTTGATCAAGTATAAAACCCAGTTCCTTAGAAGTCATGTAAGACATCTTGTGGATATCAACTATTTCAGTTTTTCCTTTGGGGTTCTTGTACCTGATTGTTGGAGGATCCTTTAACACCATTATCTCTGTCTCCCTGATTACATCAAAATCCGGAAAGACAATTGGAAAATCTGGCTTCTTTGTATACTCGAACACTTTCCCTGGATGGTTAAATCTGAATTCACTCATTTCCTTGACTTTTTCAAAGTCCCAATCTCCTTCTTCTTTTGTATACATAGGCAATTTTGGTTGAGATCCATTTGAAGGATCTATTCTTCTGGCCTTGGAAATATCTACAGATTGATTTGATAAGACATTAAGTCTATAAGCATAGATGCGCTCTGCAGCTTTCCACTTTTCTTCTGTTCTAAGTCCTCCACTCCTAAGAAGCCCTTCAACATATTTCAGACGCTTCAGAGGATATAGACTTAGTCTTTCATCACTCAAACACAGTGTCTGAACTAACTTGTCTTTGTAGAATATCACTGTATAAGGAGTTGTTTGAACTTCAACTTCTGCTTTGCTCATTTGATCTTCAATCATATCAGTAAGAAGTTCATTCACATGAGATCTCTTGTCCACTCTAATCTTCATTACATACAATTCTGTGAGAGACCTCAACTTGATAAAATTAGAAGAAATGGTCTTAGTAGTCGAATTATTGAATTGAATCAGAATCCGCCATCCATTGATGTTAGTCGTGATGAATATCAATTTAATTGTTTGTCTCAATGCATGAAAGAACTGGTTTATTGATAGATGACTCTTGTGAGCTTCTTGCAATGCTTCCAGAACTTTTTGATCTTCATTTTGAATTACTCCTAACTCTGGTTTCTGCAAAAGACTCCTAGCCTTATCCCATGCACTTCCTTCTCTTGATAATACCAACGGCCTTTGTCTCCTTACAATATAGTGGTTGTAGTGTTCTTTTCTGACTTTCTCTTGAGACATTCGTGCAATTTCGCATGCCCTTATCCTTGATTGATTTGCATCTAGCAAACCAAATGTTTCCACAAAGTCAGTTTCAGTGAACTGATAAGCGGCACCATTTACAAATTCATCAAACAAATCATCTTCCTGAGCTGTAGGAGCAGTATGAGAAAGTTCCCATATTTCTCCTTCTTCAAGTGTGAGCCTTACCTCCAGCGGTATATCTTGCTCCCCCTGAGATGTATAAATGTTTGCTTCTTCCTCTACCAACTTGCCTTTCCCTTTGTCTTTACTCCCCATGACAGCTCCAGATTCTTCTTCTTGCTTTCGCACTATCATCTCCCCCTTAGTTGTGTTATCCTCCGAAGCAGGGATTTGAGTAGTTTGAGATTGATGCTTTTCAAACAAATCTGTAACAAACTTCTTCATTTCAGTCTTGAAATTCTGTAAATCCTGCAACATGTTGTATTGAACAGATTTTATTTCCATAACATTGTTATGAAATTCAGATTTCATTTCGGTGACAGTAGTTTCCAGGTTATAAACCCTTTGACTTAGAGATTGTGTGTGCATTGTGAAGGTATTTATTTGGCTGGTAGGTGTCTCACTGACAGGTTCTGTAGGTGTTTGTCTCTCAATTCTCTCGCTCGGTCTTAGGGGTGTGGGTGAATGATGATCACTCAAACGTTCTGTTGGTGTTTCACTCACTCTCCTTGACTCCAGCAAGTCTTTTGTACCTGCAGTTAAAATCCTAAATGGCTCATCCGAAGAACTATTGCCAAGTAGTTGCTTCTCCTTTCCACTTATAGTGGTAGAGACCACTTTATTAGGAGCCAAGAATGTTCCTCCTAGGGGGCTTATCACATTGGATCCTGTAATGTTTAGCAATGAAGGATCCGTGACTCCCGCAATAGCCTGTGAAGCCTGTACAAGATCTACCTGCATAGGTTCTGCTACAGTAGTAGCAACATCCGTCAATTCCTCCTGTGTGTATGCTCCTTTCAGTGCAACATTTAACTTGGTTGGAGGCTCAATTATTGACACTCTTTCAGATGCCCTGGCTGACGGGCGAATTTCAATAGGTTCACCCTATTGAGAGGATGTCCCCAGAGACTGTGTATTTGCCTTTTTCAGCTCCATGTCCTTTTGAGAGGGCATAGATGGGCGAACAGATACCTCAAGTTCTTCTAAGCTCCTTCTAGTTAGAGGTAGAGCTGTTGGGGTTCCCTCACCTGCCTTATGTGGTACTTCTAAGGCACTATCTCCCTCACTCACGATTTTGCGTTTCAAGGGTAGAAGAGAAGATAACGGTAAGGAATGAGTAGTGTTTGGTTCTGAGGCAGGGGTTAGAATCTGTTGGGTTGCAGATTCATTGCCTTTTCCTAATGCCACAGAGGGCTCAGCAGTAAGTTCCATTTCATTATCTTCATACAAATTGTGCAAATTAGTAAACAGTGAAGATATAGATTCAGTAGGACTACCTGACTTACTACCTGTTAGAGAGATGGGATGATATGAATCTTGAGTATTAGCATTCCCAAATGAATCTCCTCCAGATGTAACTTGTACCTCTTCGGTCACTTGAACATTTTCTTCTTGTGATAACTCCAGTTCAGGGGTAGGCACTTGATCTTCTTCTTGATCTTGTTCAGGGATTTGTATATCTTCTTGTGGTCCAAGAGGGACTTCTCTGTCCATATCAATAACACACCTCCTCATAAATTCTGTCATTAGTGCTGGTGAGTTGTTGTGATAGTCATTGTTATTCTGCAAAGTCGTAGCAATCTTGTTCTTCTACTTCACAGGAAAAGAAGTAGGACTACTATAATAGCGTAGCTTTTCCTCGTTAGTAGATACATCATTAATAACAAGCTGTAAGAACCTTGGAAAGAAACACTCCACATTTCGAAGTTGGAGGTTTTTGTTATCCGGAAGTCCCATTACGCTTAGAATTTTATGCATTAACAAATGACCATAGTTTAACCTAAGATTATTAGCAACACCATATCCGATAGCTTGATAAAAATAAGGAATACCATGGGTGCTCGTCTTCTTAAAGGAAAAACACTGAATAATGGTATGGAAAAAGAAATTCCATGCTTTAGGAAAATGTTGTTTATACATTTCACCCAAGTCATGAACTTCGAAATTGAAGTAGTTGGCAAAATTACAGAAATCAGCTAATTGTTCGGGTGTAGGATCTTGAACAAAATTATCCTGTGGGAATCGAAGAATACGATTCAAATCATGTTCAGTAACCCTAATTTCCTGATTGCCTAAGTGAAAAGTAAAAGCCAACACTTCACCAACTGAGGAGTCAGTAGCAGAGCAGTAACAGTCTCGCAACATATTATGATTTAATAGAACGTCTGTCACTAAAGCATACCTGATCCTAGAATATTCGAGTAATATTCGTGCCCAATCCCGATAATCAGCAGGTAGAGTCTGAATATTATATTCGGTAACTAAATTCGTACGAGTGATACGAAAAATTCCAGTAATTTTTAACAAGTAAAAATTACCAAAATTTTTAACTTTTCCAAAACAAAAACGAACTGAGTTTATTCGAATACGAACCAAAAACACCCAATAATTCAAACTTCTCCAAAAATTCTAAAAATAATATATGATAAACTAGGAGAGATTTGAAATACAGCAGTATTTTTATTACGATTTTTTGACTTTTAGTTAACCCTAGAAAAATTCCCAAAGTTCGAAAGACTTGTAAATTTTTCGGAATAAAACTAAGCAAAATTAGTATGGAAATGAAGCTAGTTAACAGATCTACACATTCACGGTTTTAGAATTGTAAAATATTGCCTAGAACTGTAGATATTTGAAGAGAAAAATCGATGTTACTCCGATATTTCTTAACAGTCGATGTATGTATATGTTGTGTTGGCTGCTAAGTATTGGAAAGAAACAAAAACATAGTGGATAGAGAGAGAATTTTTTTTTTAATTAACACACCCACAATCCGATAGTTAGCAACTATCGGGATTTTTTTTTTTTTTACTCTTTCCGATAATTAACAACTATCGATGCATACATATTTAAATAATAAAACAAAACATAGTTAACTATCGGGACATGCAATCTAATTAATTTAAAATAAAATAAAATAAAATACATTTCCGATAGTTAACAACTATCGATACATGTAAGTTAATTTTAATTAAAAAATTATTAATAATTGAAATACTGATGATTTAAAAATTAAAATAAAACTTGCATTTATCAAATAATTTAAAACATGTAAACATATAAATTCGAATTGTCATAAACTTAATTAAATAGAGATTTCTTAAATTAAAAAGTTAATATTCCTAAAATAGAATTATTAAAATTTTAATTTAGAAATAACTAAAAATTAAAGATAATTCAATTTGAATTACACAAGCATACAATAATAACATACATATTAATATATAATACAAAGGTGGTTGATTGGAGATTTTTGAAAATCAAAAAATAATTATTCCATACTCTGTTGCAGTTGTAATTTCTAAAAATTTAAAACCAACTCAATCACAATTCAATTAATAATAACAGCATATTAAGTATAATTCAGTCAGATATGCATATTAATACTGAGAATTGTAATTGCTACACATTTTTCCAGTTGAGAACCAGTACATTAAATAAACAAGTCTTTACAACCAATTTTTCACTAAAAATCACAACTTGTCTGATATAGAATCTCTCAGCCTGATTTCATGAATTGAAATCAACCAATTAATTCTAAACCACAGACTGATATGCTTCTTGTTAACTACACACACTTATGTAGCAGTTAACTACTTATGCTATATCGAATAATTACCACAAAGCATAACTGGTATACTTATGATAATTAATATTGATATTCATAAGCCCGAGATCAATAGTTGGACTGGAGTTCACAAGTCCTTTGGATATAAAAATTCAATAACTTGTGAATCCATACAACTCCTCGTAAACAAAAATTAATTTAAATTTAACATCCCTAATTCACTAACCAACCTAGAGAAAGTGGATTCGTCTAGTGATTTCGTGAAGATGTCTGCAAGTTGTTGTTCTGTGGGTACAAAATGCAACTCCACAATTCCATTCATGACATGCTCTCGTATAAAGTGATACTTGATATCAATATGCTTGGTCTGTATATGCTGAACCGGATTGTTGGTTATAGTTATGGCGCTTGTGTTGTCACAGAATATTGGAATCTTGTTCAACATAAAGCCATAGTCCTGAAGTTGGTTTCTCATCCATAGGATCTGAGTACAACAGCTACCTGAAGCGATGTATTCTGCCTCTGCTGTTGAGGTAGACACTGAGTGCTGCTTCTTGCTATACCATGAGACCAATCTTCTTCCCAAAAATTGACAGCTTCCAGAAGTACTCTTCCTGTCAATCTTACAACCTGCAAAATCCGAGTCTGTATAGCCGATTAGGTCAAAACCGGTACCTTTAGGATACCAAATTCCCAAATTTGGAGTACCCTTCAGGAATCTAAAAATTCTTTTGACATCTATAAGGTGAGACTCTTTTGGGTTTGCTTGGAACCGTGCACATAAGCAAGTTAAAAACATAATATCTGGCCTACTTGCAGTTAAGTAAAGTAGAGATCCAATCACACCTCTGTAGCTTGTGATGTCGACAGATTTACCTGATTTGTCCTCATCAAGCTTTGTGGCAGTTGGCATTGGAGTCTTGGCGTGGGCTGAATCTTCAAGTCCATACTTCCTTAGAAGATCTCTGATGTACTTTGCCTGGCAAATAAAGATCCCATCTTTCTTCTGACTCACTTGTAGTCCAAGGAAGAAAGTAAGCTCGCCCATCATACTGATCTCGTACCTACTCTGCATTAACTTAGCAAATCTCTTGCATAGCTCATCATTAGTAGAACTGAATATAATATCATCAACATACACTTGAACTAATATCAAATTATTTTTGTGCATTTTATGAAAGAGATTCTTATCTATAACACCTCTGATAAAACCATTTTCAATTAAAAATTCAGATAGTGTTTCATACCATGTTCGAGGCGCCTGCTTGAGTCCAAAAAGAGCTTTAAAAAGGAAGTACACAAAGTCCATATGATCTTTGTTCTCGAATACCGGAGGTTGCTCTACATATACTTCTTCTTCCAGCTCCCCGTTCAGGAATGCACTCTTCATATCCATTTGATAAACTTTAAAGTCTGAATGTGTTGCGAATGCCAAAAACATCCTGATGGCTTCAAGTCTTGCTACTGGTGCATAGGTCTCGTCATAATCTATTCCTTCTTCTTGAGAATACCCCTTAGCAACCAGTCTGGCCTTATTCCTCGTAACAATGCCATCTTCATCCAACTTATTCCTGAATACCCATTTAGTGCCAATAACAGATTTGTCTTTAGGTCTGGGTACCAGTTTCCAAACTTTCTGCCTATCAAACTGATTGAGTTCATCTTGCATCGCAATCACCCAATCTGGATCTTCTAGAGCATCTTCAACCTTTTTAGGTTCTTCCTTTGATAGAAAACCAGAGTACAGACATTCATTCTCTATTGCTCTTCTAGTCCTCACACCACTCTCTGGGTCACCAATGATTAATTCAAAGGGATGATCTCTGTTCCATACCCTTTGTCTAGGCAGATTAGCCCTTGATGATTGTCCTTCTTCGTAGTTGTCTTGAGAGTGACTAGCTGATCCTTCTTCACCTCCCCCTGAGTTGTTGCCTCCATTGTTTGATGATCCTTCAGTTGAGCTAGTAGGTTCAGAAACAGACTGATGTTCAGATAAAGTCTGTGACTGTAACTGTGTGGTATTACCAACACTTCCACTGCTTTGCTCTGGATTATCAATATTCGTGTATTCATGACTACCAGATGCAACACCAGGTACGTCTTCATCTCCTAAGTAGTATTCTGATAGATTTTCAATTTTCAAAGATTCAGAATCTTTATCTTTTTTAAGACTTGGGAGTTTGGTGTCGTCAAACGTTACATTAAGGCTTTCAATGACCTTATGAGTTTCAATCACATATACCCTGTACGTCTTAGACTCCAGTGAGTAACCAAGGAAAATCCCTTCATCTGCTTTAGCATCAAACTTGCCCAGATGTTCATCTTTCAATACATAGCATTTTCCACCAAACACATGAAAGTACTTCAGTGATGGCTTTCTGTTGGTCATAATATCATAGGATGTCTTTTCCAGATCTTTATTAATCAGGGTCCTATTTTGAGTGTAACAAGCTGTGTTGACTACTTCTGCCCAAAAATATGTAGGCAGCTTTGACTGGCTTAGCATTGTCCTTGATGCTTCAATCAAAGTCCTATTTTTCCTTTCTACCACTCCATTCTGCTGTGGAGTTCTTGGGGCTGAGTATTGTCTTGAAATGCCTTGCTCCGTGCTGAATTCATTTAGAACTGCATTTCTGAATTCAGTTCCATTATCTGATCTTATTTTCCACACAGGCAATCCAGCTTCCACCTCAATCTTTTTAATGTGATCGATTACCATTTGAGGTGCTTCATCCTTATAATGCAAAAACAACACTCACGTGTACTTGGAGTAGTCGTCGACAATCACTAATGCATATTTCTTCTTTGAAACTGACATGACATTAACCGGTCCAAACAGATCCATATGAATCAACTGGAGAGGTTCGTAGATGCTTGACATGTCCTTACTTCTATGTGACGCCTTCTTTGACTTACCCTTTTCACATGCTTCACAGATTCCTTCTTGGTAGAATTCCATCTGTGGTAACCCTCTCACCAATTCTCTTCTAACTAAAGAATTCATTGCCTTAAAGTTCAGGTGAGATAGTTTTCTGTGCCATAACCAACTCAATTCAGAAGATGCTTTACTGTAGAAACAACTTGCTTCTCCTCTGCTTGCAGTGTTTAAGTCAGCTACAAACAGATTTCCTTTTCTTACTCCTTTAAGAGCAAGCTTTTCATCTTTCCTGTTGGTGATCAGACACTTTTCCTTCCTGAAATCCACATTATATCCTTTATTTGTAAATTGACTGACGCTCAGCAAGTTGTGCTTCAGACCGTCAACAAGAAAGATATTTTCAATGATGACATTTCCAACTTCCAGACTACCATATCCCTTAGTAAATCCTTTGCTGTCATCTCCAAAGGTTACAACTGGGCCGGTCTTCTCAACCACATTGGTCAGCAAGGACTTGTCTCTTGTCATGTGCCTTGAACATCCACTATCCAGAATCTACATGACTTTTTCATTGGTATCTATGCCCTGCAACCACAAAGTGATTAAGGTTTCTTTGGAACCCAAACTTGTTTGGGTCCAAGAAATTTAGAGGTTCTTGCAGATGGTGTAATAGGTTCAGTTTTCACATCTTTAAGTTCTACTTTGACTGAACTCGAATCATGTTCCTTTGCCTTGACATATTTGTCTTTTGGCTTAGGAGATTGAGTCTCCTTCCTAACTTTAGGAGGACTAGCAGTCTTTGCCCTTACCTTTTTCTTATTCATGCTTCTTTCTATACCTATGCAATTACTAGAAGTAGATGCATTCATCAAATTGAAATAAGCATTCATAATATTAAAAGCACATGGCATACATCCAGTAATACCACACGGCAAATGAGAACTATTCATGCTAAACATGTTCTGCACAACAGGAACATTAGATTCTACTTTAACCTTATTACATGCATGACTAAGGTGTCCAGCAGAATTGTAATTAGTACATAATTTCCTAGGTGCAGTGGGTGCAGGTGTAGTAGAATTAGCAATTTTAACACCTACTTTCCCATTCCTATTACTCTTTGACTTGTTCTTGTTACCACCTAATTCAGTTTTAGCAGATTCAGTTTTAACTGGCTCATTAGGTGTAACTTCTTCTACATTATTTTCCTCAACTTCTTTCTCTTTTAACTTATCCTCAACAAGCATTTCTTGTTTCCATACGATAGTATCTTCGTCTAAGGGTTCTGAGAGTGGGAGCTTAAAGACAGGATTACTACTCTTCTTAATGACAAAACGAACATTTTCATTTTCTAATAAAACAGTACTAGAAGCATTGAAAATTACATTCCTTTTATCCTTCTTGTTTTTCCTTTTATGTTCATCGTAGTCAAAGCCTATACATGTCTTATTATCTAAGCTCTGCTTATCCATTATGTCTTTAGCAATATTAGCTGAGTTCTTAAAAGCTTCCAATTTTAACTCTAGCTCAGAAATCTTACCTATAAGTGTTGTCTCAACCTCTGCATTACAGATAACCTTATTCTCTAAATATTCATTTCTTTCCTTAAGGTTATTAACTGTGATTCCTACAAGCTCTAGTGTTCCTTTCCAGATTCTAGCTTTTTAATCTTCGCAACTAGTCTAGCATTTTCTCCTTCAGAAGCTAGCATGCTTGTATGAATGTTAAACATCTCTATACTCAAGTCATTAACAGTATTTTTATATTCAGATAGAGACATATCTACAGTGGTGAGAATAGGTACCTGTGCTGATGATGAAGATTCTTCTGAAGTGTCTGCCATTAATGCAAGATTTCTATATTCTTCTTCTTCAGAATCTGTGTCATCCCAGCTTCTACCTTCAACAATGTAAGCCTTGCCTTGTTGTTTTGCAACCAAAGCATCCAATCTCTGTTTCAACTTCCCATTCTCCCTTTTCAACTCATCATAGCTTTTCTTCTCGTAGGAACTCTTCTTCTCATAAACCTTCTTGTCTTTTGCTTGTCTCGGTTTCTTACATTCAGTGGCGAAATGCCCTAGTTCATTGCAGTTGTAGCACCGGAACTTACTACGGTCTACCATGTTTGACTTGTAACCACCTCTTGAGTTGGATCCCGAAAATGATCCTGGCTTCTGAAATCTGCTACCAAAACTTTTCTTGTACTTGGGATTCTTTCTGAATCTTATATGCTTGAAACGCCCTGCCAAGTACGCCATAGATTTGTCTTCCATCTCATCAAGCTCTTCCAATGTATAAAAATCATCTTCCTCTTCAGCTTGTGATTCTGTAGCCATTTCAGCTTCAATGATCAATTCTCCACCAATCTTGGTTTCAATGACCTTTGCTTAAGAAGTTTTAACTTCATCTGCCACAAGAGATGTGGTCTTCATTAGTGCTGCACTCTTACTGTCCACTGAGCCGGAACCATAGATAATCAACCTCTGTTCTTGTTCCATTTCATAAGTCTTCAATTTTCCATATAGCTTTTCAAGGGGCATGGTATTGAAGTTGTCCCTTTCTCTAATTGAAGAAACCTTATGCTCAACATGATGTGGAAGAGTCAACATAAACTTCCTGTTCGTTTCCCTTAATGGATAGTTCTTCCCCTAGATACTCAACTCATTTAATAATTTATTATATCGCTCAAAGACTTGAGTGATTGTTTCTCCAGGAGTAGATTTGAATGCTTCATATCTTGATGTAAGTATATCTAACCGGTTCTCTTTTACTTCTTCTGTTCCTTCCATAATCAGTTCGATGGTTTCCCACATGTGCTTTCCAGATATACAATTTAGAATTTGATGTCACATGTCTTCATCCATTGAGTCAACAATAATCAACTGAAGGCCTGTGTCCAATGCAACAATTTCTTTCTCTGTATCAGTGAACTCTGTAGAATCCTTTAGAATAGACCTTTGAGGAACTCTTACTCCGTCCACTGTAGATTCAGGAATCATCTTCATTGGTACAAACGGTCCGTTCTCTAAGATACCCATGTACAACAGATTTGCAGCCTTAATAAACAGGGTCATCTTCATTTTTCAGAGATTATAATTCGCTCTATCAAACTGAGGAACCTTAATACTTCCTATTTTCTGAAACTCATAATATTGAACTTTTTAAAATTATTTAAAGTTCAAAAAATTTCTGAGTGAAATATTTTGAAAATTAAAAAATTCGTGAAAAATTCCAGAAGCTTAATACTGAAGTCCGAATAATAGATCCTGATTTATAAACTCAATCAGTAAGCTCTGATACTAATTGTTAGTCTCAAATATCGTAGAAGGGGGGTTGAATACGATATTGTCCACTTTTTAACTTAATTCGCGGAATGGTTCTTTATGGACTTTATACAGTTCGAACAGTTATATAATCAAACAGGTGATAAGCAATAACACAACAGTTCGGGGAATATATCTTTTGATTTATATAAACCCTGAGGTGCTCCACAAATCTAATCCGTAGATTAGTTACAATGATCCACTAGTACAGTTACAGTTACAGTTACAGTTACAAGTTTTAATAAGAACAATCACAGTAACAACAGCTGATTACAAACTTAATGGCTTCTGTGTTTACTTCTCTTGAATGCCCTCTGTGTTTCTCTCTTCAATGCTCTCTGTATTTCTCTATCTGTAAACTGAATGAATGAATACCAAAGACGATGCTTTGTTTCCTTTTTGTGTAGACTTTATCAACTAAGGATACGTGGCTCATTTAGGACCAAGTAAACTAGTTGCTTCTTCACTTCTTTTTATCCTTAAGAATCGGGAACAATTTACTGAGTAATTGTTTAACCCTCGATGAGTCTGTAGAATAAGTATCGGAGGATTAAAACAATTACTGAAATAAACTCAATTATTCCAAGCTTTAGTAACCATCGGGAAGTGGCTAGTTTGCTTTTGTTTCTTTTTCCGATAGTTAATAACTATCGGCTAATAGGGCAAAATAAGCCCTTGAAATATTCACCATCTCTTTTATTTCACCCGATGGTTGTTAACCATCTGTGAATAAGAGAAAATAGCTTTATTAACAATTGGTGAATAAGACGAAATAGCTTGACCAAGTTGACTTCTGGATACAGCTTCTGTAGTCTCTTTACTAAGCCAATTTCAAACCTGATAAGCCCTTAATATATTTTCTTCCACTGCAACCAAGTCTAATAAATATTTCCTTGATTATTCGAACTTGATTTATTCTAAGCTTCATCATATACCACTTCACTTGTTACCCATTTTAGTAAATAGTCAATTCTTCTCATCCATAGATGCAATTCTCAATCTCTTTTGTGTTGACGTTTGGTGCAACTGGTCTGGTTCACAAATGACTAACACGATCTTGATCTTCACATCTTCTTTACAATACAATTGACTTTGTTCCTTGTTGATTAGAAGTGCTTCTAAACTTCACTGGAATCTTCTATTTTCTCTGTAGTAAAACCTTCTTCATCTTCAGAACCTTTGAACCACTTCAACTTTATTCTTCACTGAGGCTTGAACATGTTTATGAACTTCTTTCAGTGATCTTCAATGTCTTCAAAGCTTCCTCTAATAATTTGGTCTTTTATATTCAACTTATAAATGATTCGCCGTCAATTATGTGCTTCATTTTAATATAAGTTACCGACTAGTTGTGTTGAGTTAGTTACCTCGGTTACATGTTACTTTAACGTTACATTTTGCTTTACATCTTTCAAGAGCAAAACTGAAAATTCAATTGATCAACCTTTTCATCTACTACATCTTGATTTATTTGGTCCAGTAAACATTATGTCCATTGGAAAGAAGAAATACACTCTGGTAATAGTTGATGATTTCACTAGATTTACCTGGGTGTACTTTATGCATAAGAAGGATGAAACTGCAGAGATAATTTTTGATCATATTGCAATGATTAAGAATGGATCAACTCATAAAGTAAAAAATCTAAGGAGTGACAATGGAAAAGAGTTTAAGAACTCTGCAATGGAGGAATTCTGCTCAACAAGATGTATTATTCAACAATTCTCAGCACCTGGCACACCTCAACAAAATGGTGTAGTTGAAAGAAAGAACAAAACTTTAATATAAGATGTCAGAACAATGCTAGAAGGAGCAAAGCTACTTACTTACTTTTGGGCAGAAGCTGTGAACACTGCATGCATCACTCAGAATTGTTCTTTAATAAACAAACATGGAATGACTCCATGTGAATCTTTGAAAGGAAGAAAGGCCAATGTCAAATACTTTCACATCTTTGGAAGCAAATGTTTTATTCTCAAAACACATCCTGAACAATTGAAGAAGTTTGAACTTAAAGCAGATGAAGGAATTTTTGTTGGATATGCAACAACTTCTAAAACCTCTTCAAGGGCATTCAAAGTATTCAACTTAAGGACAAGGATAGTCATGGAATCAATTAATGTCTCATTTGATGAAGGGAAGATAGTTGGGTTACATGATAAAGATGCACAGGAAACTCTGAGATTTGAGAATGAACTGCAGAAAATAAACTCTGTTGAACCAAACTCTGGTGAGGAAAACTCTGATTCTTTAAACTCTGATTCAGAATTAATTGAAATAGAAACTGAAGATTCTGCACATGTTGAGAGGGAGCAACATCAATCAAATACTGACATTGGAGATCAAAACACAATAATTGAGATATCAGAATCTGACCAAACTCTGAACAACACAAACAATGAAACCCTAAACTCTGATCATTCAAACTTTGAGACCTCAATCTCTGATAACTCAAACTCTGAGTACTTAAACTCTGAAGGAAGCACATCTTCAGGGGGAGGATCAGCATTTACAGATGAATCATTCTATGAAGGCAGGAATCATGGGGGAGCATCTAGTTCAAGAAATTTTCCACATCCAAGGAATTGGACCAAAGATCACACACCTGATTTAATTATTGGTGATCTGGAAAGTGGAGTAAAAACAAGAAAAGCTACTCAAAATGAATGTCTATTTCATAGTTTTCTTTCTCAAACAGAACCAAAAAAGGTTGAAGATGCTTTGAAGGATACTAATTGGGTCACTGCTATGCATGAAGAATTGAATGAGTTTGAAAGAAATGAGGTTTGGACCCTAGTTCCAAGGCCACAGAACAGATCTATTGTTGGTACAAAATGGGTATTTAGGAACAAGACAGACTCTGATGGAATAATTACAAGGAACAAAGCAAGACTGGTAGCCAAAGGTTATTCTCAACAGGAGGGGATTGATTATGATGAAACTTATGCACCTGTAGCTAGACTTGAGGCAATCGGAATTTTTCTTGCTTATGCTGCACATAAGAAATTTAAGGTTTACCAGATGGATGTTAAAAGTGCATTTTTGAATGGTGAACTTGAAGAAGAAGTCTATGTTGAACAACCACCTGGCTTTATCAATCCAAAATATCCAAATCATGTCTACAGACTGGATAAAGCTTTATATGGACTAAAACAAGCACCAAGGGCCTGGTATGAAACTTTGGCTCTATTTTTACTTGAAAATGGTTTCACTAGAGGAACAATTGATAAAACCTTGTTTTATAGAACTCAAGGTAAGGATTTATTATTGGTTCAAATATATGTTGATGATATAATATTTGGTTCCACTAATGAGAAACTCTGTGAAAGATTTTCAAAGTTAATGCAGTCCAGGTATCAAATGAGCATGATGGGAGAATTGAGTTATTTTCTAGGATTACAAGTGAAACAGACTGATGAAGTTATTTTCATTAATCAGTCTAAATATACAAATAATCTACTCATTAAGTTTCAAATGCAAGATTCTGCATCTGCTACAACTCCCATGGCTACTGCAACAAAGCTTGATCAAGACACTGGAGAACTTGTTGATATTACTGCATATAGAAGAATGATTGGTTCTCTACTTTATTTGACTGCAAGTAGACCAGACATCATGTTTACCACATGTCTATGTGCTAGATTTCAAGCAAATCCAAGAGCACCTCAGTTAAATGCTGTGAAAAGGATTTTCAGATATCTCAATGGCACTGTTAATCTTGGCTTATGGTATCCTAGAGAGTCTGACTTTAAATTAATAGGCTATTCAAATGCTGACTTTGCTGGATGCAAAATTGACAGGAAAAGCACAAGTGGCAGTTGTCAATTTTTAGGTGGAAGACTTGTGTCATGGTTCAGCAAGAAGCAGAAATCAATTTCAACATCAACAGCAGAGGCTGAATATATTACTGCTGGAAGATGCTATGCACAAATTTTATGGATGAGAAATCAATTGTTAGACTATGGTTTGAAATTTTCAAAAATTCCTATTTATTGTGATAACCAAAGTGCTATTGCAATGACAGGAAATCCAGTTCAACACTCTCTAACAAAGCACATCAGTATCAGATACCACTTCATAAGGGAACATGTGGAGGAAGACACCATAGAATTACATTTTGTTCCTACATATCAACAAATAGCAGATATATTCACTAAATCTTTGCCTGAAGCAACATTTAACAGACTGGTCTCTGAATTAGGGATGGTGACAAGTGGCTCAACTTAGCAAGTTTCAGACACTCAGAGTATATGTCAGAGTATGGGGTAAACTCTGATGAAAATGGAACAAACTCTGATCATTGAAGCATCTAATCTTTGATCACAAGTTATCAGTATTTATGGTAAACTCTGTCAGAGTATGTGGTAAACTCTGACAGTACATACTAAACTCTGACTCATATAAACTCTGATCTATAAACTCTGATTAAGTGGTAAACTCTGAGATTATATTTATGACATCATATTTCATATTTTTGACATCATATTTATCATTCTCTGATTGGACTTGTAATAAGGCGCCTGTATCTCACGATTGACGGTTCATATCATTACACAGATACACACAATTGCTGTATTTTGAGACTTGTTCTACTCATTACCGCTCCAATTATTTCTTGCCACGTGTCCCACTAGAGGGTATATGCAATTGAGAGGGAATAGTTTAATTCATTTTGTTTCACTGTGAATTATTCATCTGCATCTATTATTCTATCTTTCTCTCTCGTATTATCAAATCCTAATTATTATTCACACTTCAAATCTCAAAACTTCAATGGCTTCTAAGGGTATTACTTTTCATAATTATTCTTTTACATCTCTCTTCTATCTAAGGATGAAGCGCCTCAGGATTTTCATGTGATTCAGGATTTTCTGCAGAACAGTTACATTGGGTACGCACTTCAGGAACCCATGAATTTCTTAGCTCAATCTCTGCTCAAAATCTGGTCAACTGCAAGGTTTAACAATGCTGGTGATGATGAAGAGCCAGTCATAACATTCAAATAAAATGGCAATCATTCGATAACTCCTACAGTGGTTCATCAAGCTCTTAATCTTCCGAGAATGAGGGTGTATGATGATATGGTTAGTGATGATCAAATCAAGGAATTCTTCAAGGAAATAGGCTATGAGGGAAATTTGTCTAAATTGGGGAGTCTTACAAGGCCTCATCTTCGAAGAGAATGGAGTTTCTTCTTCGATTGGATTACAAGGGCTTTCACAGCTAAATGCATGAATTTTGATGCAATTCCTCAATTATCCCAACAAATTGGGTATTCTCTGACCCATAATCTCAATTTCAATTTTCTCTGTTTAATTATTAGGCAATTAGCTAGTAAGATTAGTGTGATACACACACTATCTACTTTGCTAGATTTTTACAATTGATTTTTAATGTTTTATTGCCTGATATTAAGTTTGAGAATGATCAGAATTTAGCTAGTTTTAGCATGAACAAGAGAATTTTTGCTGATCTAATTAGAAAAGATACAAAGAAAGATAATCTATCTCAATTATTTTATCCCACATGGGTCAGACTTCTCTTACATCAGAGAATGTCTACTGTGTATGGGAGGGAGTTTTTGTCAGTGACTATGAATCAGAGTTTAGCAATCTCTGATTCTAACCTAAGTCAAAATCTAAACACTGATTCCAAAACACATTTGCCAACCTCTATAGTCTCCCAAAAGGCTGTAGTTGAAAAACACACCTCTCAACAGCATGGCCAAAGCAAAAAAGAAGGGGAAATCAATGAAGGAATCTTCTCCTAAAAAGAGAAAATTGATTGATGAAAATACAGATTCTGATGAAGGTTTCGTTTTTCTAAAGAGAACGAATGTTGAACAGGCTTCTGCGATTTTTCCTCAAACAGAAACAATTATTCCAATTCCTGAGAAGAAGAAGAAGAGAATAAGATTAGTCAGGATTACAGACTTTGATGCTGCAAACACTGAAGTAATAAACTCTGATACAGTCTTAAACTCTGATCAGACACTGAAGCGATAAACTCTGATAATTTGGTCAACCCTGATGATTTGATAAAATCTAGTGAAGCTGCTCCAGTTCAAGTATCTGATTCTCCAACAAACTCACCCAAGCAAATTATCAAGGAGATGTCTTATGAAAGGTTTAGGGAGCTGGCTGAACAAGTCAGAAAAGAAATGGAGGCACACAAATCAAAATCAACTTCAACCTCTCCAAGTTCCAAACATTTTTCTAGAAGGAAGAGGAAGTCTGTCACTTTTGGCCGAGACACACAAGAACCTACTTCTCAAAGTGAGGTATCTGTCATTGAAGGGCCAGACACACAAGAACCTATTGATCAAAGTTCAATAGAAGCCACAGTTCCAGCAAATGAGGCCAGCATTGATTAGGGGTACAATCCACAAGAACCTTTAGCTCAAAGAGTTGAAGAAGTTGTTCAGGCCCCAGCCACACAAGAACCATCCAATCAAAGTTTGGATGCAGGCACTCAACCATTTATAGAAGACATTGTTGTTGCTGATGTTGAAGGCCAATCTCTGGCAGAGTCCAGCCCACAAGAACCTTAACCTCAAAGTGGTGAAGCAGCTATTGATTTGGCTCAGGTCCCACAAGAACCAATCATCCATTTTATGATTGCAGACCAAGATTATCCTATTGGACAGACAAACTCTGATGAAGCTCCACAAGCAAACTCTAATGCTCTCTTAGTGTAACCAAATTCTGCACTGTCCATGGGGGCTCAATCTACAAATGCTCAAGGTATAAACTCTGACTCTACTTCAGACTTTACATTATCTGATTGTATCAGTTCAGGATTTATATTCCCTACCTTTACTGCTGGGATGATCATGGATAGTCCTGAAAAGGGTACCCCTATTCATGTGACCACAAATCTCCTTTCTCATCCACCTCTTATTTCTGTAGGACATTGTGTGTTGAGCCTTTCTAGTAAGTCTGAGGTAAAAAGTGTGGAAAACAGAATTAATGAGAGGTAGACACTGGATCTGGCAAAAGGAGAGGTAGAATTAAGAAAGAAGTTAGTTACTTCTAGTGAGCAAAATCTAACTCTTCACAGTTATGATATATGTGATGTGAGAAGTAATGAGGTTACTTTAAAAAATCAGAGTGCTTTAGGTTGTTCTGTTCCTTTTGCAGGTACTCAGAGTTTACCTGTTTTTGCAAACTCTGATGCTGTGCCAAACACTGATGAAGTTTTAAACTCTGATGAGAAGGACATAGATTCTGATGATGTGATTTTTGCTGATGAAGAAGTTACAGATCTATCAATTCCCTACACTCAAAGATATAACACCAAGAAGTGGCCTGTTAATTCACATGATGCTCATGAGAGATTAAGGATGGATTATATTGATTACATGATGATGGACAATCTCAAAGGACAAATTGAAGCTGATCTAGATGCAGAGGGTATCAGAAGGGATTTCAGTTCCAAAGAAAGGTCATCTGATGAAGATTTTCTTACCTCTCACAGACAATCCATTTGGGATTCATCTTGGAAGTTTCCTGAGAGAGAAATTTCTTGGCCTCATGTTCTTGCATTAATAAATAAAGCTGACAAGGAAATATCCTCTGATGAACTGAACACAATTCTGAAAGCCTCTACTGTCCAAGGGACTTCAACATGAGGTTAATGAACCAAAGACATCTGTCAACAAAACTTCTGTACATATTGCAACTGCTGTTTCCACATCTCAACATTCTCTAGAGGCCAAACTCAAATCTTTCTCTGCCAAACAGGTTGCATTGGAAGCTAAGGTGGATCATCTTTCTACTTCTGTTAGTTCTATGCAGGGACTGTTACATACAATTGTCGAGTTTCTTACTGTTAAAACAGGCCATGATGTCAGAAAGGGGGAGAAGGGTTCAGACAAATGCAAGGAGGATGCAATTCTAAATTCTGACAAACCTAATGATGCAGATCAAGGGAGTCATAAGGATGGGAAGCAAACTCTGAAGCCGCAAACTCTGATTGGACAAACTCTGACAACCTCACAAACTCTGATGACATCAAAGGCTGATATAAAATCTGACAAGCAAACTCTAATAGATGCTGATTTGGAATTAGCAAAGAAACTTGAAGAAGAAGATAAGCCAGAGAAGATTGAAGAACAAAACTTAAAGGATGCAAAACTGGCAAAGAAATTTTTTGAAGAAGAACACCCAGGAATGGATCCAGTTGCTGTAGAAGCTGAATTGAAGAAATCTGGAGCTGTTAGTGCTCAAATCCAGAAAAAGAAAAGAAGTGTAAAGAAAGGTCCAATTCAGAAAAAGGTACATGCTCAAAAGAAGAAACTAGAATCTAAGCCTATTCAAATCAAACCTGTTGAAACTCTCAAGCCAGTTGCTCAACTAAAACCAGTTTCAGAAATTCAAACAAGATCATCTGCAAGAATTCAACAAAAAACTCCAACTAAATCACAGACACCTCTAACTATACAAGGAACAACATTTCTACTAGGTGGATCTAGTTTTGATGTTGAAGAAAAACAACAACAAGAAGCTCTGATCAGAAAGAAAAAGACTGATCCTCTGTGGACTACAACTCAAAGTCTAATTCTCAATGCCAGACTTGGTAAAAATAGAGGAGGCATTGGTGATTCACATGCTAAAGTTTACAGGGGTGAAGCAAATATTTTCAGTGATCCTCTTTCTTTAAAGAACAATCATAAGAAAGATTTGACACAAGAGCATCTTGACAAATTGATATCAGTCAACATAGTAAAAGACATTTTTGATGGAGCTCAAGCAAAGGAGAAGGCTCTATATTTTCTAGAAGATGGGAGAGTTTTGAAGATTGCTGAAGAAAATCTGATTGATAAAGCATCTAAAGAACTTGAACATGTTCTATATCTACTCAATGATGAAAATGAAACAACTTCTAGGTGGAGGAAAATAATTGAAAGAGTGATTGTTGAGAAGAAGAAGAATGAAAGGTTGATGATGATAAACTCTGAAGAATATGAGCCCGGTTACTTACTTGAAGATGGAACAAAAAGAGCAATGAGAAAAGGGGATGCAAGGGTCAAAATGGTGTTAGAGATTCCTACACTAATCTTAAATCCTGATGAAATGAAGACCTGTTGCATTGCCTTGGATGAAAGTACGGAGAGGTCATCAATTTATGCTCTAAGGGCTGCAATATTTCAAATAGATGATTCTTCTGAGCACATGAAGGAATTGAAGGAGAAGATTGTTGATTTATTAAAAAATGCTGAAGAAAAGCTCTTGAGTCAATTTCTGAAAGAAGACTTCTCTTACAGAAAAATCTGAATCTGAATGGAAAAACAAACTCTGATGTATTTGTCTTGTATTTCTGACATCATAAGTGAAATTTATGTTTTAATTCATAAAGCATAAATTGGGGGAGATTGTTAGGAATGCAAACACTGATGATTGTCAGAGAATACCAAACAGAGTTTATGTTGACGTCATCAGAGATTAAGGAAGCTTTCGGTCAGAGATTACTCTATCAGAGAATACTCGATCAGAGTTTACTCTAACAGAGAATGCTCAAATCAGAGAATGACAAACCGACAGAGATTAGCTTCAGAGTTTACCGGAAAAGGAAACAGACAAATCAGAGTCTGATTTGGATAGTAAGAAGGAATTCGAGTGCAAGTCTAAATTAACTTATTAAAGCTATTCTATTTCTATTTTGATTTGTAATTGTATTTGTAGCTGTGTCTATATAAATACAGAGATAGGTTATAATTCAAGGATTGAATTCATTCAAGCAATATTCTTATAACCTAGCAGCTCTTGAGAACAAAGAACTTCTTGAGAGAGTTTTGTAATACATTCATTATCTTTAATACAAAACAGTGTTCATCTTTTACATACTTGTGATCATAATTCGATTTATTGGTACTATTACATTCAACCCCCTTCTATAATAGATTGATTATCTGGGAAAAAATATTAAATACACATTCTATTTTGTTAATATATTATATATAATACTATATCAAAAATACGTTATCACATAATTTGAATCATGTTATTTGATAAATAAAATAAAATTAAAATTAAAATAATATAAATTAATAAATATTAATATATTTTTTAAAATTAATTAATTTATATATGAGAAAATTATATTGAATTAATTTTTAATAATTGAGGACTATTGTTAACTATTTAATTAATTAAAAATTATTTACTATCTAAAATAATATTATTACAGATGTTGAATTATAAGTATTAATATGAAGTAATATATTTAATTTAATAAGATCAATTGACAAAGGTAGGTTTCTGTCGGGGCCCAATCGATTCATCGACACTTTTTTAGATTTGAAAAGGGAATAAATATAATAAAAAATTAAACATCCCAAATTGTTAATGCTTGAAATCCTGATAAAGTTGAAATTCTATTCAAAAATAATAAAATAATCGGAAAGTGCGCAATTTATGACTCCAAAAAATGGACGGATATTTTCATCATAAAATTGTTACTCGGTCTTTTTTTCTTCTTTGGATGAGAATTAAATAAAATGAATATTAGTATGAAAAAGTGGAATATTATGTATTATTTTATTTTTTAATATTAACTTAAAGTTTAAATCTCATTTGCAATATAGTAACATATATTATTTATCGATGCAAGGTTTAAATTGTATAATTAGTATAAATTACAATTAATATTAGACTACTAAAAATCTAATGACATAAAAAAATTTATTCAAATGAATAATTATATTATAATATTATTAACTGATACATATATATTATATCCATTTACCATAATATATATTAAATTTTATATAAAATATAATAGAGATCTTATCAAAATTATATTTTAATCTAATATGTATAATCTGAAATATATTAAAAAAATGTTTGATATATTAAAAAAATCATGTTTACAATATTTCAAATCACAAATTTTTATATATTTATATATTAATAATATAAATTTATATTTTTGTGCGATGTGTATATATATTTTTAATATTTTATAATTTTCTTATTTATATTTAATTTAGTTGATGTATAAATATATAATTTAAATAAGTTAAAAAACTAATATAAATATAATATATTAAGACTTTTTAAAATTATAAAAATATTATTAATTTTAAAATAAATAATTTAATTAATAAAATAAAATATTCGTGCATCACATGGGTTAAAATCTAGTTTATATAAATACATATAAATATTAAAATGTTTATTATAATTTACTTATTTATAAAATTTCTAGTATGGTTATATATATACCTACCCAACTAAACAATAATTTTAATTAATTACAAAAGTATCATTATTGTATTTTTTTGATGTAGGACAAGTGATCTGGTATTTTTAGTATTTAATATTTAGAAAAGGAAAGTTCAAATTATATTGAACTTACTTATATTATAATATATCTAGGTGAAGAAAGTTTAAATTTATATTGGGTTAATTTATTTTATATTTACATATTAGGTAATAATATATATTATTTCTGAATATTGTAAGGAATGATTATCTTTTATTGAATTAAAACTCTGGATAGTTTTCTCTTTTTTTCTTGTGGATTCAAAAATTCTTCCATGTCAATTCAAGGTATTTAAGGATTTCTTGTCTAAGAATCCTTTATTTATCTGTTAAAGATTAACGTTTGTTTTTTCCTAAATTTCCGTTCTGTGTCATTTTTATACATAAGATCATAATTTTTAATTAATTTAAAAAATGACACTAGGCTTATAACATTTTAAAATTCCACATATAACATAATGTAAATAAGGGCTGAAGCATGATTATAAAATATATTGAGGCTAAATAAAAAAATCATCGATTTTACGAGATCTTTTTCAATATATACTAACTAAAAATTTCTAAGAACTTTATTTTAATTCGATTACAGATACTTATTTTCATAATTTCCATAACAAAACATTTTCATAATTTTAATTTTAAAAAATTCTTACTACCAATTAAATATGACAAAGTTGATCGATTTTAGCATTGACTCGGTCGTCAAACCTCATTTTTGACCATTAAAAATCTGACTTGTAATGTTTAAAACTTTCAATTTTTTGTATCTAATTATCTGAGATGATTTTTCAATCCATAAGGATTGATCGAATTTTTCTTAATTCTTCTTTATTAAGGACATTTTATTGTCCCAGGTCGCTCATCATGAGAATTTATTAGAATAAATACTCTCTTTGTAAAAAAAGGACATTTTATGGTATTATCATAAATGACTAAAAATTATATTGTTTTCTACTATTTAGTGGTTCGGTAATTAGTGTTGTGCCCAAAATATCACATGGGCTGGATTTGGACCCATAAGTTGTTAGAAGTCCAATCCACTAAATAACTAGCCCTCTAAAGAGGTTCCAAGGCAGAATGATGGATGTTATGGAGGTTCCATAGTGATCAAATGAGTCATGAAAGCTGTGAAGGAGGTTTAGAAGGTGGAAAGTCCATCAAAAAATGAGGAACCACTAGGAGAAAACGTCCTAGTGTGGCAGATGGGCTACTATCCAATGAGCTTCCATTATATCAATGTTGAAACCTAATTTAAGGACGTTTCAAGAGTCTAATGAAGTGGGGAATTAATCTAGGAGGTTCTGGCTATTGTTTCATGGAAACAGGTTCCAGATCCTATTGGACAGGTTCCATAACCTAGCTTCCGGGACAACCACTTGGTACCTCCTGGTAGGACAGTTCTATGTGGATTGTTACACCTGATTTTTAGGAAACAATCTCTCCACGATTATTGAAGATAAATACCATATTATTCTAATCAGATTGAGGATAATTATTAGGAAAATACATATATTCCTATATCAATTCGATAATATAAGATATAGGAGCTTCCAAGGAGTCATAACCGGTATGGACTCTCCTTGTAGCTCAAATACTTCGAGATAAACCTTCAAACATAGGATAATTCTTATCAAATCACTGCTGATCACTCATCAACAAGAGTCATAACAATCAAGAACTACATTTGGACTTGATCCCTATAAATAGGTTATGTAGGCAACTAATAAATGAGTTCGAAAATACTTGGAGGGGAGAGAGCACTAGAAAACTCGAGTATTCATTGATATTCTATGGCACTTGACTTGTATAATCCCGTGGTTGTACGTTGGTGCCTTGGACCTTTGCTAGCTCAGTCTCTTCATCATCAAAATCACCATCCACCCTTAGTAGAAACTTGATCAGGAACCTATTTCTTAGTCAATTTCTGTTAGTTTTCTTCCGTTATTCCAGTAAAGGGCCTCTATAGTGTTATAACCAAATTCCTCTCACAAAATTTTGGCGCCAGAAGGAGGGGTCTAATTCATCTTTAGGGAAGAAAAATGTCTAACATCTCGGACAATGAGAAAACATCATCGAATGGTAAGGAGGTTCCCCAAGGAGAACCTCAACTTGAAGTTACTCTACAAGATGTCTTGGAGTTCATGAAATAGTTAGGGGAAAGGGTGGAAATACTAGAGAAGAAACCTCTTAAGAAGGGGAAAAAAAGGTTCAAGTCAGCTACTTCTAGAAAGAAATCGAAGCAGACAAGCATAACCCCCAACCAGTTGGTGTTTGATTCTGAAAGTGTGGAATGAGAGAAAGAATTGGAGGATGTGGTTGCCAAAAGGGGGTCCGAAATAGAAAAAGCTATTGAAAAGGAAAAGCAGGAACCTGCACGTTCCTCTAGCCCCATTATTAGTGTGTTTGATAGGTTAGGAAACAAGCAAAGTGACCAGGACCTTAGACACAAAATTAAGGCCAGTGAAAGGGACCTTCGTCACCAGTTATCTATCAAAACGACAATTGAGAAGGGCAAATAGGAAGGTTCCAACGCTACTCGAGCTACCAATAAGAAAGCTTAGTCAAATAGGGAGCCTAGTGTGGAGGAAGTTGAACAAGGAGATAGCTCCCAACATGTCCCGAAACCTGAGGAAGAAGGACCATCCACTAATGAGGTACTTGGAAAGATTAAAATTGAGGAATTAAGGGAGATTCTGGACAGAATCTAAGCTGAAAAGAAGTCCCAAACTGGTTTGGCCATAGCTTCTCCCTTTACTAAAAGGGTGAAATAACATCCTTTACCAAGGTTCTACAAAATGAACGGGGACCTCAAATTTGATGGAAGCTCTGATCCTGTGGAGTATTTAAGTCATTTCACCACTGCAATGGAGGTGTATCAGGTGGAACCTCTCATGAGGAACAGGATGCTAGCTGCTACTATTATAGGAAATGTTCACCAATGGTTCAAGAGGCTGCATGTGATTCAATAAAGTCTTGAGAGCAGATGGGGGACCTGTTTGTAGCTTATGCTCTTGTATTTTCAAGCTTCATTTAGTTGATAGTTGTAATTTTTATTCCATACTCGGGGGTGGTACCTATAAACCTCCCAGAGTCCTCATGTAATGTTCTTCAATTTAATGAAAATAGTGACAAATTTCCCTTCATTTATATTTATAAAAGTACCATCTGGTATCATGAAAGAAGCTTCTACAGAATAAAGTTCTTCAGTCTATGAAGCTACACTACAGAACTTGGGGAGGGGGGGTAGTAGGTGACAGGCTGCCTAGAAGAGGATCTTGAAAGAGCCAATTTTCAAGCAAAAACCCAAAAGGTGTCTTGTCCTCGCTCCTGAGGTTCCATTGATTTTAACCTAGGAGGTGCATGTCCTGACTCTCATGATTCCTGATTTTAACCCAGCAGGTGCCTGTCCTAGCTCATGAGGTTCCATTGATCTTAACTTGGGAGGTGCTTGTCCTAGCTCCCATGGTTCCTGATTTTAACCTGGGCGGTGCCTGTCCTGGCTCTCATGGTTCCTGATTTTAACTTGGGAGGTGTATGTCCTGGCATCCAGGGTTTTGATTTTAACCCAGGAGGTGCATGTCCTGGTTCCTGAGGTTTAATTGATTTTAATCTGGGAGGTGTCTGTCCTGCCTCCCATGATTCCTGATTTTAACCCAGGAGGTGTCTGTTCTGGCTCCTGAGGTTCCATTGATTTTAATCTGGGAGGTGTCTGTCCTGGCTCCCATGGTTCCTGATTTTAACCGAGGAGGTGCATGTTCTGGCTCTTGAGGTTTCATTGATTTTAACTTGGGAGGTGTCTATCATGACTCCGATGGTTCCTGAGTTTAACCGAGGAGGTCTGTACTGGCTCCTCAGGTTCAATTGATTTTAACCTGGGAGGTGCATGTCCTGCCTCCCATGGTTTCTGATTTTAACCTAGGAGGTGTCTGTCCTGGCTCCTGAGGTTCCATTGATTTTAACCCAAGAGGTGCATGTCCTGGCTCCCATGGTTCCTAATTTTAACCAAGGAGGTGCCTTCCCTGGCTCCTGAGGTTCCATTAATTTTAATCCAAGAGGTGTCTGTCTTGGTTCCTGAGGTTCCATTGATTTTAACTTGGGAGGTGCCTGTCTTGGCTCTCATGATCCTTGATTTTAATCGATGAGGTGTCTGTTCTGGCTCCTGAGGTTCCATTGATTCAACCTAAGAGGTGCCTAGTCCTGACACCTATGGTTCATATTTGACCTGAGAGGTGCCTATTCCCGGCTCACGAGGTTCCAATCATTTAACTTAGGAGGTGCCTATTCCTGGCTCTCATGGTTCCATTCATTCAACCTATAAGGTGCCTAGTCCTGGCTCCTAGGGACTCCAAGAGATACTTGAATAAACAATTGTCTTATGCCAATTATCATGATACCAATACATATGACATATTGAGAAGACCCTTCATAAAGGAGTTATTGTGAGACCAAAAAGAGTTAGCTATTTTGAAAAATAGCCTCATCAATAAAAATGTACTAGCAATGAGGAGAGGTTCTACCCATGTAACTGGAACCTCATCAACAGATAGGTGTCAACCATAAAGAAAGGTTCCATCTACGAGACTGAAACCTCATCATCATGAAGATACTGGATAATGGGAAAAAGTTCCACACAAGCCATTGGTACCTCGTCAATAGTGAGATACCAACACCAAATGAGGTACCAATGCACCTTTAAGGTTTTCCTAATGTGAAGGATGACAACCAATCAACACCCATAACATCAGGTGCAAGTTATATCCCCAATTTACTCATTACTTTCTTATTGATACTATGCCTATATGATCACTGGGTTATGAGAAGCTACCAAGGTGATTTCTAGCATTGATGAGATACAAGGTTAAAATTAAGCTCATGACACCGACCATAAAGGAAGGCATCTAGAAGCTATATATGCCTATTATAGATATTTAAAAATGAAGTAAAAAAATGCATCAAGTGAATGGAAGCTAAAAAACTTCAGAAGAAAATAGAATCTTGATAGCAAAAAATTAAAATATCCAAGCAGCTAGAGAAAAATATTCAGGATTATATCTATGGGGCATCAAAGGTGCCCACCCCCTCATTTAAAATGTAAATTCAGAATATTCAGAAATCCAAAAGACAGTCAATGTTAAAATGAAGCATCATAAAAAGACAAGGAGTGAAGAATCATAGAGCAAGAGCATTGACATCAGTGGTAGAGGAGGTCTTTTCAACAGGTTTCATGGAGTCAGGTGTCTGTGAAGGAGCCTCTCCTGATATAGATGGTGGAACCTCCACCTGTGAACCCGGAGCCATGAGAGCTGGGTCTTCAACCTATCGCCCTCTACCACCGTACTCGGGACCTCTATGTCACCTTCAACATGTGTGGTATCCTCTTTATCTAACTCCTTCACAAAGGCCACAGTATCCTCACTCAAGAGAGACCAATTAAAAGTTGGCACTATTACGTATATGGATCTTAAATAGTCTTTGACACAGTTGTCATAGCCTCCCTCGTACTTGGGTTTCTCTCGAGGGGCTCGAAGGTTCTTGAAGGTATTCACTGCATTCTGAAGGGAATCCACCTGCAACTGCAACTCTGACACCTGCTCAATATGGATAGTTTCCATGGTCTCTCTCTCCTTCTCCTGTTGTTTCATCAGATTGCTCAGCTACCCCCTCTCTTTGGTTAATGAAGATTCTGAAGCCTTCAGCTTCTTATTGGCATCCATTAACTTTTTTCTGTCTTTCTCCAAAGTCTTGAGCTTGGTTTTCCATTCCTTCACCTCTTCCATAAGCTTTTGGTCACCCCTATCTGCTGCTGCTAGTTTTTCAATAAACCTTAGTTGTAAGAAAGTACTATGAACAGCAAAGGCTAACAGGGCTTGGGAACCTTCATTCATTCTCATCTTGGACTAGTCAGCCACAACATTTTCTAGGACATGCTCCTCTAGCATACTGGTGAAGGCTTGCATCTCAGGAGAAGCTGCAGGTACCACAACCACTAGGTACCTCTTTCCTGAACGCAGATCAAGGGTGGAGGCTGTGCCTTGAGAGCTGGTGGATATCTTTCTCTTTGAGGAAGTCCTAGAAGGTTCCTGAGTGGGTGGTAGAATAAGGGATGTGGAAATAGGAGTGGCAACAATAGGAGTGGTAGCAATAGGAATGGTAGCAGTAGTAGTGTCCAACATCTTAACGTCTTTATCTTTAAACATGTCTTCATACTTCATAGTCTTCTTGATAAATGATGGAACAACAAGTGTCATATCTGCAAAGCAACAGAAAGGAGAAGTTAGATAAACATACAAGAATAGTGGTATGTGCATGTGAAGGTCATGACAAAAGAAAAATTAAAAAAAGAATGTGAACATACATAACAAATAAGAAAAAATGTAATTTATGTAAATAATGGGAACTGTGGAACCTTCATCATGGAAGGTTCTACTAGCAGCTTCTTCCACATCAATTCGAAGGATAAGACCTCTACCACCCGAGAAATCAAACATCTCTAAGTTGGTAACTGTCAATAGGCTTTCACCATCCTATAGCTTGGTACATAAAGGTAATATCCTCTCAGCACTTTCTTTAGGGGCTCCTTCCAATAGGTTCTGCTTTGGGATTCCTACATGAAGGACAAAAGTCAAGAGATATTCTAAATTGAGGGAATTCTAAGGAAACAGGGAAGTGAGAAATATGTTCCTTACTTGGGGAAACATTGAAGTCTTTTATCAAAACAGGGTAGTCATAGCAATATCCATCTCCTCACAGGCAGGGTTGACACCTACATTTTTTGAAGGTTCTCTTTCTATCACCATCTGCCTAACTTCCACTTCATCAGAGGAAGCTCCAGCATTTTCAAAAAATGACTATTGTGATGCATCAAGAAAGGAGGTTATGAAGTCCATAGGAGACAAGCCTTATGGGGTTGGGATCTTATTGTCTCCACCCTCAGAAGATACAGAGAGATCTATGGGAGTGGTATCAATTGTGGGAGGTTTGGAAGGGTCCACAGGAGAACTAGGTGTTCTTAAGGAAATTGTAGTTATAGTGGTGTCAAGAACTATAACCCATGATCTAGTTCGACCACTGACTGATTGAGGTACCACTGAATGACCGGTCATATGTTGATGTCTCTTCCTGAGAGGAGTCATTGTTAGCTGAAGTGGTAGAGGATCTAGCTAAAAGTGCGGGGTTCGATATCTATCCCTGAAAGAAAAAAAGTGACTTAGGCATTGGTATGGGCCCAGTATTGCAAAATCTAGAGGTTTCACACAATGAGGTCTATTGGGCCTAATGCCAAACAGGTTCCGGAATATGCATTTTCATGACCTTACTCATATTTCAACGAATACGGACTTTGTCTAATTGGGGGAAGCATGAAGGATGCATGAACAAGCATACAATGATTATCACAACAAATAGTCATAAGGGATGCATGCAAGTTTTGAAGAACATGAGAAGGAATAGTTATAGAGGATTTAGCATCACATATACATATCAAGTACAGCAAACACAATATTGGTGTGTGCAGATGAATGTATGGTTGCAAGCATGTGCGACATGAGAAACTAGAGCATGAAGGTATGGTGTTGATGTGTGCCAAGTGCAGGATTGCTTCAATATATAATTGAGAGAGCTTACCTTAAATAATTGTGATGAAATGAAGCTTGGTGCTAGTACTGGAAACTTGGGCTGCAATGGATTCTTGACTATGCCTAACAGATGAAGAGACGTGAACAGATTGAGATTTTTGGAGAGATACGGGAGAGTAAAAGTGAACAAGGGTTTATGTGTGTATATATAGGCTGGGACTTGTAACAGCTAGTGAGGGACAAGGTTGATAGGTGGCGATATGTAATTGGAAGTGCGGGAGGTATGAAGAGCCGTGACGCATGCAAACTCGGGTACCAATGCACCTGTCATCATGGAAAGGTATAGGTGGTTGGGTTTGAAATTGAAACTGTAGAGTTTCAAGGGATGAGGAAACCCAGGAGTTTCGGGTAAATGTTAGCTTTTTAAATTCAAAAGCATCGGCTAATTGTGTAATGATAGGAAGGAGGATAATGGGTGGAACCTCTAGTTCAAATCGAGCACAGAGCCAATTAGGTTCCACTCCAAGGTTCTTGATGATGCTGTTTAAATAGCATTCGAGGTAAATTTTAAATTTGAAATTTTAGGTAACAGATGAATTATAATGAATTATTACATTAATGCTATTGTGGGTTGTTTCTTGTTTCTTACGCCGGGTTAGCCCATGTAAGCTTAGAAGTAATCCATGCGAGCTTTGTAATAGTTCAGAAGGGGTACATGTGGAGGGATTGAACCTTTATCTTAGGGTTGGTTCCTTTTACATTCAATGGTTACAAGGAACCGGGGGGTAATTGTTGTGCCCAAAATATCACATGGGATGGATTTGGGCTCATAAGTTGTTAGAGTTCCAATCCACTAAATAACTATCCATCTAAAGAGGTTACAAGGCAGAATGATGGATGTTAGGTAGGTTCCATGATGATCAAATGAGTCATGGAAGCTTCCAAGGAGGTTAAGAAGGTGGAAAGTACATTCAGGAAAGAGGAACCACTAGGAAAAAAGGTCCTAGTGTGGCAGAGGGGCTACTATCCAAGGAGTTTCCATTATATCAAGGCTGGAACCTAATTTAAGGAGGTTCCAGGAGTCTAATGAAATGGGGAATTAATCTAGGAGATCCTAATGTGTTATTATTTCCAGGGAACAGGTTCTAGGTCCTAGTGGACAAGTTCTATAACCTAGCTTCCGGGACAGCCGCTTGGTACCTCTTGGCGGGACAGTTCTATGTGGATTGTTACACCTGATTTTTAGGAGACAATCTTTCCACGATTATTGAAGATAAATACCATATTATTCTCATCAGATTGAGGATAATTATCAGAAAAATACATATATTCATATATTAATTCGATTATACAAGAGATAAAAGCTTTCAAGGATACCTAACTAGCATGGACTCTCCTTGTAGCTCAAACACTTCAAGATAAACTTTCAAATAGAGGATAATTCTTATCAAATCACTGATGATCACTCATTAACAAGAGTCATAATAATCAAGAACTACATATGGACTTGATCCATATAAATAAGGTATGTAGACAACTAACAAAGGGGTTTGAAAATACTTCGAGGGGAGAGAGCACTAGAAAACTCAAGTATTCATTGATATTCCGAGGTACTTGACTTATAAAATCCTGTAGTTATACGTTGGTGCCTTAGACCTTTGCTAGATCAGTCCCTTCATCATCAAAATCACCATTCACCCTTAGTGGAAGCTCGATCAAGAACCTGTTTTTTTGTCAATTTCTGTTACTTTTCTTTCGTTATTCCAGTAAAGGGCACCTAACCAAATTCCTCTCACAACAATTAGTATAATGTTATATTAAATATATTTGAATGAGATTTTTAGGGTCAATTTGACATTATGTACTATATATTTTCAATATTTTGGGAATTTGACGTAAAATAATTCACAATTAATTACCATAAAAATGAATAATTTTATAAATTATTAATGCATAATATTTTATTATTTATCAAATTTTAAAGATCTAAAATATTAATAATTCTCTAAAATTATTTATTTGCAAAATTTTTTTTTATTAAATTTTAAAACTAATATTGATAATATGTATATAAATAATTAATTTATTAAATATGTGTAACAAGGTAAAAAAAAGTATCAATAAAATTGTATTTAGGACATTAACAAAAAAAACCAATCGACTAAACTCTAGTATTTGTTATAGATTTAAATCCAATCATTTGTGGTGATCATTTTAATATGATCGCTTTTAGGTGACATGTAAGAAAAATTCTAAAATAATCATCAAAATGGAGCCATTTACTGTTACGGTTTAATGACCGGTTTTAAAATAAACCCAATTCAAACAGCAGTCGGTTATATCGTTAGAGCAGATGCGGTCGAAATTACTTACTGTCTCCATTTCTTGTACTGTATGTATTAATTATATTTTAAAAAAATTATATCAATCTATTTAAAAGTTATAAATTAATCTAATTGTGATGGTTGACTTATAAAATTTAAAATTAAATCTTCCTTTGATGAATATTGGCCGATATATATACACTCCAGTGGTGTATACATATGCATACACTAATACATTAATGCTAAACTGTGGGATAAGAAAATATAAGATTTGAAAGAAGAATAAATAAATTAATTTTGTTTTTGGTTTAAATTTAACTTGAGACTTGTATTAATAAATTAATTTGAAGTCGTAGCTAGTATAAGAAGAACAAATTAATCAATTTTGTTTGAGGTGTAAATTTAACTTGAGACTTGTATTAATAAATTAACTTATACACTCCTTAATAACTATGCTAATTTAGGTCTCCTAAAGGTCCTTAAACATTATAATGGTAATTGTGTTTTGATGTTTGACACTTTTGAATCTTACAAGAAAGTTCTTAGGTTTATCTACTTTGAGATAGGGGATTTCCGATTGTATTTAAACCCTTGGTATGAACATGTTCATAGTCTTTCTCTTGTGATTAAACATGATGTTTGAGTTTCCTTATCCAATGTTCCTTTCACCTATTGGACTGTGGATGACATTTGTGCAATTTGCACTGCTGTTGGAGAGCCAAAGACATTTTCTGCTCAAACAAGGAGAAATGTGTACAAAATATGGACCCTTCCTCTAAAGCCATTGTTCTGGTTGAAGTTGATGCACTAAGTCCCAAGCCCACAGTTGTACTTGTCCCTCTACCTGGCCATACAAGCCGTTTTCAAAGTCGAGTTCTTGTCAAATACTTACACCAGATAGTTGTGTTCAATGTGTTTTTCTACTGAACACCCTAGTGCCTCTTGCCCCGTTTTCATGGATATTCTTTAGGAGACCTGGCCTAAGTAGAGGTCATGTTCCTTGCCCTGTTATCCCTCATATGGATGAACTTCAAGCTTCTAATGAATCCTCTTCGACCCAACCTCCTCAACACAATGACATAGAAATTGAGGTTAGTATGGTCTACAAGAGGAGAGTAATAACATAAGATAAGGTAAATGTAAAGGTAAAGGTAAGCAGGTGATTCTAGATGTGAACTCTGACACTGCTTCCGAAGGTCGACAGGAACTGACTAAGGGTGGGGTGGATAAAAGGAAGGGTGTTGCCCATCAGGTGTTTGAAGAAGAAGTTGCATTAAAGCCTCTTAACGCCGAAGATGATGTTGAGCCACCAACGCCTGTGCTGGTCATTGGATTGCCTTCGAGAAAAGATGGCTGCTTTGGCCACTGAAACACAGTTAAGAGACATAGGATATTGCCTACAAATGCTTAAAACATATCCTTGTTTGTTGACCGTGTTGTTTCAACAATTTAAGTTCTTATAATACGGATATTTTTGGTGCTAGATGATGCTGCAACATCCCTTAATTCGGTACATAGCTCTTTGAGCATTGTAACTTGAACTTCCTCCTTCCTTTGGAGGCTAGGTGGAGCTTGACTCCACCCTTATCCTTTCTATAAATATTAACCTAGCAAAAAAAAATATCTTGTTTATCCTGAATTTGAAATAGGTACGATCAGTAAGATTTCTTTATTCATTTACTGTTAAAATTTTGGTGCAAATTCAAACAATTTTTCACTGCACCCACAAGGATATGATGTATTGAAAAACATATTAGGTCGATCTACGGGAAGGCCGGCATCTGCAATGTTTCTTTCTTTTATTCTGGTTAATTAGTGAATTTAGTGGGATCGAAAAATATCTAACCAGTGATTGTTTAAGAATGAAAAAAAAAACATATGGTCCTAATTAATATGTACAATCATTTGGAAAGTTAATTAGATTACATTAAACTGTTTAATCAGCCTCATGAAGCTTAGTGTAATAATTTTGTAGATTGGACTGAATAATTAGGGTTGATTGTTTGTTTAAGGTATATATATAGATATATACCATGTATTACACTCATCTTCATTCTTTCGACAAAAAGAATGAATGAATTTATCAATAAATATATATATATATATATATATATATATATATATATATATATATATATATTGATTGCCAAACTGATTGATGAAATTAAATTTAACCAAATTAAGTTTCTGCCGGTAGTGCCTAATTATATATGCCCTAAATTAAAGAGTTATATTTGGGGAGGGTCCGGATAATACGATGAAAAAGATTGATAGCAGAAATTTGAAAATGCAATTAAATAATTTCTAGAAATCAAGATGTATGCCAATCCGTGTAATTAAACAATATTAGTTTATGATAATCTCACGACTGGAAATATATTCAACACATGAGTATATCATCATATTCGATCTCTCCTCACACATATACAAATCAAAACTCAAAGCTCGTAAGAATAGATTTTCGCCAAATCATTCTTTTTTATATTCTAAAGTATAGAGAAAAAACAAAACAAAAACACCAAGGGAAAAAATGAAAAAGAAAAGAAACTGAACCCAAACGATCGATCAGTTAGGTCCAAGAGATCAATTATGAACTAGATGGTGGCAGGGAGTGGTGCTGGCTATTAGGACCTCCCGGTGCAACTCTATCTACAACTAGTGATCTCCTGCGATATTTCTCCAGTGTAAAGCTATCGTACCCTAACTTAAGCAGAAAAAGTTGGCTATCGAAATTCTTTCGAACATTTAGAACCTCATTTTGGTAAACCAAACGTGCTTCAGAAGTGAAAAACAAAGTGCCGAAGATGATGAAAACCAGTAGCCATATATGCTTAGATGTTGGGTTAGCTTCCATGCCTTAAATTAAGCAGGTAGGTTAATTTGAGACAAAGTTGAGAGATAATTAAGTATTTAAGGGTAGTTGTGATATCTTAGTAACTTATGGTTACCTATTTATAGGACTAGAACTTGAAAATTTATTTATCATCAGGACAATGAGACTGCGATAGTGGACTGAGCATGCTATTTTGTTTTTGCATAAATAAACAGACAAAAGTTCCACGAAGGATTATTGTCTTCTGCACAAAATTATTTCTTAGTGTGTGTTTGTGTCTTCTATTGTGGGTCCTTTGCCCTCCTCCTCTGTATGTGATGAGTTGCTGAGTCATGCTGTCCTTTTTTTATATTAATATATTAAAATCTATATATAAGAACTTAATTTACCAAAAGAATTCATGCATTTATATATTAATGCATATATAGGCCTCGCATCCGAAATTGATTTACTCTGAGATTTTTTGAACGACCCCTCGTGGGATGTCGATTGACTAATATCATCCCACATGGTTGATGACTAATTAAGATATAAGTAGGTACTTTATATATGCTGATAAGTTGCAAGAAATGTTCGTGTAAGTAACGGTTTTGTTGTTGCCTAGCATGTTGTAGTTGATCAAAGCTATCATCTTTTACAAATATACTTATAGGATAAGTTCGCATGAATAGGCTTGATCGTTGTTTCCACGTTTACAAGTTAGACATACAGGCATACGAAAGATATAGTAGTTAATTAGGGCTAGCAAGCTGTTAATTAATTATAGGGCTTGATGTGCCTGAGGATGACCTCAGGTTGCACCACGAGATTAAAATATTTTATAATACAAACATAAGGGTATTTATATAAATGTACAGAAAATAATTTAATATTTACAAAAATGTCACTCGGAATTTATACTAAAAACTAATATAACCTTAGGTAGCCCCTGAGGTCATCCTCAGACCCAGTTTTCTCTTAATTATATAGTACAGGCATAGTAATTTTTTATACAAAATTAATTACTTCCCTTCTCTCATCTATTTCTTAACAATTTCCTTTCTTTTTCTGAATGATATGAGACTCCACATCAGTTTCTTCAGCACTGCACCGCCGATTATTTATATGGCGGCACCAAGCTAGTATAATGGTATTAAAACGAATGGATATTATTATTTATATGTAGATGCTAATGTACAGTTAAGTCTAAAATTAAGTTGCGTTTGAAGTGTGTTGTTTGATCAACTGGCAACTTGCTATCTACTATATTAGGAAAGAGAAAAACGAAGGTGAGATTGACCTTAGAAATTTCTTAAGATAACATGGTGTTTTACTATAATTTTTTAATGACAAATTTATAATTATACATAATATTTTAAAATTACAATAGCACCCTCGTATTTTAATATGAGATTTGAGTATAACCTCAGTGAGTTCGATCTCAGGATTCTTCATCTCTATTGGGAAGTATAACAACGAATCGAACACCCGAAATAAGTCTAAGACCACGCGCATCTGATCCTTATACTGATTAATTCGGAAGCATTGGGCATATAAGATCGAGCCAATATTTTAGTACATACATGTTAATTTGGGCAAGATACATGCATGGATATATAAACTTTCGAACAAATTATAGAGCTACTGTAAGTACTTGCCCTTTCTGATAACTTAATGCATAGTGTCTTTTTTCTTGTAGGCTCGTGCGGTTTTTAAACCAACTCTTTCAAATGAGCTTATTGAAATGTCTATTTTTATATACATGTATACAATAAGCTGGTATATATTATGAGAGAAGTAGTGAGACTTAATTTATGAACTTGCAAGTTCATTGTATTGAAGAATAATAACTCAATACTCACACAATCAACTTAAACTGTCCTAGACCATACATTTTACTCTTCTTATATATGCCCTTGATCTTCTATTAATAATCGTCTGGTCTCAGCTGTAGTGCTGCTTAGTGTCGAGCTGCTTGATGGAGTTGTACGTCTTGGGCATCCACATTTGTGGTAGCTTGCATATATAGCATAATATATCACATATATAGCAGCACCAACTGTTTCTAAGCTACCTGAAAGCACAATCACAAGCATGAAGCACCTAGCTAGTGTGTAGGCTATATAAAGCAATTATTAAAGCTCTTTCCACCTATATCCTATCAAAAAAAGAATGAAAGATAAGCTAAAATAGATAACCTACCAATTCATATTCCACATGCAATATTAGAACACAAAATAATGTGCAATCAAATTAAGCCGTGTGTACACAATTGGTGCAAATATTAAGCTACTTTGAAACTTACGACCTAGCTAATTTATATTATATTATAATAATCGAATTAGAGAACTTTTTTTTTAAAATAGTGAGGTCAATCATAAAAAATATTTTAACAATTTATTTTTAGGTGAATCATAAAAACAATGTCAGCCATCTAATTTTAATAAAACCTAATTTTAGAAAATATATCATATATAAAACTCTATCCAATAGTCCTCCTTTTATATAACGGTTCATGGATAATATTATATTATATTTAAATTATATTCTATATTTTTTATTTTAAAAATTCTACTGTAACACCCCGTTCTCAAAACGAGACGAGGGGTTACTTAAAAAACCTCAAACTTATATACAGAGTACTAAAATCTACCTTAATATAATTAAATAAGTCCAACGGATCTCTAAAATAATATTAAAACCTCTAAAATAATTTAAAATGATAAATACGAATAAATCCAAAGTATCTAATAATAAATAATGTCTAAATAATAGTTAGAAGTCCAACTTCCTAATCAACTGTATTAAGGGTAACTCTTCATAATATACCCGAGTTCCCCTAAATTCCTACCAGAAGAAGAATACGACATGAGCCGAATGCCGAGTACAGATTGGAATACATTTTATAAAACAAGAAGTAAGATATATAATTTGACATTAATAAATAAATATTAATTTTTAAAAACAAGGCCGAAGCAAAGTGGGGTTAGGATATTTCATACCGATACAAAACAGATAACAGATATACACATCATAGGGTACCTAATGCGTGCAACAAACCGGATAACGTGTATGGCATATACAACATCACTGTCAAATATCAAATCACAAATCAAATCAAATTCTAGGTGCAACCACGTATCCTCAAACAAATATTAAATGCGCAAAACTCGTCACTTGAGCTATCAGAAGGATACGCCGTGACTAATCACACTGTCATGGAAGTGTCATGCCACTAGTACCGCAATGACATGACTGTAGTACCCCTACAGCTGGTTAACTCGGTATACCCTATATCACTCTAAGGGCTCAAATAAAATAATTTTCACAATTTTAAAATCACCTGAACAGATATTTCAAATATTCTACGCAGATATGTAACATACATAATTTTTGAAAATCGTAGAGACAAATATTTAAATATTTCGAAACAGACTTTAAATTAATTTTCAGAGAATCAAAATAGTTAAAATGAATGATAATTGAAGGAACAGATTTACGAACAAAATGAATTAAATATAATTAATCCTAAAAAGAGTAGCACTGAAGAAAAAAAGGACGAAATCCGTACATTAGAATAGCAATAATAGATACTAACGAAATTATCCAGGCCCAATATGATGCTTTTAGCCACCTAGTATTTTCACTATGTCTGTATCTCACCATGCCCATATTTCAATGATATTTGTGTTTATATATAATTCTCATGCACTCCTCTAATTACACATCAAACTCAAGAATTAAAAACGGAGATGTATGATTCTTGCATATTACCGGTACATGAAACCCCCTGCTTTTTTTTTACCCGAGCAGCTAGTTTTAAGGTTTTTAATAAATAACTCATATGTTTATATGTATATATAGACTCTTAATAATTATCATGCTTCTAATCTAATTACTATTTTATTACAAATTCTATTTCTAATCAAATTCAATATAATAAATATTATAGTTAAAGGAAATAATCTTTACAAATTCTAATCTAATTCTAATTATTATTACTAATATCTAAATAAATAAATTACGGATATTACATATATACCCCCTTAAAAAGGATTCCGTCCCTAGAATCTAATGAAACTAAAACTCATTTCTGAATCAAATAAGTGTGAATATTTATCACGGATAGATTTTTCTAGTTCCCAAGTGGCCTCTCTCTCAGAATGATTTTAACAAACGGAATAATTTTCTTCCTCATAACTCGCTCCTCTTGAGCTAAAATAGTTTCAGCCTCCTCTTCACAAGAAAGATATTTCATATTCTTATGCAATGGATATTGAACTACGCACAACGGATGATACTCTTAGCCTCTCAGAATAGACACATGTAACACATTATTCACATGATACCTCTCTCTCTAAAACATCAAAGGGACCAACATATCTTGGACTAAGCTTTCTTTTCATACCAAAACGTTTAACACCCTTCCAAGGAGGCACCTTCAAAAATACATGATCACCAGGCTCAAATCCACCAAACTTTCTCTTGTGATATGTATAGCTCTTTTGACATGATTGATCTTTTTTAAGTTTTCCTTAGCCTACCCTACCTTTTCGTTAGTTACCCGAACCAGTTCTAGTCCTTCAATGAAATTCTCTCTAACCTCATTCCAACAAGTCAATGCTCTATATTTTTTTACCATACAACGCCTCAAATGATGACATACCAGTGCTCGCTTGCCTACTATTATTTTATGCAAACTCCACAAGATACAAATACTTGTCCCAATCACCAGACCACTCCAAAGAACAAGCCCTTAACATATCTTATAACGTCTCGATCGTCCTCTCTGACTGTCCATCAGTTTATGAATGAAAAGTTATGCTATAATTAAGTATCGTACCCCAAGCCTGTTGAGATACCTTCCAAAAATGCGAAGTAAACCTCGTATCCTTGTCTAAAACTATCGACACAGGCACACTATGAATTCTAACAATATCCCGTTGAAATATCTCTGCCAAATCATGAATATGAGTAGTCTCTCTAATAGGTAAGAAATGAGCTGATTTTGTTAGTCTATCAACTACCACCTAAATAACATCATTCTTCCTGAAGGTCCTCCATAAACCAGTCACAAAATTCATGGTAATGTTTTCCCACTTCCAAACTAGGATATCCAACTGCTGTAACAGTCCACTAGATCTCTGATGTTCAATCTTCACCTATTGACATGTAAGACATTTTTTCACAAATTCTGTTATATCCCGTTTCATTCCACTAGACCAAAAGTGCTTCTTCAAATCTCGATACATCTTAGTAGAACTCAGATGATTAGAAAATGTAGAACTATGAGTCTCGGTCAAAACTGCTTCATGAATCACTACGTTTGCATGCGCACACACAATCTACTACCCAACCATACCACACCATGAACATCAACATGAAACTCTGTTTGCTTACCATCTGCCACATTCGATCTAATATATTCTAACCCTATATCATTTTTCTGAGCTTCCTTAACCCTTGAGACTAGATTTGATTCCACCTTCAAACTTTCTAGGCTTGCAGCTGATTCTCCAATATATAACTTCTTACCCAAACGCTTCATATCTGAAATAAGGTGCTGCTGAGTAATAAGAGATGCAACACTTCCTAAGTTCTTTCTACTAAGAGCGTCTGCCACTACATTTACATTTCCTGGATGGTACTGAATTTTAGCATCATAATCTTTAATAAGTTCAAGCCACCTCATTTGCCTCATGGTTTAACTCTTTTTGTGTAAAAATGTATTTGAGACTCTTGTGATCAGTGAATATGTCCCAAGTTTCTCCATACAAATAATGCCTCCAAATTTTTAAGGTAAAGACCACTGTTGCTAACTCCAAGTCATGAGTAAGATAGTTTACCTCATAAGGTTTAAGCTGCCTAGATACGTACGAAATTACCTTCTCATGATGCATAAGAACACACCTCAATCCCTTCTTAGAAGAATCACTATAAACTTGATATCCTTCACTCCCTGATGGTAAAACAAGTATAGGAGCTAACACCAACCTCTTCTTCAACTCTTGAAAACTCTTCTAACGATCATCATTCCACTCGAACTTAACACCCTTCCGCATCAGCTGAGTCAATGGAAAAGCTATGGATGAGAAACCCTCTATAAAGCGCCTATAGTAGCCTGCCAAACCCAAGAAACTCTTCACCTCTGTCACAGTGCCAGGTCTCGGCCAATTTGTGATAACCTCGACTTTTGTAGGATCCAACTCAAACCCCTACCATACACAATATGCCCCAAAAAAGCAACCTGCTCTAACCAGAATTCACACTTCAAAAATTTTACAAACAATTTCTTCTTCCTTCAGATTTCAAGTACAATGCACAAATGCTCCTCATGCTCTTCCTTACTCCTAAAGTATATGAATATATCATCAATGAAAACCACAACGAACTTATCCAAGTTATCATCAAACACCCGATTCATCAAATCCATAAATATTGCTGGTGCATTCGTCAACCCAAAGGACATCACAAGAAACTCGTAATGACCATGTCGAGTGTGAAATGTTGTCTTCGGAATATCCTCATCCCTTACTCGTAACTGATGGTAACCCAATCTCAAATCTATCTTTGAAAAATACTTTGCCCCTTGTAACTGATCAAACAAGTCACAAATGCATGAAAAAGGATACTTGTTTCTGACAGTCACCTTATTCAACTCCCTATAGTCAATACACAATCTCATAGACACTTCCTTCTTCTTCACAAACAATACTAGAGCAACCCATGGATATACACTCGGTCTGATAAATCCCTTATCCAACAAGTCTTACAACTTCTCTTTCAGTTTCTACAACTTCAACGATATCATCCTATAAGTACCTTTAAAATAGCTTTAGTACATGCAACAAGTCCAAAAGTAACTTATACATGCTTTCACAATATAATACATCCTTTTATCTCTTACGAGCATCGCAAAAATATAATCTTAACATCCCTCTATTTATTTATTTTTTTATTCCAACATTCTAGATTATATCCGCTATAAAATTTAGAAGGGATTGATAGAAACATTTAGATCCAGGCTCAATTCTTATTTAAATTTCCCTTGTTACTGTAATGAGATTTCTCCAATCTCGGATTAATCCAACTTAACAAACCTTGTCTGAATTTTAAAATATTCCCACTATCATTTTACCTAATTAAATACAATACCCTAAAATAAGCATACATGTGCACAACTGAGAAATATTGTCAACCAAACACATTATTAAACCATTTTTAATCCATTGTCATCTTGAAATCTCTTCATCTAGTCGCATTCACATTTCCGCACCATATTTCAAATTCAATATATCTGATTTTGCGTCCTACCATGGTAGCGAACTAATATCTATATGCATTTAACTCATTGATAATCAATAAGCCTTAATATGTAGCTCATATCCCTAGTTAAAGTCTAAAATCCACACAATCCTTAGCTAAAAATTATCCTACTCGTAAAGTCAAAATAATTCTAAATACACCTTTTATTTAAAAATCTTGCTCTATAATTAATAACATACTTGCAACTTCATAGATGTTTCACTTTCCTTCTCAATCAAATGCCCCAAAATATTACATCAATAAATCCTTAAGATTTAATCAAGGTCATGTATCACTATCGGAAATAAGTTTGTCTAGATAAGTATATTCTACAGATTCTAAATACTCTTGATAAATATCACGAAAGCACATTAAATGATTCATTTACGAAGACTAAAAGAAAAGATTCTGAAGAGATGAGAAAGAAATAACAAAATGAGTCAAAATATATTTAAATAATGGGAAAGCTCAATGTCTAAAACGATTCACAATATAAAATACAGATAAGAATGGAGTTCGCACAAAGAGACAAGCTGAAGTATTTTATAAAAAAAATTGTGATATAATGTTGAAATGAACGCAACTACATGAAGTCTCAATATAGAATACTCATCCTAATGGCTACCCAAACTCACAGGTCAAACCTAAATAGGTTTTCTACAAGAAAGAACCTAAGCTATAATGCCATCTTTGTAACACCCCCTTTGCAAAACGAGACGATGGGTTACTTAACAAACCTCAAACCTATATACAGAGTACTAAAATCCACCTTAATATAATTAAATAAGTTCAACGGATCTCTAAAATAATATTAAAACCTCCAAAATAATTTAAAATGATAAATACGAATAAATCTAAAATCTCTAATAATAATTAATGTCTAAATAATAGCAAGAAGTCCAACTTCCTAATCAACTGTATTAAGGGTAACTCACCATCACACAATCCGAGATCCCCCTAAATACCTGCCAGAAGAAGAATACGACATGAGCCAAATGCCTTGCACGGATTGGAATGCAGTTTATAAAACAAGAAGCAAGATATATAATTTGACATTAATAAATAAATATTAATTTTTAAAAACAAGGTTGAAGCAAAGAGGGGTTATGATATTTCATACCGATACAAAATAGATAACAAATACACACATCATAGAGTACCTAATGCATGCAACAAACCGGACAACGTGTACGGCATATACAACGTCACTGTTAAATATCAAATCACAAATCAAATCAAATTCTGGGTGCACCCACGTATTCTCAAACAAATATTAAATGCGCAAAGGTCGTCACCTGAGCTATCAGAAGGATACGCCGTGACTAATTATACTGTCATGGAAGTGTCATGTCACTACTGCCGCAATGACATAGCTGTAGTACCCCTATAGCTGGTTAACTAGGTATACCCTATATCACTCTAAGGGCTCAAATAAAATAATTTTCAAAATTTTAAAATCACCTGAACATATATTTCAAATATTCTACGCAGATATGTAACATACATAATTTTCGAAAATCGCATAGATAAATATTTAAATATTCTGAAACAGACTTTAAATTAACTTTTGGAGAATCAAAACAGTTAAAATGAATGATAACGGAAGGAACAGATTTACGAACAGAATGAATTAAATATAATTAATCCTAAAAAGAGTAGCACTGAAGAGAAAGGGGATGAAATCCATACCTTAGAATAGCAATAATAGATACTAACGAAATTATTCAAGCCCAATATGATGCTTTTAGCCTGCTAGTATTTTTACTATGTCTGTATCTCATCATGCCCATGTTTCAATGATGTTTGTTTTTATATATAATCTCCATGCACTCCTCCGATTACACATTAAACTCGAGAATTAAAAACGGAGATATATGATTCTTGTATATTACCAGAACCTGAAACCCTTCTGCTTTTCTTTTGACCCAGCTAGTTTTAGGGTTTTTAATAAATAACTCATATGTTTATATGTATATATCCTGCTTCTAATCTAATTACTATTTTATTACAAATTTTATTTCTAATCCAATTCAATATAATAAATATTATTGTTAAAGAAAATAATCTTTATAAATTCTAATATAATTCTAATTATTATTACTAAAATCTAAACAAATAAATTACGGATATTACACCTACTTATCCTATAATTTTTATTTAATATAGTTTACTCACATTCAACTCAATTTCATCACCATTCAAACTTTTTTATTTATTTAAAATTATAACTTATCATTAAATCTTATGAATATTAATATATAAACATCATTATATAGAAAAATGTATAAAGAAATGAATAATAAAACAAATTATTATATTAAATTAAATATTTAAATTATATAAAATAATTAATATATAATTTATTGATAAAATCCATACTTTGCACGGATTATAAGATAGTATATATAGATGGAAAAAATGTTCTGAGGTATAAAATTATGTAAGTAATTTTCAAATATCATATAATATATTTTAACTAATTGTAATTTTATTAAATATAATAACACCTTGTATTCACATAAATGTGACCAATTAAAATATTGTTAATCATCATATCGTCATTACTACATCATTTAAAAATCATTTTTTTATATATACTCAAGTTTATGCCTTCAATTCAGTATTACCCTAAATAAATTTACATTTAAGTCTTCTTTAATGCTAAGATCAATTTAATTAATTTATATCTAAAAGTAATATTTGTTCTTATTTATGTTCATGTTTCTAAATACTATTTTGTTATTAAATTATATTATTTGTCCAAGAATTCTTTCTTGTATTTGTTAAACCACAAATATATTTTTATTATATATAGATTAATATAATATAGGTATTTTTTTAGATCAACCCTTCATTTAGATATATTTAAATAAATTTCTTATAAATAAATTATTGGACGTTTATTTTCAAAAAAATCTTTTCTTTTGGACCTGAAATTTGGATTCACAAACACCGATAGAAGACTGAAAGAGGACGATGCACGTCCTGTATTATGCAGGTTAACTCTACATTGATTATTGAAATTAAATGTATATACATGATGCCCTATGAATAATCTAAAAATGTTAGCTCCTTCGAGAACCTAGAACATTTATACATAATTTCCTGGGCTCCCTTTCTTTTCTGGCACATTGACCGAGCTGGATTGCTAAAATGGGACAGCTACATTCATGGTTTCAAAATTAGCACAGCTAATAGCTTGTATCGGCGGTTATCAAAAGCTATCAGCAGATTCATTTTCAGTGAAGACCGCCATGATATATGGCGTTTAATAAACATAGAACAATGTGATGACCGCCATTTAGCATGGCGGTAATGGAAGAATTTTTTATGTGATGACCGCCATTTGGTGTGGCGGTCATAACATAGATTGAAAAATTAATTTTCGCCAAACATCATGGCGGTAAGCACATATTTTCTTTTAATATTTTAAAATATTTACGTTTAGAAATCTGTTATCTTATCTGAAAATCTGAAATATATGCTTTTATCGTATACGAAAATCTGCTTTTATTGTGTATATTATCTTATATTCAACGTAATTTTACAATCCTGTATCTTCTGCTTTTCACATTCTATCTCCTACTCTTCTCATCTGCTTACTCTTCTCCTCTGCTGGTGCTTGCTCGAGCTTCTTTGAGCTGCTTCTTCAGATTGCTTAATTGTTTCGTGACTTGCTTTGTAGTTTTCATTACCCCTGCTTAGGTATGATTTTATAATTTCAAAATAATATTACAATTGTCAATTTAATATGTTGTGATTATATGTCAGTTTATATTATATATTCAAGCATGTTAGTTTAGAATTAATGTTATGTAAAAATATGTTAACGCCATTCCTATTATGATAAATTTATATAAATTGGTTTCAAATTTGAGTTTAATTTTGTACAATTTTTGTAACTGCATGTTAGTTTAGAATTAATAAATAATAATTTTTATCATAATTATAATATTATAATTATTTATCATATTATGTGTATTGATACATATGTTTAAAATTGTATGTGTTGTTAATATGTATTTGAGTATGAAAATATGTATTTTGGTGTTGAAAATAGGAAAAATGGAAGATTACGTAAACGTGAATTTCTTTTGGGGTGGAGAAATTATCAGACGAGATGATGATATAAGATATAGTACTGGAGACCCTAAAAGAATGCAATATATTAAATGGGGAACTTCTTATGAAGAGTTGAAGGAAGTGGTGTATGTATTAATGAATATTAACAGTTCATCTTGGAATTTGAAGATGAGTTTTAAATATCCCCAGTTAGGTGTAGGTAATTTGGTGTCGGGATACTATATAGCTGATATAACATGTGATGATGATGTACGGAGGATGCTCAGTGTGCCTAGGCAGATGCAGATGGGAATGGGTGATGTTTCCTTGTATGTAGAGGCTGAAAAGATTATTCCGGACGAGGTTCATATGTCTAACCAGGGTTGGTACTCACAACCGACACATGCAACATGTGAAACAATGTATGGTTCAAGCCAATTACCTGATTATGGTTCGAGACAGTTTCCTGAGTACGGCACTCCGGGTTGGTCGGACTACTATTTTGGTGGAGGAAGTAACCCCGAAACGTATGTTGGCGGTTCAAGCAGCCAAGTAAATACTGGTGGTTCCACAAGTAGGGCCTTCGAAAATCGATTCCCCCATGAAAATGTTGATGCTTATGTTTCTCCCCCACGGGATACAACTACACTAAGTGCTGGCAGAGACTTGGCCCTCATCCATGAAAATGAAGAATTTGATGCACATATTTCAAGTAGTGAGGATTGGGATGAGTACGAGGATGATAGCGATAACTCTATGGATGACGGGGATGAATTAGAAGAAGTCCCGACGCATATACATCAAGCCCACCATATAGCTGGTGCACCTTGGTTTGAAAATGAAGAGTACAACCCGATTGTGGTGCGAGATGAGTATGGCATGTCTAGTGGTTTCGATCCACAACATTCAGAATTATCAGTTGGTTGTATGTTTCGTGATAAGGAAACCCTTATAGCAGCGGTAAGGGGGGTTCACATCAAGAGTGACCGGAACTACCAAGTGTTTAAGAGTAATCCAACTCAGTTCATTGCAAAGTGTGTTTACGGTTACTGTCCATGGAGATTAAGAGCTGCTAAAAAGGTGAAACACGGTATGTTTGAAATAACAAAGATGAGGGGTAATCACACATGTTTGAATAATGAGCCCATGCAGGATCACAGGAAGATATCTGCAAAATTAATAGCTAGGCTCATTAAACCTCATGTAAGTGAAATAGAATTGTTAAATTAATATGTTGTTGATTGATTTAGTATTTTAGTTGATGTAAATATTTGTTAAATCTGTAACAGGTCATGGAGAGGCCTAATATACCCATCATGACTGTTATTACAATGGTGAATGATGAATATAATCATCGTGTGAATTATCTGAGAGCATGGAGAGGGAAGCAGTCTGCGGTGGAGGATGTATATGGAAAATGGAGTACAACTTATGATGATCTTCCAATGTTTTTTACGGCAATGGTACATTCAAATCCTGGTAGTGTTGCTGTGATTGATGTTGTTAGTCATGAAACCCAATCCGAGTCCTCGGTATGCAAGCGTATTTTCTGGTGTTTAAAAGCAATGATGGATGGTTGGGAGCATGCCCGTCCTGTACTTTCAATTGATGGTACGTTCTTGAAGGGAAGGTATAACGGCAAGTTACTTATTGCTATGGGTGTGGATTCAAACAACCATCAATATCCTGTATGTTATGCGTTGGTGGATGAGGAGTCAACCGAGAACTGGTCATGGTTTTTAAGACTGTTGCGCAAACACGTATGTAGGGAAAGGCATGGTGTTTGCATAATTTCGGACCGGGCACCGGGTATTCTTGCTGCGATGAGGGACTCAAGGAATGGATTTACACCACCTTTGGGCGTGCATAGACTTTGCTTGTTTCATGTGCGAAGTAATTTTTCCTCACACCACCCCGGGGGAGAGCTAAAGCATTTGATGTGGTTAGCTGGTATAACCACCCAGGTAAGGAAACACGAAGCCTACATGAAACAAATCGGTGAGATCTCACCTCCTGCCTTACAATACCTACGCAACATTCCACCAGAATTGTGGACCTTAGCACATGACACTGGTGGTGCTCGTTTCGGCCAAGCTACAACAAATATTATGGAAGGTTTTAATGGGAACATTAGAATGGCCCGATTTCTACCGGTAACGGCGATGATGGAATACCTCTTCTATAAAACTGTGAAGATAGTGAATAACCGGCGAAACAGTGTCGAGGATATCATGCAAAAAGGCGAGGAATTATGTGCTAGGAGTAATGCAATGTTGGCGAAAATTGAGAAGAAGGCAACTGCACATAAGGTGGATACCTTCAGTCGACAACGCGGCATATTTTCGGTGATGACACACCGATATCGGTTGAAATCAATGTGGAAGGGTGGTCACAGGCAGAATGTTGATATACGTACATTTACTTGTACTTGTGGAAAATGAGAGTGCCACCACATGCCTTGTTCACATGCCGTGGCTGGATGTATGCAACAGAACATTAACTGGAGGCAATGGATAGAGCCTTACCATTATACCATGAAGTTGCAGAAGTTGTGGGAACCTTTGATATTGCCTTTACAACCAACTGAGTATTGGAATTATGTATTACCGAGGCGTTGGCAGCAGTATGGCACATTAGTACCCGATGAGAGGCTAATGAAGGTTAAGAAAAAACGTGGTGAGAAGGGGGAATCAGTTCGAATTCGAACAGAGATGGATGCGCCTAGGACAGGGAAGAAGTGTAGTCGGTGTGGTCAAGAAGGACATACAAGACGCAGTTTAAGATGTCCACAACGTGTTGATTAGTGTGTGATGTTCACAATAATATTTTTATTGTATGCCTAATTTTGGTTTTTTATTATATGTATGACTGTCATGAGTTTTGGATTATTCCAAAATGGATTTGAAAATTAATAGTTAAATTAAAGCTGCTAGAGTAAAAGTAATAGTAAAGTGAAATTATAGGTGTTAAAAGTTAAAGTTATTTTAAAGCGGTTAAAAGTTAAATGTTTTTTAAAGCTGTTGAAAGTGAAAGAAAGTTCTCCCCAGTTAAATTCAATACAGTTGAAAGTTAAAGTATATTTAAGGTTCTGCAAAGTTATATTTAAGCTGTTGAAAGTGAAAGTAAAATTAAAGTTTTGCAAGGTTAAATAAAATTTCAGCGAAGTTAAATGCAGTAGTCAAGTTAAAAAAGTTGTGCAAAGTAAAAGTAAAAGTAAAAGTAAAAATACAAGCTGTGCAAAGTAAAACTTAAAGTTCTGTAAAGTCATAGTAAAAGTGAATGATATGTAAAATCAGACCAACCAGAGTTAAAAGTAAGGTCATCAATATTGATAGTTGTTTCCCTATAAATGTGCATTCTTTTAACGATTTCCTTACCCAAATATTTATTATAAGTTATTGTAGATAAGTTGCATCAAATGGATCGGGGGAAGAAACCAATGAATCCTGAAGATGTGCGTGAAAGGGTTGCTCCAAAGAAGGGGAAGAAAGTAGGCTTCTGCGTTCCAAGTCTTGATCCCCATGTTGATGAGCATGAAAAGAATTTAGATATTTTATTGAATGTAGTGGAGCGGGAAGAGAAGTTGGAGTTTGAAAGAATGGAACGAGGAAAGTATTGGTTGATAAATGTTGTGGAAGATTTGAAGAAGAAGGGGCATCCCATAATGGAAGGGGTACATTACGAAAAACAAAAATACCCACCTTGGAAGAGTTTTCTAGCAGGGATTGATAAAAAGAAGTACAACAAAATGGAAATGATCCAACTACAGTTGTCTTATAAAAAAAGGTATTATTACCACTGTTATCGTGCTGGGGAAATCTCTAAGGATGAAATGAACACTGCTTGGGCCAAACTCGATGCTTCATTTGAGCATGTAATGAAGAGGGCTGATGACAAGGCATTCGGTGAAGGGGAGAAAATGAAAATTGTTGAGTCTGAAAATGAAGATGATGATGGATATGATGATTTGACACAGGCCGTTGATCTTAGTCTCCCATGAAAGTGGAAGATATTATTTTAGTTTGTTATGCTTCTTATGTAATGTTTGTATGTTTGTTTATGTGTGTTTCTTCATTATGTAATATTAAAGTTAAATTATTGATTGGAAATTGTTGGACTTGTAAAATCTACCTATAAGGTAGCTTACTTGACTAATATTTACAAAATCGAAAGGTAGCTCTATCAGCAAACATAAAATAATGTTTTGCAATGTTAACTGTGTAAAGTTAAAGTTACGTCCTACAATGTTGTAAAAGTAAAAGTAAACGTAAAGTTCTGCAAAGGTTAAAAACTCGATAGGTCTTGTCAATTATCCACAACAAGGACTAACAGTGCAAAGTAATTCATGTTTAATCACATGCCAACCAAAGTTAAAATTACAGCTAAAATAAATGGATAGGGGGAAGAAAGTAATAAATCAGTTGAAAAACTCGATATGTCTTGTCATTTAGCTGCAAAGTAAAAGTAAAGTTCTGCAAAGTTGAAAAAATTGACACGTCTTGTCAATTACTAACAGTGCAAAGTAATTCATGTATGTTATCACATGCAAACCGAAGTTATGTTTCTTATTTCTCTATAAATAATCATATCTGAAATCATGTAAATGTACTTTTATAATTATAGCACAACGATATGGATAGGGGGAAGAAACCAATGAATCCTGAAGATATGAGTCAAGGTAAGAAGGGAGTAAAAGGATAAGTGAGCTAATCATTTTGAGAGTTTCAGAGTTTGAATATACTTGTACACTTTCTTACTAATCATTTTCATAATATATTGTAGGTAAGATGCATCAAATGGATAAGGGAAAGAAACCGATGAATCCGGGAGATGTGCGTGAAAAAGGGGGTGATAAAGCTATGCTCAAGAAATTTCTGAGTCTAACTGGGGTTACAAGCCTGAAAAGTATTGTGCAGTCGGTTGGGGGGATCTCTGAAGCTGAAAGGGAGAGAAGAATGCAGGGCTATCGAACGAGGAGTTTGGAAAAGAAAAAGGCCCGAGTCATGAAAGCACGACGAGAAAGGATGGGTAAAGACTGGGTACCAACCCAGTTAGAATATTGGCACTTCCCTGCTGACGCGGGTCCTATAATGGATGAGAGTCTTAATGCAAAGTGGAAGGTGAATGCTGATAGAGATGCGAATCGCATAAGTGAAACTGAAAGAAGAGCAGTGCTGGACAAAATCCATCAAGACTATCGCGTCAAATATAAGGAAATTGAGGAACGCGAGTTTGTTGACTGGTGGGCATCTCATCCACATGGTGAAGATGAAGATGACAGTTCTGACTAATGATTTACGAAGATGCAAAAAATATCCTGACTTTTGCATTTTAATTTAATTTCTGTTTTGTTTATGTTGATTGTCTTCTGTAGCTTTCATGTATTCTATGTACCTTTCATGAATTTCTAATGTTTATGTTTATGGAACTTTTCAAGCATTAATCAGTAAGTCACTTTGCAAATTTTTTAGGTCACAGTTGCAATGACTAACCCTTAAAAAATGGCAAAAATAACAAGTTTTTCATATTTTTCGTGTTTTTAAAGACCTTTTTAGGGGGTTTAAAAGTGCTTGTCAACAATTCTAACTATTAACTTTCTCGTTTTTCCTAATATTTTGAAATGCCTACTTTAGTAACATGTTATGAAATGGAAAAGATAAAGTCCACAAGTTTTAATTATTAGTCCCTAAAAACGGAAGAAAAACAACATTTGCTTCAAATACAATTTACTTAATCATCATTCAGTACACAACTAATGTTTTAGGGACAACAAATATAACAGTAAGTGGAACAATAATGCAAACCTACAATATATGACTGCCTGTAAAACATCTTCTACCTCGACCTTTAACACGTCTCCCTGGTTGTTGTCTCTGTTGCACTTCATCGTCATGTGTTCTTCTACCACCGGACTCTAGAGATGAGAATGCATTACTCTGAGATGCAAATTCTGCAAAACCACGAACAGGCGTGTCGTAACCATGTGAAGAAGCAGGCTGTGGTACATGAGACTCTAACTGGCTACCACCAACATTCCATCCGCTACCACCCATCTGTGACTGAATAGGTGAACTGTAAGTGTCTCCCTCCCCCTGAGATTGCACAGGGTCATGTGTCTGTGTACCCCAACCCCCAAAACTAGCAGAACTGTCCTGTATCCAAGAATCCCAATCAGCTGCCTCCGTCTGAGTCTGTACAGGGTCATGTGTCTGTATAAAAGCATCCCAACCAGTACCTGATGACGTGCCCTCTGTCGTACCTCTCCAACCGCCATCATCACCCATCTGTGACTGGTGATATGAAGGACCCCCTGTCCAAGCTCCCCATCCTCCTACTGAGTGCGTGGGCGATGCTACTGGAGATCTAGGGACATCTGAAGACCCGGGTCCTCTCGTGACATGATCATAATATGTCCCAGGCTCAGGATCAACATGTACATCCTTCGGTCTACCCTTAGGTCTACCTGTAGCAGTGTGGCGTCGGGTACCACGATGACCTCTATCTAGTGCTGGAGCCTGCGGAGGCAGTGTGTGCCGGTACCTATCATAACCAGTAGATGTCATGCGCTGGCTCAAAATGGTACGTGCCTCATCCACATGCGGATCACTAGGGTCAATGGCATGATAGGCTTGTGAAATCCCCTCAACCTATATAACATTTCACAAGTCAAAAACATTAAGGGAATAATATGTACACAGACAATAAAGAAGATACTGTACTACAAACTATGAACAACTTACATAGTACTGCGAGTAATGGTGTGAACCCTGAAAGCCCTGCTGCCCGGACCAGTGCCTAGGATGTAATATGAATCGCCGGGTCACACTATCATACCAAGTCTGATAATCTGGTGTCACTCCAAGTACACCCTCCGTAATCGCACGGTAATGGCCGGGACTGAGTGACTGACTAAGTCGTGACTCCCAAAGCTGAATGTAATCACCACGGATGAATAACCAATCTACTCTCGCATTGACAGTGTTATGTAGTCTCTGATGGTTATCCTCTGGCGATAACCGGGGTATGGCCTGCTGGAACCCAAACTGCCTAGTCATCCTGTCCGTGTAGCACCACTCCACAATCTCGTTGCATATCAGTGGACACCTTGATGACCACCGTCTCCGCTCAACAACAGATGGGAGAAGTCGAGAACTAATACCTCTATAGGGCCTCCACAATATAGAGTCATCTGTACCCATGCAATCCAGCTCATAACGAAAAATACGCGCCTGTGAACGAGGTACGCTAATCATGCTCAACCGTACCTTCCACCTGAAATATATTTACACCACATATAAGACATTACATAAAAGACCGACTACAACAAAATTAGTTATTAACTGCATTAGGGTTAAATAATACCTCATGCTTAGGGGAAAATCCATATATACATCATCCCGGGGTGAAGGGGCTAGGGATGGAAAACGCTCCCAAATCCATACCTAAATGCATGACACAATAATATAAGTGCATAAATACTGCAAACAAGGAAATATTCAAAAAAAAATGTTATTCTAAGTACCTGCAACAATGTCATACACCCGCATATGTCTGATTTATCGCCAATAGAAGCAGAACACATCCCCCTGTATAAATAGGCAAGTGCTGCACTGCCCCAACTATAAGTGTGAATCTGTGTATGATCCCGTACATAGTGAAGGAACTGGAACGGGATACGGTTCCCTGATGAGTGCGGAAATACAGATCCGATAATGAGAAGCATGTGAGCCCGTGTGTGGAATAACAACTCCCTCTCATAATCATCGGAATCCATATCAAGTCGCTCACAACTAGCAAAGTGATCAACCAACCATCTGATCTTCAAGCCGTTTCTATTCAATTGTTCTGCCGTGGGGTACACACCCAATACCTCACCATACATGCGGCACTGCTCAGCTATACTATGCTATACAAATGTGTGAATCACAGGAGCTCCACCAGTAGGAAGCCCTAAGATATGATAAACATCCTCAAGAGTAATAGTAGTCTCTCCAAAACGGAAATGAAAGGTATGAGTCTCAGGTCGCTATCTCTCCACAAAGGCTGTGATCAATCCCCTATCATGTGTCAATGCCCCTATCTGATATACTCCATCAAAACCAGATGACGAAATAACTGCATGTATCTCTGGTGGCGGTGGGTACTCTCTAACGGTATCCCAATACTTATTAAAGTTCACCCGCAAACGCAAATCAACAAGATCCTGCAGTTAATATACATATATATATATATATATAAATTAATATACATATACATATACATATATATTTATATATATATATATATATATATATATATATATATATATATATATATAAATTACCTGTCCATCCCAATGCAACTGTGATCGATGCTCGGACTGCTGGGTAAGTAAAGACTCGTCTATAGGACCAGGGTGATAATTAACTAAATCCATATTTTTTCTGCAATTAATTTAAATCAAATAATCATTAATATTAAAGTTACTAACTTATTAATAATTATCAACTCAATCGAAATCAAAAATTATATGTATATGTTATTATTTAACATGTTATCAATAAATATTATTCATTTATCTACTAATTATAATTATTAAGATATAATATTATATAAAATTAACATAATATTATAATAATTTATTTTATAATATTCTTTTAATATTATAATAATATATCTTATAATATTAATATTAGTTACAACATATATACTTTCATAATAATATTATAATATTATAATATTATAATTATGATATTAATTATAATATTAAAATATTATAATTATAATATTATAATTATGATAATAATATTAAATTTCTTAACAAGAGAGGATTATATTATAAAATATAATATTAAAATGTTATGATAATATATAAAGTTACTAACTTATTAATAATTATCAACTCAATCTAAATAAAAAATTATAAGTATATTCACTTTTCGAATTTAGACTTTCATAATAATATCATTGTCATAATAATTATTATCAAAATTTTATTTTTATATTTTATAATATTTTGTATATTATTATAACATTTTAATATTATATTTTATAATACAATCCTCTGTTATTAAGTAATTAATATTAATATTATAACAAGTTCTAACACCTTAATTATCGATTAATATTAATTACAACATATATTATATATATTAATATTATAATATATTATTCTCTATATTAGTAAATATTATCTATTGTTTTAAATATAATTATGTATTAAAAATTGTAAAGATTTCGTTATCGATTAATATTAATTATAACAACCAATTACACACTAATTAACAACATTTTCATATATTATCATATTAATTTTAAAATAAACATTACAAAATAATAGATAATATATTTAAGCCAATGTTCCCTTCCTCATGCTTATTAGTGGTCCTATATTTAATTTAATTTATAATTTATTTTTTTATATCGATCGATCGATCTAATGTCTGCTTCTATTGCCTAATCAAGTTAAACGTAGTTTTTTATTCAAGTCCTATATTTTAAATTATATTATTCCACTATTGATATCTATATATTACGGTTTATGATGAAATATAGGAATCGAGCTAATTCAAAGTATAGGAATCGAAATTAAACTTTGCACAATTGTAGACATAATTGTAGAATATTTAAATACATGAATATATGAATATAAGCATAGATATATCAACAGAGGCATTAATATAAACATGGATATACCGATGTGAGAATGATTAATATAAACATGGATACCGATGTGAGAATGAATACCAGTGCTGGGCTGCCTTGCTGCGATCTTCAAGTGCTCGCCAATTGCTTTGGCGGTCTTCAAGGGTTCTCAGATTTGTTGTTGTGTCTTAGCTGTGTGTGTCTGCGTGTGTGTCTGCGAGTGTTGTGTGTGTTTTTAAATTAAAAGAAGTAATGGAATGACGCCGTTTTAATACGGTACGACGTCGTAGAATGCATGCTACCGCCACACAACATGGCGGTCACCACTTGAAAAATATACAGCATGACCGCCACATTAACTGGCGGTTATAATAGTTAAAAATAGATAGATGACCGCCACATTAACTGGCGGTCTTTAATCAATTTTCCTGCCTCCTCCAACCCTCCATGGCCGCCAGCAAAGGCAATTAGCTGTGCTAGTTTTGAAAGCTTGAACGAAGTTGTCCCATTTCTGAAAACAAATTGATCAGCTGTCCTACTAATGAAACGGAGCCTAATTTCCTGCATTCGCATGAATGTGTCTAATGAGATATGCGAATGCTAACATGCCACACATGTGGCTGACGTTTCCATCTACATAGTCATTCAACACAAGTGGAGCCACGCCTATCTAATTGAAATAAGATTGCTTCTTTATCCTAAATTTATAGTACTCCAATATTGTAGTTTAAATAGTTTTTTACAAATTCGGCGCCGCCACCGCATGATCGATTGTTTGCTAACTTGAAAATAGTGGCCCCTATTCAATTGAAGATACGGGATAAGCCTTCCACATGGGTAATCATTTTCTGCTCATATGCATAGGTTTATGGTATATATCGATATATGATTATAGACTCTGATATGCTTAATTAGGTTTATCGTGTTCATCCATATATATGATTATGCTTATATGCCCGTATGACTACAAGCCTTCTTTATATATTAAACCACTTCCTGACTTCCACTAACTATTCCTATTCGCCTCGTACGACTGCCCGCCCCCTCGTCCATTGCATTCCAATATTAGCCGCATCCCAAACTTTATATTCCCTTTTTTCTAAATAATTATTATTTAACTCTCATATATTTTATTTATGAAAATATAATTTAAAAACTAATGAATATAATTATATAATTGAGCACGATTGAATAATATAAAGAATTTATCCTCTAGACGGTCCTGGATTACATTCTGACTCATTCCGGCATTTTTTTAGAATATGTGCTGATTTGTAAGGTTATAAGTCTAATTGTTTAAAAAATATATATAATTAATTTTTTTAAAATATAAAATATCACAAGATTTATCACTATCTCCCGGTTTTCATGACGCTACAGCCCTGTCTGGACTTCAAATGCAATATTAGCCGCTGATTCCTTCTCTTAAAAAAGAAATTATTAATAAATGAAAAGATGCTGGGCGACGAAAGTTAATGCATTTATATTGTTTTGGCTAATGACTGTTTTAAGAATAACTTATCCAGATGATTAATTATTCTCTTAAAAAAGAAATTATTAATAAATGATTGTTTTGTAATTAATGTAATTACAAAAGTCAAATATTTATCTATTAATTTCTACTTCCCCAATATTGTCCTAAGAAAAATATTTATATTAATATCTCATTTATACTCTTTTTACTTAAAATACCTACATTTTTTTATATTTTAATAAGTCTCAACTCGTTTTCCCAAAAAATATAGATTTTTAAACTCATATATCTAAAGTTTAAAATTATATATAAAAATTTCCCGAAGTTTTGAAAATCTCAAGTTACATATTTGTTTAGGGTCTCAAAATTTTAATCTCTTGTCTCATCAATTCAAAATTATATTTAACAGCATTCTTGAAAATATTTAATTATATTTAAATTTGCATAAAAGATTATAAACTTATTTATTTAATAATCTAAAATTTTCAAAATTATTCCAACAATCATACACAACAAGGATGCTGCATAGCTAATATATATGATTATAATAGTTGTATAACAAATGGTCCTAATCCATGATAATCGATTGTCTAAACCATCAATCTGTGCATTTTTTCGTGAATAGTATTAATACATGAAATTTTTATAAATTCAGGAATCATGTTATATATCCGCGCTTCTACAATATTAATTAGGATTTTTTTCTACCCGCGAAAAATTTTCGCTGATAGACGGCTCGAAAGTATCCATTTCCAAAACAAATACCTTAAACAGATAAACATTTGGAGTCCTAATAATGGTTGTCTAGCAAACAAATAGAGGTAAAACAGTTGCTTTGGGCCTGGGCTTGGGTTACAAGAGAAACTGATTTGACACTAGACCTGCTCATCGTATAGAAAAATCAAAATCCTAACCACCTGCAGTAGAATTTTGATAAATAAATATTTCATATATATATATATAGGATGCAATAAAAGTATAAATAGATGGATATAATTATATCCTATATATAATAAGAGTAACAGAGATTAGAGATCTTATTCGAGTACTACCAAAAGTCAAGAGTTCAATACTTTATATCAACATATTTAAATCTAATATTATAATTATTATAATATCATATTATATCCTAAATATTAAAAAAATCCAGTTAAATACTACCTAAATTTAAAGAACGATTTCTAACAAATATATAATATTACATGATTTTCATAAACAAAACTTTAATAAAAAATTTTTGATAATAAATACGATCTTTATCAATTATTTAATAAACCTACAGTCATTAGAAGTAACTTAGTTTGTTTGATCTGATAAATCAAAACAAGCTCATGTACCATTGAAACTTTTCTTATATCCAGAATAAAATTTTATTTTTTATATTATACCTTTTAAATACCAACAAAAAAATTTAATAAAATTTTAAATAAATAAAAATATGAAAAATAATAGATAAATACTAATACAAAATTAATAAATAAATATACATAAGAGTTCGTGCTTTGCACGGGTTTAAATCTAGTATCTATAATTAATCAATACTAGTTTATAATCGTGCGAGATGTTTTTTAATTTTTTAATATATTTTAAATTAATTGAATAGTTTGAGCGTTGATTAAATTAAGATATTTAGATTGTCTTGGATATAAAATTTAATATAGATAGAAAAATAATAATATTATATTATTCCTGAGATGTAACTAATTAGTTGTTATTTTAAAACGTAAAATAGATAAAGTAATAATAATATTATCATATTTATGATATTCAATTATGAGTGATAATTTAAAATGAATTGAATAGTTTGAGGATGATTAAATTGAGATGTTTGGATTGTATTTAGTATATAATTTTAATAAAATTTAATATAGATAAAAAATATTAATACTATATTATTCATAAGATTTAATTAATTAGGTGTTATTTTAAATGAATTAAAGAGTTTGAGCAACGGTAAAACTGAATTTGTAAATAGGTTGTATTTAATACAACTACATTGCATAAAAAGTAGTAAATAATAAATATGATTCTTAATATAAGTATAAATTTTAGGTTAATATTTAAATATAATATAATATTGAGATTTAATTTTAGATGAACCAAAAATGAGAAATAACCAAAATATAGATTATATATATTTAATATTTTTTTAATTTTAATATGATTTTTTAAGAAATAATTATATCTTATATATAATAAGATTAAGAGAGATCTTATCCAAATACTACCAAAGGTCAAAGGATCGATTTTTAATAACTACATAATATTATACACTAATTATTTATAAGTTATAATTATTATTAAGATTCCTAACAACTATAATTTTTCTTAATTCGCTTCACATTATAAGTCAAACTCTATTAGATGTCTTAGTAATATATAAATTTGAACTTAAAGAGTTATTTTTGAGTTAAATTAAAAAGAAAATTCAAGATCGATTCTTAATAACTACATGATATTGTACACTAATTATTTATAAGTTATAATTATTATTAAGATACATATCAACTATAATGTTAGATATAAAGAAATGATGCTGTCAGAGAATGTCAAACAGAGTTTACAAAAACTGATTAGAGTCTACGTGACGCCATTAGAGTTTAGTCACAGACAGAGTTTACACTGGTCAAAGTTTGAAAGTTGTTATTATTCGACTATCTATTTTGAAGATAATGATGAAAATCGTATCTCTATATTAATTAGTCATTATCTTTGCATTATTTAGATAGGTAGATGTGTACTATATAAACACGAGATTAGGTTTACATTGATGTATCGTTCATACCACATTATTCTCATAACCTAACAACTCTTAACAACATTGATTTTCTTGAGAGAGTTTTGTATTAAGTTTATCAAAAGTTAATACAAACAGTTCTTCTTTTATATACTTGTGTTTTAGTTTTCGATTGTTTGGTACTATTATATTCAACCCCCCTTCTATAATAGTCTATTTACTAGGTAATAATTGGTATCAGAGCAGGCAATTTCTTTTAACCTAAAAGATGTTAAACAATGTCTGGAAACAAGTATGAAAGTATCAGAATTCCAATTCTCAAAAAGGCTGAATACCATACATGGAGGGTGAAGATGATAATGTTCCTAGAAGCCACAAATCCTGACTATCTAGATAGGATTAATGAAGGCCAGTATCTACCAACAAAATTAGTACCACTAACCTTAGTTGAAGGAAGACAAGTTCCTGAGAACTACACTGTGAAGGATAAGAAATAGTGGACTAATGAAGAAAATAAGAAAGTCCTCAAGGATGCAAAGGTAAGAAATATCTTACACAATAATCTAGACTCTGTAATGTCTAATAGATTAATTGCTTACAAAACAACAAAGGAAATTTGGGATGCACTAAATGTTCGATGTCAAGGAACCAAGAAAATCAAAAAGAATAGAAGATATGTTCTTATTCAAGAGTATGAATATTTTGAGGCTAAACAAAATGAGTCTCTAACTGATACATATGACAGATTTCTCACTCTATTAAATGACTTGGCTCTAGTTGACAAGGTGTATGAGAATGATGAATCAGACACTAAATTTCTAAGGGTGCTACCTGAAAAATAGGACTTGCAGACATCCCTAATAAAAGACAGAGTATATTTGGAATATATGCCTCTTGATGAAGTATATGGAAAGCTGAAAACTCATGACTTGAAGTTACAGCAAAGGAAGAACAGGAAAAGTGGCAAGGCAAAGTTAGTTTCCTTATGTTGAGACAAAAACTGTGAAAGCTAAGAAACAAACTTCTATAGTCTTAAAGGGAAAAGGAAAATTTGTGATGGTGAAGGAAAGTAGTGAATCATAGTCTGAAGCAAATTCTGATGATGAATCCACAGATTCTGACATGATGCAATGGTTGCCATGATTGTCAAGGGCTGTAAAAATATGAAGTACAGGAAGTTCAAAAATTAGGGCAAATTTCAAAAGCGGTCTTGTAATTTTGAGAACAGGGTAAAGTTTATAAAGGGAGAAGACATAGAAGGGAAGTCGAAAACACTTGACAAATCAAAGGTCAAGTGTTACAAGTGTAACAAGATGGGACACTATGCAACTGAGTGCATGAACAAAGAAGTTGGAAAGACACTTATAACATCCAAGAAAGACTGGATGGACTCCTCAGACTCTGATGAGGAAGTAAACTATGCTCTCATGACAAACATTGAGACTCTAACTGCAAACTCTGATAAGGTACCAGATTCAACTTTAAATATAGACACTGATAATATCTATGAAATGAAATCTTTCCTTAGAACTTTTCATGTTAGTTTTAAAACTCAATCTCTTGTAAATGAAAGAAAAAAAATCTGAAATTTAAAACTTAACTATTAAGAATGATTTTTTTGAATCTGAACTTGTGCACATGATAGATACTAAAAAATATTGTGAAAGGGCTATACACATGCAAACTCAGTTAGAAATTCAAGTTACTTATCTAAAAGCTGAGATAGCCAAAGAAAAGAGACCTTCAGAGTTTGGACAAACTCTAGAGAGAAGGTTCAAGAAATTCTTTATGACAAGAATTGGACATCAGCCCTAGGTTATGAATCAGAAAATGAAAAGGAAAATGGTAAAAAGGCTAATAAGATACAAAAAGGAGTTAGTGAGAATCTGAATAAACTTGTTGACTTTGTTATGTGTAGTGATGAGACAAACACTTCTGATAAGTGTTCTAGTAACTCTAAAAAAAGCAGTGTGTCAAAAAATAAATGAGTTAATATTGTTTTACTTTCTCAAAAACAACTCAAGGAAAGGATGAAATCTGTCATAAATAATAACAAGCCTAAGAGAGTCAAGAGAAATAGGAATGGAAAGGTAGGAATATCCAAGGAGACTGACTATAAGAATATCCCTGATGCACCTAGAAAAACATATTTCATATGTGGTAATTCTAATCATCTTGCTATTGACTGTAGGCAGAATAAAAAGAAGGAACCTGAGAGACCTAGATCAGGAGTTAGGAAATAGACTAGATATATATCAATAAGTCCTTGTTTACATTATGGTAGCTTATGGCATTCTATTTACACTTGTAAAGAATATCATAGTCTATATTTTAACTATTATGAACTCTTACCTCATTTGAATAAAACTCCTGTTTCCTCTATGTATGCTGCAAAATAAAAGTATGTTATAAAAGCTGATAGAAGAAAACTAAACTCTGAAAATGCAAACTCTGTGAATTTAAACTCTTATAAAGTTACTTATGCTGCAAAAGTTAATAATGTTAAAATGAAAAGATCCAAACTTATTTGGGTCCTCAAAGCCTCTAATTAAGTTGCATATATGATTATAGGGAAATAGGAAAAACATCCTAGTGATTGATAGTGGATGTTCTGCACACATGACTGGAAATAAATTCCTGCTTTCAGAGTTTGAGGAGAAGGCTGGTCTAGCAGTATCTTATGGAGATGGAAAAATAGGGAGAATAATGGGATATGACAATATTGTGATTGAAAATGTCATCATTGAGAATGTAGCTCTGGTTGAAGGATTCAAGCACAAGCTGTTGAGTGTGAGTCAAATGAAAGATAGAGGTTATTCTGTGGAATAATGAAATACATTGTGATGTCAAAAGTAAAAAGACTGGCAAAGTGGTTCTCATTGGTCACAGACATAATAACCTATTTGAAGTTGGCTTAGAAATAAACTCTGAAGGACCATTAACATGTCTACTTGGAAAAGAAACTTCATTTGAAAGCTGAAATTGCCACAAAAAATTGTGTCATATGAATTTTGGCAATATAAATGAACTGGTGAAAAAGGATCTTGTAAGAGGTCTTCATAAAGCTCAATTCCATCCTGATGGCCTTTGTGACTCATGTCAAAAGGCAAAATAGAGAAAGACATCTTTCAAAAGCAAGACTAAGTATTCAATTGAAAAATGCTTCCACATGCTACATCTTGATCTATTTGGTCTCGTCAATATTATGTCAATTGGAAAGAAGAAGTATACTCTGGTAATAGTTGATTAATACACAAGATATACTTCAGTGTACTTTCTACACAAAAAGGATGAAACAGTTGAGATCATTTTTGATTATATTACTATGATTGAAAATAGATCAACATTCAAAGTGAAGATTCTAAGGAGTGACAATAGAAAAGAGTTTAAGAACTCTGCAATAGAAGAATTTTGTACAACTAAAGGAATAAAGCAACAGTTTTCAGCACCTTGTACATCTCAAAAAAATGGTATAGTTGAAAGAAAAAACATAATTCTGATTAAAGTTGATAGAACTATTCTGGAAGCAGCAAAACTTCCTACTTACTTCTGGGCAGAAGTTGTAAACACTGCTTGTATCACTCAAAATTGTACATTGATCAACAAGCATGGAAAAACTCTTTATGAGATGATGAAAGGAAGGAAGCCAAATGTAAAGTACTTTCATATATTTGGAAGCAAGTATTTTATTCTTAAAATACATCCTGAACAATTGAAGAAGTATGAACTAAAGGCAGATGAATGAATTTTTATTGGTTACTCTACTACTTCAAAGACTTCTTCAAAAGCCTTCAAAATGTACAACTTAAGAACAAAAGTAGTCATGGAATCCATAAATATCTCATTTGATGAAACTAAGATCACAGGATTACATGATGAGCAAGCTCAAGAATGTCTGAGATTTGAAAATGAAAATCAACAGAACACAGACACTGAGGACACAAACACTAATCTTCTAAACTCTGATCCTAAAACTTTGAAGAAATAGAGATTGTAAATGAAGATACTGCACATGTTGAGGGGGTGTAACATCAATCCTCCACAGAGAATACTGAAATAACTTCTGTGATTGAAATATCATAATCTGATCAATCTCTGACAGACATAAACTCTAATAACTCAAACTCTATAACTACAAACTCTGAAGTAAGCATAACTTCAGGGAGAGGATCATCATTTACTGAGGAATCATTTTATGATGCCACAAATAATGGAAGAGCATCTAGTTCAATGAATCTTTCTCACATCAGAAAATGGACCAATGATCATACACCTGACTTGATAATTAATGATTCAAATACTGGATTTCAGACAAAGAAAGCAACTCAGAATTAATGTATATATCATAACTTTCTATCTCAGACAGAGCCAAATAAAGTTGAAGAAGCTCTTAAAGATGCAGATTGGGTTATTGTAATGCAAGAGGAATTAAATAAATTTGAAAGGAATGAAGTGTTGACTCTTGTTCCAAGACCAAAGAATAGATCTATTGTTGGCACCAATTGGGTTTTCAGAAGCAAGACAGACTCTGACGGAATCATTACAAGAAACAAAGAAAGACTAGTTGTCGAGGGTTATTCTCAACAAGAAGGAATTGACTATGTTGAGACTTTTGCACCCGTTGCTAGACTAGAAGTAATCACAATTTTTCTTGTTTATGTTGCACACGAGAAATTAAAAGTCTACCAGATGAATGTTAAAAGTGCATTTCTAAATGGAGAACTTGGAGATGAAGTCTATGTTGAAAAACCTCCTAGCTTTGTAGATCCAAAATATCCAAATCATGTCTACAGGTTATACAAGGCACTGTATGGACTTAAACAATCTCTTAGGGCATGGTATGAAACTTTGGCTCAATTTCTACTGAAAAGTGGATTCACTAGAGGTACAATTGATAAAATTTTATTTTACAGCAATCAAGGTAATGACTTGTTACTGGTTCATGTTAGGGATTGTGGTACCATCAATGTAATCAACTAATATTTACTTAGATTAATTGATAATTAACTAAGTAAAATATACTGTCATATATAGTTTGACAGTATGTTTAAAATGTCACTTGTAATAAGATGCTCAAATAGTCAACTAGGTGACACTAAGTATCAATAGTTACTGTCATTTGTAAATGAAATAAATGATCCATGAAGTAGAAGTTCACAAAGTGTTCATGCACAGCATAGATCAAATTTCTGACAGTAACATTCTACATTCTGGAGCCTACGACAACATATTCAAGCGACAACAACTTTTGAGACAGACGACAGCAACTATCCCTTGACAGTAAACTTGGCGGAGAATGAAGACTCTATGACAGCAAGTTTCACTGACAACAATTATCCATTGACAGTAAACTTGGCGGAGATTGAAGAATCAAGACAACAAGTTTTCTGACAGTAGCATTGACGGGGAGAGTTGACAACATGTTTGACGGGATGATCGACAGCATGTTTGGTGGAATATTTGACAATACCTTTGGACGACAGCATGTTTTAGAAGACTGGTGATCCTGACAGTAAAGTATGCGGTAACAAAGATGCTGTCACCAAAGTGAAGCTGAAGGTTGACAGTAAATTTTAGAGAAGCTGATAGTCTGTTTCAAGTAGCAGACTAGGTAAAGTCATTCATAGATTGATATTGACATTTCTACCTAGTTGTCAAGTCTACAACCTTAACTTGAGAAAAAGTAAGCATAAAGGTGAAGCGTGCTCATGGTGTCAAGAATGTCAAATCCTCACAGAGTATCTTTATCTACATTTAGAATGAAGACAAGACTTATGAAGAAAAAGTGAGATTACTAATTCGAGTATTGTCCAGGAAACAAAGCAAAGTGTACTTGTAAGTGAGATATGTGTTGTAGTTTAAATATACACATCTCACAAACACTTTCCGAATGAACAACACACATACAACTGATCTTAACTTTTCTCAAGCATAGAAACACTAGCAATCTCTTGTTATTGTGTCTATTGAAGCTTGAAACTTTTTCCAGTCAGTTGTAGCAAAAAAAATTAATAAAATTAATTTTTGAAGTAAAACATTGTGTGTCCCTAGCTTACTTGTTGTTTTCCTTGTAACTTAATATCTTTGTTTTATTTTTGTTATTAGCAAAAAGTGGTAAATTTATCATGTTACATTCAACCCCCCCTTTCTGCAACACTCATTCTATTTAACAACTGGTATCAGAGCAGCAGGTTAGACATACATAACCTGAAAAGATCTAAAAAAATGAGTGCACAGAAAGTAAGCAGTATTAAAATACCCACCTTTGACAAAGAGCATTACAATCTCTGGAAAAGAAAGATGATGTTGTTCATAAAGACGGCCAAACCACTCTATCCTGGAATCCTGGAGAACGGTCCATTTGTCCCTCAAACATATGTACCTGAAACCATAGTAGATGGTGAAACTATATCAGCCTACTGGGTTCCTAAAAAGTTTTCAGAGTACACTGACACTGAGAAGAAAAAAGTATCTCTATATGATTGTTTACAACTTAATATCATTGAGGCACTTGACAATGTCATGTACAACAACATTGTCAAGTGCACCAGTGCAAAGCAAATATGGGAAACCATTGAGATACTCTGTGAAGGGACAGAGGAAGTAAAAGAAAATCAAAGACAGATTCTGGTGTCTCAGTATGAAGCCTTTATGGCTAAACCAAGTGAAGGCTTGACTGAGATGTTTGAGAGGTTTAATAGGCTGATTAATGACTTGCAGCTGCATGGAAAGTTTTATGACAAAAAGGAGGTAAACATGAAATTCATGTTGACACTTCCTGACCACCTAGAGCACAAGGTTTCTTCCATAAGAGAAGGAAGGGATTTATCAAAAGTTTCTCTTGAAACTTTGTATGGCATCCTTAAAACCTATGAGCTAGAGTTGCTGCAAAAGAGATCTATCCAAGCTGGTCAAAGAGGAAAGATGGCCAACACTTTTAATGCTCTAGTGGCTCAGGATCCACAGCTGATGCAACTCAAAGAATCACAGCATCAACAGTAAATCAAAATTGAAAAAATTACAGATGAAGGTGTGACTCTAGAACTCAAGGATGGTGAAGAAGATGAGTTCTATACTTTAGAGGAACTAGACAACATGGAGAATAAAACAATGGCCTACATGGCAAGAAAGTTCTCAAACCTAAGATTCAAGAAGAACAAAGCCTTCAAATCAAGAGGATAAGGCTCCAGGTTCAACAAGCCAAATATCTTAAAACCTGGAGGGAGTGGCAAAGGTGGTACAAGACAAGCATGGTGGACAGATCCAAAATAAGGTGTAACAACTGCAGTCAAATGGGGCATTTTGTAATAGAGTGCAAAAAGCCAAAACAAGTGAGAAGTAATAACCCTAACTATGAGGAACTCAAAGACAAGTATGAAGCCTTGCTGAAAAAGAAACAGGGAAGAGCCTTTGTGGCTGAAGGAAAATGCTGGGAAGAGTCAGATGAAGAGGAAGAAGAAAAATATGGAAATCTTGCTCTCATGGCAAGTTCTGGAGAAAGTTTATCCACTTCTTCAAGTCAGGTACCTTTTCTTACTACTATTGATATGACTACATCCCAGTATAAAAAAACTATTGAAAGTCTAAGTTCAGAGATTTTTAATATTCCTACAAGTATGTTAGCTGCAAATGAGGAAATACTAGACTATCCAGTGCTAATGAGTCATTAAAACTTAAAAATCATGAACTTGAACTAAGACAGAATTCTTTTGAGTCGCTTCAACAAGAAAATGAAATTCTTAAGAACAAAATTCTTTGTCATTCTCAGATTGAGGAATTCCTTAGGAAACAGATTTCTGAGAATGAATTAAAAATCAAGGCCTACAAGAATTCCTCTTCTTTGTTAAAATCTTACCATGATGATAATACTGAAAATCAAAAGGTAGGTATAGGTTTTAACTATGAGAAGAAAAATGGAAAGAAACATGTTGTTGAAGAATAAAGCAAACATACTATCAAACCTTCTATTTTAAAGGTAGTGAAGAATCCATTGTTCAAAAAGGCTGAATTCGAATTTGATGAGGTAGCATTAATAATCAAACAAGAGATAGATGATGAGGACAAAGAAGCTGTCAATAAATCCTTTAAGGAAAAAGATACTGTCAAAATCCCCAAGACAGTTAGTATTGATCATAATAGTAATCTTTGTTTAAAAGATACTGTCAACACTGGCTCGATAGTAAGTTCAAAAGATGTTGTCAAGACTGTAAGATCCAAACTTACTATCAAGACAACTCCACCTAAACCTACTGTCAACACCAACATGACAGTAACTTCTAAACATACTGTCATGAAGACCAAGAAGAACAGAAATGGAAAATTAGGAATAAATAAAAAAACAATTATGATTACATTCATAATGCTCCTAGAAAGTTGTGTAATAATTGTGGGTCTTCTAGTCATGTAACTCATGTCTGCAACAAGGACAAGTCTAATGTTAAGAATGCTACCTCTAGCAATGGAAACTTACACAGTATGCCTTTAAAGAGCAGACAAGTAACTCACTGTGGTGATTTTGATTGTATATCTTACAAAATGAACTTGATGAGCATTTGCTTTAACATGCCATTTGCTAATAATCAAGAATATTTACATAAGAATGCTAAAACTGAAAAGGCAAAGACTCCAAGTCCACCTAAGGTTATGATGGACAAGCAACCCAAGAGAAAAGCTACCAAACCAGTAATTAAATCAGAGCTACAGGAGTCTTGCTAAAAGCAAAAGAAGATAATTCAAGAAACCTAACTTCATACTATGATCAAGCTAAACCAAATGGACCCAATGAGAATTGGGTAACAAAAGCAACTTGAAATATTTTGCTTTGCAGGGCAACAAGAAAAATAAAATAATCATGTGGATCATTGACAGTGGATGCTTAGGACACATGACAGGTGATAAAGCCATGTTATCATAGTTCAAAGAATTGGCTAGCCCTTATGTAACCTTTGGTGACAACATTGGTTTTACAATGGGATATGGCATACTGGAGGTTGGAAATCTGAAGATTGAGAAAATTGCTCTAGTAAATGGTTTGAAGCACAATTTGTTGAGTGTCACTCAATTTTGTGAAAGAGGTTTCAAGGTTGGTTTTGATTAAGATAGATGTTCCATTGTCAACAAGAAGACAGGAGAAGAAGCTGTTCAAGGAGTAAGGAAATGAAGCCTCTACATAGCTGACTTGGACTCTGTAAGGAAAGATAAAGTCTACTGTTTCTACAGTAAGGCTTCTCCATCTGAAAGTTGGCTATGGCATAATAAGCTCTCTCATTTAAATTTCAAAGCAATGAATCATCTGATGAAGAGAGAGTTGGTGAAAGGGATGCCTCAACTTGAATTCTGTCAAGAAGGATTGTGTGAGGATTGCCAGAAAGGGAAGCTAAGAAGAGCTGCTCATAAAAGCACTCCTAGTGGTTCAATAAATGAGGCATTTCAACTAATTCATATGGACTTATTTGGTCCTGTGAATGTACAATCACTTGCTAGAAAAAGATATTCTTTAGTAATGGTTGATGATTTTTCAAGATATACATGGGTGAGATTTCTAGCATCTAAAGATGAAGTTGCGCAAGAGATTATTGACTTGGTTAGGGTTCTTGACAAAAATCCAAAGTTCAAAGTGCAAATTTTAAGAAGTGATAATGGTACTGAGTTCAAAAAGAGTGTCATGAATGATTTCTGCAAAGACAATGGAATCACTCAACAATTCTCTGCACCAAGGACACCTCAATAAAATGGTGTTGTTGAAAGGAAAAACAAAACTCTCATTGAGGCTGCAAGAACAATGTTGAGTGAAGCAAAACTTCCTACCTATTTCTGGGGTGAAGTAATCAATACAGCCTGTTACACTCAAAACAGGACTGTAGTCAACAAGGCCTATGTAAAGACACCCTATGAATTGTTCACAGGAAGAAAACCAACTGTCAATTATTTCCATGTCTTTGGAAGCAAGTGCTACTTCATGAAAGATTCAACCGAGATCAAAGGAAAGTTTGATACAAAAGCACTTGAAGGAATTTTCATGGGATATGGAATTGAAAGGACTGCATACAGAGTCTACATCATAGATCATAAGAATGTGGAGGAGAGTGTAAATGTCACCTTTGATGAAACAAATTTCCTGGAATTGAAGGAAGTCAAGAGACAGAATCTTTAGCCTTTGAAAATCAAGGCTATTTAGAAGAGATCGAAGAGGATTCACCAAGAATTGATCACACAATTTTGGGTCCAACAATGGTTCCCAATCAGTCTGGAAAAAATGAAGGAACTGCTCAAAGAACTGATTTTTCTGGGAATGTTCCAATGAACAGTGGACTTGAGGAAATTGATGATGTCAACAGTGCAAGAACAAAAGATACTGTTAATCAGCAAAATGTTGAAGACTCTAGTGATTCTCAAAGAGGAACTAAATGGAGCAGGGATCACACTAATGATTTAATCATTGGTGATCCTGGAACTGGAGTCAAAACAAGAAGAAATGTGGCCAATGAATGTATGTACTCTTGTTTCCTCTCTCAAACAAAACCTAAAACTCTTGAAAAAGCTTTGACTGATCCAGATTGGATTAATGCCATGCAAGAAGAGCTTAATCAATTTGAAAGAAGCTGTGTTTGGGAATTAGTGCCTAGACCAAAGAACAAATCCATAATAGGCACTAAATGGATTTATAGAAACAAGATGGACGAGTGTGGTACTGTCACAAGAAACAAAGCAAGACTGGTGGCAAAAGGTTACTGTCAACAGGAAGGGATTGATTATGAAGAAACATTTGCTCTTGTTGCCAGACTAGAGGCAATTAGAATATTTTTGGCTTTTGCTGCATACAACAACTTCAAGGTATTTCAAATGGATGTCAAGAGTGATTTTCTTAAGGGAGAGTTAGAAGAAGAAGTGTATGTTGAACAGCCCCCAGGCTTTGAAGATCTAAAAATGGAAAACTTTGTGTACAGACTGCTCAAAGCACTGTATGGACTAAAACAAGCACCAAGAGCTTGGTATGATACTTTTTCCAAGTTTCTTCTTGATAACAGCTTTACAAGAGGGATTGTGGATAAAACTCTTTTCTACAAAAAGCATGGAAAGGATATCACTCTACTTTAAGTGTATGTGGATGACATTATCTTTGGATCAACAAATGAAGACTTATGCAAGAAATTCTCTGAGTTGATGCAGAACAAGTATGAGATGAGCATGATGGGTGAATTAGTATTCTTTCTTGGACTCCAAGTCTATCAAAAAGAAGATGGAATATTTATTTGCCAGACTAATTATGTTAAAAATCTTTTAAAAAGATTTGATATGGAAGACTCATCTTCTGCAAAGACTCCAATCTCAACAGCAACCCAACTTTATAAGGATCCAAGAGGAAAGAAGGTGGAAAATAAAATGTACAGAGGCATGATTGGCTCTCTTCTCTATCTAACAGCTAGCAGGCCTGACATTATATTTGCTACAGGTTTGTGTGCAAGGTTTCAGTCTGATCCCAAGGAGTCACATCTAATGGCAGTAAAAGAATTCTGAGATATGTGAAAGGCACTCAAAATCTTGGCCTTTGGTATCCTAAAGAATCTGGTTTTGACTTGGTTAGATACTCAGACTCAGACTATGCAGGATGCAGAATAGACAGAAAAAGTACAACAGGAAGCTGTCAGTTTTTGGGAGAAAGATTGGTATCATGGTTTCGCAAGAAGCAGGATTCAATGTCAAATTTAACTGCAGAGGCTGAATATATTGCAGTTGGTAGTTGCTGTGCTGAGTTACTTTGGATGAGGAACCAGCTATTGGACTATGGGTTGACTTTGCAAGGAATTCCTATCTTCCGTGACAACACTAGTGCCATAGCAATTTCTGAGAATCCTGTTCAACATTCCAAAACTAAGCACATTGACATCATACATCATTTTATTAGAGAGCATGTAGAGTAAGGCACAATCAAACTAATCTATGTGCCCATAGAGAAGCAAATTGTAGATATTTTCACCAAACCATTGGATGAAAAGACTTTCAACAGGCTAGTGAGTGAATTGAGTATGTTAAATTTAACCTGTTAATGTAATTCTGTTTAGTTGATAAAATTTTAGTGAACTAAATTTCACTGTGAATTAATGGCCTATCGAGGTGTTTTGATTTCTTTCACAGTGGAAAGACATGATGATATTTAACTGAGAGGTTAACTAATTTATTTTTAAGTAACTTAACTCCTATGTGATCAATAAAAGATGTTGTCAAGTTACTTGACAGTATATTTTATTCATACTGTCACATAATGATAAGTTGCTGTCAAAAATCTGTGAAAACCTACTATCACATGGTTAATGAGTCTTGACAGTAAAGTCCACGGGATTAAAACTTACTGTCGAATACTGTGGAACTTACTGTCAAATGGCTGAGAAAACTTGACAGTATGTTTCGCGGGATTAAAACTTACTGTCAAATCTTGTGAAACCTACTGTCAAAGGAATGAGAAATAATGACAGCATAGTATGCGAGAGTGAAACACACTGTCAAAGTATGAAACTTACTGTCAGTATTCTTTGACAGCATAGTTTTCCAAAAAACCCGCATAACATTCTGTCAACCATTAATATTAGATTTACTCATTTATTCTTATTTGTTAATGTTACTGTCAAAAGTGTTTGTCATTTTAGCGTAGAAGTTACTGTCGAGGAATGGAACTTGAAGACAACTGTCACTTAAAATCATTTAAAATTCTTTCTTGACAGTACCTTTTTCACAACATATAAATACTCAGCTAAAATTTCTCTCACTCTTTACTTTACTTTATTTCTCTCATAACTACACCACTCTCTTACACCCTTAAAATTCTCCATTTTCTCTGTAATTTTTGTTTTCTAAACCGCTCTTTAAATTCTTAAACCTTTCGTTCTTTCTTAACCTTAACATCAATTAAACATGTCTGGACCTCAAATTCTTTGCACCCTAGCTCAAACCAACTTTACCACCATGGCTTCACTGTGTGAAGCTGGTGAAGCCTTCAAACCCTTTGTTGGCTTCATGAACAACTCATACCTCACCTATGCCCTAACCGCAAGTCCACATCTCAAAATACCTAGATTTTCTCAATTCTGGACCTCTGCTGTATGTGAGAGGGAGCAAGATGCAAGCTCTATCTCCTTTCAAATCAATGGTACCTCTTACACCATTGATTCCTATCACATCAATGAAGTTCTTCATGCGGAAGAGACTGAAGGCTTGCTTTTTGAGGTGCCTGCTAGTGAAGAACAACTTACCAAGTTCTTCAAGATGATTGGGTATGTTGGACTCAAATTAAATGCGAACAAAGATGAATGGTATCCTTCGGGAGGCATGGACATAAAATATCTCAACAAAGAATGAAGCATGATTCTCGATGTTGTCTCTAGGTCCATGTCAAGTAAAACAAGTGGCTGGAATGAAGTGCCAGCATACATCAGGAGGATAGTGTATTCCATGGTGCACAATTACAAAATTGATGTTGGAAAGCTCTTGATGCCTCTGTTAAAGCTGGTGCTGGGAAAGAAAGAAGTCAGAAAACCGGTAATTTACTATCCTTGATTTTTTATGCTTATAATTAACTCTGTTGTAGGCATAATTAATTTAGATAATGTTCAATGCATGGAGTCCCCAACTCTAAAGAAAAATACTCATTCTTTGTTATCCAGTAAACCCCTTAGCACTGAATTGAGTCTGTTCATAACTGATTTTATGCTTATAACAATAAAAAGTTTAAATTTAAAAATTATTGGGGACTACCATGTATTTTCCTTGAGTGGTGAGAATGGTTTTGACCTCTCCATTCCTAACCTACACTCTAAACCTTTTGAAGGAGTCCGGCCTTCTAGAATCACCAAGTCTATAAACCAAGGGCTTAGTTCCTCTCAAAAGGACCAGGTCTCTAAAAGGATGAGAATCACTTAACCTAGGATAGAAACCTTTCCACAGGTAGGTGGTGAAACTGCACTAGATGCAGCAAATAAGGGTGGTAGTCAGATCACAGAACCCACAGAGGGCCCTGGTGAGCCTAGGAGAAAGAAGACAAGGATATCAACCTCTGTCAGTCAGGGTGTGTCCTTTCAAAAGAGCACATCTCTTAAAAGGGACAAAAACACACCTCTAGATGTCCCCTCTTAAAAGGAGGCATCTATTGAACTTGGCCAGTCTCCCATGACACCCTGTAAAGAGTCTGCATAACAGGTTGAACTCACTCAACCTGAGCCCACACTTGAAGATATTCACACAATAGGGCTAGAACATGTGGAACACAGTTCATTCAACTATAGTGCATCACACTTTGCCAACATTGAAGATCAAAATGTTGATGCACTATTTCAACAGTTGGATGAAACTAATCATAGCAATCCACAAGAACCTTCTACTCAAAGGGTAGAAGAGATTGTTGTCACAGCCTCTGTAGCTGTTAATGACAAAGTTGTTGTCAATCCTAATGACAGTAACTTCTCAACATAAGCTGCCAAAGATGCTGTCAACACTTCAAATCCAGACAGTAACTCCCCAATGGCTGCCTCCTCTCAACAAAACAGTGATGATAATTCTGCTCTCATCTCTTCATTACGTAAGGTAAAATCTACAACTCTTGTGCAAGATGTACCTGCTCAGTCTTTTGCACCTAGGATGAGTGAGGGTGTGAAAAGAAAAGGAGAGATAAAAGAAAAGAGAGGTGAGTATAAAAATGAGGGGCTGAGAAAATCCCAGGTAAAAGGAGAGGGCCCTGAGCAAGGCCAAAATAAAAAACAAGATGTGAGAGCCAAAAAATCAAAGGCATTAGGCCTGGAGAGTGAGTTAGTGAGGAGTGATGAGATCACTCAGAAAAAACCAGAGAGTGTGAAAACCACCACAGCCTCCAAATCCTCTAAATAAACTGATGAAAGGTTGAAATCCCTTTCACACAAGGTCACCAAATTGTCAAAGAATCTGGACACAGTGGGAAGAAATCAACTGAAGCTAGTGAACAGAATGACCAGTTTGGAGTAGATAATAAATGCAGGGTTCAAGGCCATCTTTGACAAGCTTCAGGAGTTTAATGCTAAGTTTTCAATCCCTGCAGTTGCTATCTCAACTAAGGGGGAGAAAAGTGGTAAGGCTGAGGCTGAAGTGTTTGCAGATGCAGAAAGGAGTGATAAGGAGATAACTCAAGTTGCATCTCAGGGGGAGAGTCAACTAGCATTGCAGTCTTGTGTGGCTGCTGAGATTGCTACAAAGCTTGGTGGTAATAAGGTGGAGAGGCCAAAAGAGAAAGGTGTGGTGATTAAGGAGGGAGCTGTCAAGAAAGATTCAATGGTTAATGTAGCTGGAAAAGGGAAGGAGAAGCTCTTTCAAGATGGAGGTGATGATTTCATAATAGAAGAAAGAGAATATTTTGATGATGAACAAGATACAATCCTGATGGTGGATGACAATGAAAATAATAGAATTTTTTAAGATGCAAAGTTCAACAAGAGAATTAATGATCTAAGAGCCTCTTCTAACAGAAACCCCAAGAAGTTTTCTAATTCAATGAGACAATCAACAGTGGGAGCAGCTGTAATGGTGTCTAAGAGCAACAAATGGGTAATCTCTATCTGAACTGAAGGAGGTTTCAGTTGATATGTAAGCATGGTTTATCTGAGTAGGCAGGAAATTGCAGTTATAGAAGCAATCAAACTCAAAATCAAAATAGATAAGTCATGACTCAATGAAAATCTAAAAAGAACTTTGCAGAAGCTGATAGTTGAGAAGCTGTCAGAAGTAACTCAGGATCCCTTGGGAATCAAATTTAGTAGCTCCAAAGATGGAAAATACAGATCTATGAACTTGGAGAGGGTGAGCATGTGTAGGCCAAGGTCTGTGAGAAAATATTTTGACTACTTCAAGCAGATTCCAAGAAATGAAGAAAGGGATGAAGTGTTGAGAGTGTTGGAAGGAGAATGAATGAGACTTGAAGAGTTGAAACTGAAGAAGAGTGATAAGAAAACTCAGGAGAAGAGGGATGAAGATGATAGTGAAAAGCCTGATGGAGGTGCAGGTAGTTCCAGCCAACACAATACAGGTGAAGGGTCATCTGGAGCTGGAAATAAGGTGGAGATAAATGAGGAGAAGAATGAGAAGGAGTATAGAGATGGTATTGAAAGGAAAGTGATGAAGACAGTAGTACTTGGTTTTGAAATGGATGAAAAAGATGTTGTCAGGAGTAATAAGGAGAAACATACTGTCACAGAACCTGTTGTCGAACTTGACTTGACAGTAACCTCTTAAAAGTTACTATCAAAGAAAGTATCCTTTCCAAAGAAGTACATGAAAGGAAGGGCAGAAAGACCTAAGCCACATTCTAGCAGGAGGCCTAGCAGAAAAGGGTGGAAGCTTATGTCTGAAATTCTACATGAGGATTGTCTGGATGTTAGAAGACCAACTATCAATAATATAGTAGAATCAAAAACAGAATCCTTGGTTAATGTGAAGTTTGAGTGGTCTGAGGTGAATACTCTAAACAAGATAATTCTCTTATATTCAAATGGAGCAGTTAAAGAGTTGAGCTATGAGATGAAAGAAGTGAACTATTTTCTGGTCAGAAAAATGTTGCTTATAACTCAAGGATCAGACATGAGGGCACAGTTGGTGAGAAGTCTGTTGATAAAGAATCTCATGGATTTGATGGACTCCTTCAAGCCTCATCCTTTGGATTTTAATGATGTTGAAGAACCTGTGACAGTTGTCTACTCAGATGGAGTGATGTTTGAGGGAGAAGATGGAATAAAGGAGTTTTGGAGCACAGAGTCTCTACAGAACAAGAATCTGGACTTACTTGAAAAGTTGGTTTAGCAGTTGGAGGGATATCATTATCCTGAGGAGTGCAAATACATGTCAAGTGTTATGAGGATTATTCAAGTCAAAAAGAAAAGGGAGTTTGAGAAGAAGTTTGAGTATGAGAGGACACATAAATGTCTTCTCAGAAATCCTGACAGAATTATCTTCTACAACACTGGTGGTTCTGCTGAAGAAATCACATTTGAGGAATTAAAGAAGCTGACTGTGAATGACCCTCAAATCATTGAGCTTATCAAGAAGCAACTGCTCAATATCACTAATTATGATGTTGTTGATCTGAAAAATAGAGCACTAGAGATATGTGACTCTAAGAGGAAGGAGGAGAAGGAGAAAAGAAAGAAATTTGAATAAGAGGTTGAAGCTGCAAAGAAGAAAGTAGAGAAAATTTCCAAAAGAATCAAGGAGGCTGAGATTGACATGAAGCATGCAATGTTGAATGATCAATTCTCTAAAAGACCCAACTATGTTTCTCCAGTCCTGTTTGGGCCCTTGAGAATCATTGTTGATAGCATTGAAGTGGAGGCTGTCAACTTCATGGTGCTCAATAATGAAAACTTATGGAAGATATTCAAAATGATCACAGACTCATTCCTAAAGTTTGAAAATGATCTAAGCAAAATTGTATGGGAGATCATTGAGTCCATAGAAGAGGAGGATGAGTCTATTGACAAACTCAAGGTGAAGCAGATCTACTCTTCTATAAAGGAAAGATTTGTCAAGGACGTGTTTGGGATGAAGTACTTGTGCATATCCAAAGGACCAACTGAGAACTACTACACTTACAAGGAGTTGAGGAATCTTTCTCACAAAATGGTGAAACTAGTCTTAGATTGTGTTGCTGATCATGCCAAGATAGAAGAAGAGAAGAAGGAACTGAAATCCCTTGAGGGACTGTATGGAAGGATGACAATAGAGAAGAAGTAGTGATGCAGCTCAAGTCAAAATTGAAGATTTGCTCAGTCTAGAAGAGCTAAACTTGGGATAGGAGTGTACTTGTAATTTCTTTCATTTTCTGTACAAACACTTCTATTTTTATTTGTTGAGATAGCATCTGCAGTTTTCTTTAAATTTGTCTTTATTCATCATAAAAACAAATTGGGGGAGATTGTTAGGGATTGTGGTACCATCAATGTAATCAACTAATATTTACTTAGATTAATTGATAATTAACTAAGTAAAATATACTATCATATATAGTTTGACAGTATGTTTAAAATGTCACTTGTAATAAGATGCTCAAATAGTCAAGTAGGTGACAGTAAGTATTAATAGTTACTGTCATGTGTAAATGAAATAAATGATCCATGAAGTAGAAGTTCATAAAGTGTTCATGCACAGCATAGATCAAATTTCTGACAGTAACATTCTACATTCTGGAGCCTACAACAGCATATTCAAACGACAACAACTTTTGAGACAGACGACATAAACTATTTCTTGACAGTAAACTTGGCGGAGAATGAAGACTCTATGACAGCAAGGTTCACTGACAGCAACTATCCCTTGACAGTAAACTTGGCAGAGATTGAAGAATCAAGACATCAAGTTTTCTGACAGTAGCATTGACGGGGAGAGTTGACAGCATGTTTAGCGGGATGATCGACAACATGTTTGGCAGAATATTGGACAGTATCTTTGGACGACAGCATGTTTTAGAAGACTGGTGATCCTGACAGTAAAGTATGCGGTAACAAAGATGTTGTCACCAAAGTGAAGCTGAAGGTTGACAGTAACTTTCAGAGAAGCTGACAGTCTGTTTCAAGTAGCAGACTAGGTAAAGTCATTCACAGATTGATCTTGACATTTCTACCTAGTCTATTAAGTCTACAACCTTAACTTGAGAAAAAGCAAGCATAAAGGTGAAGCGTGCTCATGGTGTCAAGAATGTCAAATCCTCACAGAGTACCTTTATCTATATTTAAAATGAAGACAAGACTTATGAAGAAAAAGTGAGATTACTAATTTTAGTATTGTCCAGAAAACAAGGCAAAGTGTACTTGTAAGTGAGATATGTATTGTAGTTTAAATACACACATCTCACAAAAACTTTTCGAATGAACAACACACATACAACTGAGCTTAAATTTTTTCAAGCATAGAAACACTAGCAATCTCTTGTTATTGTGTCTATTGAAGATGGAAACTTTTTCCAGTCAGTTGTAGTAACAAAAATTAAAGAAATTAATTTTTGAAGTAAAACACTGTGTGTCCCTAGCTTACTTGTTGTTTGCCTTGTAACTTAATATCTTTGTTTTCTTTTTGTTATTAGCAAAAAGTGGTAAATTTATTAAGTTGCATTCAACCCCCCTTCTGCAACACTCATTCTGTTTAACAGTTCAAATATATGTTGATATTATATTTGGGTCTACTAATGAGAAATTGTGTGAAATATTTTTCAAGCTAATGCAGTCCAGGTATCAAATTAGTATGATCGGATAGATGAACTATTTCTCGGACTACAAGTTAAACAAACTGAAGATGACATCTTCATAAATCCGCCCAAGTATATAAGAAATCTTTTGACAAAATTCAACATGCTAGAATCTGAAACTATAACAACTACTACGGCCACAACAACCAAGTTAGATCAAGATACTGGTGAGCATATTGATATGACAACCAATAGAGGTATGATTGCTTCACTTATTTACTTAACTGCTAGCAGGCCATATATCATGTTTGCCACTTGCCTTTGTGCTAGATTTTAGGAAAATCCAAGATAACCTCATTTGATTGTTGTTAAGAGAATTTTCAGATATCTCAAATGCACCATTAATCTTGGTTTATGGTACCCTAGATAATATGATTTTAAACTTATAGGCTATTCAGATGCTGATTTTGCAGGATGTAAAATAGACATGAAAAGCATAAGTGGAAGTTGTCAATTCTTAGGAGGGAGAATTGTTTCATGGTTCACTAAAAAGCAAAAGTCAATCTCTACATCAACTACAGAAGCAGAGTATATAGCTGCAGGAAGCTGTTGTGTCCAAATACTATGGATGAAAAATCAGTTGTTGGACTATGGTTTGAAATTTACTAAAATTCCTATTAATTGGGATAATCAAAGTGCAATTGCAATGACAGGAAATCAAGTTCAACACTCTACATCAACTTCTTGTTGTTCACTTAGTAAAAGATGTGTTCGATGGTGATGTACCTAAAGAAAAGCTATTGTACTTTCTAAAGGATGGAAGAGTCACTACAACGAAAACTGAAACAGACAACGGTTTTCCCCCGTTGTCTGAGTGTTGGTGTAGGTGCCCTAGAGGCAATACAATATTTCTTTTGATAAACCTTTATGTCATTTGATTATTCAATAAACGTATTTATTATGACTTTAATTACTGCGATATATTTGTTAGCATAATAAATGTCCTTAGAATCATGATACACATTGTATAGTTTAAGTACATGACTTGAACTTGAGATTATATAATATATCATATTCTTAAAGGTCCCTAGTCGAGTATTATTATAGGACAATAATAATACATAAATAGACTAGTATGTTGTTTGACTGATAACCACATCTCATTGGTTATAAGTATGAGGATACTAAAGTCAATACATAGGTACATGTAGGAGTACATGATACTGGACAGACCCATAGTGAGATTCTTCATGTTAAATAAAGTCATAAGAAAGACTCACAGCGATAATGGTGTAATGATCCTTTGACTTGAGATCATTGTATTTCTATACAAGGATTAATATACTTTGACTACATTAAAAGTTACCTTTGACCGGGTGATGATAAAAGTGGACATCGGGTATATCATGAGTCATATGAGAAATATGAATGATAGATAAAGGATTTAACCCTCCTATAATTAGGAGAGATATTATTGGCATCTTGATTGAGTAAGACTATAAAATGCATGGCCGTGCTCAAATAATAATTTGTTTTCATAGTCTACTCATGGATCAAGTAAACCCGGATTAAATGTTGTAGAGGATGACTAAATACATGCCTCGAGTTTAATCTATAATATATATGGTTCAATGGATTATATTACACGGAAACATTAATCAAGAAAGGTTTTATCGAATCACGATTTAATTATTGTTTAATTGGGTAGCAATGATGTATTACTAGATACCGCTCATTGTTTATAATTTTATTAGAGAATAAAATTATTGCCAATTAAATAATATCCTATAGGGCCACACACTTAGAGCACTTAGAGGAATAGTTAATTTAAATTATAGATTTAAATTAATTGATGATTATTTGAATTTTATAATATTAATTAAGTGAGACTTAATTAATTTAAATAATATAAATTCAAATTAAAGGAGTATTTCTGCCCATAATAATTAAGTATGACTTAGTTATTAATTAAATAATAAAATTCGTTTATTATTTAATCTTATACCTACATGGGTTAGGTTTTGCTGAATGGCCCGTTAACCAGCCATTATAAATAGATAATGATAGGTTAAGTGGCTGATGACGTTTTAGAAAAACCCTAGAGTGGGATCAGCAAAAGAGAGGCAGAAACGAAACATCAAAAGGAGGCTAGTACATCCATTCCTTAATCAAGATCGTGAGACGTTCTTGAAGGTGATCGTGTGGATACCATAGAGGTGTTTTTCGAGAGGAAGACACAAGTCGTGAAAGCTAGGATCTGTGTTGAGTTCGTGAAAGTCAAAACCAGAATAGGTATAATTCTGTTTCACCATAATCTGTCCAATCTTATACATGGATCCTGGGTTTGGGTTCCGAATTTTTTCTGTTATATTTACGTTCATCCGCTGCGTGTTATGCCGTGGAACCCAACAATGGTATCAGAGCTACGTGTATAAGGGATTGATTTGGTTACGTGTTTAACAGTTTTTCAATATATTCCAGTATGTATATAATCTGCCATGCATGTATTTTGATACTGCCTATGTATGAGATTTAATATGCATGTTGTCAGGTTGATATATGATTAAAACTGTCATGTAATGTGTATCTAGTTACTCATATGATGAGTATATATATGATGATACTAGCATGTTAATGTTCTGCCATATTGCGATTTGTATATTATGCATGTGGGTCAGTTTGTATAGTGATATAAACTGGTGGACAGATTGTGTTGGACATGATTTGTTAATTGGGATATGATCAGTATGTATATGATACATGCTTCTGAAACTGTATAAGATGTAGTGGGGAAAAGACCAACAGATATGATTTGTAATTCAGAAATTGATGATTTCTGAATAGGACTGGTCATCGAAAAAAAAAATTCCAAGATGACCTGGCAGCTCGACCCCAGCTGGGGGCTGCCGCCCCCAGACCCCGCCCGGGGCTGCCGCCCCCAGACCCCGCCCGGGGCTGCTTCCCCGGACCCCGCCCGAGGGCTGCCGCCCCCGGACCCCCGCAATATTTTTCATGTTCTTTTTGTGTAATTGAGCATGGTGCATGGTTATGGTCTTCAGAACCTAGTTGTAATGGTTTATTCTTTTGGTTTGTAATAAATACGAGTTGCATGTCATTTTCTATTTGTAATTGTTTATCTCGAATGTAACTCAAGTTCTTTTGTAAGTTCATTAGTATAGTTAGTAATGTAACATCCAAGAAGGACAAGGGGAAGAAAGAGGCAATCCATGGAGGCTAAGGAGTCAATGGAAGCAATAGAGAAGACATATGTAATAGTTACTTATTACCCCATAGATTGACGTTGGTCTTTTCATTAGCTTGAAAAGATCACATAGGATTGGGCCATAACCATTGCACATTTACTTTCACGCTCTTTACATATGTTGTATGGAATGTATGTGTAGAGTAGAAGATGCATGCTTTAATTAGATTAATGATGTATGCATGTATTTGATACGTCACCCATGCCATGCTTGTCATGCTAAACAAGATAAAATCTGTAATGATTTAAGATTTTAAAATTAACAAACGATCATGAGATTCTTGTGTTTATGAAATATGGATTTTAAAACACGGAATTAAATATGAATTTTTGATATCTATAACTGGGATTTTCTGACAAAAACGGATATGCGTATTCGTAAGGCTGATGGGTTTTAAGTGTGACCATTGGTATCCTCCATCTACCTGGGAAATGAACAATTTAAGATGTCAATTTGAAATATTTGGTTCAAGGAAAAATTGAGGATCTCTTCATGATGTGATCATGATCGTTATAAATTTTCTAAACCCCTTAACAAAATATTAAGTTTTACTCGGATGCTTTCCAATGAATGAACACTCATTGAATCCTATATTGATTAGGGGAAGGACTGTCAGTGGCAGGGGACTCCTATCTATCGTGGTGAGATGCGACGAATATAAACGGTTATATTCGGTCGTTGTATCATTGGGTCTAACTTAACTGAGTCATCATAATAAGGTGAAAATAAACGGTTATATTCAACCATTATGAACTTAGAAGCATAGAGTTTGGTTAAAAGTCTATTAGATAGATAAGATCAATCGTTGTTCACCAAACTATCCAAGAATTATATATAATATAATTGACAACCGTTGTCTACCTAAATAATCATTTTTAAGGACTTCCAGTGGTTGACTTTGGACATGACGAAATATGGATCTTGGCTCACTAGAAAGAATTATGGGATATACTTTCCAAATTAATAGTAAAGGCTATTAATTTGATAAAAATAGTGGGAGATATATTATGAATATATCATAATCATTTGAACATAATAAATAACTCAGACAATCTAATGTTTATTTTGTGTTGTTATCATTGTAGATACCAAGTAATGGCAAACAACACAAATACACTATCCGTACGATCAGTCCTTGAGAAGGATAAGCTGACAGGAGGAAACAACTTCCTAGACTGGCAGAGGAATTTGAGGATTGTCCTCAGACAGGAGCGCAAGCTTCATGTCATTGATATTCCTCCGGCAGGTCCCCTTCCTGAGGGCGCTACTGTTGAGGAACGAGCGGCCCACACAAAAGATGAGAATGATGCAAATGATGTTGCATGTCTTATATTGGCAAGTATGAGTGCTGAGCTTCAAAGACAGCATGTGCATATGGATGCATATACTATCAATGGGCACTTGCAAAGCATGTTTGCAAGCCAAACTCGTCAGGAAAGGTCAACACGACTAAGTCACTCTTTAATTGTAAACAAGGGGCAAGTGAACCAGTTGGCCCACATGTTCTGAAGATGATTGGTTACATTGAGTACCTTGAAACTTTGGGTTTCCCGATTATTCAGGAAATTGGTATTGACCTAATCATGAACTCTTTGAACAACAAATTCACCCAGTTTGTTATAAACTACAATATGAATGAATTTGACAAAACACCTACTGAATTGTTGGCTATGTTGAGGACATATGAGACCAACATGAAGACGGCTGAACCTGCTCCCATACTGATGGTGGGCAATAAAGGTAAGGCCAAAGGGAAAGGCAAGTGGAAGGGTAAGAAGAAGACAGGATCTGATTCTACACCCAAGCCAAAGTCAGGTCCTAAACAGACTTTAAATCCTAAAAGTGGGGTAGCTAAGGGTGAATGTCACTACTGTAAGAAAACTGGTCACTGGAAGAGAAACTGTTCAGTTTACTTGGAGGATCTGAAGACGAAGAGGGCTGAGCAAGCTTCTACTTCAGGTATATATGTTATAGAATTCAATCTGTCTATTTCTACATCTTGGGTATTGGATACTGGATGTGCTACTCATATTTGTATAAATGTGCAGAAAATGCAGAGAAGTAGGACATTGGCTAAAGGAGAAGTGGACCTACGAGTTGGCAATGGAGCAAGAGTTGCTGCTTTACTTGTAGGAACCTATTATTTATCTTTGCCCTCAGGGCTAGTTTTAGAACTGGAGAATTGTTTTTACATGCCTGCGATTCGCAGAAACATTATTTCTGTTTCTTGTTTGGACAAGAAAGGTTTTTCGTTTATGATAAAGAACAATAGTTGCTCTTTTGCTTTGAATGATTTAACTTATGGTGTTGCGCGTTTGTTTAATGGTTTATATGTTCTTGACTTAGATAATCCTGTCTATAATATAGAAAACAAACGACTTAAAGTTAATGACTCAAATCAAACATACCTCTGGCATTGTCGTCTAGGCCATATAAATGAGAAACGCATATCCAAATTACATAAGGATGGATACTTGGATAAGTTTGATTTTGAATCATACCAAGAATGTGAATCTTGTTTGCTTGGTAAAATGACTAAAGCCCCTTTCACTGGTAAGGGTCAAAGGGCCACTGAACGTCTAGAGCTAATACATAGTGATTTATGTGGCCCAATGCGTGTGATGGCTAGAGGAGGCTACTACTACTTCATAACATTTACTGATGATTTCAGTAGATATGGATATGTATATCTTATGAAGAATAAATCCGATTCTTTTGAAAAGTTCAAAGAATACAAGGCTGAAGTAGAGAAGCAAATTGGCGGAGGTGCAAGTATTAAAATCTTACGATCTGATCGTGGAGGAGAATACTTGAGCACAGAATTTAAAGATTATTTAAAGGAGCGTGGTATTGTATCACAACTCACTCCGCTAGGTACACCTCAATGGAATGGAGTTTCAGAGAGGAGAAATCGCACCTTGTTGGACATGGTGCGATCGATGATGAGTCATGCAGATCTTCCAATTAGTTTCTGGGGTTACGCTCTAGAAACAGCGGCTTTCACACTTAACCGTGTTCCTACTAAGAAGGTTCAAAAGACTCCATATGAGATATGGGAGAAGAAACGGTCAGGCATGAGTTTTATGAAAGTTTGGGGATGCAAGGCGTTTGTGAAGCGTCAAGTATCTGACAAGCTTGGACCTAAATCTGAAGAGTGCAATTTTGTGGGATACCCTAAAGAAACAAAGGCGTATTATTTTTATAGTCCTTCTGAGCAGAAAGTGTTTATTGCTCGAGATGCTGTTTTCATGAAAAGAGATTTTGTTTCCAAAAGAAACAGTGGGAGAACTATAGACCTCGATGAAGATCGAGAACCACAAAATAGCATTGAACCTGAAGTGGAACAAGAGCAGGATAATGATAATGCTCAACAAACACAGGTTATTCGTAGAACTGGTAGAATTCGCTATGAGCCAAAAAGATATGGATTTCTCTTGACTCAATGTGGTGATTTAATGCTCATAGATGAAGATGAGCCTCTCACATACCAAGATGCTATGAACAGTCCAGAATCTAAGAGATTGCTAGAAGCCATAAAATCCGAGATGGATTCCATGTACGAAAACCAAGTATGGACTTTGGTTGATCCACCTGAAGGTGTAAAACCCATAGGGTGCAAATGGGTTTTCAAGAAGAAAACTGACATGGATGGAAATGTTCAGACCTATAAAGCAAGGCTGGTTGCAAAAGGTTTCAAACAAATTCATGGTATTGACTATGATGAAACTTTCTCACCAGTGGCTATGGTCAAGTCCATAAGGATTTTGCTTGCTATTGCAGCATTCCATGATTATGAAATCTGACAAATGGATGTCAAAACAGCCTTCCTTAATGGAAGCCTTGAAGAGGATGTGGATGTGTACATGACACAACCTGAAGGTTTTGTCAATCCAAGGAATGTTAGCAAGATATGTAAATTACGTTGATCCATTTATGGATTGAAACAAGCCTCTAGGAGATGGAATATCCGTTTTGATGAAACAGTCAAAGAGTATGGCTTTGTTCAAAACGAAGATGAACCTTGTGTTTACAAGAAGGTTAGTGGGAGCCATGTGGCATTCATAGTACTATATGTTGATGACATACTACTAATGGGGAATGACATACCTTCGCTTAAGGCTGTTAAGACTTGGTTAGGGAGCAACTTCTCTATGAAAGACTTAGGAGATGCATCCTACATTCTAGGAATGAGGATCTACAGGGATAGATCTAGAAGGATGATCGGTCTAAGTCAGAGTACATACATCGATAAGATTTTGCATCGTTTTGGTATGCAAAATGCAAAAAGGGGATATGTCCCCGTGTCTCAAGGGATAACGATCTCTAAAGATCAGTGTCCGAAATCATTGGATGACAAGGACCGCATGAGTAAGGTTCTATATGCCTCAGCAATTGGATCTATCATGTATGCAATGGTATGTACTCGATCAGATGTTTCGTATGCTTTAAGCATGACGAGCAGATACCAATCTAATCCAGGTGAAGGTCACTGGACGGCAGTCAAGAATATTCTAAAGTACTTGAAAAGGACTAAAGATTCATTCTTGGTGTATGGAGGAGAGGAGAAACTGGTTGTAAAAGGTTACACCGATGCAAGTTTCCAAACAGACAGGGATGATACTGTATCACAGTCTGGTTTTGTGTTTTGTCTAAACGGAGGTGCTGTAAGTTGGAAGAGTTCAAAGCAAGAAACAGTAGCTGATTCTACAATGGAGGCTGAGTACATTGCAGCTTGTGAAGCAACAAAGAAAGCTATTTGGATTCAAAAATTCATTACTAATTTGGGAGTGGTTCCATCGATCGCAGATCCCATTGATCTATACTGCAATAATAATGGAGCCATTGCATAGGCTAAAGAACCTAGAGCTCACTCCCGAACCAAACATATACTCAGGAGATATCACCTCATTCGAGATATTAATGAAAGGGGTGACATACACATATGTAAAGTGCACACAAATGATAACATTGCATACCCACTAACCAAAGGCTTGTCGCAGAAGAAGCACGACGGTCACACTAGTTCCATGGATGATTGGCTCTAGTGCAAGTGGGAGATTATTGGTGTAGGTGCCCTAGAGGCAATAAAATATTTCTTTTGATAAACCTTTATGTCATTTGATTATTCAATAAACGTATTTATTATGACTTTAATTACTGCGACATATTTGTTAGCATAATAAATGTCCTTAGAATCATGATACATATTGTATAGTTTAAGTACATGACTTGAACTTGAGATTATATAATATATCATATTCTTAAAGGTCCATAGTCGAGTATTATTATAGGACAATAATAATACATAAATAGACTAGTATGTTGTTGGACTGATAACCACATCTCATTGGTTATAAGTATAGGGATACTAAAGTCAATACATAGGTACATGTAGGAGTACAAGTTACTGGACAGACCCACAGTAAGATTCTTCATGTTTAATAAAGTCATAAGAAAGACTCACAGTGATAATGGTGTAATGATCCTTTGACTTGAGATCATTATATTTCTATACGATGATTAATATACTTTGACTACATTAAAAGTTACCTTTGATCGGGTGATGATAAAAGTGGACATCGGGTATATCATGAGTCGTATGAGTAATATGAATGATAAATAAATGATTTAACCCTCCTATAATTAGGAGAGATATTATTGGCCTCTTGATTGAGTAAGACTATAAAATGCATGGTCGTGCTCAAATAATGATTTGTTTTCATAGTCTACTCATGGATCAAGTAAACCCGGATTAAATGTTGTAGAGGATGACTATATACATGCCTCGAGTTTAATCTATAATATATATGGTTAAAGGGATTATATTACACGAAAAAATTAATCACGAAAGGTTTTATCGAATCACGATTTAATTATTGTTTAATTGGGTAGCAATAATGTATTACTAGATACCGCTCATTGTTTATAATTTTATTGGAGAATAAAATTATTGTCAATTAAATAATAGCCTATAGGGTCGCACACATAGAGCACTTAGAGGAATAGTTAATTTAAATTATAGATTTAAATTAATTGATGATTATTTGAATTTTATTATATTAATTAAGTGATACTTAATTAATTGAAATAATATAAATTCGAATTAAAGGTGTATTTCTGCCCATAATAATTAAGTATGACTTAGTTATTAATTAAATAATAAAAATTTGTTTATTATTTAATCCTATACCTACATGGGTTAGGTTTTGCTGAATGGCCCGTTAACTAGCCATTATAAATAGATAATGATAGGTTAAGTGGCTGATGACGTTTTAGAAAAACCCTAGAGTGGGATCAGCAAAAGAGAGGCAGAAACGAAACATCAAAAGGAGGCTAGTACATCCATTCTGTAATCAAGATCGTGAGACGTTCTTGAAGGTGCTGGTGTGGATACCATAGAGGTGTTTTTCGAGAGGAAGACACAAGTCGTGAAAGCTAGGATCTCTGTTGAGTTCGTGAAAGTCAAGACTAGAATAGGTATAATTCTGTTTCACCATAATCTGTCCAATCTTATACATGGATCCTGGGTTTGGGTTCCGAATTTTTTTTTGATATATTTACGTTTATCCGCTGCGTGTTATGCCTCGGAACCCAACACTGAGACTCTGTTTTCCCGTTGAGTATTGAGGCGCCGTCTGATATGCACCTCAGACAACGGTACGCTAACTGTTGTCCGAAAGAGAGCAAGACAACACCCCATGTTTTAAAAATAACATATGTTGTTCTTCAAGGGTTAAGACAATGGTTCCTTAAATAGAAAGAGTTGTTTTATCAACATTTACATAACAGTTTTATCAATGAATATCATTGTTGCATAGTTGAGTCTACAACTATTTTTTGTTGTGTTTCTTTTGGTGAGACAATGGTTGCATTTCTTTTTTTTATATTGTATGTGTTTTCTTTAGACAAATGTTTAGTTTATAAAGCCTTACTATTGTCTGATGTGGTTAATAACATTTGTATTTGTAGATGATAAAATATACAATGGTTTCATTTATACAAAAATAGAGCTATAACAAGCAATGAACAAGCCAAAAAATTACCAAAACCAATCAAAAAGCCTAAAATTACCAAAATCAATATCATTCACCCATATATTCACCACCAGTAACATTCACTCATTCACCACTAATATAAATTAGTTACCAACCATACACAACCACCATTACATATATTCCAAATTTACAACCAAAATAACCATCATCAAACCAACTAAGAATATTTACAAAAACCAACCAACTGGACTCCCAAAATTCGACCATTCAAACCAATCAAGTTTTACCTTTACGTTCTCTGCCTCTTCATGCTTTTTCTGTTTTTCCAACTTTACATTCTCTGTCTCTTCAAGATTTTTCTGTTTTTCCAAATCAACATTTGGCTTCTTTTGAGGCTTCAGCTGTTCTCCCTGCATCAACTGACAAATCAAGATATAAAAGAAGGTGAAGAACATGTCACTGGAACATAGACACTAAAATTGATGCTTGCAAGATAAACTTTTCTTTACTCTTCTCAAAAGATTTAAATTGAAAGAGTTCTCGTGTTGCTTCTAGAGAACTTTATTAAATGTTTCGGGTAATGGCCCCCAAGATCATATGTGATAGATCTTCTAGTTGCAAAAACTTTGTAGCATCAAGAAGAATGCAAAGAATGTATATAACCTCTCTAAGAAATTCATACTCAAACAACTGACATTCCTGTTCAAAAAACAAACAGATGCAACTATCACATCTATTTAATTCAAACTATAAATACTGTTAGTCCAGCACATACACGATACACAATTAGCATAGCGAAAGAGTACAAAATTTAGATTACATTCCTCTTTGTATATAAGATCACAAGTACTCACAATTAGATATTAAAACTAAAGAAGTCAATTAGATAGTAAAATTAAAAGTGAATTTGCAGATTCTAATTAAATCGCAAGTTATAAAAGTAAAATATAGAGATACTCATACATGGTTTTAGAAATATACTTTGTAAGTTTCTTGAAATAGCCTTCTTTTTCGTCTTCTTCTCGATTGCACCGGCTTCTCTATAGACTTATTCTCTTTTAATGCCCTCAAAAGGTTTCTCGCAGTTGGATTTGGAGCATAAATAATCTGCACACTACAAATGATTCGAACACGCCATAAATAATCTGCACACTACAAATGATTCAACTCTATTACACTAACATATATATGTGATACTATCATTATATTATCAATATACCCCTTCATCGCAAACAAATACGGTAGAATCAAAGCATATCATCATATTAATAAAAAAAAATATGTTACACCAGACACCATATTAGAGCATATGCAAATCACCATATTTAGAGCATATGTTTAGGAATACATAACCTAACTTTTGACTAACCCCATATATACAAAGATACATAAATTAGCTGATTTCAACTCTATTACACTAAAAATAGCAGAATTAGAGGTCTTCACATATATCAAATATGATATATATATATCATCACATATATTAAATATATCATCACATATATAATCAAAAAAATTAGTTATTTACTCTCCACTTTTGTTTTTGAATCTCCATTTCACTCTCCTTTGCTACTCCACCCAGCCCAAGGGAACTTTTTTTTTAAGATTTGTACAAATCAAATCTTCAAATGAAACACAAACACAAGAGACAAAGAGGGAGATAGAATATGGGGAGATGGGGAGATGTGGAGAGAGACAGAGAGAGAGGGAGAGAGATACCAAAATAATTCGAAAATACAATTCAAGATACAAATGGAGACAAAAACATATGAAGTCATAAAAATCAAAAGATTCCCTAAAAATTCAAATCATATGCATACAAATCAAGAAATATAGACAGAGAGAGATATAAATCGAGACACATAACGAGTCATACATACAAATCGAGACATAGATAGAGTATTATACTAATCGAGACAGAAAGGAAGTATATCTAAATCGAACATAGAGGGTGTATAGACAGAGATAGTAGTACAAATTGAAACCCCAATCTGAAGCTCGAAATCAACGTAGCACAAACTAAATCCCCTAATCCGAGCTGAACTCAATTGAAGCTTAGATTTGTGTATTTTGATAATCGATTAAGGTCCGCCTGCTGAGAGAGAGAGATTGATTTTTGTGTTTTCATAAAGTACAATAGATGATATATTTAGCCATTGTATTTGGAAAACTATAGGAACCGCTCGTTTTTGGCGCTCGTGAATTTTCAACTTTTATTTTATTTTTTCAACTTTTTTAATATATAAATATTAAATTAATATTATAATATATTTATTTTAAATTATTATAAAATATATTTTTAAAAAATTTATCTTTTATAATTTCCTTCTTTTCCAAATTATAAATTTTTATTTAAAAATATTTGTGTATGTGTTTATTATATTTTTTATTTATAAATATTATGCCAATAATATACTTTATTAATTCTAAAATGAATAAAAAACACATTATATATATATATAATTATAATAATTAAATCTAACGGATAAGATCAATTCCTAATACATAATATTATATAATTATTTATAAGTTATGCTTAAGATTATACTAATAATTTTTTAATAGTCTAAAATGATATTATCCAGGTAATATATTAATATAAAATGATATTATCTAAGTATTATCAAAAGTTTAAAATATATAGATTCCTAATATTAATATATTTATATTATGTATATGTACAAATATATATATTTTGGTAGTAATTAGTTTATCCTTTTATGGTTCGCATAAGAGTTATTAGTGTGCTTTCTTGTTTAAAAGTTTGGATATAAGCATTAGAAAATTTTATAAAACTATAATTAGCTCTATATTAAATTAAAAATATTTTTTTCGACGATCCAACCGTATGGATGTTAAGATCTTTTGGTTTCAGTTATGTATGAAAAAAACTAAAATTTTTAAAATTTGTTTTGTGTGTTTTTTAATTAAACTAATAAAATGTGTTTAAAAATATTTTACGTCTTATTATGAAAAGGTAATTTTGTCATCTTCTGTGAAACAGTCAACGGTTTTCACAGAAATTGTGTTGTATGAGTTAAACGAAGATAACGGTTTTCTACATAACACCGTTATAAAATAAGTATTGTATGAAATAACATGACACAACACTTTGAGAAAAAAATCATTGCATGAAGTTCATAAAGACAACGGTTTTGTATGTAAAAATCGTTGTATATTTTTTTATGTTTTTAAATGCTTAAAACGATTCATTTTTTATAAAAAAAATTTAAGCTACTACTTAGAAAAATATATTTAATTATGTATACGTACAAATATATATATTTCGGTAGTAATTAGTAGATACTTTTATGGTTCGAATAAGAGTTATTAATATGATTTCTTGTTTAAAAGTTATGATATAAGCATTATGAAATTTTATAAAACTATAATTAGCTCCATATTAAATTAAAAATATTTTTTTCGATCATTCAACCGTACGGATGTTTATATCTTTTGGTTTCAGTTATGTATAAAAAAACTAAAAATTTTAAAATTTATTTTGTGTGTTTTTTAACTAAACTAATAAAATGTGTTTAGAAACGTTTTTCGTCTTATTATAAAAAGGTAATTTTTGTCATCTTCTGTGAAACAGACAACGGTTTTCCTAGAAATTGTGTTGTATGAGTTAAACGAAGATAACGATTTTCTACATAAAACCGTTGTAAAATAAACCGTTATGTAGAGTTCTTGCTCTGCACAACACAACATTAAAAAAGTGTTATCTGATGAACTCTATCAGACAACACAATATTGTACTGTTGTGTGAAAACATTTTACATAATGCATCACAACAAACACTTGTCTGATATTAACAACGGTTTTCTATAGAATTGTCTGAAGTCTACTCAAACAACAGCTTTATTAAACCGTTGTATGGAGCTATTGCTTTGCACAATACGACATATAAAAAGTGTTGTGTGATTGAGTTTTTTAGGCAATGGTTTTAAAACTGTTGTATAACACATGGATCAGACAACATTATTTCGGGGGGGAAACTAAACCATTGTATGTTAATTCTGGGCAACACTTTTTTCACTGAGCGTTGTCTGATCGGTGTTGTCTGAAGCTGTTTTTCTTGTAATGAGTATTGAAACTATCTGAAGAAGAGTTAGCTCACAAGTCATCAAAAGAACTGGAATATATTCTTTATTTGCTGAATGGAGAAGATGACACTACTGTAAAGTGGGTGAAAACTCTAGAAGGAGCAATAACAGGAAAAATGAAAAGTGAGAAGCTGATGATGATAAACTCTTAGGAATACAAACGAAGGTATATGCTTGAAGATGATACTGAGAAGGATATGAACAAAGAAGATGCAAAGGTCAAAATGATGTTGGGCATTCCAACACTGATGCTAAATCTTGATGGTCAAAGGACTTGTTGCATAGCCTTGGATAAAAGCATGGAAAGAGCATCAATCTATAATTTGAGAGCTGCTATTTTTCAGATTGATGACACTGGTTATCAGATGAAGGAGTTAAAGAAGAAATTAATGTAATTATTGAAGGCAGCTGAAAAAAAAATTATTTTATGATTTTCTATCTGGAGACTTTCCTTATAAAGGGATATAAGACAATGTACCTTGTGGGGGGCGGCGGTCCCCTGGACAGGTAGAACATTCAAACACTGATTCATTTGTCTATGGGGTTTCTGACATCATCATTGAAATTTATGTTTTATTGTACAAAGCATAAATTTGGGGAGATTTTTATATATAAAGAAATGATGATGTTAGAGAATGTCAAACAGATTTTATAGAAGTTGATCAGAGTCTAAGTGGTGTCATCAAAGTTTAGTCAACGTCAGAGTTTACACTAGTCAAAGTTTGAAAGTTTGTATTATTCGACAAATTAGGACTTGATTGGAGATAAAGATGAAAGTGTTTCAGTGAATAACAATTGCCTTCTTGAAGCTATCTATTCCAAAGATAATGATGGAAATCATATCTCTGTATTAATTAGTCATTATCTTTGCATTATTTAGATAGGTAGCTTTGTACTATATAAACACAGGATTAGGTTTACATTGATGTGTCGTTTAAAACACATTATTCTCATAACCTAACAACTCTTAATAATATTAATTTTCTTGAGAGAGTTTTGTATTAAGTTTATCTAAAGTTAGTACAAACAGTTCTTCTTTTATATATTTGTGTTCTAATTTTCGATTGTTTAGTACTATTATATTCAACCACCCTTCTATAATAGTCTATTTACTGGGTAAAATATAATTTTTCTTACTTCGCTTCATATTATAACTCAAACTCTATTAGATATCTTAGTAATATATAAATTTGAACTTAAAGGGTTATTTTGGTTAGATTAAAAAAATCGTAATTATTGTATTAGTTATACGACAAACATTGTTTGGGCCATATTTTGAGTTTCAGAAGTCAAAATTGAACAAATTTACCACCCACACGAAACTTAAAAGATTATCTTTAATTCTAAGGTGATCCAACATCCAAAATTCAACCGGAGCAACCCGTAATCTAGACAAAAAAGACAATTATGATTTTTTATCAATAAATTATATTTCGGGTTCAAGAAACCTTTTTATAATTGATTTAGAACAATAAAATACTTTTATATTAGATTTATATAGAGACATTTCATATATCATACATTATTATGTGTTATTATTAAATTAGAGTAAAGATACTATTATGGTTTAATATACAGAGAGATGACCGTGAATTTTTCTTGTGAGAAATAGGATTAAAAATTTTTTTATCTAAATATTTTCTATAAAAAATATTTAATATATTATATAAGATATTATGGTAATTTTATACGGAGAACCAATTTCACTTACAAAATAAATTATTATATTAAGAACTTAAATTTTTTATTAATTCATTGGTTTTGATCGAATTGAAAAAATTAGGTTTTAAAAAAGTAACTATTTGAGTTCTCCAACTAAAAGTTCAACATTAACCTAAAATATTAAATAAACATTCTATTTTGTATTATATTATATATAATACTATATCAAAAACACTGTATCACATACTTTGAAGTTTGAATCATGATATTTGATAAATAAAATAAATCAAATTAAAATAATATAAATTAATAAATATTAATAAATCTTTTAAATTTAATCAATTTATATATGAGAAAATTATATTGAATTAATTTTTAATAACTGAGAACCACTGTTAACTATTTTTATAATTAAAGTCATTTATATTTCTAAAACAATGTTATTACACAAGTTGAATTGTCCTAACACATATTATGTATTAATATGGAGTAATATGTTTGGTTTAATAAACAACATTTCATATATTAATATGAAAAAGTGGAATATAAAAATTATTATGACGTTAATTGTTGTGAATCGTTTTATTTTTTAATATTAAGTTAAAGTTTAAATCTCATTAGAAATATAGTAATATCTATTATTTATTGATGCAAGATTTAAATTATATATATTTTATAATTATTTATAAATTGAAATTAATATTATACTACTAAAAATCTAATAACATAAAAAAACCTATTCAAATGAATAATTATATTATCATAATATTAACATTTACATATATATTATATCTCATACACCATAATATCAATTACATTTTATATAAAATAAAGATAATAGAGATATTATCAAAAATATATTTTAATCTAATATGTATAATCATAAATATATTAAACATATGTTTGATATATTAAAAATTTACGTTCATAATATTTTGAATCATAAAATTTTACATATTTTGTTAGAAACAGAGTTTATTGATGTTGCAAAGAATACTACAAATAGAGTATAGTGAAGTCAATCAGAGTTTAAGTTGACGTCATCAGAGTTTAGAAATTGTGGACAGAGTTTACTCAAACAGAGTTTACTCAGACAGAATTTATGAAATCAGAGTTTGACAGATGATAACCGACAAATTAGGAGGTGATTGAAGATAAACAAGGAAGTATTTTAATGCAATTCTATTACTTTTCTGGAATCTATCTTTTAGGAAGATAATGACGGAAATAGTATTTCTGTATTTATTGATCATTATCTTTTTCATAATTAGATAGGGTAGATGTGTACTATATAAATACAGAATTAGGTTTTACATTGTAATCGTTCAAGTGATTATCTTTCTCATAACCTAGCAGCTCTTAAGAACTTTATTTTTCTTGAGAGAGTTTTGTATTCAGTCAAACAAAGTTAATACAAAGCAGTTCATCTTTTGCATACTTGTGTTCTATAAACGATTATTTGATAAATTTTATTCAACCCCCCTTCCATAATAGTATATTATTTGGGCAACAATTAGTATCAGAGCAGGCGGTTGATTTAACCTAAAAGATATTATAAACAATGTCTGGAAACAAGTATGAGAGTATCAGAATCCTAATCTTGAAAAAGGCTGAATATCCTACATGGAGGGTGAAGATGATGATTTTACTGAAAGCCACAGATCCTGATTACGTAGACAAGATCAATGAAGGTCAGTATCTACCAACTAAGCTAATTCCAGCAATAGTTGTGGAATGGAGATAGGTTCCTGAGCACTATACTATGAAGGACAAGAAGGAGTTGACCAATGAAGAAAACAAGAATTCTTAAAAGATGTAAAGGTAAGAAACATTCTGCATAATAGTCTAGACTCTGTGATGTCTAACAGAGTAACTGCTTGCAAAACTATAAAAGAAATATGGGATGCACCAGAGGTTCAATGCCAAGGAACCAAGGAAATAAAGAATAATAGAAGATATGTTCTAATTCAAGAATATGAATACTTTGAGGCTAAACAGAATGAGTCTCTCACTGATATCTATGACAGATTTTTTACTTTGTTGAATAAATTAGCTTTGGTTGATAAGGTGTATGATAATGAGGATTCAAACACCAAATTTCTAAGGGCTCTTCCTGAAGAATGAGATTTACAAACATCCTTGATAAGAGACAGAGCAGATTTGGATGAGATGTCCCTAGATGAAGTGTATGGAAGGCTGAAAACTCATTACTTGGAGTTATAGCAAAGGAAGAATAGGAAGAGTGGCAAGGCAAAGTTTGTTGCCTTGAATGTTGAGACTAAGATTGAAGAACCAAAAGAAAAAGTTTTAAAATTCTCAACAAGAAAAGGAAAAGTTGTGATGATTAAGGAGAGCAGTGAATCAGAGTTTGAGGCAGACTCTGATGTAAACTCTGATGAATCCATAGACTCTGTCATGATGGAGATGATTTCCATGATTGCCAAAGGCTTCAAAAAGATGAAATATATGAAGTACAGAAAGCAAGGAAACTTCCAAAAGAAGCATGGAAAGTCATAGAATAAAGACAGATTCAGGAGGAGAGAAGACAGAGATGGTAAGTCAAAAACACTTGACAAATCAAAGGTCAAGTGTTACAAGTGTAACAAGATGGGGCACTTTGCTACTGAGTGTAGAAGCAAGGAATATGGGAAAGCCCTCATTACTTCAAAGAAATATTGGATGGATTCATCAGACTCTGAAGAGGAAACAAACTATGCTCTCATGGCAAACACTGATGCTCTCATCCTAAACTCTGACAAGATACCAGACTCTATCTTCAATATTGATACTGAAAATGTCTATAAATTAAAGTATTTCCTTAGATCCCTGCATGTTAGTTTTAAATCACATTCACTTGAGAATGAAAGATCAAAAACTGAAATTTATACTTTATCTGCTAAGAATGATTTTCTTGAATCTGAACATGCACATATGCTTAGTACTAAGAAAGACTGTGAGAATGCTATTTACATGCAAAGTTAGCTAGAAATACATATTGAATAATTAAAAGCTGAGATAGCTAAAGAACAGGAGACTTTCAGAGTTTGGACAAACTCTGGCAAAAAAGTCCAACAGATTCTTTCTGACAAGAGTTGAACATATGCTTAAGGTTATGAATCTGATAAGGATACACATGTTAAGAGTGATAAGACACACACAAGAATAAAAGGAAAGTTGAGTGAACCTGTGAATTTTGTTAGAACTAGTAATGAAAAGGATACTTTTGATAATTGCTCTAATAATCACAAAGGCAAAGAGAAAAGTGTGTCAGAGAATAAATCAATCAATATTGGATTACTCTCACAGAAGCAACTTAAGGAAAAGTTGAAGTCAGTCACCAACAAAAACAAACCTAAAAAGGTCAAGAGGAATAGAAATGGAAAAGTAGGAATTTCTAAGGAAAATGACTATAAGAATATCACTGATGCTCCTAGAAAAACTTGTTTCATATGTGGAAATTCTAATCATCTTTCTATTGACTGCATGCAGAATAAAAAGAAGGAACCTGAAAGACCTAGATCAGAGGATAGGAAACAGACTAGATATAGACCACAAAATCCTTGTTTTGTGGTAGTTTATGGCATTCTATTTACATGTAAATAATATCATAGTCTGTATTTCAATTATTATGAAATTTTGCCTCATTTAAATAAAACTCATGTTTTTTCTAATTATGTAGTTAAACAAAAATATGTGGTAAAAGATGATAGAAGAAAAACAAACTCTGACAATGCAAATTCTGTTACTTAAACTCTAATAAAGTCACTTCTGCTGCAAAAGTTAACAATTTTAAAAAGAAAGGATCCAGACTTATTTGGGTCCTCAAAGCTACTAATTAATTTGCATTAATAATTGCAGGGAAATAGGAAAAATATCCTAGTAATTGATAGTTGATGTTCTGCACACATGATTGGAAACAAATCCCCGCTTTCAGAGTTTGAGGAGAAGGTTGGCCCAGCAGTATCTTATGGAGATGGCAACATAGGAAGAATACTGGGATATGAAAATATTGTGTTTAGAAATGTCATCATTGAAAATGTAGCTCTGGTTGAAAGACTCAAACACAATCTCTTGAGTGTGAGTTAAATGACAGACAAAGGTTATTATGTAGAATTTTATGAAACACATTGTGTAGTCAAAAGCAAAAAGGCTGGTAAAGTGGTTCTCATTAGTCATAGACATAACAACTTATTTAAAGCTAGCTTGGAGGTAAACTCTGATAGTCCTTTAACCTGTATACTAGGAAAAATATCAGCTTTGGAAAGCTGGAATTGGCACAAAAAGTTGTGTCACTTGAACTTTGGAAAAATAAATGAATTGGTGAAAAAGGATCAAGTAAGAGGTCTTCTAAAAGTTCAATTTCATCCTGATGGACACTGTGATTCATGTCAAAAGGCAAAATAAAAGAAGACATCTTTCAAGAGCAAGACTGAAAATTCTATTAGCCAACATTTTCATCTATTGCATCTTGATTTGTTTGGCCCTGTCAACATAATGTCCATTGGAAAGAAGAAATATACTCTAGTGATAGTAGATGACTACACAAGATTTACCTGGGTGTAATTTTTATACAAAAAGGATGAAACAGTTGAGATAATTTTTGATCATATTGTCATGATTTAAAATGGATCACCACACAAGGTAAAAATATTAAAGAGTGACAATGGAATAGAGTTTAAGAACTCTGTAATGGAGGAATTCTGCTCAACCAAATGAATTATTCAATAATTCTCATCACCTGGTACACCTCAATAAAATGGTGTCGTTGGGAGAAAGAACAAAACTCTCATTGAAGCTGCTAGAATAATGTTAGAAGGAGCAAAACTTCCTACTTACTTTTGGGCAGAAGTTATGAATACTGCATGCATTACTCAGAATTGTACCTTGATAAATAAAAATGGAATGACTCCATATGAAATGATGAAGGGAAGGAAGACAAATGTGAAATACTTTCACATATTTGGAAGCAAGTGTTTTATTCTTAAAACACATCCTGAGCAGTTGAAAAAGTTTGAACTCAAGACAGATGAAGGTATTTTTATTGGTTATTCAACAACTTCCAAAACTTCTTCAAGGGAATTCAAGGTGTTTAATCTTAGAACCAAAGTAGTAATGAAATCTATTAATGTCTCTTTTGATGAAGGAAAAATAACACGATTACATGATGAAGATGCTCAGGAATATCTAAGTTTTGAAAATGAACTGTTCAAAGCTCAACAAGACACAAACTCTGATGAGCTAAAATCTGGTGAGTTAAACTCTGATTCTTTAAACTTTAACTCAAGTACAATTGGCACAGTAATTGAAGATTCTGAACATGTTGAGGGGGAGCAACATCAATCTTCTACTGAAATTGCAGAACCAACTTCAATCATTGAAATTTCAGAGTTTGATCAATCCTTGAAAGAGTCAAACTCTGATCATTCAAACTTTGATCCATCAAAATCTGACGGAAACACAACTTCAGGGGGAGGATCAACATTTACTGAGGAATCATACTATGAAGGCACAAATCATGGGGGAACATCTAGTTCAAGAAATCTTCCATATCCAAAAATTGACCAAATATCACACACCTAACTTGATTATTGGTGACCTAGAAAGTGGAGTGCAAACAAGGAAAGCTACTCAAAATGAATGTCTATATCAAAGTTTTCTTTCTCAAACAGAAACAAAGAAAGTTAAGATGCTTTGAAGGATGCAGACTAGGTTACTACAATGCAAGAAGAATTAAATGAGTTTGAAAGAAATGAGGTTTGGACACTTGTTCCAAGACCAAAGAACAGATTTATTGTTGGCACAAAATGGGTGTTCAGAAACAAGACAGACGCTGATGGAATCATAATAAGGAACAAAGCAAGACTAGTTTCCAAAGGTTACTCTCAATAAGAAGGTATTGACTATGATGAAACCTTTGCACATGTATCTAGACTTGAAGTAACTAGAATCTTTCTTGCTTATGCTGCACACAAGAAATTCAAAGTATACCAGATGGATATAAAAGTGCATTTTTGAATGGTGGGCTTGAGGAGGAGGTATATGTTAAATAACTTCCTAGCTTTGTGAATCCCAACTATCCAATTCATGTCTACAGGTTGGATAAAGCTTTATATGGACTCAAGAAAGCTCCAAGAGCCTGGTATGAAACACTGGCTCAATTTCTACTTGAAAGTTGTTTTACAAGAGGTACAATTGATAAAACATTGTTTTATAGAACTCAAGGCAAGGATTTATTATTGGTTCAAATATATGTTGATGATATTATATTTAGGTCCACTAATGAAAAACTATGTGAAAAATTTTCAAAGTTATTGCAGTCCAGGTACCAAATGAGCGTGATGGGAGAAATGAGTTATTTCTTAGGCTTGCAAGTGAAATAGACAGATGAAGGCATTTTCATAAATCAGTCCAAATACATAAAGAATCTACTCACAAAGTTTCAAATGCAAGACTCTGCATCTGTAACAACTCCTATGGCTACTCCAACCAAGTTGGATCAAGATACTGGTGAGCTTGTAGAAATAACAACATACACATGTATGATTGACTCACTTCTTTATTTGACTGCTAGTAAACCAGATATTATGTTTACAACTTGTCTGTATGCGAGATTTTAGGCAAATCCAAGGGAACTACATTTGATTGTTTTTAAGAAAATTTTTAGATACCTCAAGGGCACTATTAATCTTGGCTTATGGTATCCTAGAGAGTCTGACTTTAAACTTATAGGCAATTCAGATGTTGATTTTGCAGGATGCAAAATAGATAGGAAAAGAACTAGTGAAAGTTGTCAATATCTAAGTGGAAGAATTGTCTCATTGTTTAGTAAGAAGCAGAAATCAATTTCAACATCTACAGCAGAGGCCGAATATATAGTTGCAAGAAGTTGTTGTGCTCAGATTTTATGGATGAGAAATCAACTGTTAGACTATTGTTTGAACTTTTCAAAAATTCCTATTTATTGTGATAATCAAAGTATTATTACAATGACAGGAAATCCAGTTTAACATTCTCTGACAAAACACATCAGTATTAGATACCATTTCATAAGGGAACATGTCATGGAAGAGACAATTGAAATTCATTTTGTTCCCACAGATCAACAGTTAACAGATATATTCATAAAACCTCTGTGTGAAGTAACATTTACAAGATTGGTTTCTGAATTGGGCATGGTGATAAGTGGTTCAACTCTAAAAAGCAAGTAGCAGCCATAATAAGTATTTATGGTAAACTATGTCAGAGTATGTGGTAAACTCTGATAGAGAATGAAATAAACTCTAATTCTTGGAATACCTAATCTCTGATGATCTCAAGCTATCAGTGTTTATGGTAAACTCTGTTAGAGTATGTGGTAAACTCTATTAGAGGATACAACAAACTCTGATCTTTAAACTCTGATCTTAATCTACATGTTAAAATTTGATGTTAGGTCCAATATCATCATAGAAGGGGGGGGATGAATATGATGTGGTAGAAATTTCAATTTGTTTGCGGAAGTGTTTGTGTTTTTAAAGAAATGAACTTGACAGTTAATAAAACACAAAGCTGGGAAATAACAAGTTATTTAGCCGATACAAAGCTATATGATAGTACCCAATTTTTCCAATTCGGCGGTTCGATCTATGATTTATCATTCATGGACGTTGATTCTTCTATTCTTTTCCCTGGCGCAGCTGGGCCATCCTGGACTTGAACCAGAGACCTCGCCCGTGAAGTAAATCATCGCATTGGAACAACTTCGTAAGTATATCATATATATCAATATATAAATCGAAAGGATCCGATTCAGTCAAGTTTTTAATTCAAAAGTAAAAGTTGTTGGAATACAAATCTAATCAAATGATTAGCTGCAGTGGTTTCAAAACAATATTACAACACAATACAGTTGGGTGAAATAAATGTCTAGCTTTAATGGAGCTTCCCGGCTGTGTGTGTTGAATGCTTGAAGATGATAACTAATTAAATTAATTGATTTGAACCCATATTTATTTGTAGACTTGATTGGAAATTTTCCCACAATGCTTAAGTCCTGAGTGGCGCCTATAGAGCGGTAGTGGTGTATGGGCGCCACTTGAAGCTTGTTGCGCCAATTGTCCTGAGTTGCGCCTTGTTCATGTGAGTTGCGCCTATACAGTGGTTTCCCTGTATAGGCGCCACTCACACCTTAGAAAAAATCAACTGCCTTTGATGCCCTAGTATGTGTGTTGCGCCTACACTGTTGTTGCCCTGTGTAGGCGCCACTCACACACTGTATAGGACTTAGAAACTTTGAAGCAGCTGAGTTGCGCCTGAGAGGTGTGTTGCGCCTGTACAGTGTCTTCCCTGTACAGGCGCCACTCGTGCCTTAGAGAACCTGTGCCTTGAGATGTATGTGGCACCTGCACTCTATACACACTGTATAGGCGCCACACACATACTTAAACTTTGTATTGCACCTGTAAGACTTATGTTGCGCCTCTCCATTGCTTCAAGAGTAATAAACCATCAATTATAGTAATACATGCCTTAGCATATTTCTTAACTTCTTGAAGTAATTACCACTTGGATTTCACTCTTCTGGCTTGGCTTGATCAACTAATTTTCTTCTGATTAATTAAGATAGTTCTCTTCTTGTTGTGCTGACGCTTAGTGCACTGGTCTGGTTCACAAACGACTAACACTGAATGAATTCCCTTAATCTCTATTCTGTTTCAGCTGATTAACCCAGGACTGTTGCATTGCTTCTGATCACTGAAACCCTTTGACAATTATACATGGATCACTGCTCTGTCTTTAGAATGAAGTCATCTGAACTCTTATTTGTCACTGAGGCTTGAACATATTAATGAACTTCTCTCCCTGACGTTCAGTAATTCTTTCATCTTGAATGCTCAGCAATAATGAATGTATTATCTTCTTGATTATGTCCTTCTGGATTCCTGTGCTACATATTAGTATTATTTATCTATCTTTGTTTCTTAGTTGAGTTATCGTTATCACTATTACATATTATGTTACATTATGCTTTACAATCTCCCCCTATTTGTTTGCTAGAGTTCGACAAGCAAATCCTGTGAGAGGATAACTCAACTGATACTTACAAGAAAAAGTAAAGTGCAGAAAGACAGTAAATAATATTAACTACATTCTGGATTAGATATTACATTTCCAGATTTCTTTGTGTACAAAAGAAGTTTGTTCCTTTAGCCTGAACAAATAATTCTATGGTCTTCTGCTTCCTTGTACTGTGTCTTGCTTGATTTTAGATCTCGTCTCAGAGTAGTGCTTTCTCAGATCTTCTTCCTTTTGTTTTAACCTTGCCTTCACCAAATCTCTAGCTTCTACTTCAAGAGTGTTAACCGGAGGTGGATCTTCTAATTTCTTTAAAACCTCAGAGAGAAACGCCGTTGAATTTGTATTGGAGATTGACTCGAAGGCCAGAGATTGTCTCTTTGTAAACACAAACACTGTTATCCTTTTTGGAAAGCCTTTTACTCTTTCAGTGTTGTGCATTGACTCTTCTGTCAATTTCTCCCTTAGAATATCTTCGATCATCCTCAAAGCCTTTTTGTCTGACTTGACAGTGGATCTTTTTACCGTTGAAAAGACTTTTCGAATAATCTCAGAGTTGTTTCTCCCAAGCTTTGAAAGTGCTTTCCTTTTGTCCACACCGTTTTTCTTGAAGAGAAAGTATTTTGTTCCATTTGGTTCAGTTTGAATGCAGGGTACAGAGTCTTTAATGGCTTCGAGTACTTCAGTGCCATCCGGTCTTCTTACATAAACTGGTTCCTGATAATATCTGGACATTTCCAACAGCTGTCTTGCTGACATACCAAATGCTCTGTTTAGCCTGAATGCATAGATCAACTCAGCAGCATTTAAGTCTTCTAGAGTTCTATTCTTCTTGCTTCTGAGTTTCCCTTCTACATACTGCATGAACAACATATGGCTTGAGTCCAAACATTCGTCTGACAAAGTTAAGTTGTGAAGTGTTGTTGCTTTGTAGTACTTGACAACCGGAGGCTTTTCAAACGCTTCGACACCAATCTTCATTATCTTCTTTTCAATTAAATCTCTCAGTATCTCATTCGTCTTGTGCCCTCCAAAGATGACTTTCCTTTTTAGCACATACAGCTCCACTATGTTCATCTTTTTAAAACTCTTTGTCGACAATATCCTTGATCCCAGTGATGTTGAATTGATATACATTTTCCAGCCATTTTTAAGTGCACTGACTGACACGCTTTTTATTTCTTCTGATAGCATAGAATAGAACTCATGAACATCTTCGAATTTTTCTTTATGGTCCTGAAGAGATCAAGGACTTCTCTGTCTTTCCTGTGAGAAAGAGATAACTCCTTTTTCTTTAGCAGAGACCTTGCTTCATCTCATTCAGGGCCAACTTTCGCTTTTATGTCCTTCATTCTGTTCCTCCTTTCTATTGCATGTTGTACTCTCTTCCATTTCCTCTTCATTAAGTCCTGAGCCTCAGATACACCTTGAGTAATAACTTCATCTACACCAACTAGAAGACAGTCATTATCAAAAGCATATTCTTCTGCAAACTCTTCTTCGAAATCTATCCCTTCAGCCTGTATTGTATTTTCTATCTCAATTTCTGTAGGAATATCCATAGGCACATAGGGTTCAAAGATTTCTCCTTCTTCAAGTTGCCTCGCTCCAGGCCTGTAAAAGAAATCCGTCTCCCCCTGAGCTGTATACTCCATTATCATTTCAGCTCCAACTTCTTTTTCTTGTGTTAATCTCTCCCCCTCAGTTGGGTTATCCTCCCTTCTGATCGGAGTAATCTGAGCTGTTGGAGTTGATTGAGTAGAAACCGGGACTTTCTGAGCCAGCAGCTATTGGACTAAATCCTTGATTTCTTTCATTTCAGTTTGCTGCTGCTCTTGCACTTCCAAGATCTTCCGTAATGAGTATTGAATTTCAGTGACTTGGGCCTCCAAATTTATAATCCTTTGGCTATGTGCAGTGTGTGTATCGTGTGGGGTGTTTGTTTGGTCGGTGGGTGTCTCACTTCTCACTGTTTCTGTTTGAACACGACCCTCAACACTCACATTCGGCTGATCGGGGTCAGGGAATTGAAGATCACTAAGATTAAATGTTTCACTCATTGTAGCATCCATATCTTCAAGACCTGCAAGAAAATCCCTATCCCTTCTATGGGTAGGTTGCCTCTCCGCCAGACCACTATGGGTGGGGAGAACTCCTTTTTCAGGAACTGGGGAGTTTAAACCCAGTGTGGTCACCACTATTGATTCTGTAATGATTGGCAATAAAGAAGAATCAGTGATGCCAGCTGAAGCCATTGAAGGCATGACCTGTTCAGAGGCACTCTGAACAGGTTCTACTACCGAAGCAGCAGATACTCTATGAATAGAGTCCACATCCCTTCTATGGGTGTGTTGTCCCTCCACCTGACCTGAAAAGGTGGGGAGGACCTCCGTTAAAGGAGCTGGACTTGGAATTTCCAGGGGGGTCACCACCTCAGGAAATGTAAAGATTGACAAATTAGAGCCTGTGGTGCCCCGTGAAGCCTGTGAAGGCATTTCCTCTTGAAGTGGTGGTGCTGTTGACACAGCTACTCCATGAATGGAGACCTCTTCCCTTCTATGGGAGAGTTGCCTTTCCACTTCACCCATTTGGGGAGGGAAAACATCCTTAATAGGATCCGGAGATTTTAAGTCCAGGGGGGTCACCACATTTGACAATGTAATGAATGGCTCGTGAGAGTCAGTGATGCCCCCTACTGTCTGTGAAGACGGGTTCTGAATTGGATCAACCAAAACAGTACAAGCTACTGAAGTAGCGGATGTTTTTGCAACCTCTGTTTCTATTACCGAACCTTTCAGGATTTTAACAATTTCAGAATTTAGATTACGAAGAAAAAGAAGGTTTTCAGAGATTGGAGAATCAGGTTCCTGGTTCATAGTTTCCTTTGGCTTAAAATTCATTTTACGACGTTTTCGAGAAGGCAGAGCTGTAGGGGATATTTGAATAAATTCCTGATCCGGTATAGAAACAGTCCTATCATCTATTTCGAGTGTTCTTTTTCTGGTTTGGGGAGATGAAGGAATTGTTTGTTGAGCTCTGGCAGTGGTTAGAACTGGTGGGTTTCCAAGTTCATTGCCAGCTTCGACGGCCACTGAGGGCTACAGTGTGTGCATTGCCGTTTGAGGCACAGATGGAGATATTGTGTCATGTTCATCTGAAAGAAAAGCAGAGAGATCAAAGTAAAGAAGTGAACCTTCATCCATACCTTCATCAGACATGCTAGGGATGTAAACATCTGTAGCTTGAGGTTCTTCTACTTCTGTCTCCACCACTATCTCCTCTGTTGGATTTATAGGGCTATTCCTTTGTTCTTCTGCAGGAATTTGGTCTTGCTCAGTTTCAGAACCAGCTTCTTTCATAGCTTTATCTTCATTATCAGTGCCTGGTTCTTCTTCCACTTCTTCTTCTTCTATTGCTGCTGAGCTTCCAGAATCACTTGAAGTTTCAGCTTCATTGTCCTCTGCAGAGATTGATGCTTCTTCTTCTTGATCTTCTTCACTTTCCTGTCTAAGAAGAGCAATAAAATCCCTTATGGGCTCAGTCATAGGTGCAGGAGCATACCTATTTGGATAGTCAGTCTCAATATTGAGCAGCACCAATGCTCTTAACTGCAGAGAAGGTGACTCATCCAACTGACTGTTCTGAAACATCCGGAGTTGATCAGCTTCAAGAACTTCATTCAACACCAGCTGCAAGAATCTTGGGTACAGGCAGAAGTTCTCCATTTTGGCCTGATTCTTCAAGATCTCAGCCATGATCAACTTGCCGAAGTTAATTCTGGTGCCTGTTGCCACTGCATATCCTATCACCTTATTGAATTGAGTGATCCCATGAAATCCACCTGTCTTTGGTGCAAAGGCATGAGACAAGATGCTGAAAAACAGATTCCACTCCTTGGGCAGGTGATTTTTGTAGATCTTCTTTGGAAGATTGGAGTTTTCCCTGGTGCAGTGGATGAACAGGAAGAAGTTGTCTAGATCTTCCTGGGATGGATCCTCTTCAAAGTTCTCAGAAGGCAGATGCAATGCTCTGTTGATGTCAGCTTCTGTGATCTGTACCCTCTGCTTCTGAAGTTTGAAAGTGAAGCTCAGGATCCCATCTGCAGACGTGTCTAAAGCAGATCTGTATACCTGTCTTAGAAGATTTCTATTCAAAGGAACAGAAGTAGTTAGTGCATAACTGACTATTGAATTTTCATTTAAAAACCTAGCCCAGTTACCTAAGTCCCCTGCTTCAGTCCAGTCATCTACTAAAATAGATAAATAATTAGTCTTTTTAATCTCAAAATGACTCCCCATAAAAAAATATGAAAAGTAATTTTTAATAATTAAAAGTACTAATTAAAATCAAATTATTTTAGTAAAATTTTGAACTAAAACCCTGATTTTTAAAAAAAATTACTTTAATTTTCTTAAAATTAACAAAAAAAAAATCCTAGTAATTTTTTAGCACACTTTTAAATCTTATAAAAATTTTAATCGAATTTTAAGAGTTACTAACAGTGACCAAACTGTTCAAATTTTGTCAAAATGTGAATTTTAAAAACCTAACCAAATTGAGTGATATTGATTGCAAATGAAAGGTACGTTCAAGGTGATCACAAAAATGATTTTAGTTTTAAAAATGGACAGGAAATGATCAAGTTATGTTCGATTAAAAAAGTAGATCTGAGTTTGTTTATTAAGTTGCGCTTCAACTGTGTGTAATCGTGTATATAATCAAAAAGCTCAACAAAATATCACAACTCAGAATTTATAGGCGTTGCTCAGAAAAAAAATTTGATTAAGTGATGAGTGGCGCTTGCACAGTGGTTACACTGTGGAGGCGCCACTTAACTAGCTGGGCCACTTAAAATTGAGAAAATTTGCCAAGAAAAGGTGAGTGGCGCCTGTACAGTGGTTACACTGTAGTGGCGCCACTTAGAGTTAAAAACATCCAATTTTCTCAACTCAACACTTGTGTTGCGCCTATACAGGGAATGCACTGTATTGGCGCCACACAGGTTTGTTTAGCAACAATAATTTAAGTGGTGAGTTGCGCCTATACAGTGAATGCACTGTATTGGCGTCACTCAACACTTGAGGCGCCACTTGATGTTTTTCAATAAAATTACTAAGTACTAGAGAATGAGTTGCGCTTATACAGTGAGTATGCTGTATAGGCGCCACTCAGTACTTAAACAGATTTTCAAGTGATTCCAAATTTTGTTACTAATTAACAATAATATTCATGAATAATTCGAATAATTAATCAATTAATAATTAATTACTCACAAATATTATTTTCACAAAATATTCATAAATAACAATAATAACATTAATTGTTAAAATTATTACTATAAATAAATTATGCTTCTCATTATTTTACTTTTATTTTAAATAAATGAATAAATATAAATATCCATTCTTTTTATTTAAAATAATTTCAAATAATATTTAAATAAATAAGTGCCAAGAATTTATCAATTAAATACAAGCACTTAAATATTTTCTAAGATTAAAAATTAAATAAATACCAGATTAATAAATTAAATAGGCATGCACAAGGTATTTATCTAAATTTTAATCTTAACAGCTGGAAAATAATTTTTGGTAGATAAATTCACAAGTCCTAAAAATATTAAAATTAATCAACTAGTGAATTTATCAGCTTCAAATTGCAGTTTTTGATTACCAACTTGTTAGTTAGTAGAATTTAACATCCCAAGTTCACAAACCAGTCTAGTGAAAGTGATTTCATCTAGTGGTTTAGTGAAGATGTCTGCAATTTGCTGTTCTGTAGGTACAAAATGTAACTCTACAGTACCATTCATGACATGCTCTCGAATGAAATGATACCTGATATCAATGTGCTTGGTCCTTGAATGTTGAACATGATTGTTTGTGATGGCTATGGCACTTGTGTTGTCACAGAATATTGGAATTTTGCTCAGCAACAGTCCATAGTCCTGAAGTTGGTTCCTTATCCACAGAATTTGTGCACAGCAACTCCCAGAAGCAACATATTCAGCTTCAGCTATCGACATTGCAACTGAGTGCTGCTTCTTGCTATACCAGGACACCAACCTTCTACCAAGGAATTGACAACTCCCTGATGTACTCTTTCTATCAATCCTACACCCTGCATAATCAGAATCTGTATAGCCAACAAGGTCAAAACCTGTATCTTTAGGGTACCAAATTCCAAGATTCAGACTTCCCTTAAGATACCTAAAAATCCGTTTAACAGCTATAAGATGAGATTCTTTAGGATCTGATTGGAACCTAGCACACAAGCATGTAGAGAACATTATATCTGGCCTACTTGTAGTAAGGTAAAGTAATGAGCCGATCATACCTCTGTAGCTTGTGATGTCTACCCTCTTACCAGGCTCATCTTTATCAAGCTTAGTGGCAGTTGCCATTGGAGTTTTGGCTGTGGATACATCTTCAAGACCATACTTTTTCAAAAGTTCTTTGATGTACTTGGTCTGGCAAATGAAGATTCCATCTTTCCTTTGACTTACTTGGAGTCCAAGGAAATAGTTCAGCTCTCCCATCATGCTCATTTCATACCTACTCTGCATTAGCTTAGCAAATCTACTACACAACTGATCGTTAGTAGAACCAAATATAATATCATCTACATAGACTTGCACTAATATCATATCATTTTTATGCATTTTATGGAATAGAGTCTTATCTATGACACCTCTAGTAAAACCATTTTCAAGTAAAAATATAGATAGAGTGTCATACCATGTTCGAGGGGCTTGCTTCAGGCCATAGAGTGCTTTGAAGAGGAAGTACACAAAATCTGCAAATTCTGGATCTTCAAACCCTGGGGGTTGTTCCACATATACTTCTTCTTCCAGCTCTCCATTCAGGAATGCACTCTTCACATCCATTTGATATACCTTAAAGTTGGAATGTGCTGCAAATGCCAAGAACATCCTGATAGCTTCAAGCCTGGCCACTGGTGCATATGTTTCATCATAATCTATTCCTTCCTCCTGAGAATAACCTTTAGCAACCAGTCTGGCCTTGTTCCTTGTAACAATGCCATCTCCATCCAGCTTGTTTCTGAATACCCACTTTGTGCCAATAATAGACTTGTTCTTTGGCCTGGGTACTAGCTTCCACACCTTTTGTCTCTCAAATTGATTGAGTTCTTCTTGCATGGCAAGAACCCAATCTGGATCTTCTAGTGCTTCTTCCACTTTCTTTGGTTCTATTTCAGAGAGAAAACCAGAGAATAAACATTCATTTTGAGAAGCACGTCTTGTTTGAACTCCAGCATCTGGATCTCCAAGAATCAACTCAAAGGGGTGATCTCTACTCCATACCCTATGTCTAGGCAGATTTGCCCTAGATGATTCAGCCTGATTTCCATTATTGTGTTGGGTCCTGTTTGTAGATCCTTCAGTTGCTCCCCTTGAGCTGCTGCTAGGTTGAAAATGAGATTCTCTGCCACTACTAGTAGTTTCTGTGAATCTTTCACTGTTTCCACTACTAGGGTCAGAATCATCAATGTTGTTATTCTCATTTGGAGCTTGAGTTTCTGTTGCAGCTTCAGGTTCTACTTCACCTTCATCTGAGTTCAAATTTTCAAACTGCAGAGTTTCAGTGTCGTCTGTTCTTTGTAGACTTGGGAGCTTTAGATCATCGAAAGTTACATTCATGCTTTCAATGACCTTTTTGTGATCAATCACATAAACCCTGTACGCCTTAGATTCCATTGAGTAGCCAAGAAATATGCCTTCATGAGCCTTGGATTCGAACTTTCCCAGATGCTCATCATCTTTCAATACGAAGCACTTTGCTCCAAACACATGAAAGTATTTCATTGTTGGTTTCTTGTTGGCCAATACTTCATAAGGAGTCTTGTCATGTTCTTTATTAATCAGGGTACGATTTTGAGTGTAGCAAACTGTGTTGACTGCTTCAGCCCAAAAGTATAGAGGCAACTTTGCTTCATTCAGCATTGTTCTTGCTGCTTCAACCAAAGTCCTGTTCTTCCTCTCTACCACTCCATTTTGTTGTGGAGTTCTGGGCGCTGAGAATTGTCTTGATATTCCTTTTTCCACACAGAATTCATTCAGGATTGCATTTCTGAATTCTGTTCCATTGTCAGACCTTATCTTCCTGACAGGCAGACCAGCTACCAACTCAATTTTCTTTAAGTGATTGATGATTGTTTGAGGGGCTTCATCCTTTGCGGCTAGAAACAACACCCACATGTACTTGGAGTAGTCATCAACAATTACAAGTGCATATCTCTTCCTTGACATAGACATGACGTTTACTGGACCAAATAAATCCATATGCAGTAGTTGCAGTGGTTCAGTAATGTTGGTTGAGTCTTTGCTTCGGTGAGATGATTTCTTTGACTTCCCCTTTTCACATGCTTCGCATAACCCTTCTTGACAGAATTCCATCTCGGGCAGTCCTCTAACCAATTCCCTCTTTACTAAAGAGTTCATTGTTTTGAAGTTGAGGTGAGAAAGTTTCTTGTGCCACAACCAACTGTCCTCTGTTGAAGCTTTGCTGTAAAAACATTGAACTTCGCCTTTGCTTGCAGAGAACAAATCAGCTACAAAGAGATTCCCCTTTCTCACTCCCTGAAGAGCAAGCTTCGTATCCTTCCTTCTTTGAATAGCACATCTTTCTTTCTCAAAAGTTACCTTGTATCCTTTGTCAGTGAACTGACTGATACTCAGAAGGTTGTGCTTTAATCCGTCCACAAGAGAGATGTTTTCAATGATAACATTCCCGATTTCCAGATTGCCATATCCCGTTGTGAATCCCTTGCTGTTATCTCCAAAGGTCACTATCGTGCCAGCTTTCTCAATCACATCTGTGAGCAGGGCTTTATCTCCAGTCATGTGCCTAGAACATCCACTGTCAAGTATCCACATGACACGTTTGTTCTTCGCTGTACCCTGCATCCACAGATTGATTACTTTTTCTTTGGTACCCAAATTTGATTGGGTCCAAGAGGTTTAGATAAGTAAAAAGATTTAGCTACAGAAATTTTCTGGTCCTTGTCTTTCTCATCGACTGCACCCTTGCCCTTTGGTTTAGCCTTGACAGGAGTGCCTTTAGGCTTAGGGACAGGGGTTTCCTTCCTAACTTTAGGAGGACTGGCAGTCTTTGCCCTAACATGCTTTCTAGTCATGTTCACATCTGTATTCATGCAAGTACTTGATGAAGAGTTCATTAAGTTTATGTATGCAGACATGATATTGAAAGCACATGGCATGCATCCTACTTTACCGCATGGTTGATGAGGAATAGACATGGCAAGCATGGCAGGCATACTAGAAGTTTCTTTTTTAACTACTTTTATATTATTGCATGCATGCGTAAGATGACCAGTAGAATTGCAATTATTACAAACTTTTCTAGAATTGTTAGCACCTACCTTACCATTTATGTTTGCTTTCTTGTTTTCATTTTTATTGCCTATTTCAATTTTAACCAGTTTCTTAGGTTCTTCAATCTTAACAGAATTCTTAGGCAAGTTCTTCTTATCTACAACCTTTTCCTCTTTCTCCTCAGCAAGGAGTTCTTCTTTCATTAAGAGATCATCTTCATTTAGGGGTTCTATGACGAACTTCTTATAAAGGGGCTTAGCTACATCCTTCAATACATATGGAATGTCTTGCTTCATAGGATTTTCCTCAGCAATAGATTCTATATGCATTTTTCCTGCTTTCTTATCATAGTCAAAACCTATTCCTGCTTTCTGACCTATGACTTGTTTGTCTATAGCCTCCTTTACAAGATTCGCAGACTTCTTATATGCTTGAAGTTTTAACTCTAAATCAGAAATTTTACTTCTTAGAGCTGCTTCTACTTCCTGGTTGCACTTATCTCTATTCTGAAAGTATTCTATCTTCTGTTTAAGATCTTCTACATTAACACATGCAAGCTCTAGTTCTTCATTTTTAGCTTCTAATAGTTTATTCTTAAGAACTAGTTTAGCATTTTCTTCTACAGATGCTAGCATGCTAGTATGAATATTAAACATTTCTATGCTTAGATCTTCCACAGTTTTCTTATACTCAGAATTAGACATTTCAACGGAAGAAAGAAATGATACCTTGGATGATTGAGGTGATGCCTCTGAAGAGTCTGCCATTAACGCAAGATTTCCATAAACCTCCTCTTCATCATTATCTGAATCATCCCAGCTCTTTCCTTCAGCTATATAAGCTCTTCCTTGATGCTTCTTCACCAGCGCATCATACTTCTGCTTTAATTCATCGTAGGACTCCTTCATTTCATTCCCTTGTTTTGGTTTCCGGCATTCTGTTGCAAAATGACCGGGTTCTCCACAATTGTAGCATTTAAACTTACTTCTATCTACCATCCCTGTCTTATAGCCTCCTCTGCTGTGAGACCCTGAAGATGAATTACATCGGTTGTTGGTTTTGACCCTGGAACCACTGTAACTCGAGTTACTCTTAAATTTGTACTTAGGGTTCCTCCTAAACCTCAGGTTCTTAAACTTTCCCGCCATGTAGGCCATAGTTTTATTTTCCAGTTGTTCAAGTTCTTCTAATGAATAGAAGTCGTCTTCATCACCCGGTTGATTAGATTCTGATAATTCAGCTTCTACAATTTCTTCCTTTTCAACTACAGGTGCTTCTTTGTTAGTCTCCTTGACAGCAATATCACTGGCTGCAAGAGCTGTCGTCTTTAACAGTGCTGTGTTCTTACTGTCCACTGTATCTGAGCCGTAAATGATTTGTCTCTGCTCTTGCTCCATCTCATGAGTCTTGAGCTTCCCATATAGCATTTCAATTGACATATCATTTATATCACTTCTTTCTCTGATAGCAGAGATTTTGTGCTCTAGGTGTGCTGGCAGCGTCAACATGAATTTTCTGTTGATTTCCCTTCGCGTGTAAGCCTTCCCATGTAGAGACAAGTCATTTAGCAATTTATTGTATCTCTCAAAAACATGAGTTATACTTTCTCCAGGAAGTGACTTGAATGCTTCATATTGGGAGGTAAGAATGTCCAGCCTGTTTTCTTTCACTTCAGTTGTACCCTCCATTAGCAGATTTATTGTGTCCCACATCTGTTTGGCACTTGTGCAATTGATCACCTGATTCAGCATTGTTGTGTCCAAAGAATCCATCAAGATGCATTGTAGATGATTGTCCCATGCTACTCTCTCTTTATCAGTATCAGTAAACTCTGATGGTTCCTTTGGGGTAAACCCTTGAGGAATCCGAACGCCATCTTCTGAAACTGTTTCCGGTGTAAGCTTTTGAGGAACATAGGGGCCATTTTCAAGAATTCCTAAATATTGAGAATTACAAGTCTTGATGAAAATGGTCATCTTCTTTTTCCACAAGATGTATTCATTTTTGTCGAAGGTGGGAATTTTAATACTGCTTAGCTTTTGGGTACTCATGGCTATTAAGAATTTTAAATCTTAAGAAATAATTAATTTCTCAAAAATTAAAATCAATTCGAATAAAAATTACATATTGAGAAAATAATTTTTAATTCAAATTCTTGATGATTGATAGCTTTTTAAAATTTAGTGAATTTAAAATCAATGAAAAATTCGAAATTGAATTTTCTTTAAAAATAAAAGAAAATTCAAGATAAATTTTTCTAGATCTAAAAATGCACTTTTTAGAAAAACTATTTTTGGATCTGATTTGTAAAGTCAATCAACAAGCTCTGATACCAATTGTTAGGTCCAATATCATCATAGAAGGGGGGGATGAATATGATGTGGTAGAAATTTCAATTTGTTTGCGGAAGTGTTTGTGCTTTTAAAGAAATGAACTTGACAGTTAATAAAACACAAAGCTGGGAAATAACAAGTTATTATTAAATCCCTGTGGTGCTACAAATCTAATCAAATGATTAGCTGCAGTGGTTTCAAAACAATATTACAACACAATACAGTTGGGTGAAATAAATGTTTAGCTTTAATGGAGCTTCCCGGCTGTGTGTGTTGAATGCTTGAAGATGATAACTAATTAAATTAATTGATTTGAACCCATATTTATTTGTAGACTTGATTGGAAATTTTCCCACAATGCTTAAGTCCTGAGTGGCGCCTATAGAGTGGTAGTGGTGTATGGGCGCCACTTGAAGGTTGTTGCGCCTATTGTCCTGAGTTGCGCCTTGTTCATATGAGTTGCGCCTATACAGTGGTTTCCCTATATAGGCGCCACTCACGCCTTAGAAAAAATCAACTGCCTTTGATGCCCTAGTATGTGTATTGCGCCTACACTGTTGTTGCCCTGTGTAGGCGCCACTCACACACTGTATAGGACTTAGAAACTTTGGAGCAGCTGAGTTGCGCCTGAGAGGTGTGTTGCGCCTGTAAAGTGTCTTCCCTGTACAGGAGCCACTCGTGCCTTAGAGAACCTGTGCCTTGAGATGTATGTGGCGCCTGCACTCTATACACACTGTATAGGCGCCACACACATACTTAAACTTTGTATTGCACCTGTAAGACTTATGTTGCGCCTCTCCATTGCTTCAAGAGTAATAAACCACCAATTATAGTAATACATGCCTTAGCATATTTCTTGACTTCTTGAAGTAATTACCACTTGGATTTCACTCTTCTGGCTTGGATTGATCAACTGATTTTCTTCTGATTAATTAAGATAATTCTCTTCTTGTTGTGCTGACGCTTAGTGCACTGGTCTCGTTCACAAACGACTAACACTGAATGAATTCCCTTAATCTCTATTATGTTTCAGCTGATTAACCCTGGACTGTTGCATTGCTTCTGATCACTGAAACCCTTTGACAATTATACATGGATCACTGCTCTGTCTTTAGAATGAAGTCATCTGAACTCTTATTTGTCACTGAGGCTTGAACATATTAATGAACTTCTCTCCCTGACGTTCAGTAATTCTTTCATCTTGAATGCTCAGCAATAATGAATGTATTATCTTCTTGATTATGTCCTTCTGGATTCCTGTGCTACATATTAGTATTATTTATCTGTCTTTGTTTCTTAGTTGAGTTATCGTTATCACTATTACATACTATGTTACATTATGCTTTACATTTGAGTTATTAGTTATTAATTTATTTATGACATCATATTTAATTATGTGACATCATATTTGTTAATCTCTGATTGGAGTAATCATTATGGCGCTTGTCTGTCACGAAAAATGTTTTATATTTATACACAGATACACACACATATGCTGTATTTTGAGACTTGCACTACTCATTACTCCACCAATCATATCATGTCACGTGTCCCACTACAGGGTATATGCTATTGAGAGGGAATAGGTTAATTCATTCTTATTCTAATTTTGAATTAGCAACTAAATCTTATTTTTCTCTATCTCTCTCTCATTTTCTCAAAACCCTAATCACTTATACCTGTAAATCTCTGTGTATCAATGGCATCCAAGGGTATTTCTTTCAGGAATTACAATTTTGTTGTTACAAACTACACTTCTCTTTTGAACAAGCAAGAAGCACCTCAAGAATTTTATGTCATTCAGGATTTTCTAACTCAAAGCAGTATTGGGTATGCTCTCCAAGAACCCAAGACAATCTCTGCTCAAACTCTGATCAAGATTTGGTCCACGGCTACATTCAACAATGTTGGTGATGATGAGGAGCCCATTATCATTTTCCAATGTAATGGCTGACATTTTATCGCACCTGAGGTTGTTCGTAAAGCCCTTCACCTTCCTGAAGTGACTGTTTATGATGACATAGTTGATGATGAGCAAATAAGAAAATTCTTTAGAGACATAGGCTATGGAGGCAGCCTATCCAAGCTGGGGAGTCTCACAAGGCCAAATTTGCGAAGAGAATGGAGTTTCTTTTTCGACTGTATTACAAGGGCTTTCACTACCAAGTGCACTAATTTTGATGTCATCCCACAACTGTCACAACAAATTGGGTATTCTCTGACCTATAATCTAAATTTTAATATTCCTTGTTTATTGATTAGGCAAATAGCTTGCAAGATTAGTGATGATGAACATACTATATATTTTGCTAGATTTTTATAGTTAATCTTTATTCATCAATTGTCTGATGTTCATTTTGATAATGACAAGAGTTTACCTAGTTTTTGTATGAATAAGAGGATTTTTACCGACTTGACAAGGAAGGATGTCAAGAAAGACACAGAAGGTAAGTTGTCAAACTTGTTTTATCTCACACGGGTCAGGCTTTTCTTAAATCAGAGAATGCCTACTGTGTATAAGAGGGATTTTCTATCAATGACTATGAATCAGAGTTTAGCCCAATCTGATTCTAACCCAAGTCACCCACCAAATACTGATACACAATCTCTGTCAACCTCTGTTGTCTCCTAAAAGACTTCAGTTGTAAAACACACCTCAACAGCACAAGGATAAGGACTGAAAAGAAAGGGAAAATCAGTCTCAGAGTCTTCTCCCAGCAAAAGGAGATTAATTGATGAACATACAGACTCTGATGATAGCAATGAAGACTTGGTGTTTCCACTGAAGAAATCTATTAAACCTGCCTCTGACATTCCTCCAACTCTATTCATGAAGCCATTTCATATCAATCCCATCACAGAGCCTGCAAAGAAAAGAAGAAGATTAGTCAAGGCATCAAACTCTGATAAATTAAAATCTGATCAAGCTCAAGCCTTAAACTCTGAGCCTATAAACTTTGATGCTATATTAAACTCTGATGCTGCAATAAACTCTGACGTAATGATCAAGTCTTAGATAGATGGTGATGCTTCTAATAAAGAAGAAAATGAAATATTGGCCAATGCTGAAATTGAAGTTGCTTCAGTAACAATCTCTGATTCTCCTGTCCACTCTCCAAAACAAATAATCAAGGATATTTCATACGAAAGAGTGAGGGAGCTAGCTGAGGAAGTAAGGAAGGAAATGGCTGCACAGAAATCTCAAGCATTTCCAGTCTTAGGAACTTCAAAGTCGTTTACAAGAAGGAAGAAGAAGAAAGTTTCATTTGGCTAAGACTCACAAGAACCTATTTATCAAAGTGAGGTAGCAGTCAATGAAAGGTCAAGCCCACAAGAACCTGTTGATCAAAGTTCAACAACATCCACGGTTTCAGCAAATGAAGCCAGCATGGATCTGGGATACAATCCATAAGAACCTTCAGCTCAAATGGTTGAAAAAGTTGTTAAGGCCTCAGCCACATAAGAACCATCCAATTAAAGTTTGGATGCAGGCACTAACTCTCTAAAAGAAGATTCTATTGTCGCTGATACTGAAGGCCATAAACTGGCAGAGTCAAGCCCACAAGAACCTTCACCTCAAAGTGGTGAAGCAGCTGAAGAACAGACTCAGGTCCTATAAGAACCAATCACCAACTTTGTGATTGTAGACTAAGACATAAAGATGCAAACAAACTCTGATTCTGCTGCTGCTGCAAATACTAAGAAGAAAAAATTTGATGCAAATCCATTGTCAATCTCTGATGCTATTATGGTGCAACCTCTCTCTGCACAGCCTTTGGAAACTCCATTAGACTGTACAATTGCTCCAGGTATAAACTCTGACTTTTCTTCAGAATTTCTATACTCTGATAGCATAAGTTCAGAATTTATATTTCCATCTTTTACTGTTGGAATGACCATGGATAGTCCTGTAAAGGGTACCTCTATTCATGTGACCACAGATCTCCTTTCTCAGCCACCTCTTATTTCTGTAGGTCATTGTGATTTGAGCCTTTCTTGTGAGACTGAGGTAAAATATGTGAAAAACAGAATTGAAAATGAGAGGCAGACACTTGATCTGACAAAAAGAGAGGTAGATATGATAGAGAAGTTAATTACTTCAAGTAAGCAAACTCTGACTCTCAAAAGTCATGAGATGTGAGAAGTAATGAGATTACTTTAAAAGAAAAGAGTGATTTAGGATGTCCTGTTCTTTTTGCAAGTACTCAGAGTATAACTATTTCTCAATCTTTAAACTCTAAGGTCCCAAACTCTGATGTTGTTGCAAACTCTGATGATGAAGATGCAATCTCTGAGGATCCTATTTTTGAAGATGAAGAAGTTACAGATCTCTCAATTCCTTATTCTCAAAGATACAGTTCCGAGAGATGGCCTATTGATTCTTTTCATGCTCATGATAGGCTCAGGATGGATTATTCTGATTACTGTGTTCTTGAAAAATTGAAAGGAAAAATTGAAACTGCTCTTTCACAGGAAAATATAAGGAGGGAAACTACTAGCAGGGGTGAACCATCAAATGAAGATCTTCTAAACTCAAAAAGACAATCCATCTGGGATATGCCTTGAAAATTTTCACATGAAGATATTTCCTGGCCCCATGTTCATGATTTAATACAGAAATCTGACTCTGAGCTAAACTCTGATGAGATGAAGACAGTTCTCAAAGCAACCACTGTGTTGACAAAGGGTCTTCATAATGAAGTTTTTGATCTCAAAGATACTGTTAGCAAGACAAGTGCTTCAGTTCAAACTTCAGTTTCAGTTTCTCAGCATGCTTTAGAATCCAAAATCAAGGTTGTTTCTACAAAACAAGATGCATTGGAGTCCAAGGTTGACAAGCTTGCTATTGTTGTCACATCCATGCAGACCATGTTACATACTATTATCGACCTCCTGACTATTTCTTCTGATGTCAGAAAGGGGGAGAAAATATGCAAAGACAAATGCAAGGTTGATTCTGTGTTAAACTCTGATAAACATGAAGATGATGGTGATGGCAATGGTGTTCTTGATAACAAAAGCCAAGGGAGTCATAAGGGTGGACAAATTTTGACTGCTCAAACTCTGACTAACCAAAATCTGATTCCTTCATAATCTGGTACAGTTCAAAATAACAAGCAAACTCTGATGGAACTTGATGAATATTTGGCTAGAAGGCTTGCAGAAGAAGAAAAGCTTGAGAACATTGAAGAAAGAAACAAGAAAGATGCAGACCCGGTAAAGAAAATTTTTAGAGAAGAAAATCTAGGAATGGATCCAGTTGCTATTGAGAAGGAATTAAAGAAAACTGGTACTGACAATGCTCAAGTCCAGTCAAAGAAGAGAAAATATATAAATAAGACTTTAGTTCAGAAAAAGGTACCTGATCAAGCAAAGCCTAAACTTTTGAAAATCAAGCAAAGTCAACTCCAATAATTCAGCATAAAGCTCCAATAAAATCTAAAACTCATCTCACTGTGCTTGGAACTACATTTCTTCCAGGGGAACAAGTTTTGAAGATGAGGAAGAAGCACGGTCAACTCTGTGCAGAAAGAAGAATCATGATCTTCTGTGGACAAAATCTGAAACTCTGACTCTCAATGCCAGACTTGGTAAAAACAATGGAGGTATTAGTGATTCAAAAGCTAAAGTCTACAGAGGAGAGGCAAATGCTTTCAGATATCATTACTCTTTGAAGAACAAACCTGAAGAAGAGCTATCATAAAATCATTTGGACAAGCTAATTGATGTTCACATAGTGAAGGATATTTTTGATGATGCTCAACCCAAAGAGAAGTTGTTGTATTTTCTGGAAGATGGAATGGTGATGAAAATAACTGAAGAAGATATAATTCACAAATCATCAAAAGAACTTGAGTATGTTCTTTATTTGGTAAATGATGAAAATGAGGTTACAACTAAGTGGGTGGAGATTTTAGAAGGAGTTATTGATGAGAAGAAGAAGAATGAGTGGCTATTGATGATAAACTCTGAGGAGTATAGACCTGGATACATGCTTGAAGATGGTACAGAAAAGGAAATGATCAAAGGGGATGCAAAGGTTAATATGGTGTTAGGTATTCCAACATTAATGTTAAATTCTGATGGACAAAATTCTTGTTGCATACCTTTGGATGATAAAATGGAAAGAACATCAATTTACAACTTGAGAGCTGCAATTTTCCAAATCGATGATTTCAGTGATCAAATGCAGGAATTGAAAGAGAAATTGGTGGAATTGTTAAAGATAGAAGAAAAGAAGATGTTTGATAAGTTTCTATCTGAAGATTTTTCTTACAAGAGAGCATAATGCAAGGTAGAAAACTCAAACACTGATTCATTTGTCTATAAGGTTTCTGACATCATAAGTTAATTTATGTTTTACTAAATAAAGAATAAATTGGGGGAGATTGTTAGAAACAGAGTTTACTGATGCTGTTAGAGATTACTACAAACAGAGTTTAGTGAAGCCAATCAGAGTTTAAGCTAACGTTATGAGAGTTTAGAAGTTTTCGAGAGAGTTTACTCAAACAGAGTTTATGAAATCAGAGTTTGACAGATGGTAACTGACAAATTAGGAGGTGATTGAAGATAAACAAGTAAGTGTTTTAATGTCATTTTATTACCTTTCTGGAATCTTTCTTTTAGGAAGATAATGATGGAAATAGTATTTATGTATTTATTGATCATTATCTTTTTCATAATTAGATAGGGTAGTTGTGTATTATATAAACATAGAATTAGGTTTTACATTGTAATCGTTCAGGTGATTATCTTTCTCATAACCTAGCAGCTCTTAAGAACTTTGTTTTTCTTGAGAGACTTTATATTCAGTCAAGCAAAGTTAATACAAAGCAGTTCATCTTTTACATGTGCTCTATAGTCGATTGTTTGATACTATTATATTCAGCCCCCTTCTATAATAGTATATTATCTGGGTAACATATTTATATATTAATAATATAAATTTATATTTTGTGCGATGTGCATATTTATATTTAATATTTTATAAATTTTTTATTTATATTTAATTCGGTTGATGTAAAAATATATAATTGAAATAAGTAAAAAAAACTAATATAATTATAATATATTAAGACTTTTTAAAATTATAAAACTATTAGTAATTTTAAAATAAATAATTTAATTAATAAAACAAAATATTTGTGTATCGCACGTGTTAAAATCTAGTAATTTATTATTTTAATATAGTTTAAAGAGTTTGAGTATTAATGGAATTGATATATATAATTTAACTGCATTTGTTACAATTGTATTAGACTTATACTAAAATATTATATTATAATAAATAGAATAAATTATATATTTTTAATATTTTTGGAAGGTATTTCAACTTTTTTGTAAGCATTACCACTCAATCAAAATACCAAATTATCAGTTACCCCATAGCAAACTATCCATTTTCTCGTATTTCGCTTATTATAATGTGGTATAGATTTATATATTTTTATTAGATATTATTAATTTTGCACGTACTATTAATCAATCAACTTAGATCAACAAGGAGTCAAGGATGCAGTTCCAAATTCCGGATCCATCAACTAACCCTCACACTTTTTGACTTTGAACAAATTTACGAGTCCTTTTTTTTCTCCTCGTTAATTCCGTTTGTATAAAATAGAAGCACTTAATTATTTCTGAGAAATACGTCATAAATTACGAAACTCAGCGAAATAGATGTACAGCACATTAGCGTAACCAAATCTCTTCGAATATATTTTTTATAAAAGAATTCGAATTAACATCATCTATTCTAAATGTGCTGCTTAAAAAACGACCAAACTGCATTTACAAGTAAACAACACCTCAGGTCATGTTTATTTTTAATGAAACTTATCTGGAGTGGCTTGGCATCGCCTAATTTCTAGTTAATTTTTCTTTTTATTGGGACTTTGCCCCTCTTTCGCGTAAAAAAAGAAATTTACTGCGACCAATAAAACTTTTAAAGTATTAAATAAAAAATTGACTTAATTAAATTATATATATTATATATTCTGACATACACACTCTGAGGATATTTTGGTTAAATTGTTTTTTGGGTTGTGTTGTAATGTGTTGTCAACATTTGCCTGACAATTATTAATGAAAATAACAAGGTGTAAAGGAAGTACATTCTAGTAAGTTTTTTTTTTGGTGTCTAAATTACATTCTAGTAAGTTTCTAACATTACAAACAAGAAACATTAATATGTTTGAACCCACTTGTTCTGCTAAAAATCAAAACCAACATCTGTACATCTCCTATATATCAATGAAATAAACAAGGTGAACTGGTTTCTTCTGCCAAAGGCATTTTCAAACAACTTGGCGGGCTGAGACATTTTTTAAATTACAAGTTATTACGGGTTTGATAATTTTATTATTAATATGTAATTTATAAAATATTAAAAAAAATTAGAAATTATATTCATAACTTTTGACATGTAGAGTACACTAGTGGATTAATTAATAGGTGATAGTTTATCTCAGTCAAAATTTGCTGTCTAGATTTCTTCCTTCATTTTATCACAACCAAGTGAATATATCATTACATAATTGTCACTTAATCAAGATTTTTATTATTAAGATGCATTTAAATGATATTAAATGATCCAATTAAAACTAATGACCAGAAAACACATTAAAAGAGTGGTCCACGAGAGATCATATGGTCCATGCATTAGGTTAGAAATCGACAGCACATCCATGCACGCCTTGTACTAAGATAAAAAAACGTGACATGTTACCATTGGGATGCCAAAATGTGTACTTATTACTGTAGTCTGATGGCTTGGAGCCTTGGATATTAGAAATATACGAACGTCTGTTTTTCTACGCTGCTTTGCAACAGACTTTCCTTTTTCAGACCATTAATTCAAGCAAAAATGAACTACAATACAATTTATTAATTCCAACCTCTATTATAAAGATAACTATATAGAAGCGCAGCTAACAATGACGAGTGAACAACCAATCTAATTCCAAATCTAAGATCCTCAAAATCCAAAGCACTCTACCTGAAAATTGCAAGTAATGAGCTACACACCCCATCAAGTAACAATCGACTTACAAATATTTTAAAAAATCAATGGATGTTTTAATAAAATAATTTTCCTTCAGAAATAATATAAGTCACGAAAACAATTTGAAAAAAATAATTCAACCCACAGTTTTAATATTTCAAAATCCTTGAATAAAAACAGTACGATAATCTTATAAAATTCCACAGTCTTTCTCTACGGTCACACTTTGCTAGTGACCGGCATCTTATTTTTATTCTTATTCTTTACCACGCTTTCTCGGTGGACGGGATCTAAAATTCAATAATCAGCGCCCTTATCAGTTATCTAAAAGTGCACACTTGTGCCCCTATAAGGGTATTTAAGTCTAGTTTTGGAACTATAACGTAAATTACGAACGGGTTCGAAACGTAGATACTAGGTTTTAAAGATTCTCATATCTTATATCTTATATCTTATACAGTTCGAAAACAATATTCTTATATCTTATACGAAATCAAAATTCAAGGTATCAAAATCTTTTTCAAAAATAAAAGTAAGTCAAAAGGTATTTACCTCCGAGCCAACCCTATAAATCATATATTGCATATAACAATTCTGAAATTCAAGAATCTACATCTTCCTTAAACACATATTCAATCTCTTACACCCAAACAAAAATAACGCATCTCAAACCTTGAGCGTCCCAATAATTTTGAATCTGCCCAGATATGTGTTTAACATTTTTGAATCTCTAAACGATATTTTCTCCAAAAACATAAAATACGAAAGTCGCAGAGAATTAAAAGATATTTTCGAAAAGTCCAAAATCAATGAATTCCGAGTTACGGTGAATTTACTACGAATTTTACAAGATAATTGAGTTGTGTATGAAAACCCTACAAATTTTATGAACAAAGATGAAGAAAATGAATAAAGATTTGTGTCGAAAAAGATTTGTAACTGTTTAGTTTTGGTGGCTCAAATATAATACAAAAGAATGAAGAGATCTCAATCAATATATAATGTTTTAAAACCCTACAGTAAAACCTATTATGATTCAAATCGACCCATATTCGAAAGTTTATTATTCTAATTCAATTCTAATTTCTAATTTATATCCAATTCTAATCCAATTTTATTGTTATTAATCTATTTTATTATCCTAAAAATATACGGGATATTACACTACCATCCTTAAAAAGAATTTGGTCCCCAAAATCTCAAAACCCTAATACTCCAAAAAGGTCATCTCAAGTCTATTCGAAAAGTCACTAATCACCTTAAGTGTCCACTGGTCAAGCCTAAAGGCAGTCTACAGGTTTCGAACTTAGAGCTCTTGATACCAACTGTAACAGCACGTCCTTTTTCGGGTCATTAATTCGAGCAAAACTGAACTACAATACAATTTATTATTGCTCAACTTTATTACAAAGATAACTATACAGAAGCACAGCTAACAATGAGCAGTCAACAACCAATCTAACTACAAATCTAAAATCCTCGAAATCCAAAACACTTCAACTTTCTCTTACATCCACCTGAAAATTGCAAGTAATGAGCTACACAACCCAGCAAGTAACAATCGGCTTACAAGATATTACATGCTTGCTTGAGACTAAAAGATAGTACTATATACAGTACTAGCCTAGAGTAAGAGCTTATTTGGCTAAATTTAAAATTTTGACTTATGATTTAAAGTAGCTTAACGTGAAAGTCGGGAGTTTAAGATGCATATTTGGGTATTTTATATTATGAATGACTTATGAGTTTTTAAAAATATAATAATAAAAATAAAAATGGCTTTTGATTAATTGGGATCCGGGCATATATACGCAGCGGAATTATGCTAAATAAAAAAAATAATGAATCCCAAACGCAGGATCCGTGTATAATTGGCGGATAATTATGGAGAATCAGATGTATACCTTATTAAATATTTCCTTATGATGATTATAGAGATTCAGAAGCGATGAATCACAACAGCCCTTCACAAAGATCTGCTCTCTATCGGTATCCACACGAACGTCGTATCGTCTAACGATCACCGGAGTTAGGTACTAGCATGTTTCTGCCTCTTTGTCTCTCTCTTTCTCTAGCCTCTCAAAAACGTAGAGCTGCTAGGGTTTTTCTCAAAAATGAAATTATAAAAACTATCACCCTAAACTATACATCTTTATGTATATATAGGGGAGAGAGGGACTTGGGCCAAAATCCTAATCTGATTGGACCTTTTAAAACCCATTCAGATTTCGGATTTATATTATTATTAAATTCGAATTCTAATATGTATATAATTAATCAAGTCTCACTTAATTAATTAAATAAATAAATTCGAATTAATAATAATAACAGTATTTAAATTCATAATTTAAATAACACTCCGTTTAAATGTTCTTTGTGTGTGACCCTTTAGGTTATTATTACGTTGACAATAATTTTATTTTCTAATAATAAAATTATAAACAATGATCTGAATCTAGTAATACATCATTGCTACCCAAGTAATAATAATAATTGGTGATTCAATTAAACCTTTCGTGAATAATGTACGATGTAATATAATCCATTTAACCTTATATTATAGATCAAACTCGAGGCATGTATTGTGTCATCTTCTTCAATGTTTAATCCGTGTTTCCTTGAACAATGAGTAGACTATTAATCAAATCAACATTTGAGCATGGCCATGCATTTTATAGTCTCACTCAATCAAGAGGCCAATAATATCACTCCTAAATAGGAGGGTTAAATCCTATATCTATCATTCATATTTCTCATACGATTCATAGCATACCCAATGTCCACCTTTATCATTACTCGGTTAAAGGTAACTTTGAGTGTAATCAAAGTATATTAATTCTCGTATAGAAATATAATGATTTCAAGTCAAATGATCATTACATCATTATCACAGTGAGAATTTCTTATGACACTTATTAACATGTAGATTCTCACAGTGGGTCTGTCCAGTGCCATGTATTGAGACATGCACTTATGTTCTTGACTTTAGTATCACTATACATATGACCAATGAGATGTGGTTATCAATCAACAAACATGCTAGTTTTATTGCATTATTATTGTCCTTAAATAATAATACTCGACTATGGACTTTTAGGAATATAATATTGTTCATATAATCTCATTTTTAAATCACATACTTAAAGATATATAATTCGCATTAATATTCCAAGAACGTTTATTATGCTTTCAATTTATAACGCAGTAAATAAAGACATAATAAATATTAATTAAATAATTAAGTAAACATAATCCTTAATTGTTTATCATAAAGTATTGTCTCTAAGATGCCAATACTAACATTTATGACATATGGATAACTTTTATCAAAATAGGAAAAAAAAATAAGCCACTGAAAAAAGTATCTGATACTTACTTCTGACTTTAAGTTAGTTTCTGACTTATTTCTGACTTTAAGTCAGTTTCGGGCTTATTACACAAACATACATTTTTCACCTTAAAGTCAGAAACAGTTTTAAGCTCCCGGCTTAAAGGTTAGCCAAAAAGACTCTAAGCGAAATCTAGGTATATAGGCTTGATAATATTGAATAAAAGTCATCAATTATATTCGTAGCCGAGAATATTAGATAGACGTCTTATATCTTTCCCACTTCGATCCTCTATCACCGTTTCAACCGAAGAATTGTCCGAAGCGGATGTGGTGGAATTACGATCGTAAACGAATAGAGTCGAGTTTTGTCCAATCCAAATTGAATTTCAAATTTTTTTACAATAAATAAAGCTTAAATAGAGTTGAGTTTTGACCGATCTAAATTGAATTTCAAATTATTTTACAATAAATAGAACTAAGCCGAATTTTTTAATCAAATGAAAAGTAATGTTCAAGATTAACTCGATAATAAATGAGCCTAACATGAGTTTCTTCACGAATAAATCGAATCGAGTTAAATTTGAACCGAATTCGAGTTGTTCGCTAATAATACATACATTTTTTACTTAACTTATAAACCTAATTTATAAAATATAAATCACACAATTTATAATCTCACAACTAATTAAATTGTATTGAAAAATTAAAAAAGATTAAACTTCTTAATTAACGTTATAAGTATAATTTTACTTTGTTAGCTTATTAAGAAGTATTAATTACTAAATTCTAGAGATATCATGCATGTGTAGTTCGATAGTTTTCCTTTCACATCAATTTATAAAATTTATGAATCATTGTTGGATCAAGCTTACTACACTTAATAGTATATTTACTTGTCATACTGTGAAGCACAACTAGAACTTCTGTATACGTTGGTGACTTAGTTCTTTATAATATATATTTGCAGATAGAAGTCTGTTTTTACTGCAATTCAAGATTATAAATAAAAGTAATAAAAGTCTGATAGAATATTCAAGTTGGATCATGTATCAACGCACAGAAGACTTCAACAGAATAAATGATGCAGTGTGAAAATTCTTCTAAGTCAAATGATCAATCGAGAAGTCAGACCAACAGATAAATCAGTTGTGTAGCTGGTAGAGAAGTCTTAAACTACAAATGGCTGAGTTATCAATCGAGAAATCAAAGTGAATTAGCCATTTGAGAAGTGAACTAATCAATCGAGAAGTCTCGTTCATTCGAGAAGTCTCATTTGATCGAGAAGTCCAAAAATGTAACACATCGAGAAGTCAGCAATAGAAGCATTCGAGAAGTATGAAAATTGAGTCTGATCGAGAAGTCAATGATAGTAAGTCATTCGAGAAATCCAGACTGATCGAGAAATCAATAAGACTAAATCCAATAGAGAAGTCTATGCCAATCGAGAAGTACTTGAGTGTTAGATCGAAAAGTCTCAAAATAACTCAATCGAGAAGTCTACATCTTGACTTCTCGAAGGGTTTACACATGAGTATTCGAATATTTCAACTGAGCTTATTTCAAGGAAATGTGCAGAAGTATAAGACAAATATTTTAAAGCATTGTCATGATCAGGTAGGTCAAACCTATGAAGATAATGACAAGTCTGCATTGAATCTTGAAAGAAGAACAAGATAAAGGTAGAAGGAAGAAAGTAGAATGGAGCATACTGTCAAATCATAGAACTTAGCTAGAAATTGATTGTATAGAATTAAAAGTAATTTTGTCTATTTATAGTTATAGTAAAATAGACTATGAATGCATGTGCACCAAAGACATGTTGTCTATTTAGCAAGAATGCACGGCTTCACAAGTCTGTGTGTTGAATGGAGTTAAACCTTGTTTTCTTTCAAGAACAAGAAGCTGAGGTTCAAACTAGAATATCAGAATTGTAACAAGTTCACTCTAATAAAATATTAAATTGAAAATTAGTTTATGTGTTTGTTTCCGGTCCTTATTTTTGCAATCCTTGATCAAATATTCATACACATCAAACTAAGCTACTAAAGATTCAAACATATCATTATTCATCAAAACAAAACCAAAAGAAACCAACATATACATTCACCCCGTATAAGTTTCTACTACTCAAAACTAACAATCATATATACTTATTTTTGGATTTCCTAATATAATATTAAATTTAATTTTTAATTAAGATTAAAATTTTAAAATTATATTATTTCTGACATGAAAATCAAAATTATATATTATATAAAAATGGATTAAATTTCAGTTTTATTTTAAAATATTTGAATGATATATTTTTAAAATTATAATATACATATATTATCTGAGTCGAGCTGAGTTAAATAAGTTCGAGCGGATCCTGAACTCAGTGGCCCGAGCTCGAGCCGAAGAGGTATCTCAACTCGGTTCATTTATCTAACCGAATATAGTTTTATATTCAAAATTATATTCACCAAAGAAACAAACCGAGACGATCCCGAATTAAATGAATCGAATTCGAGTTTTATTTACGAACGGCTCTATTCATTTACGACCCTAAATAGAACCTTTAATAAAGAGATTAATTGAAAATTTTCATTTTGCACTTCACTTTTAATTGATTAAAAATCTTTTTTATTAGATAATTATGATACTATATTCTACATAATTAATATTGGGGTTGTAGTTGAGATAATATGGGATACTCAACATCAACTGCAGTTCAAGATCTTGTTTAATATATGACTCGTGTCGAAAGTCTTTAAGTCGCACGAGAAGATAAGGAAAATTTATCTTCTTCCATTCCATTAATATACTCCGTATGAGGTCTTTTGGAGGTGCTCAAAAATAAATTTGTATCCAAAATGGATAATATCATATTAATGTGAAAGTGTCTACAATTAATTATAAAAATATTAAGAGTGGCCGGACTAACCCTGAATTCTGATTTCGTGTTAAATTCCAGTTTTGAAAAGAGAACTTAGTAAGATTTTATATTTTATTCTATTAGTTTCAAAAATCAATATAATTAATTTTGTATTAAATTTTTGTCAATATATATATATATATATAATTTCTAAAATGTGTGTGAGTAGTTAGGTTCGACATTTATTAATTATATCCTACCAAAAATAGGACATTTAAGAGCATTTTCAAGAGACTCTTAACTCACTCTTAAATATAATATATATTATTGATGATTTAGCATCTCCAATAATGCTCTTTATATCCATTTCTCATTTAATTTTATATTATTAAAAATAACTTACACCCACAAAATACAAAAGAAAGTGGATCAAAAGCGAGTATATCTTACAAATTTATTATAAAATATTAATTAATACTTAAGAGTGTGAAGGAGCTCTTAAAATTAAGGAGAGAAATGAGGCTTTTAACAATTTAGGAGTCATTAGGAGTCTATTGGAGCAATATTTTCATCCTCCATCTTCAAATATAAAGTTAAGAGCTAAAATAAAAATTCTCGTAATTCATTTATTGTTAATTATTAAACTAATGGGCTATCAAATTGTTCTATATATGGTAAAAATGGATTGTACTAGAGCTGGTTGGTTAACTGCTTAGACAAATATGATATATCTATTAGATCAAACTGCTACCATGACAAAGTAGAGCTGCTTTGCCATTTCCTTTAGCAGTCTTGTTCATAAATGCATGCTTTCATTATCTACATATGCAGTTTCTCTATCAATTTTTCAATGGACATGCTTTAGTCATATCTTATATATCATCACGAGATAACCAATTTCATTTCCCTTTTTTTCGGTCACGTCTTAATCGAATTCGATCCCACCATGCCTCTCGCTTTCCCACTATCCTTCTATGATTTCTACATGATTGTATATATGTAATTGTCAATAACATTATGATTTATGCGTAGTTGTGCATTATGATTGTATATCTTTGATGAATTTAATTAAATATTAAATTTTTAACTCAAAATATAAATTTAAAAAATTATATATATATTATAAAATGTAAATTACGTATAAAAAGTTGAATATTATAAGCGTCTCAACAGGGCGGTTTTTATAAGATTGCCATAATTTCTAATGTTACGTATAAAAAGTTGAATTTATGCGTAATAATTTCTAATATTACGTATAAAATTGCCATAAAGAGCGGTTGTCCATTTGCCGGTGCTTTCTGCTGATGTACACACGTAACCTGGGACCAAAAATTGGTATCAAATTTTGAATTAATTATTATAACAATGTAATTAGCTTAATAATTACTCCATAAACTATGCAGCAAGCAGACACTACCGTTAATTTGTTCTATCATCAGGACGACACTCAACTATCCAAGGGTAAGTATCGAGTTGAGTGATCAAAATGTCATTTAACTCGTATGACAAAGTAATGAATAATAGAGGGGACCCTCAAGCGTGATATCGAGTTTCAGTGAACCCCAAAATAAAAACTTTTGGTGCGTTAAAATTTCAGTTCCATGTGCTGATAGCGGCAGGCTCAGGCTGTATGGTAGGGCCGCACAAAGGCCGGAAAGTTGAAGGCCCATCCACTATTGGTCTGGGCCCAACTCTGAGAGGGTGACACTGCCGTATATGACCCGAAAGGCCTTGTGCAAATTTTAAAATGCAAAATGCAATTTTAAAACATAAATTTAAAATATTTATGTTGAGATTATCGAAACTTTTGTATCAGAAAATGGAAAAATATAGTGTTATAATTTGATTAGACGGTAAAATATGAGAAAAAAATTGTATAAAACTTATAAAGTATATATTGACAATAAACATGGTTTCTTATAAAGATACCACATATATTGAAAAAGAATGTAATGATAGCAACAGCAGATTCGGTTGAACATAAAATTACAAAACAATCAATTTTGTACATATCATCTAAATTTAGTGTTGTAAAATCGATAACTTACAAATTCAAGTTTTTCTCTGATACATTATTCGGTAACAATGATGATGTTTTCTTAGTTTTCGCTTTCTCTTTCTCTCTATTTTCACAGATATGTATGTTCATCTAATTTATACTCATTTTCTTAATTTGTATCAATTGAGATCTATCATATAGTTACGGGTTTGATTTTTTTTTTATTTGTTTTTTATGTTAGTAACAATATTGTTATATCTATAAATTTTTTGTTATTGTTTGATTTTTCGATTTATTGTTTGATATGTTTTTTTTGTTTGAATTGTTTGATGTGTTTTAACATGAGTTTTTATTGGTGATACATTTACGATTTATTTGTGTCATGTGATTGTAATTTACGTTTTGATTTCTTACTTATCAGTTTGTTAAGGATTGATTTTTTTTATACTTAGAATTTTATTTTATTTTTGAAGGTAGAAATTTTTTATTATTAGTTACATTGATTTGTGGCGTTAATGCGGTTGTGATCTGCTTGTTGCAATTGAGTTGATTTTGTGACAATGTTACATTATAATTATGATGATTGATTAGAGAGATTGAATATAATATTTACTAGATTAATTTTGATGTTAATATGATAATATAGTCATAACGTTTTTTCTTTTAGTTTGTAACTAACTCTAAATCCGTGCAATATTTCAATATTTTTGTTTAAAAATTTGTTATTGAAAATATTTGCTTTTTATATTTTATACTAATTTATATTTGTTAAATTTATAGTATATATACAATTTTTCAGAAAAGTATTATATGTTGGCGAACATATCTGATATATTTGTTAACATAATTTCACTCATTTATAGGTATGTTTGCTAATTAAAATTATGCTAATTCATGAGTAGTATATAGTTTTGATAACACTATTTAAATAAGGGTGAGATAATATAATACTTCTTCCGTTATATTTTACATGTCATTTTTAAAAAAAGTTACACACCTTAAGAAAATTAAATTAGGTAAATATTTTGTTTCTTTGACTACTCCTAATAATTATGTAAATAAAGAAAATAATTATGTAAATAAAGTGTATCAAATACAATTTTGATTCAAAGAGTTTCTTTCATTTAATAAAATTCATCATACGCTAAAACAATAAAAACTTAAAGTCTAAGACGAAACTAACATAAATTTTAAATTATAATTATATGTAAAATAGTCGAAATGCCTACCACTTCCTTAATACGTCTAATTACATCTCTCACCCCACTTTAGTTTAAGTATTTTTTTTTATACTTGAAAATCATGAGATTAACAAATAAAAGAAAATTGTATCAATAAATATTGTCCAATAATTTTTTAAATATTATCATACATTACCAAATAATTATCTAACCAAAGGAATTCTGGTTAGATACCTAAAAATAACAAATTTAAAATTTAAATGTTATAATTGTTATTTTACGATAGATGTTATCTTAATTTATGATGGATTAAATGTTATTTACAAGTTAACACGTATAATTGTGATTTTATGGTAAATATTTTATCTTATTGATTCCTTACTATACTCAAATACATTTATAGTTTTTTAATGTAATACAAATTACATAATATTTTATTGTTAACATTTTATCTCAACGACTCCCAATTATGCTCATAAACATTTACTATGTTTAAACTTAGTAAAAAAAATACATATTATTTTTACGAATTGATTATCAACAGATTATAAAAGTTATAATATAATAAAAATATATACGATTTAAACATAATACTAAATAATTAAATATATAATAATTTACAGATATTAATGTTGGAAAGAAAATATTATATATTAATAAAGATATTAATGGAAGAAAGATAGTATTTAATAGATATTAATAAGGGTATTTATGATTAAATTTGTTCATGTTGTCATATTAGATATATAATAGATAATGGATTCTGAAGTATATATGTTATCCTAAGTGTTCTAAAAGAGGGGAATCGAAAATTTAATTTAATAAATAATAATATAATTATATTTAAACATATTTAAATTATTATAAAATTATAATGAAAAAATATCATATATCATTAATTCATATATATTTAAATTTTAAGATTTACAAAAAAACCACTTGTCATTAATATTTTAAGTAGTTTATACTTAATAATCATTATTTAATAATTAATTTTAATAGTTATTACATAATATGTCATATAATTATTGGGAATTTGAGAGAGTATTTAAAATTTATGAATTATTTAGGGTCATACAACTCAATTTATTGTAAATTTATAATAAAAATATATTAGTTATTAATTTTTCAAAACTTTTAACCTTCTTTTAAATATAATAATTTTTACCAATTTTTGACCGTCTCAGCCGATTTTTGACCGATTTTAAAAAAAAAAATATTTTAACCCGATTTCTAATTAATTGAGACGAGACTCGTCCGTCTACCGATTAATCGGCCGATTATTCGGTAAGATGACTGTCTTTTATAAAACTATAGATATGTCCATGCATGGGTTAAATCACGTTCATACTTCTGTTTTTTGAAATACTAGTTTTTTGGTTTCAAGTATAAGATCTTCTTTTAGGTATATATTTTATTTGTTTATTCAATATCCGATGATAATTAAATTTTAATTTGCTTTTGTACCATGAATAAAATTATTCATTGAATCTCATATATAATGACTTGTTAATACTCATAAGGAGTGATTTTGGGGCCTTAATTGATGAATGTTATGTACAATGTGTTAAGTTTTATTGTGCACTTAAAAGGATAATATTATACCAATATTTATGATGGGTGATATATATCATATAATGATATCTATTTTTTAAATTTTCAATTACGTTATTGTTTCATTAAATAAGTTAATAATAGTGATCGTTTGGTTAAATATTACTGTGTTTCAATTTACTAGCTCTTGATTTAAATTTTTTATCAAAATTTTAATATTTTTAAATGTTTTTAATGAACATAAGTTACGTATTATAATTTATATTAATGTTACTATTTAAAACATTTTCCAACGGTGTTTGCTAAAATGATATAAATAACGATTGGCTAAAATTTAATGAATTGTAAGTTAATGTGCTCTGATAGAGTTGGTTATAATGATTAAATTTATATCCATAATTTTGTTACAACTCTTGAGAAGTTCTGCAAATTCAAATTTAGCAAATACAAGAGAAATATGAGTTTCTTCAATTGGAAATACTCTTACCATTTTAAAATATAACTATTCATATTATTTTAATATTTTATTTTATTATTATATACTCACGTGTCCAACTAAAGGGATATCTTTAAATTTACTAGTTTAATTTTAACAATGTTTTGAATAATTTTTGGTCAATTATTATTTAATATATGACTATTTTTAGCGCGATTGGATAGTTTAAATGATAAGGATTTATATCGACTCCCTCCCAACCTGAAATTTATTAGAACAAATATTTGTTTGTAAAGTTATAAGCTCAATTACTTAAAAATAATCTTGTATTAATGTTGGATAGTAAATCCTTAATTTATAAATTTTCCTAAAATATTACTCCCTCCCTCCATCCCATATTTTTTTTCTGATTAGATTTTTATACACATATTAAGGAAATGTAATTTTATTCAAACTTAGACTATAATACCCTTATATTTTAAACTAAGTGTATGCATGTCATTAACTGGTGTCCTCTTTATCTTAATCTACTGTGTGTTCCAAGAATAAATACTCCGGAATTTTATTTTTGTTTGACTCCTGGATAAAAGTAAAATTTTCATGCCAACAGCCTATATAAATTGATGCAAGCACATACATCCAAAATTTTCATTTTTATACACAAATCAAATGGAGGAAAAGAAAAAAAATATTTTTTGATCTTAATGAATTTAAATTAAATAAATAACTTTTTGATTACTTTACTTATTATTAGGGGCCCAAAATAAAAAAAAATGTGTGTCACGTGTTGAAATAATTTATCAGAATTTATTTTAGTAATTTAAGTTTGATATGAATATCTTAAAATAATTTTCGATTACAATTATTGTTAGCTTGTAAAATTAATTTTAACTAAATGAAAATGAATTTTTAAATATTAAAACAAAGATTTTATTAACGGAGAAATTTTGATTTTCTGATCTACAAATGGAGGGAAGTTAGAGGGATTTTTTTGTGTTAATGAAAAAACAATTAAGGAATATGTACTGGAAATTTTTTTAGACATTTCACTTTATTATTGAAAATATACGAATGTGTATTCATAATAGCATTGGTCAGTGTATACGTCTTTAATTATGATAGCCGCTATATCAAAAATTAGGTTATCAAAACCTCATTAATCAAGGACTTTAGTGGAACTTAAAATATAAAAGAGGAAACTCCACCAATATTTTGAACAACTAAAAGAAGTAACTCGGCCAAAAAATTATGGGACATATGGAGTATATTATTAGAGTATCTCCGATGGAGGAGACTCCTTAGCAATAATATCCTATGTAGCATAATTTTTAACAATTCATGCACTCCAATCGCATTATGTGTAACAGAAAATACTTAGCAAAAAATTTAGATAACATCACATGGATGATTATATATAGCAAATATCTAAAACCTGGAACCAAAAAATATACTCCCTTGTGAGACACTTCTTTTTCCACGCATTTCAATGTGTTTGATAGAGGTATTTATATATAATATTTTTAAATTTTTTTGTTTTGTATAAAAATTTAAACTTTATATTTTTATAGAAAATAAAAAAATTTAAAAAATATTATTTACATGTAGCTCTACCGAGCGCATTGAAATGCTTGAAAAAGTCAAATGGTCATTTATTTTGGGACACATGGAGTATAGACAATTTTATAGCCAATACCATTGGAATTCTAGAGATTTTTTTGGTTATTTATCTTTTAATCAATCATCCAACAAATATAGGGGGTGTTTGGGGGAACTTTTTTCCAGAATAAGTCAACTTATTTTAAGACAAAGTTAGAGATTCCTAATTTTTTTCTGAAAAAAGTTAACTTTTTTTTGCAATTTATAGAATCTCAAATATACATTAAATACTTGTATAAAAAACATTTATCAAAATATGAAATTTTTACCCGAAAATAAGTCCAAAAGGACTTATTTTAAGGGAGGCCAAACAGGCTAATAGTCAACCCCATGGAGATGCTTGTTAATTTTAAGTATTTAACCAAATGTATTTTGTTTGATTAGATTTTTTCTTGATATTTATTTTGTTATTATTCAAATAATATTATATATTTTTATTATTACGTTTTTTTGTCATTTTTTATTTCAAATTCGTTATTAATTCTTTTTTTGCTATTTCAGACATTAAACTTTTCCTTTCTAAATTTCCAAACTTGCATGGGTTTTGATTAGTTCTTAAATGAAAGTTTTCATGAAAAATTGTATTTCAATATGACTTATTTATATATGTAAAGATTTCTCTTGTAAGAAAAAAGTATAACTAGGCAACGATGCTTCAGTTGGTCGGTCGGTACTGGGTCATGGACTTAAAAATTTATAAATATATTAGATACAATTTTACTTATTATAATACGGACTCTAATTATATATATATATATATATATATATTAATACGGGCCATAACTATATACATACATATATATATATATATATATATATATTAACTAATATTTTAATTTTAGGCCCAAATTATATATTTATTATAACACGGGTACAAATTATAACATTTTTATATAAAATAAAATAATATTTATTGTACTTAAATTTTGTAAGCCCAAATAACACAAATATATATATATATATATATATATGTTAAATAAAAATCTATTTATTATACATAATTATAAATTATTATTAAAATAAATTTTTTAATTAATTTATTATCACTTACATCTTTAAGAAATTTATATAAAATAAAAACAATATATCATATATTTTAATATAAATTCTTAATATTATAAAATTTTATATAAAATATTAATAAAAAATTATTTATATATCGGTCATCCACACGGATATAACCTTGTATTATTATAACTTTAATTTCAAGAAACAGAGATTATGATTTATCACGTACTTGCGCATATCTTAATGTTGAACCATCAAAATATATATCACAATCACAAGTTCCGGACCCTA